>OU342427.1:14067500-14737500 GCA_910589575.2 Carcina quercana
CTGAAGATAAACTTCCCCAGGGTACGCGTGCGTCCCAAGAACAGTCTTGTTAAATATTGTCTACAAGTTTTTGAGACACATTGAATAAACTTTTTTTAAAGAATAAATGCCCTTTGTCCTACTAAGTACAGCATTAGCTTTTACAGCATCCTCTGTCTCCATTTACACCCGATATAAAAGATAAAGCTGAGTGTCCACGGCACTTAGACACAGTAATTCTTTGTGTTACTTACCAAGTATAAAATTACCCTATTTTCTTTGTGTATATTACCATCTTAATTTGGAATTCTGTTTTTAATGACATCTTCCACACCAAAGCGTACCATCGTAGTTTACAATATCAATTAAAACGGTAAAGGTGGAAACACACAGTGGGCGAGCGCAGGAGTAACGCGGGCCTAGCGCAGTTGTATTGTATTGACTTACTTATATGGAGGACATCTCTGAATGCGGGCCCGACTCGAGCTGATATGAATGACCTTGTAACCCGAGTTGGGACTCTTTTTTTGTGACATTGGTTGGTATCAGAGTTGGTGACTCGGGTCCGATGATGTCAGGGAGTCAGGAGGTAAGAGGAATTCTTCAACGGCTACTAGCAAAACTCTCAAGTTTAGGCTCATTTTGTGTGTTTTGACTTGTGCTTACTTGAACGTACTTACAGGCCGGACACTTGGAACAAATGTCATGATATCGGCACACAGCGAACAGATGACGTTCATATACACGCGCATCTGTCAGTAGCACGCGCCATACGGAACGGTCATTTTCTGAGTCTCTTTCTGAGGTATGAGAGTTATGGGAGGGTGTGTTAACGGAACGTCAAATGTCGCTATTATATATTTGGGCGCCGTTTAACGTTCCGTAAACACACCCTCCCGTAACCGCTCCCATACATCAGGAACAGACTCAGTTATGCGTTACACCTGATACTATGCTTTTGGTGCATTACTGACAAAAAAAGTGTGGAAGTTGGCAACACCGACAGACTGACATTCCTTGTCAGGCAGAGAAAAATTTCTCATAGCTTTTGTTCATATACTTTATTATTATATTCGGTGTGAATAAACTTCCTCTTCAAGTTTCTCTCTCGTGTGGCGTCGTTATTAATCCCATCATCCGCCAAAAAGCATATTCACTTTATTGCACTGTTCTAAAATTTAACTCGTAAGTTTGTTTAAGTCAAACCTTGCAAACTGAAATAGAACCACTTCTAAACTGATTGAGCTGAAATTTGGCACATTTATGTAAGTTCAGTGATGATGTAATATTATGGTACCATCGAGCTGGTCTGATGATGGAGACGGGTTGTCATGGGAACGCATAAAATACAAAATGACCGTTGTGTTCAGGCTCGTTTGATTTGTCTTTGCTGACACTGCAATAATTAAGTACCGTCAGCAATAAAGCTTGTGTTAAAAATGAAATATTTAGCATAAACTCGTTTGAAGTACGGTAAAAGTGTAATAAATTCGTAGACTTATACATTTATTCTTAAGCTGAGAAAATCCACTTTAAGGAGAAAAAGTACAGACATTTTACGAAATTTTGTAAACGAGCGTACGTGAAACCAGTACAAAGTGTATTTACAGAGACGTAATTTCAAAGTCAAAATCATTAATATATTGTCTTAGCTAGAGGCTACAAAAGATCTAATCTAATCGATATATATAGTATATACAATAACTATTAGTTTGAGCTGACTTACACGAAATGTAAATTGTCATTTTAAAATTAATTACAAATTGTTTTCTTCATAATTACTTCTTTAAACAACACAATACGTAGTCACACTACAAAAGCCAAAAGCTAATCAGCAATAAGTAAACTAATTTGTTATAACCCCCATAAGTCGTACCCAAAACAGACCAACTTTGGATAAGTTTGTAATTTATGGCTGCCCTTTAACTATTTAAAACTAAGGAGCCACTTAAAACCCTTCTATTGAATACAAATTGTATACAAAGACTTGTAGGATGACGGAACTCAGTGTCTCCGAGGTTTTTGAATATACACTGACAACGTTCAAATAAAGTTATTTCAGTGTAGCGTCGGTGGCGCAGTGGATAAGGCGCGGACTCTCAATCTGAGGGTTCCGGGTTCGAATCCAGCCGTGTACCTTTTTTTATTTAAGATAGACCAACACTTGACCTCAATCTCACCTGATGGTAAGTGACGATGAGGTCGACGATGTTACGTGTTGGTCTAGAAGGTGCCTATTTACTATTCTTTTGAAGATTCCCAAGTTGTAGTTTTCGGGGAACACGGAAACCGGTAGTGTATTCCATATTTTTGCTGTACGCACGATAAATGTGGAAGCGAAACGCTTGGTGCGAGCTGTAGGAATATCTACAGTGTACAGGTGAAGGTTTGCCGTTGAGTTGTTTTTCAATTCAAGTACATTATCCGATTGCATAACGGTGAAGGAAAACATCGTGAGGAAACCGTGCATGTCTTGAACAGGCATGTGAAGTCCGCCAAGCCGCACTAGGCCTGCATGGTGGACTACGGACCATACACTCTCTGTATGAGAGTAGGCAGTAGGGACGTATATAGGCTGTTAATGATGATTATTTCAGTGTAAGTTACCATTAAAATAAATCCATACTAATATTGTAAATGTGAAAGTGAGTGTTTGTCTTTTTGACTAAACCTCTAAAACTTAGACGAAAGACACGTCTAAGTTTTAGACGTTTCCGTACTGTTACGCCACGAACATTTTCTTATCTACAATATTAGAAGTACATTCTATTTTGGACTTCTACTATTGTATATCAGTCAATCTTCTGCTAAAGCTAGTTAGTAAAACTACTTTGTCAGATTATGTTAGCAATTGTCCAATATTACCAAGAAGAGGTAACACTTGGTTGTTTTAAAATATTATTTTAATATATACCATAACCCAAGCAAATGTATTCTTTATTCACTTTTCAATATTAATGATCGTTATTTACTTTCACAGCCCACCAAAATATCTAAATACATATCACAGGACTCCCATGAATACGTAAACAAAGCTGTGTTTTTCGATACCAAACAAATAAAATGTTCAACGATACGAAACAAATTTCGTCTACGACTAACGAGGTCGACTTATATGTGGGAATAATTCAATAAAATGTTGGGGATGAAAAATGAGCCGCGGGCGGAAAGTTATAATAAAAACATTTCGGGCTTTATTTTTGTTGTTTTTAGGTTCTTGTAACTTAGTTAAGAGCTACGGTCCCAAATGAACGTGAATCTTAAAATATTGGGAGAGCGGCAAAGCAAATACAAAAACAGAATGTCAAAAATATAGAACTGGCGTTACTAAAGTAGGTTCTGTTAAAAAGTGAATTGTAAGTTCATTGGATTAGTTACTTTTTAAATTATCAGATGCCATTAATAATAACTTTATTTATTTTAATAGCCATAAAATACATACAATACCGACATATTTGTTGAGGGTTCCGTATCTGTCAATATTTGCGAGCCACTGACTTAGATAGAGTGAGACAAGTGTTGTAAACCGTTCTGTGAAAATCTCAAATGTTATTTTTCAAAAAACAATTTAAACTGCATATCATTTCGAAATTTATAGGCGGTAGCGTACAGATAACTTTGAAGTCACTGAAGCTATCATGTCATGTATACTCTTAGTTCAAAACAGACCTAACTTTCAATACGTTAGGTACACAATACCGAATTTCCGGATTCAGGGTTCAATTCCCAGTACGTGGTTGGCTGCAGGTCATTTTACTTTGCCGCCTGGGTATCATTAAGTTATCTAAGGCTGCCACCAAAAAAAATGTTAGTAGCACGGATGTGTTCCAGTATTAATGTAAACACAGCCAAAGCCACATTTACTTAAGACTTTTAGGTGATGATACTTCTCAGACAATGGCATTATACCACCAGATTATATATGAAGGCCAAGTACATATTGTGCCTTAAAAAGAATTCATTACAGATAAGTCAATGACAATTTAAATAATTCAGGACGTTCCCTTCAGCGTCCCTAATTAAGGATATGAGTTCACGTAAACGGATAAAAGAGATTTCGAATAATTATTTTTTATTACAACATAAATTTCAATTATCACAGACTCATGTAATCAAACTTTCCGGGCAGATTTCTGCTATAAATACATCCAAAAAGAATTCAAACAAACATGACAGACCCTAGATCAAAGTAATAAATAACTTAATAACATGACATGACAATCCGTCGGTGGAAATGATCCTACGAAGTTTAATTGAGTTGGTCATAACATGTTGGGCTGTCAAAACTCGAGCTGTGTTGTTGACACGTTGGAACTTGGATGTCGTCTTTGTTAAGATGTGTGCAGACTTGACGAGGCATTCGTTTGGTATAATGTCTCAGCTTAGCTCTCTTATTGAATACGATGCCTCATAAAGAGGAAAATGATAGCATCAACAAAGTGATCTTCAAATTATGTTATTCATGCGGATACTTACTTGTTTTGCCTTCATCCTCCCAAATGGCTAAATTGATTTTGATAAACGATTTGTTTAATTATTAAACTAACAATGGCAAATATTAGTTGGTTCATTGTTCCTTTGCTTACTCGACTCTTACACGAAATTATGAAAAGTTTTCCACCAATAAAGTATGTAGATATATCTTTTTGGTTCAACACTGACCAGGGTGTCAGTGGCTTTAATTGAAATCACGTAAAGTTGGTCTAATTTGAGGCTCATTGAAATCCATAAAACTGAGAATGAAACACGAATAATATATTTAGCTAATTTGACACAAGTATGAGGCTTCACGCGTCATTATTTACCTATATAGTCTCCTTGGGTGATACTCTTTTAACAGTCCCAAACAGAGGTGACTAGCACAATGTAGTGCCATGATAATATAAACCTCCTAAGTGATATCAGTCAAGGCAGTCATGAGGCTTGGATCGTATAATGTGCAAGCTCCTTTTGAAGGGTGATGGCGGTTGGGTCTTGTTGCGACCGCAACCTATATTGCCTTCGATTTTATTTTTATCGCAATAAAGTCTCATCCATGTTCGTTGCGTTGGTTTTGATCTTCTTCAATTGAATTCGGAAATTAAATGTCGAAAGGAACACCCCACCCCCCTCCTTTCGCCGCATAGATTGTCATGTCATCAGGGTATATGCTTTCTAGGTGCATTGGTAATCGCAGCAAGTTGTTATTGATACATGGACAGATGGCGCTGCCGATGTCCTGATATTTCCCATTAGTCATCTTTTCAGTTCGGGCCTATATGAGGAGATCTTATTCTAATTTTATTTCTGTAATCCTCAGAGACGTTTTTTACATTTGATAGAATTCCGTTTCACCACAATCTCATGTGGTTTAGGATGGTGCACGTCTGCCTAGAAATACCTACCTATTTACCTTTGGACTTGATGATATCCAGGCAAACTCGAGAAACACAACAGCCGGCAGGAATTCCACTCCTTAGCTTAGCTCCTTAAAATGTGTTTTAACTATACGATTCCCGTTTCCACAATTTGGAAGAATCCAGAGTATAATTAGTTGCGAGCTGTTGAAGGCAAACTGGAAAACTTAACAGGTGTTTTCCTTAAAGTTAAAGAAGAAATACTAAAAGCTCAACTAATTATAAATTCAGAACCTGTTAAGCTTTATAAACTTTAACTTCATTATATTAGTAGAACAGGGTGAAACTTATTATTTATGTTAATTAGGGCTGTTAGCGCGAAAATACGAAATTAAAAATTCATTTAATTTAACTTTGTTACGCTTCCAGCCCAGTAGTTATAGTACGATGCTCCCTTAAAGTTACGAATTACGGGAAGGGTAGAACTAAAACACGCATTCCTGAACTTTCATGACTTTTGACTGCTATTCGAAATGAATTAAAAATCCGATTGTTATGAATATGCTATTTGAAAGCTGTAAACAAACGGAACCAGTTTTGACTCAGTTTCATGAAAATGATTTGTTTATTAGAATACGAAACCGCAGTAGCTTGTCCCGATTCGCAATTTGCAAATTTCAAAAATAAACAGATTAACGCTAAACTAAGTCAATTTTGGCTGTACATTCGAATGCTCGACGGGATGGTCAAACGTTGATCCTACAAACAACTTTCCCGAACGGATTCCACTTTCCTCGTGATCAAACTAGACCATGCTTCATAATCAGCTTCATTAGTCCACTGCTGAATATGAGCCTCCCGTATTATACAGACCGTTCCTCATCGATTCAAATGGAAATTCTAACATGAATGTGAACTTCATTATATATAAGCTTTTCAATTGGAACACTTATCCTACGATCTAAGCATCAAAGGAAATGAAGCTCAAATCGAAATCTATTGCGCATACAGTGTTTGACTGATTGCATTATACTGACTCGTAGCATCAATAACTGTAACGCATAGGCGTAAATGTTTATTCTTCGAGAAGAATAAAAACGACTTTTTAATACACGCCAGTACTGACATCTGTCTTTCCGTCAACTGCCACGAAAGCCACAAGTCGTGACGCGGCAACTTGCCTCATTTCCGAGACCCCAGACGTCGCGACATCCGTTTGACACCCCCTTTTCGTTGTGACGTGATACGAAATTCCTTGTTTGATCTCAAGTCAAACTGAAGGCTCGTAATTAATATTATATGGCTTTGATAATGACTGGGACAAGTTCCTGACGTGTCTTTCTTGAGGGTGACGAGTGTAGGAGTCCTATTTTAATAGTCCCAAATTGATGTCGCCCTGAATTCAATTGTTTGCCAAATTGCTAAAGTACTTTAGAGTTATGCCATTGGTCTATGATTAAATTAATTTGCATAGAGCACAGGATGGCAAAAGGATACAGGACAGTAAATAGGATGAGGCGTTAATAGCCAAGTATAAATAGATTTGATTATAAAGTCATATTGCTCGTTCGATAATTAACTTCACACGTCTTTCGTGTTGTTTGTTGATTAGCAGGTAGCGCTAGAAACACTAGAAAACTAGTTGACAAATATGTTTTGTGAAACTTTTTTGGTACTAATATCCCAAAAAAAATTGTGCACATACACTTCGAACAAAGCGTTTAAAAAAAGAGGAAATTAATGTTAATCAACAGCAGTTTTCTATAAACTCATGTTGCGGTTTTCATAACATTTTGACAGATTGAATCAATAAAAATAATTTTATTTGAGCCATTACATGGTTTTTATTTTTATTATCAAAGACATCGATATAAATAGGTTAGTACAGTAAAAATATACCAATTGTTCTATTTACAATTACAGAAGAATACTAGAGATTTTTATCATACAACAAGAAATATGACTATGTCATTTTAATTCTTAATTAAAATGTCACTACCCTAAAACAAATATTGAGTTCGAGTTCTCGCTTACACTGTTACCTTTAAAAACCTGAAAACTCTTATCATTTCATGAGACAGAATGAAAAATAAACAAAGTGCAGGTGTACCCCACTCATAACTTTTTATAAAGAGACAAGCGGAAAAAAGTCGTTCTCCAAACAAATGCTGGCCTATTCTTCATGAGACCCGCTCGGGCTCATCCTTTGTGTGCGTATAAATAATGGTAGGAATGGACTAGGGATGGCAGAGCAATCATATTTCCTTAATTAATGTTTTATAGCCGGGTAGTGCTCGCCACTGTATGGTGATTAATATTTGGTATAACCACGATCCATTGTCCATAATTATACTAGTGTAGGAGATGTGAAAGTGAGTTTTTATTACAACCAATCGTTATGTTTAACACACTAGAGATAAACTTAGACTAGTTTATATCCCGATAAAGTGTTCCTCAGGGTAATTTTTGAAGCCCACGCAGATGATGTCGCGAACTTTGCTATTGGTTATCAGATGCAATATTAAAAACTAAACGTATTTACCTCGATACCGTATTCATATATAAAATTCTTCACAATCACATTGATAGTAATATGCTATTCGAAAAAATCCTCATCGAATCCTCGCAACCTTCCTCACGTTCGGAAGACACTTTTCATATTCCCTTATGTCTCACAAACTATGCCAAAAACAACTTCGTAAGGCGTTCTAGTAGGAACTATGACAAAATCCTTCACAAAGTTGATATATTTACTTTAGGTATATCTTGGTTCAAGAAAAAGTCTTGTTTATTTCAATAAGTATAATTTAGGCATTCAGTGTTATTGTTTATTTATTTATTTATCGTCTTGAGATCAACTGTAATATAATTACATATAAGTTCAATATGGAACTATTTTCCTTTCAAATAAATAAAAAATAAAGTATTTTTGGTTAACTTGGTTTCTTCAACAGGTAGCTTTATGTGGAGACGTTCACAATCAACTCTGCAAACAGACTGCGCTGCACCGCCATCAGGCGTAAATATCTAATAAATACTAACAGTACCGGTTGATAGTATTTCAATTCTACAGTGGGTAGGCTATAAAATTACATAATAGTATTGCATTTATACTCTATATTTATATTGCCCTTATATAAAAAAATTGTCCTGATTTTACGCCGTAACAGAAAGTCAGAATGGCCCAACCTGTAAATACCCTGCACTACTTAGAAATCCCGTTAAATTACATTACATTTCTCTTCTAGTAATCAAGTGTGATGAAAATCAAATTATAGGAAATAAAAATACATAAAAGCCTACAAACTACATGACATATACATATACAACATGATGATGATGACTCTTGTTTAGTTCAAGACTGGAACAGAAACGTAGATTGAGGCATAACTTACGTTTAAGAAATATCAAGGCTGAGGCAGCCCTATCAAAATGACGACTTTTTTCCTTTGGCAACAACAATAGCGCCACCATTATACTGTGAGATAATTTTGCGTTTTGATGTCATAAGCATAAGGACACGACTACATACTCGAGCAATATCGTGTACTTCCTGACTACAGCTGATGTTAGAGAAGAAAGGCTGTACTTCAAACAGTACGCATAGTACGCATTTATAAAGAGTTAGGCTATTTTCATGCCCAAAAACGTTATGTTACGTGTAATAGTATGATAATTAAGTACTTGACACAAAATTAGATTGAGGTTGAAATTTTATAGCAGAATGGATATAAAAATAATCCCCCCAAATAAAAAAAACGTAATAATTTTTATTTGGATTTTTGAATAATCAAAACTCAAAAGTTTGCAAAAAATATAGGTTTCGTGTAGGAGAAATCATTCTAAAATTTACTAGATACTGAGTTTACCTATAATTAATATAAAATGTATACGTAAATCATTTTACAGTACGGTGGTGTGACGAAAAAAGTGTTTTAGAAGATTCGATTTGAAACATTAAAATTATCGAGAAAATCATGATGTTCACTCGATAAAACCCTCTAGTTTTTACTGACCAAATTTCATACGTGTTACTCTTCATCATCATCAACAGCCTATATATGTCCCCACTGGAGGGGCTCAGGCCTACTCTCCTACTGAGAGTGTATGGGCCATAGTCCACCACGCGGGCCCAGTGCGGATCGGCGGACTTCACATGCCTGTTCAAGACATGCAGGTTTCCTCACGATGTTTTCCTTCACCGTTAAGCAATCGGATAATGTACTTGAATTGAAAAACAACTCATAGGTACACGGCTGGATTCGAACCCGGTACCCTCAGATTGAGAGTCCGCGCCTTATCCATTGCGCCACCGACGCTTGGTGTCTACTCGTGTACTGTACGCGTGTTACTCTTACCTCCTCATAAATAAACTATTCGTTCTTTATGCTACGAGTATAATTTGTTGATGCTCAGCTTATATGGGTCTATTCGATTTGTATTCTGATTTTTTAATATCGGGAAGACGTGATAAGGCAAGAAAATAAATTTTTCAAACATGTAATTGATTCTTAAAAACCTTGAGGATAAATGACTCAGATCTGCCAATGACATGTTTCAGTAAATGTCCCCTAAAGCTGCATCTAATTAGTCAATTTATAACTCTACCTCCAATCTACGGCCTGACATCACTGCGTACGTCACTGTAATTCCGACTCACACATTAACTCTGACTTAACACAAGTTTAATGCCAGTTAACATTAATCTAAACCACGACAAGTCACTGTTAACTCAAGTGCCTTAACTAGTTTGGTGGTTGGTAACTGTGCAAGTATTTCAAACAGCTTAGCGAGGCAGGGGCGGGAGTCAGAGCGTAGGTTGCTTTTTATAGTCCTTTTAAGTTATTCCATTTTTTTCATGAGAGCTCATTTTCATCCCATACCACATGCTGTCTTGACTCTCCCTTATTGAAAGTGAATATAATTACGAGAGTTCTTAAAAGACGATGTAAAATGTTCACTATATAAAGTAGTATACGGACTATTTTCTATGCATTCTTTCTAAATTTTCAATTCAAACATAAAGTTTTAGAGAAATAATTTATAAATACGGATATGTTATCGTACAATACGTTACATATCAATGCTGGAAAACTACTGCTTTTAATTTGAAGAGTACAGGAAAATAAAGGGTTTTAAAAGCCAATACGAATCAATCAGCCAGTTCTAATTCGATTTATTTTCACATTTTTTTGATAAGTGGATTTAATATGAAATGGTGTGTTTTTAATATGACATATGAAAGGCACAGTAATTGTTTATAGGATTTGACAAAATATTTGAAAAATAATAATTATAATTATATATAATTATATAAAATTATAATAACACGTCAAGCGGTGTGTGATTTTGTTTGACAATTGGTGAGCGTTTAACGTTTGGGGATCAATGAGTTATTTGCAATGGCAACAAGCCATTGTATTACAAATGATCGAGGACTCATCTCATACGCAGTTCATTAAATTTACAATGACAATGTCATTCCTAAGAAAATCATCAAACAAGGTCATTCAAACAGGTCACGTTTTCTTGCCACGGCACCTACTACAAAATTTGTTTCGTTTCGGATTTCTTTCGGACTGGGTGCTAATGATATGAATATCCGAATCGTGTAGTACGTGCCCAGTAACCAGACCATCACTCAACCGACATGCGGCCCTGTCGACGAGACTTCTAGTTTCTAAGTAAACATAATTAGGATACTTGGATACTTGAGTTCGCTGTTTGATATCTCTACTGAATAAATACACGATGTGGTTCAGAGAATTGTGCTAAGCTCTTCTTAAATAGGTTATTGCTCTTGACAATTCAAAAGGTACTTTCAATATTTGAGGATAGTTTGTTGTTGAAACAGCTAGTTAGCAAGTTTCCCATAGAAAAGTTGAGAAAATAAAGTTAGCCAGAAAAACGTACCGAAAACTTTCATTGCCAATTCGAGTGAATTATCTATGTGTGACACGCAGCGATATTTGTACAAAAGGAAAGGTGGAGTTTATTCTTTATTTTGTAGACCATTGCTAGCACTGTAAACTTTTTTGATTTACCAAAATATTTTAGGTTCATTACTAAAATAATAAGGTACCATTTTGTGGGTACCATTGTAGTGCGACTTTTTCTATTTGTCTATATATCCTTTTAACACAGCTGCTTATATCAGAAACTACTTAACGTATTTACTTTCAAATTAAAGCTATAATAAATATATTTAGTTCAATTCTTAATATTTATGACAACTACATAATAAATCTACATACTCGTATATCTCATGTCAATCAATCAACACCTTTTTTTTAAATGCAATAGTAGATGCAGTAGATTCTACAGATCTCAGTCTAACATAACTCAATAAATATTTATTAGAATTTTCTAATATTTTGTAAGTTGTTCGGTTATTACATGTATGTTGCGAAATAAATTATCCACGTTTCATCCGCCGCACGCATGTACCCGCCCCAGCGGGACTACATAATAAGCACAATGCGAATAAATCCAGAACGCTCACAAGGCAAACAGAAAAAGCTAATAATGCCGACCGTAACTCGTTGGTACAGTCTCCCCTTCCATCCTTCGTGGTACAAGTGCAAGAAACAATTATAACATATCTTTTTTCTTCTATATTTCAGCGTTATCTTCCCCGACAAAATATACACCTACCAGTACATCTAAATGCCTCTACTAATTTGGACAAATTATGAGGTATTGTGGCACATCAATAAATGTGGTACACTCGAGTACAAAACAATGTATCCACTTTTGAACCTAGTTACATTCACTTTTAATGAACATTTCCCTCAACACACTACATAGGAGCAAGCAAGAGTAAATTTAACATGATTCAAAAGTGGATACATATTTTGTACTTGAGTGTACACAGGCCAATGATGACGTTTCGCCTACACTCGATGGTAGTACCTTCTTGCTGCAACACTTCCAATCGGACATCGATGGCGGACGGACGTTTTCCTCGTTTTGCTTAAAGGTACCTCAGGTACATCTTTATATTCGTACTGATTGATCAGGGTATAAAAGAGCCACACGGGGAAATCTGATCTGACGATTTTATGCAAATCACAAATCAGATTGTGGCGTGTCGAGTTACGCTCAAATCGCAGACGAGATTGTCGTAAAATTGGCCGATCAAGTTGCACCGTGTAGGTAGTTTTTGCTTGATGAAAAGGATGATTGGATATCTGAGCAGCTCATTCTTATCACTTTATTGTTCTATTCATAATGAAGCAATAAAATATTACATGTGAAGTTGTTTTGAGGTCTCCTGGGTATTAAATCCTTATCGCCATTACGAGAAGAAAGCCAAGTGAAAAAAAGGCAAAACTGAAAAAGCGAAAGCTTTCAATTTAGATCACTCTATATGCAATAATGACATGTCATGCCAAAACCGTCCTAAACATACGTCCTAAAACTCAGAAACAAAGTACTAGTAAAAACAAAAGTGAAATATTGGAAAAGTTTTGGCTGTCACATAAAATCTTTCGAGCTGGGCAGTCGTGTCCATGATTTATAACAAGGAGGTTAGACATGGGGGCCGGGGCGAGCGAGGAAATGTTTTTGTTCGAATGGTACTTGACCCCGACCTCTAGAAAAATAGCCTTATCCAATGTTCATATTATAAATGTCTTTTCTATGCCAACTAGAGTCACCAACTCTCTGATATTGTCAAAGAAGTTCGAAGATTTTTATTTTAGGCCTGATCTTATTGCCCGTTCAACATCTTATTATTTTTTTAAGTCGGCAGAAACAGTGTTAGGGATATACAAATTGCTTGAACACGTCTCTTCTCCTATAGAGGCAGTATCTGAGAGACACTATATACCCGTGATAAGCTGTAAGCGTTGTGTAGTTTCCTAGAAGTTCACAGTTAAATGCCACATGGGAAATATTATCCAAAGTAGGACTTATGTTAGTATACTCGTAAATACACTCGGCCAGTGACCATCAGTCGATGAAAGAAAATATTTCCTATGATATTGACAAAATACATTTAAAAACGCCAAAATGAAGGAGCTTTGGAGCAGGTCTATTTTTTTTAGTCAAAAGTCAAAAATCGCGCGGAAATTTGAAGAAAGGTGGCGGGTGGAATTGTTCTCTTTTCTGAACAACTGTCCGAGGTATTGAGTGAGAAAACTAGTAATATATGGGAAATAACAATAGATAAGAACAGTTCACAAGGCCGTTAGATGGTAGGCCTGTACTTTTCACCCAGAAGCTTCAAATTAATGACACAATGGAGGTGATATATTAACAACTAGAACACACAGTGATATTAACCTTGATATTGTTCGGCAGACCGACGGCGTGGCTCTAAATAGTTAACAAAACCACGCAATCGAGTACAAAAATAGGTATCCGCTTTTGAACCATGTCACATTCACCTTTAATTGACATTTCCTCCAACACACTACACAGGAACAAGCAAGGGTTAATGTGACACGGTACACAAGGGGATACATATTTTTGTACACGAGTGCACGTACACGTACGCTGCTGTCAGTCAAAAAATGTGCCTCTGGGCTATTTACTATTATGTAGGCGGTTATATTATTCTGTATACGTACGATAGTACTCCAAAAACGATACACCTCCGCTATAAGTTCATAATTCATACTACGCGTTGTGTTCTGTCTTACTTTCATTATGTTTTATGAGCGCTGCATAATTTAGAGATAACCACGCGTGTTCTTGCTAAGTGCCACAGTCGGCGTCTTCGCAAGAAAGACCTAGTGCCTTACAAAGTTCCCATGCCTTTACAAATAAGGACATTCCAGGAATAAATTATGATGTTTTAAATGAATATTATTTTTTATGCCAAATGAAATATACTTGTGGTCTCGATTATAGGATAGGGTCATTCCAAATCGTAGCTGTAGTGTATTGTGCTATAGTGTAAAGCCGTGGGCGAGCATCAAGAAGTACGGATGGAGAGAGCGGTTTTGTTCTGAACAAAATGTGCCGATTTACAGTGGCAGGCGCGGTCAGCTGCGACAATAGTCACGTTCATGTCAATTTATCAGAAAAGGACAATACGAAAAGACATCAACTCACCTGTCTGACAAATTTAAAATTAGAACATTTTATTGTATTAAATCTAATACCTGTAGTTCACATTGCACGCCATTAAATTTTATAACTTGCTTTTAATAATAACGCTTAATATGACTTTGAGTATAAAATTCTTCGCGTATGCTCAAAATGGGCATAAGGTTGGCAACTGCGGGGGCCCCCGCATGCACCCTCCACTAGTTATTCTTCATGGCGTGCGTAGACGCTTAGTAGTACTGAAAACCTTGGCATTACCGAGCCAGTGAAGCTATAGTTAAATATTGGGACCAATTATTACATTACCATTAGTTGTTTTAAAAGTCGACTACGGCACTGTATCAATATAGTGCGGACGTTCACCACCTCCCACCCATCCGCGTTTCCTCGCCTCTCCCCGCAAAAAGTGACCCGTTCAAGCATGGCGCGTGCGAATTCACTCACACTTGCGCGTGTATACAAGCGTCATCCATTCGACGTATGGGAATAGGAACCAATATCACGACATTTGTTTGCTTGCGACTGGGAGGGGGGGGATTAAAATGGTAATCATCATCAAATATTATGTGTGGTATTTAATCATGGGTCCCAATAACCACTTGCACCCATCGGGTCCTCCCACCTCTCCCAGGTCAATTGTCTTCATAGTGGAGTCGGCGCTACACAAGTTTTCCGATACGTGGTTGCCACTAGAGAAACTCTTACTTCCCATTGGTTTTCCGTTCGGCCGATGTGGCCTACATATTGCCTCTTCAGTCTACGTGAACTATGATGGCAAACAGTTCATTGAAGGATTTCCTCATTCTGTTACGTAAATTATCCGTTACGTATCAATCCTACATCCTTTCGAATGATATGCGTATCCAAGCAATATTATGTAATCTTTAGAGGAAAAATATTTTTATTGATACCAGATTCAATAATAAACTCAAGTATAATAATTATCATATCCACCGGTGGTATCAATAATATTTGAATATCTATCAGTATAAATCATTTATCTGTCCCCGCCAGCATACTACCTACTGTAAATCTTTAAATACGAGCTTGATAAAATCGTTACCATTATTTTTCTTTAAAATAAACCGATGTCGTTCTTAATGCCCTTACCTAAGTCAAATAAAATTGCATTATATATATGTAATATTGTGCCGTTATTGCGCTAATTTTCCTACAAATTTAAATTGTATTTTTGAGTGTTATCCAGCAAACAGCTGGACTAAAATTTATAAATTTAATTTTGCATACATATATTCTACCATCATTCCAACAGGGCACATTCCAACACAAGAACAACTTTCAACATACAGTAGTCAAGTATCAACTTTCAAAGGCCTCCAAGTCTCCAAAATGCCAACACCACATTTTCTACTTCAAATAACCTCAATTGTATCCCATCTCCTATTTCAAAGTGTGTCACCAGCCTAACTTTTAGGTTCGAGCTGAGTACACTTCATCATACATAATGACCACTCGAAACGTAGCATCCTCTTAAGATAGTGTAGGATTCAAGCTCTGATGAAGGTCGATGGAAGGTCAATCGCTTGCTTCATATTTTGTCGTGGTGGGTCAGGCAGCAGAAATATCATCTACGTTGTCAGCTACATAAGTCCACTCTTGGACATAAGCCTTCCTTCAAATAACTATGTCAGACTTGATATGACTAGGACATAGGTAGGTACCCATCTTCTGAATACTTTTGCTTAGACGCTTTTGAGGGTGCCGTACCCAAAGGGTGCCCGACGGAACCCTCCCGCTATGGCTCAGGGTTCAGAGATCCGTCTGTTCTACGACCGGCTGTCATAGGGCTGTATCTTTTGAACCGTATGATGGGTTTGCACTTGGCCTTCATCTCACATGAGGCCGTTGGGTTGTAAGCGTGCACACTCAGTCTCAAGCTAATGAGGAGCACAGAAAACAAACGGCCATAGACAACTTTTTATCCATAACACCAAGATGGCTCCAAATTGAGGCAAAATACAGGCATACTGCGCATACAGGCATACTGCGCATACAGGCATACTGAGCATACTATATTTGTTTAGGCTGTGAGACAAATCACAATACTAGTCTTATATTCAGGGATTATCTTTGTATCTCGGTATTATGATTTACTCAAGCTCATTGATTGTTTCACACACAAACATTATATGGGTATATTTTACGTGTTACCATACTGTCTTTTGCATATTTGGTAGTCGTATTTTCTTAACGAGAATGAGCTCAGAATGTTTCCAGACAACATTTGTTTTGCCATAATAAATTATAACAGAATAGCTGGCTTTGATTAGTAATTACCTAAAACATTAGATCGGATTATAGTGTGTTGTGAAATGAGTATAATTAACGAACAACTTTCTTGTCAGATACAAAGCCATTACGCATTAAAGTTAATGGTCCCTACATAGAGCGTGTTGAATAATCAAAAATAGTGTCTAAAATGAAAATCGTGATTCACTGCGAAGTTTTACGATACAAACGTACGATGTCCTATTTTTCGATAATTACTGCACAAAGCCAGCTCATCAACAGCCTATATATGTCCCCACTGGAGGGGCTCAGGCCTACTCTCCTACAGAGAGTGTATGGGCCATAGTCCACCACGCGGGCCCAGTGCTGATCTGCGGACTTCACATGCCTGTTCAAGACATGCAGGTTTCCTCACGATGTTTTCCTTCACCGTTAAGCAATCGGATAATGTACTTGAATCGAAAAACAATTCATAGGTACACGGCTGGATTCGAACGCGGTACCCTCAGAGTCCGCGCCTTATCCACTGCGCCACAGACGTTTAGCCAGCTAATCTATTTTAATAGATAATGGCAAAAGAAATTGAGTTAAAGAGTTTTATCAGCAAATTCACCATAAATAAATATATTTGTCTTTTCATTTAAATCTGCAATCAGTAATCAGGAACCAGTAAATCTCAATACTTTTAATGGATGTGTTGGGTGTACATGTTGTGTCCAGCGTACGTTCGAGTGAGGGCACTACACGTTCATGAATATCCATGCCAAGGATATACTTGCGTTTAAGCCTCTTTTGATAGCTTTAATTCAGTTAGCTGTGCAGCCAGTTCATTGTGATGTTGTTCCAGTCTCCCTCGATAGTGTTTTGTGCATTTCAGAATCTATTTCACACATTTACCTCTAAATTTATAGATACCACTACACAAACGCTATAAGAAGTATGTAGAAACTCCAACTTCATATCTTGAGCTTCTAACTTGTCAGAGGAGTTACAAAATTAATATCGACACTCTGCAGAGTGATTCTATACACGATACGAGCGACATGGATTTACGCGTATTGCTGAGAGGACGTCACAAGACCGCGATAAGGGTCTCCGAGCCCGCGGCATCGATCGAATACGATACTTGGAGCTTTTTATGAGTAGCTCAAGTCATAAGAATACGCGAGTTTTATGTTAGCGATTATAATAGATCATTAATTTATTAACCGCTTGTGGCCATGGTTTGGCTACACTGTTGGACTCACAAGACGAGAGTTGTTCGTTCATTTCACAGTTAGTACTTTGTTTTATTTATGGCGGTCATAATATTTTATGTCCGTCTGGATAGCTACCATTATATCAGCTACGGTAAGTCTAAGTTACATCCGCCGGGTACCAGGGATAATGATTTACTGTAGGGTAAACACAAGGCGTATGGATGGAAAGAGCGTAGTCACGGTGATACTTTGAACAAAACTCGCCGATTTACGGTGGGAGACATTGTACACCCTCCAGGATCCCCCAGAGGTACAACTGGAGTAATTATGCCCCTATAGTACTCCTGTTTCAACAGCTTTGTTTCCCCTGGCTTGACTTGTTGTTGTTTTTGAAAAATTATCATGTAAATCATTAATAATACATTAATTTAAGAATAAAAAGTTAAATGAAAGAAAGAGATGAAAATTATATAAAAAACGGAAATAATCTTAAACTTTGTATAAAAAGGGGTACACTCATTGTGCCTTCTACGAGTTGCATTTGAGCGTCTATTACACATGACTTCATCTCATATTTCCAGTATAAGCTGACCTCGCATTGCGTAGGCTTATCATGCAATGGCAGGTCAGCTTATACTGGAAATTTTGAAATGTAGGCGTGCGTACAATGTCAGTGTATCCGAAAATGACAATATAAAAACCATCAATTCTTGTGTCTCAGAAATTAAATATTCGGAAAAATTTTAAATTAAATTGCATACCCGTGAAATGTTATAATGTAATGTACACACTCGAGTACAAAAGTATGTATCCATCCATCCATGATAAAAGTATCCATCTTTTGAACCATGTCACATTCACCTTTAATTGAAATTCTCAACACACTACATAATAACAAGCAAGGGTGAATGTGACAGGGTACAAAAGTGGATACATATTTTTGTACTCGAGTGTACCTAGTCAGACACAGAAAATGTCTCCTCCTCCTAACTACACCTCCAACTAACACAAGCATAGTACAGTATACCCAGCCAAGAATCAAACTCACGAGCTTCAGATAGTCATTCCTCTAAGGAGGAGATTTTGTAATATATTTCATCAATGCTCTCACTTGCGCCAGTCCCAAAGCCAAATAAGCTCTTTATAATGAGTCTCGAGGGAACCACAGCAGGAGTCAAGTTGAAAATAACGCTTAGAGCTCAGTAGAAAATAAACAAATCTACTTTGAAATTCTTCATAAAGAGCGACTTAGCGACGCAAGAGTAATAAAGTGGGAGTATACAAAGTCAGGTATTTTTTCTTCAATATCTAAAATTGGTATTTAAGTGTACAGTTTTATGTTTTCGTTAAGGGGAATAAAAACATTTATTTATTTATTATTTTAAATAATGGCTTTAACCAGTGGTTATCTAGCCAATGACGAGTAAAATTAGGTGAACAAATTTTGAGGTTATAAACTATGCCGAATCCATTTTTTCAGCTTTCTCAATAAAATGTATAATGTGTACATTTTATCGCTTAATTTGGATTCTTGACGAGAACTTCAAAGGCCAGCCTTGGTTTCAACATTATCCGAAAGAATCCATATGCCGAATGTACTCGACATGATAAACTCTTCGGATCGCGTCGAAACCCTCGCAATTTTGCGTAATTGATACTATAACACCGTCCATGACACTTTTTGCACTATATCACACCATTATAACACAAAAAAAACACATAACAGTATTATTATTCAATTAACAAAATTGCAATGAACCACCATTTTTCAAGTTCGCGCCAAGAATCCTAAAAACATTTATTTATACCGCATAACAGCTCTGCGCCTCCAGCATGAAACGTGAGAGTGGTGAGAGTGAGATATTGTCATATCTTTACGTCAAATCATTTGACGTTCAAATATCTTGACCCAGGACTGCTGTAAGAAATTTCTTACAGAAATAAGCTGTTCCTTTTGTGTATATTTTTCTGTATTTTGTGTGTTTTGTATTTTTCTATGTACAATAAATTTATAAATAAATAAATGATTTATATTACTCTCACCGCTATCATGCGTGTCATGCTGCGACGGCTGGTATTTATTTGCGCAGTCTACGTGTATCGATTCATTCGTATTCTTTTTTTTCTCTATGCTTAACTGACTGTAAAATATTGTTAAAATTAATAATAATTATAAAAATTAAAATTTTCGGGGTCAATAACCCACAACCCAATAAAAGCTGCCAATATATTGGTTTACGACTTACGGTAAACTTTGCTAAATTAATTTTACTAGTAAAACATTTTTGGTAACACCGAGACAGGCTTCCTTTGATAAACCTATTTTAATTAGCAAACCAGAGAGGTAGATCCAATTTCAGTTTCTAGAAAGCCTAACTTTTTGGAAGTGCTAATAAAATTTATGTTTCGCTAGAATTTTAAGAGCGGCGAATATTGGCGGTAAACTTTTTACTGCGATAGTCCTGGCTCGCTTTTCTCTTCAATAAAGAAGTATGAAAAACTGTTGTGGTTTGGTAGACATGCTCGATTTTTGAATCACTCGTGTGAAATCGTATCATCGTTGACTTCCAAGTCGCATGGCGCGGTATTTCTGTGTTTTTTTTAAAGTGCAAGTCGACAGATTGGCCTATGAAATTCGAGATGATATGTTTTATCCGTTTTTTCCAGCATAAGTTTAAATTAATTTTTCTTTTGTTCTATAAAACATTAGAATAGTCTATGCCAATTAATGTAACAGTTTGATGTTTATTCTACCACGCCGCTGGACATAGGTCTCCTCCATGATACGTCACATTTACCAATCCCGAGCCACTTGCATTCAGCGCTTCCCCGAGACCTTTAACTAGGTGGTTGGTCCATCTAGTAGGGGGACGGCCCGGTAAACACTTCCCGGCACGTGGTCGCCACTCAATAACTTATACTCGTAATCGGTTTTCGGTTCTTCGAGCGATGTGGTCAGCCCATTTCCATTTCAGCTCACTGACTCGTTGAGCTATGTCGGTGACCCAAGTTCGTCGATTTCCTCATTCCAGATTTTTTCACTAAATCAACAATTCAAACCCAAACTCGACTGATTCGTTGATTCACTTGCGACCCACGCCTTTTAAAACAAAGTGAACAAGTGTAACCATCATGCTGGCTGGCTAGATTTACAATAACTTTTTTTATATTATGTTAATGGAATCGAATCGATCGAATTACACAACCTAATTCCACAATCACTTTTTACAATTAATCGGTCAACCAGAAGAATGATACAATTTATTTTCCAAAGTGTATAGCTAAAGAGTGGAATCCCCTGCCGGTTTCTGTATATACCGAGCGCTATAACATGGATGTTTTAAAGGGCGCAGCGAATCGGCTATTTGTAGGCAACCATGAACCATCCAAGACCATATGATCAGGTGAGACTGTTGAAACGGAAGCTTATCCAAGAATGTATATAGGTATATAAAATATATTAATTATATTAAAATATAAATTAAGATCACTGGGCAATGACTTTTCAATGGTCTTCATTGTCCAACACATAATACAAGTACATTAGACAAGAACCTTATTCGACCGAACAAAAGAGAGATTATTGATAAAAAGAAAAAGGCTTTGTTGTAGCGCATTCGTTGGTTACCCGAGATAATGAAAAGCAGAATGGGTAACGTTATCTTTTGTAACAAGCTGATTGCTTATAACAAGCTTTACTTTACTACAGAATTTTATATTTTCATTGTGTACGAGTATAAAACGAACTAAGAAGTCATAGTTTCTGGCGATTTCTCCTTTCTCAAAGCAAAAAAGCAAACTTTTTATTGTTACTACTAAGTTACTCCTTTTTCTGTTAAGTATATCGCGGTCATAATGACATTATTTTCACTTACTGATTCTCGATCTACCCCATAAAAATGTCAATTAATATACTTACAACCTACTTAAATTAAAACACTAAACCTAAACTAAACCTATAAAACATAGACTCTCCTATCACCTGTGGCCTCCACCAGGTGGCTAGACAGGTCGGACACAAGTCGGTGTGTCTCTGGACCCCAGAGATCCTATGTCTCCACACCAAACGGCACAAATATATATCCTCATAAAGTATTGGTATAACTAAAAAATGGATAAATTTTATATTTGTAGATAGATAACTAGGTAGGCACGTGCGATTTACATATTATATCTAGTACCAGTCTAAGTAGGTACTTCTCATATCCCTCCAAATTTTAAATTTCGGCACATTAACAATCAAAACGAAACATCCCTGAACTACATGATGTCACCGCACTGTGACCAATATTTTTCGATGTATGATGGGTTTGCACTTGGCCTTCATCTCATCCGATGGCAAGTGACGATAAGTCAATTGGATGATAAGCATGCGCACCTAGAAGCCTCGATCTAACGAGGCTCTGTTACCGTCGTACTGGAACACAGCAGTGCTATTAACACTGCTATTTGGCAAGGCAGATATAGAAAATGCTCTACCTCCAACCAAACTGAATCCCTACTGAGACTCGAACCCGGGACCTCTGGATTATAAGTCCAAGTGTGTAGATTTAGGCCAAGGAGGCGTTTAAATAAATTAAATTGTGTTACGAAAAAGCTACTACTATACCAATATTGTAAATGAGGCATTGAGTTTTTTGGTTTATTTTTTCGTCCTTCCCTCACCTCATAATGAAGAGTCAATCAGTCACTACATTTTTTTAAACGGGTAGTTGAATGATCGAGAATGGTACCACTTTACATCCTTATGGAACATGTATTTACCATGGGATAACTTCTGAATTTTACGCAGACGAAGTCGCAGGCAAAAGCTGCTATAAATATACTTTCAAACAACCAAGGTATATAATGAAAAGCACTCAATTTGATTCAATACTCGTATTTCCAATCAAAAATTTAATTTCGCCTTTCGCTTAACACATCAAAGGGAATTTAGGAATCAAGTCCTTTAGGCAATTGGTAAATAGTTATTCTATTAAATTTAAGGCTATCTGCTTGTCTATCTGAAGGTCCGTGTGTTTACTCAATTCTCTCTCAAATCTCTTTGCTGTAAATTAAAACAAACAAATCCATACCTGTCATACGCATCCATTATAAACGCAAATTTAAATCACAATGTTTCTTATTTATATACCGTTACAGGCCTCGTACAGCGTTACTAAATAAATTAAAATATAACTTCAAATGAACATCGTTATAAAAATGTTCTTAGTTATTTTTAATGAATAGCATTATATAGTTTTTTTATTTATTAAGGAGTTCACAGTGGTCGAAGTATAGAATAACTTTATGATGAAAAAATTGGGTAATTTGGTTTTATTATTCCGTGACGTTATTATTTTCTCTTGTGCTGAACTAATATGAAACATATCGCTTTCTATTATCAGATAGAAATTTTGCCAACCCATTGACATGTTTAAAAACAACAATATAAACATTCAATATCAGTTTTAAACTATATAATTGTAGGTACTGAACAAGATTAATATGTACTACTCAAAACTTGTGACACAAAAACACTTATTGTTTAGAATGAGTGAATAAGTTATGGACATATACGAATTATATATATCAGTTATGTTTACAACACATCTTTTCAGCCTATCCTCTAGTCTTCACTATTATTGGATGAGATGAAAATATTGGATTAAACTTTTTTTTAAATAATTTTAAGACCCACCATTTGAAGCTCACTTTTGAAATGTTAAATCCAGCTCCATTCCTTATTTTCCAGCTTTCATGCTCTCATTTTTTCCCTCGCATATGGATCCATGAGTAAAGCACTAGTGATGTACTCTTTTGAAAATTAAATAGAAAGTCTCTAAAAGATTTGTTTGATCCTAACTTTAGGTATTGTTTTCAATAAATAACCCAACGGTTAATTACTTTTCAAGTCTCTACCCCCAAACGTTTCAGTATATTGTTTAGGTTATTTTACGAATTAAATTAGAAGTTTTGAAGCGACAAAGTTCAATAAGTTCTTGGCCTCAGAGGTTTGGAAATAAGACCAATCCAACAATAAGTTATTTCTTTAGAGTTTCATTATATCAATCGCGCTTTTACCTACGTTGTACTATTTATGCTACGCCATCATAAGTGGCAATCACTTTGAAGTAATTGACGCTCAGTATGTAGCTACGCTGTAGCATCGTGCTACGCCGTAGCAATGTGCTACACCATAGAATCGTGCTACGACTTGATACAATGACAAAGCATAGTATGCTTAAGGTTGTAGACAGGATTTCACACCAATGAAAAGAAGTGAAATAACGAATTTTGCTTGTAATCTAATATTTTCTGCATCTTGTCAGCTGGAATAGTTCACTCCTGGGTATCAGCTTTCCGTTTTCTTCGCCACAACTTAACATACTTAACATAGCTACACCCTTCGACTAACAAGGCCCCGGGTTCGATTTGATCTAGCGATTCCAGTGTATGAACTTATCGGTCTCGGTTTGGTTGGTGCCAGAGCATTTTTATATTTCCACCTGGGCTACCATCATGTCACTTATAAGTCCACCGCCAAACAGTAGTGCTAATGGCACTGTTTTGTACTGTTGTGTATGAAAGGTAGGTGACTTACCACACTACAGCCTAATCGTCACTTACTATCAGATGAGATGACATATATA
This sequence comes from Carcina quercana, assembly GCA_910589575.2. Classification (NCBI taxonomy): domain Eukaryota; kingdom Metazoa; phylum Arthropoda; class Insecta; order Lepidoptera; family Depressariidae; genus Carcina; species Carcina quercana. The sequence continues at coordinate 14,091,951 of OU342427.1, forward strand.
AAAAACAGGAACTAGCGTTCTTCTGAGAAGTATCTGAAAATACTAAAATCCTAAGCCAAAACGAAGAAATCATTTTTCCTGATCCAAATGACAGAAACATCTGATTTTTCGCGTAGGTACTCCATTTAATAGGGTTTCATATCAAGTAATCGGTTTTTATTCTGACGCCTTTTCCCGAAAGGAAATACTTTTGGCATTTATTTCGGAGATAAACAGTTTTTTGTCCTTACAAATGATTTTAATGAATCCTGTTGAACCTAAGCTGTTGAAACTAGCTTTATATTGAAGTATTTTAATTTTATATACTTTCGCAGCTTTTAGGTCAAACAAGATGACTACAAGGTCTGTCTGTGGAAACAGGCTTCAATATCCGCTATAATAGTAGGGTTAATAGCGCTTTTGTGTTTCGGTAAGACACATAGCAGAGCAAGTGTACGAATACTTAATATATGAAGGACTTGTCGTCACCTACATACAGGTGAGACGAAGGCTAAGTGTATATATGTGGCAAAGAAGACAGGTCTAGTCTTTTTACATAAATTAATTATGCCTTGTGACCTCAGCTTTAGAATATTATATACAATATAGGTACTGTACTCTGAAAAAGAAATTATATCATAAATAAACACCCAAATCATAATCAACTCATTTTTATTGAGATATTCAACGCATTTTTCGCACACCCGACAACTTTATAGATTCTCTTACATTAGTTTTACACGATAGAAACCATTCACAAATCACATTTTCTTATACGCTATCTTATTGCAACTCAGTTTTATAGCTCTAAGCTATTTACAAGATATTACAGATCGTGAAAATAGCTTGTAATCCGGTGAATCTGAACATTACACTTGAGGGAATTGGAACTTCGCAGTTACTTTAAATAATGTATGGAATAATAAAAATTTCATAACGTATGAAAGAATAAAAAATTATAAAGATGTAATGAAACTATATACAGTCCGTTTAACTTCAAATAATAATCACATCAATATGTTTTTTGGTTTAATATTTACTGCTCCTGCGCAGTTGTTAATAACGTTTTGAAAAAAGTGAAAATTTTGCGACACGCGCGGAATTCAAACCTGTGTATGCCAGTACGGAACGAACGCTTTACCACTTAAGCTACCGGTCGTATTCCGTTAGCGTCGGAAATTGTTTACCATTATAATAACCGACAGATACACAGTTAGACTGAATGTCCCGCCGGACTGGTGAGAGACTAAGGTTTGAATCCAGCTAGTGACGATTTTTTACTATTAAAAAAAACTACATTTATAGACATGTTTTATACATACGAGTATATGGAAGAAAAAAGTAATAATGGGTACGCCGTTATCTATATCAGTATTATCTAAATTAAACTTTTTATAGTTTACGATTATCCCCCTAAAACCGGTCACATGGTAGAAGATTCACCCAGTTCTATACGATGAGTTGAGTATTTGACTTGATCGTTTGATAGTTTAGTAACTATGACCATATACTATAACGTTGCAAGGCGCTATCTCCACGGATAAGAGAATCGCTGCGGTAATCTCGCCATGTCATCGAATTCAACTGTGTCAACAAGGCGATATATTCTCTGGTTTCGCTGGGTTCTCTGAATTATCTTTGTACCGTGGGTATTACCCGACGATAGGTGGACGGACCCGCTGCGATACTTTCGCCCGTGGAGATAGCGCCGAAACGTCAAAGCAGAAAATTATAGCATGGCTTAGTACATGGATTGAACAGTTGCTTGAGTTATGTGTATAGTCAACTTAGTGTAGACGGACTCTTAAAGTATCAATTGATCAGAAAATTACTTTCTTGACACTTTCCTTACTTGATTGTTTATTAGATAGATAAATATTTGCTATGGCAAGTATTTTAGAAGTTTTTCCTTGATACGATATAACATACGAGTAACATTGAATGGCTTATAGAACTATTTAGAAGAAATTCTGGATACATTCTTTATTAAAATCTTTCTTCCACTATGACATACATTTATACCCAAGTAAGTATATATTACAAGAAATTAGCTTTGAAAATAATTTTAGATACGAAACATTCCACAGTTAAAAGTAAAACTAACTATCCTTTAGTTTAGCGGGTTTTTTTTGTCTCGGGTCTTGTTACTTCTGATTCGCGTCCATGGTCAGACTGATTAAATAATATGGATGGAAAGCACGTGTTACACGTGTCCTTACAGAGTAAAATAAATAATTTGTGTCTGAAAGAAATATATTTAGAAACATTCTGAGAATTTCCTCTTGGTGAACAAGTAAAAATTATTTCATAGAGTGAAAAAAAAAGCGGTGAAACCGCGTACATACCATACGTGTGGAGTATAGGAGAAGAGTTTGCAAAAAAGATGACATATCTGTGACACGCAGAGAGGATGGGGAACGAGTGCACAACGAAGAAAGTGAACATGTGATACGTGGACAGGATGGGGAACGAGTTCACAGCAAAGATAGTGAACATGTGTCACGTGGAGAGGATGTGGAACGAGTGCATAGCGAAGATAGCAAACATGTGTCACGTGGAGAGGATGTGGAACGAGTGCATAGCGAAGATAGCGAACATGTGTCACGTGGAGAGGATTGGAACGAGTTCATAGCGAAGATAGCGAACATGTGTCACGTGGAGAGGATGTGGAACGAGTGCATAGCGAAGATAGCGAACATGTGTCACGTGGAGAGGATGGGGAACGAGTGCACAGCGAAGAGAGTGAACATGTGACACACGAAAAAGAAGTATAGATTGCATATAGATTGTATATAGCACAGCAAAATTGCTGAATATTTTTATTCAGAACAAATACGAAGTTATTGTAGGATAATTTCTGAAGTCCACACGAAGTCGAGGGCCAAAATACGTGTCATTTTATATAAAAGTTTTTAAGAAAACATCACATAACGTTTTCTTGAATTTGCAAACTATACAGTATACAAATTAACAAATTTTGAATACATGTATGGGTATATATACACAAAACTGATGCTTAGCTACATCTTAGTAATATAAATGGCTTTTAAAAGCGAACAACAGAAGTGGCACTTAGACATTTATCTATTTACAGTACAACCAACAATAATCAATTTTATTTATACACAGATATCTACATAATAAAATCTATTATATCGAATTAATATTTTACAAAACTTTAGTCACTAGCTGTCTTTCATCCTAAGATTTACAAAAATTGGAAGAATCTCGTATATTTAAAAGTATGTTAAAATAGAGTTTCTACTGTATTGAGGAACAAGTTTGAAATTCACGGATAAGTTTTTTTTCTTCTCTTAGTAAAGACAAAACAAAAGTACGCTCGATATATTTTACCTTGATTAAAATTGAGTTGTCATTACTATAATAATTATATCTATGGGATTTGCTTGTTGATTAACGGTTTCATCAATATAACATTTAGCGCACCAAAACTACTTTTCAATATATTTTATAAATCGTGCGGTCAACAAACGCCAGTGAATGAAGCCCCGGTCTGGTCTTTGAACAATTTAAATTTTGAAACGTCATGATGGAATAAAACAGTTTTAATAACCAATTTTGAATATTTTGATGTAGTGTAATAAACTTAAAGTACGCAACGTTTAAGAAAAAAGATGGCGTCACTAAAATGGGATTAGATGTTTTCTATTCAAAACAAAAAGCAGTGTTGTGTAAACAAAATATGTTACACAATTGGGGTTCTAGTATTTTTCTAAAAACGTTTAGATTTTTCTTTGATTTTTTAAAATTAAAGTGTATGTCTGATTTTAAACGTCTCTTTAGATTTCATTTAGGACAGTGTTTTTCGAGATAAGACTTTCACAGAAAACTAAAATCAAAATATTTTTTTAAGAAAACCGGTCAAAAATCACATACATATTAGATTTATCTATGGTAGATATTGAACTTATTCTGTTACTTAATCTGGATAGCTTACAAAACATTAATAACTGACACAAAATTGAGGTGTCCAGAAGGAAGGACAGTTTCTGTTTATTGGTACTTAATATAAATTTTATAAATGCTTATACGAGAACATACAAAAGTTACCAAGCAAGGTATAAGAGACATGATGACGAGGAAAACCCAATGAAAAAGGGCAACTGGGTACGTTCCGAGCAAAATGCTTCTTTATGCACGCAGCGACACTATACCCTATTGAATTTAAAAATGGGATAATTCACGGGCTCCCGTTGAATTGATGAGAAGGAAAAGATGGGGCTCACCGCTACTTATGGATACGCCCTGGACACCTTCGGGTCCGCTTACAATCCAGCACGGGAACAGTCACTTCCTGCTGAACTACAGCCTCTCGGAGCTTATTTGGTATTTGACGGAATGCGAGAGATAGGGTGTTGCGCGGACGCGTTCCATCTCGCACTTTTCGACTACACACACACACGTCGCCTAGCGTGCTCTTCATTCGCACCGTGATTGTGCGCGTGCTTCTCGATGTAGAGGGCGCCATTTGATCGCGGTGGCGCGGTGAATTCCAAAGGTATTCGTTTGGATGGGAAATAAATAGGGACTACGGGAAGTCCCGACAGCAAACAATCGGATATCTTAAGACCATCTGACATTTTAGGCGAGCGTAAGCCAATGACAAGGGATAGGCATGAAACAGAAACAATTTCGTACTACGATGTCGTTGAGATAATAGAGAAAGTAAATGCGTCTATTTAAAATTGAAGAAATAACTTCTATACGATATTATTTATTCATATTTCGATTCTGTGCAGTTACTATCAATAAAACTTTAGGTGGTTTTTTTGTCAGGGTTCACACATAAACTAAATATTAATTCATAATGACTTTTTAAACTGCGAACCCCAACTGAAGAGAAAACCATTACTGATGTTAAAAAAGAAATTTAAAAGTGCGAGTGCTACTGGAAATTTTATGAAGTTTTAAGAAGGTACTGCACAAAATTTTGTAAATTAACCTCACTACTATGACGCGCTGAATTAGATACATTGGAATGACTTATTATTAACCCGAACCTTAAACAAGGGCACGTTCTTATTGAAATGTAATGCAAATATATGTATTTGTATAATTATTTAACAATACATGTCATTAATGACACCTAGAAAATTTTGATATTTATTGAAATGTTATAGACGTTATGTATTGTTTATTAATGATTTATGTTTTGTATCAAATTCCGAAAAGAACATGTTCAAAGGTCTGGCTAACCTAAATAATTCAAGGCATATTAGTATACTTTAATTTACAAAAATTCGTGCAGTACCTTCTCAAATAATATCATTGATCCATCAAATGCTTTCCTTATTTTGCAACTTAACCCTATCTAAAATCCAATCCAACCGTTTACAATTTTAAACCATCTCGCCTTTTTCTCAGTATTTGCTGGCATAGTTTATTTAGTGAAAGTTGGCAGAACTTTTCATTTCGCTAAAGTTAACACGAGCAAAGAAAACAAAGTTACAACAAACGAATACCTTTTTCACAAAGCTGTACAAAGTTCAACGCTTATTTACATAGCACAACTTTCGTTCAACTCACTTTGATATGCATTTCAAACTTAATTTAAATATACCGTTTATACAATGTGTTAAATTTTATTATATACATCTAAATCACAGTATAGACTAGAATTTATAGAGATATACTAGCTCAATACATCGTTTGAATTTTTACTCCAGTAATTTACTTTTACTTGTTTATATTGCAGTGTTTGGATTTTAGAGTGCGCTCTTTAAAAACTTCTAATAGAATTATGACCGTAAAATAATGCTATTGGTACATTTGGAGGTTTCAAACACGGCCCTATTTTAAATAAACGTATCGTTTATTAAAAGTTGTTAACTTCAATATCTCAACTATTCATATTAAAACCTTATTAGAAAATTTAAATTGTCAAATACAACCATCAACTCTTAATAAACGTCGCGGATATTTAATATCATAACATAAATTAAGTACAGTCTTTAAAATATACAAGAAATGGAAGATTAAACCGTTACCTCTTCAGTAAAGCGGCTCTTGTCATCCAGATTGATGACTATAGCATGAGTACGTGCATGGCCTGACCTAACACCTTTCACAGTCTCCGAACTACCAGGACTCGACTTTAACTCACTCTTGTTCTCACTTTTAAAACCATTAGTAGGAACTTCTGGCGCTCTTATATCACTGCAATTTGCTTCACCAGAAATTTTAAATACGCCGTTTGGTTTTTCTTCCTTCTCCTCAATCACGTCACGTTTTTTAGGAGAATCTGTCGTCATAGTAACGTCAGTCTGACTTATTTCCGCGTTGCTGTTTTCAACACTTTTGGTTGGGCTGAATGTTTTATGTCTGTACGCTGGCGGAGCTTCGAAAGGCAGATCCCTACCACTACTGCTGGATTCTTCTGCAGGTGTTACAGTACACATGAGTCTGTCAGCTACAGCACTAAATACAGTGTTGAGTTTCAAGGGTGCTGAGTCAGAAGACGGCGGTTTGCGATCGTGGAGTGCTGACGCGTCCTGCATGGCAGTTATTCGGCGAGCCGTTGGTCCCGGACCACACCTTTCACGGAGCTTCTCTAGCTGGTTGCAGATTTTTCTGAATTCCTCCTAAGCAAATATGTTAACAGTTCATACATATTGATGGCAAAGTATAAACCAGTAGTCAGTGTATGTAACAAGTAAAACAATAAAGTGTATTTAAAAAAAACTTATTCTTTTCTACACAATGAATACGTCATGTAATTTGTCATCACTTCAACCGAGGTCCGAGTTCGAATTCCAGTGTCTATTGTATAATTCTGATTGGCTAGCATCATGTTAAGTCAGCCGCAAAACAGAAGTGTTAATAGCACTGTTGTATTTCGGTATAAAAGGAAGTATATCCAACGCCTCATTAGGTTGAAATAGGCTTGAGGCACTCTTACCACCAAACGGCCCAATCGTCACTTTTCATTAGGAGGCATTAAGGCCAATTGCAAATCCATTGTACATTTTAAATCATTTCCAAATAAAACTTCTAGTTATTTTATGGTAAGTACATTATCTGGAAATAGTTCCAAATTGTCAGCACTTCCAACTTTAATAATTATTTCAACGAGCGCTTTTTTATTTGCACCCTGTATTGTACCCCTACCTCTAGCTCCCTCTCGGTCATGTTATCGCAGAACCTCGTGTTACGATTGGTTGTCATCGTGTAGGTAGACTCGGCTGCTCTCGATCGGAACTTTCCTGTCTTCTCTTTATCGTCTTTGCCGTGGCCTTTATATACCATGTAAGCCTGAGGAGGAAAAACAATAGCACATAAAGCACAAAAAAATAAAAACATCTTTATTGTCAAAAACTTAGCATAAGGTGATTTAGTGCTATTTTATAAGACATGTTTTCATCTTCGCTTTGTTAGTTTTAATCTTTTTTTTTTTGAAAGAAAAATTATTCTTATTGAAACCCAGTCCAAAGATTAATAAAACTAAAGTAGACAGATAAATTTTACGACTTTCAAAATAAATAATTATTATTAACTACTTTGAAACTTAGTTCTAGATGGATTTTACAACTTTGCAAACGATCTGATGACGAACTTCACTCATAAAAATATTGTCTGAGTTCGTGAGACATATTCGTGACATATGCATGCCAGTCATGCAACAAAAAAAAATTTTCACCTTCTTCCTCATTAAACACACTGCAGATTTGTAGAATACTTCATTAATGTATATGCCCCGAAATAAACACAAAATAGAATCATTTCAAACCGGACGAGAATATCTCGGGCGGAAATTAGAAACTAGCTGCCTGTGAAGCAATGGAGCCACGTGGACTTATAAATTTAAATACCCATCACAATAGCATGCTAAACTAAAAGGAAAAGTTACGCTGTAAAAACTAGCGGCCAAAGCAAAACTTTATTATTGGTTGAATGCTGCCAACATTAACCAGAATTTTTAAAATTCGTTCAGGAATTACTACCGATCTAGTTAAAAGTTTAAAAAAATATACCGTTGCTATTTTACTACGCGATTCTGTTTAGTATTGAATCTAACCCACCTATGTACTAGAAAAACTTACTACTGAACTACATTTATCTGTCAAAAGATTACCCGTAAATGATAATAAAATTTATATTCGACCAAACATGATCCCAAAGATAAAGGAACATGAAACATGAATAATTAGCCCTTTATCGAGACTCAAGGATAAACCATGTCTAAAAAGAAGACATGATTAAAGTATCTATAAAAACTCAACATAATTGAAGGTAATTTAAACAAAAAATCTTAAACAATTGAAGGTAAAATAAAAAGACAACCAAATCCAATTAAAAAGTTAGAATTCAGTGTAGGTCAAGATTTCGGTAACTATGTAAGATTTATGTTCTATATTTAAACTAAAACGCTCCTTGCGCAGTGTAGGTGGTTTAAATGGATGTCAAAAGGCGATGGAGTCGAGTCTCATGCCTCAATAAATCAAGCAAACACTTTTGTTTGTCTCAACGTTTCGGTCGGGTTCTTTTGGCCATAGCCCCGGGCAAATATTTGATTTACCGACGTCGTCGATCAAAAGCCGATTTCACAATCTGTACTGAGACCTCTATTCTTGAACTCGTAAATCGTAAATAACAGAATACAATGAAACGTTCAGACTGTAAACAAACTCTAGTCTATGCTTTTTTTTTGTTAGACAGCAAGATTAGATGATGCTGAGATTGTTATTGTTTCTCATCATGACAGTCTCACCCAATCAACATGTTATACAACTTTGTATGACAATATCAGGCTCGGAATGTGATTGGTCTCAGCAAAATGTTGTTGGCACATAGAAGCTGACCATCAAAGTCCTATACCAATTTTTCTCTCTTATGACGTTAATGACGAAAATAACACACGATAATAATAATAGACTTTCAACATATTTTCTTTCGGAAGTTTTGGCGAGAAGTTCTTTGAAATCTTATGAAATTTTTCCTTACTTACCTAAAGCCACGTGGTCCTGTAATGCATTCGAGTTACAAGCGACTTCAACACCGGCAGTAACGCTACAAACTCCCGGAAAATAAATCGCAGTGGCTTCTTTTTAATCAGCTTGCCAATTACTTACTGCGGAAATAGATTCACTACAGAGCTCTTAGCTCACGGCCACTTGTTTTATACCGGCAAAAAGTATTTCCATCCCCCGACCGATTGAGAAAATTAAGAGAGTACGTAATTTGTTTCCTTAATGAGGTTTGTGGGATACCTATGGACGCGCATTGGTTTTTAAAATCGAGTAACAAAAATAATGGCAGCTTGTTCCGTTTACATTTTCATCACGAATCTCATCTGGGTTACCTATTTTTCGCTTAAGAAAAGCAATAAATCGAGTTAGGATTTCAGAGATTTTCTTTCGGTTTCTTAAATGGAAAGGCTTTTTATCGCGGTAAGTTTGCACTTGACCTTGATTTTATTTTAACTAATAAATATTTAATCCTATAGTTTAGCCCATAGGAATGTAGCGTGTTCACCCAAAAGTCTCAACTTAACATTGCCGTGGCCATGATTTCTTTGTTAAATAGGACAACATATTGTAATACATGTACAGGTAAATTACTATAAAACGAGCAGTTTACATTTACTAGATACTTTTAAGTAAGGCGCCTCCATGGTCTAGAATGGCTAGACGCTTGGTCTAACAAGCCTGAGGTCCCGGGCGGAACTCCCAGTGGGGGCAGATACCTATCGGTTCTAGGTTTGGTTATTGGTGGGCATTTTTATGTCACTCGATTGTGAATGACGATAAATAATAATTAAAACCTAAGTATCTGACCTGTTAAAAAGTAAATTTACAATAACTAGCATGACTCATAATAGTACTGATAAAAAGTTATAAAAATCTACCAACAACCTAGCAGAAATTTTTGACGGCTATCCCTACATTCCAAACAGAAATCTAGGGTAGAACAGAGTTCTTGATGAAAATCCATCCATTCATGGTTGGCTCCCTGAGCCGGAAATCGAATCTTCAAGTTAATTTAGAATTATTAAATTTTCAATTTCCGCAATACAGTAACGCTGCATTACAGTTTCCCGGGAACAGTTGGTTGCAGATGGTTCGTGCAGGACTCAATACTTCATACTAAAACTTTTATTACACTCAGCCATATTGTATGAGTATTACTGGAACATGAACCTAACAAGCTACATACGAACATTGTTGGCAAAACCATTTTATGAAATAGTATTGGGTATTTTGAAACTTTTCAGTTAACATTTCGAACTGTCGAATCACAAATAACTTCAACAAATATCAAAACGATGCTAAAATTTAATAAATCGTAGCTATCAGGAATTCAAAGTGCAAGAGGAGCGCTGATATGTACGTTCCGCTGTTGTTACCAGTTCTCCCCGACTTGCGCAGAGATTGACCACTGAAGTTTTAGTGGAATGGAAATTACACATAACCCGGACTCTCTCCTAAGGAGTTGAGTATCCCTATTACAAAAGTGAGACCACATAAGACAAGTCAGAAAAATGTCATAATGTTACAATCTGCTACACTGAAAATAGGAGCACTGCTCCCATAACACAGAGTATTCTAGCTTGAGAGCCAACTTTGATGTTACCATAATAATTTAATATAAGTACCGGACATTATTTGAAACCAAATTTTTAACGAAATTAATATGTTCAATAAATACTTTTGTTGTTGTTGTTTAGAAAAAAGTTCTGTACCACGTTAAAAAAAATGGCGAGTATGAAAACATGTGTAGCTTAGCTTACCTTACTTCCAAATATAAAACACAGCAGTAATGTGACTGTTAGCTGCGTATGGCAGAAGAATATTATATAAAGGAGGTCTGGGTTCGCAGGAGACTGAAGAAATAACCTGAAACAAACGCAATGTGATCACTTACAGCTGGCTCTAGCAGATGTTATACTTACAAGAAGAAAATTAAAAAACGAAACCCCGACTACTACAAGAAATGCAATGCTGTAATGAGTGAGCAGAAAAACGTAAATACATTTTGGAGGGTTTATGCATATTCACTTATTTGTGATCTATATATTTTCGGAATGTACTTATGTACTAACTTCTGTGACATATTGTAACCTATAACCCACGTACGTACACAACGCCTTCAATGACTTCTCATTTGCCAAAATTCAACGAGTCGTGAGATATGAGGGAACAGATAAACATACCTACATACTAAGGTTTCTAAAATTATAACCCACCTTTACCTTCTCAGTAGTCGAGTAAATACATATTTTTCTTCAAAATTAATTCAAAAAAGTTTTAAAACTGAGGTTCCTCAAAACGTCCACTGCTGAACATGTCCCATGGTATGCCGCAGTGTTCGGTCCCGACCTTTACTAGGTCATCGGTTCATCTAGTAGCGGGACGGTACTAGCTTGATCGATACAAAAGCCTATGTCTCTCTCTAACCCTTTAATTAATCCTGTACTATAAATCAAGTCATTCTGATTCTCCGCTACAAAGTCAAGTAAGGAAAAACTAAGAAACAAACTCACTTTTGCTCTAGAATACGATGATTAAAAATAAAATGAAACCCACAGTTATTACTGTCACAACTCTGAGACGCCGCCAAGTCTGTCACACGCAACAAGTATTGTTGTCTTAACCCGTCACGGTAAATCAAAAACTTGCGCCGAGTGTCTCCCACGACTCATTAATATTCTGCTGCAGTGAGAAGATAAATTGAATTATTAAATGCTAATATCATGGAGTTATGTTAATATTGATTACATGTTTTTCTTTTTGTCTTATGGGTTCAAAGGATATGTGTGAAAAATTATAACAAAAAGGAACCGACTTCCGCACTATAAAAATATTTATGTTCATCTTTTTAAGGTCGACGTCCAACAGTTGTATCTACAGTGTCTAAAAGAACTATTTTGTTTTCCTTTCAATTACTTATTTACTGCCTAATAAAAGCAAATAGGTGTGCTTTTCTTATGGTTTTTTTTTTCTTTCAATTATCTTACCTCTATACTTTTTAATAGAAAAAAATTCAAAATCGGTCCACAATGACGGAGATATCGGTAAATGTACATTTAAAAAATACATAAGCCACGAAAACAAACCGCCACCTTTTGTCAAAAAAAATCATTTGGAAAACGTATAAAAAGTAATTTTGAAGTTGATGGAAATACATAAAACTGGAACTGGATGGCAGCGTGCACTAAAACCCTTTCGTTTTAAAATAAATGAGCTACAGATCCTACGCAAATTTTTTCTATCGAACAGACACGGCAGATTAACTTTTCAATTTATTTAGAGCGGCAATTTAAAGCCTTGAGATAATTGTATCTCGAAATCGCTAATCCGAAATCCTATTAAGGGAATCGAAATTAGTACTGTGGAACTTAGCGACTTTGTCAACGGAACATTGTGAAGATTAAACATCTTGGAATGGAAACGTGGCTGGTTATTTATTTAGCGGATTAGCAAACGAGAATACAGCGCTGTCATATTGTTTGATTGGTTCGTTGGCTTTATTATGTTCTGATATAAATTGTATTGGACAGCTAATGTTTTGTTGTTGATTGGAACATTGGTCAGAAAACCAGGTTTGTTTGGCGTAAAGCTGACTCTTACACGTATTACGAATATATTTATCATCATTGTCAGCGGGGAAACGTCCACTGTTGGACATAGACCTCCTTCATGGTATGCCACTTATAAAATGATTTTTATGTGAAACTCCCAAAACTAGTAAAACAAATCTAAAGAGTAAGCTAAAAGAGATTTTTTTAGATAGAACTTAGATAGTGAATAGCTTTAATGTAATAGAATTATACAAGGAACAGAGCGTTACTCGCCAACAAACTGTTTTTCAGTTTGGCGGGAGATAAAATACTGTAAAGTGTAATATGTACTATGGAAAATAAATGCTTTAAAAAATGTGTGAATTTATCCCATGTTTTAATAGTTATTCTGGTATGCTTTTCGGGGCGGAGACAATTTTAAAATATCAATTCGGTCCAGACGTTCTCTGAGTTATAACTGGTGTAACTAACCTAACTTTGTTTTATTTATTAAGATTTATTTTTCGTATTTAATAGGTAGGCAATCACCCTATCTAGACTTACATGATGAAGCTTTCGTCCGACATGAGATCTGATATATGTGACGAGAATAGAAATGCGTTGTACTAGAAATTTTTCAACTCAAATTAATGAATTCATGTACCTATATCTGATGTGCGAGTGTCTACGCTTAAATTACTCACAGATTGATCAATGTCAGCTTTATACGAGTATATATGCGTAAAACATGATAGGCCGAATCGGGATTCTTTGTTTTATGTATTAAGAGGCTATGCTGTTGTCAAAGCGCCCATACAAACGTAGTCCAGTCATATTTTGAATATCAAGCTATGAAAATCTATGAAATTATTAGAGTATATTTTGAGTATTAAGCTATGAAAATTTATGAAATTTTCAAGACACAATCTAGAAACAAATATCTGTGTCGGTGGTGAGTCAGATTTTCGTTTAAATATATACTTCCAGAGTTACAGGGCGTCAAAGAATTGTATTTTACGGTAATAAAAAGCCCCAACTTTGAACGTGATTTACAAGAGTATGAATCAATTTAGAACAATTTGGAAAAACCACCGACATCAGAAATTTCATTAGTATACTGTATTAAAAAATGGTTACATAATATACTGTATCCTTCAAATGATCCCTGGACTACGAAACATCCAAATAACGGGTGGATAACATCGCATAATATATGCTGTCTCACCGTACGCGCTCGGGTAGGATAGGGCTCGGAGAGGGACAGATAAAAAACAATTCAACCTTGAAACCGACCACGTGGTCTTACCAACATAGCCTCTTAAGAAATTTACTTAAGTTTAAATTTGACAATTTTATTTAAAATCGGCTGACTGACACGTTTTTTTTATCCAGAAATAATCTTATTATTACTTATATTATTAATTCTTTAAAATTGACAGTTGCTATTCCTGCATTTAGACATAGATATTTATTTCATCACATGCAGAGATAGAACACATATACTAACAATATATGAAAGAGGACACACACAAAAACAAAACAAAACAAAACACAAGATTTATTATAATTTATGATCCCACGGCATAATTTCTGTAAACAATGCAGATGAAACTAGGGGAATCAACAACAAATAAATGCTACTCGTACATACTTACATGGATATATTTAGGAAGACGGACAGTAAAAATTCATTGTATATAGCCATGGATATGAACCGGCTCTCGTTGAATTCGGACGGCGCCTTCCGTACCATGATGCACAGTCTGATGCCCCACATTAGAAATATCACTTCCACTGAAACAAATGCACACTTTGTAGACCACGTTTGATCTTGAGTAAAATTACATAGAACATAAACGAAATTATCTTGTTCTAATATTTAACATTTTATCGTAACTTGAAACCAACTAAACAGAAGAAATATTGACCCGGCGACCATACACATACGCCGCTAACGCGTGCAGTGAGTGCTCGGAACGTATGAAATTACGATCTCACGCGTATGCCACTGACGGTCGTAGGGGTGCTCGGAACGTAGGAAATTACGATGGCACGCATATGTTACTGTAGCGCGTAGGGAGTGCTCGGAACGTAGTACATAACGACGTCACGCATATGCCACTGACGCGCGTAGTGAGTGCTCGGAACGTAGGAAATTACGATGTCACGCGTATGTTACTGTAGCGCGTAGTGAGTGCTCGGAACGTATGAAATTACGATCTCACGCATATGCCACTGACGCGCGTAGTAAGTGCTCGGAACGTAGGAAATTACGATGTCACGCGTATGTTACTGTAGCGCGTAGTGAGTGCTCGGAACGTATGAAATTACGATCTCACGCGTATGCCACTGACGGGCGTAGGGAGTGCTCGGAACGTAGGAAATTACGATCTCACGCGTATGTTACTGTAGCGCGTAGTGAGTGCTCGGAACGTAGTAAATAATGACGTCCCGCGTATGCCACTGACGCGCGTAGTAAGTGCTCGGAACGTAGGAAATTACGACGTTACGCGTACGCCACTAACGCGCGCAATATTTAGAGCATAAGAATCGAAGCAGTTGTTTTGGAGCATATCCAATTGCATGTTTTCCACATCGTAATTTTATTAATAATATTTAATGTTGGTAAGGTGTGTTAGCATGAGTGGCGACAAATGTCAGCACACGTTTCTGAAGAAATAGAAATCACCTTCATTCAGATTTGTGTAGAAACTGTGATAAAGTTAAGAAATATTCGATATTGAATCTATAAAATGTTGGCTGTGTCTAATTACATTTATTTCGGCTAAAATCATAAAAAAGCTAAAAAAATGAATGTAATTACTCGTAGTTTAATAGGCCAAATTAGAGATGTTTGGAAAAGATGGAGGCATTTACGCATTTACAGTTTGAGAGGGAAATGGATAACAACGTTAAAATGTGGCTAAACTCAGGGCGAGTTCCAATTAAGTTTTAATTTTAATCGGTATCTCGATTTTTTTACCGCTCCGCAAATCGCGTATCCATAAATCGTCGATCGCGATTAAACGTCCATCATTCTTGTGGCCTTACATGTAAAATGTTAATGATTTTACTAGACGCTAAAAATATCCGCTCAATACAGAAACAAAATACAAACCCCAACCGCACGGGCTATAGAGACAAACTTTTCAGTACAAAGTTAACCGTTCGTTACCCTTAAACCAAAGCTTCCCAACTTGCCCAGCATTTGAATAAATATTTGTTTCTTTCCAATCAGAGAAATTTGTCCTGACAGGGTTACGTAAATTCTAATTTCAGTTTAAATTAACAATTACTATGGAAACAAATTCAAGGAGAAAGGAATATTTCAGACAGCTAATTACCTTCGAAATTTCGTGATTATTTTTGTATTCATGGAATAATTTCGTAACGGTAAATGAAACGTGTGCTCATGGTATGAAAATGTTGAATTAATACAGGAATTATTTTCATAAGGGGCCTATGTTAGCATGAAATTCAAGCACTTTGTTTACACAGCGTACCGATTCAATCACGCGTTACAATTTAGGAAAAATACATTCCATCTAGTAATCAATATCATTCATCACCCGGGAAACGTCCAGTGCTGAACTTACATCAGATCCAGTTAAGGAAATCAAGAATCTATATACCACACTTGAACGTGAAAACTTACGTAAAATCAATCAATAATTTCATTAAACACACACACTGAACTTAAATATAGAACAATTTACACAGAATAAGGCGAGCTGAGTCAGGCATACATATTCAGTTGTGGACGTTTCCCGTCTGATGATAATGATGATGCAGCCACACGATAAGAGCAATCTTTCCTGCTGTGGTTAGATAAATAGAGAATAAAAAATAAAGATACGATGTGCATCGTGTAAAAAAAATAGTGCGAAACTTCGTAATGTGGAAATGAAAATAGGAAGGGGTAGAAATTGATTTTTAGTGAAATAAACCTGTAACAGGTATACTACGCGAATGCGTTCGATTGCCACGCATTCACTCTCGCTCTTTCTCTTTCTATTCCCCCTCCCCAGGCGCGTTGAACGTTTAACGCCACCTTGTTGGAAGTCGCACTAGAAGTTTCACTTCAATAATATCATGATTCCTTTTGCTACTGTTAACGTTCAAATTACTACTAAATAAATACTTACACGTAGTAAAGGAATGGTCCCACCAGTCAGTATTACACAGATACGCCTTCAAATCTTCCCTCGTCTTGCCGACTATGACGGCCGGGGGCGCCACTAGCGTACGTATCGCTAGCAACACACACGCCACACCAACAATCACTCCTATTCGACGTAACAGATACATGTCGGATATTTTAACAGCCTTCGCTGACCGCACTTGGAAGATCACGGATATCCTGTTGACAAACATTGTGGATAACTTCGCTGACAACATACCTTTTTCATTACTTGTTTGAGACTGAAATGCATACAGCGTGTATATTTCATACGGGTGTATATTTGGTTGGCAATTAGTGTTGGTCCTAAACAACGGATTTACATTAATTTAGCAGTATATTTTTTTTCATACGAAATCATTGAGCACGCCATGTATTAATTACATCTAAAGTTATCTACTGATTGATATTTCTTTTTACACGTCATATCATGACAGTTCTATAAACCGTTTATCTTTTGTCAAGTCAATTTGGACGCAGCACATTGCTGCTCGGTCGAACTATTCATTAAGCTATTAAACAAAACTGTTTTCACATATGATTTGTACTGTTGTAAACTATATCTGAATAAATTATAAACACTGTATACTCGTAATGAGCAAAATGGAGTCCGAGTTAATTTCCGTACAACATTATTTCGCCAAGTTTACATACATCACATATGTATTTCCTTTCAGTTTTGATCACCTTAAAATATTAAGATTTTCCTTGGTTTTTCTTAAGATAACGATGTATGCAGGTTCTTTAAAAAAAAGTATTTTCTTCTACAAAACATATCACAATACTTTAGTATAGCTTAACAAAATTTTAGAAGATGTATATCTGAAATAAAGAATTTATTATTATTAACTAACGTATCAGAGCTACAGAGATTAATAAAATTTTCACTTCATTCATACACACAGATTTTTGTAAATCAAAATATGTTTGATTCGACTTTGTAAACATATACATATTATATGAATAAAGTAAAGGTGTATTTGTTCCATGAAGCGTAAATATTTTAGGTAAATCTGAACAGTAAAATAATTGCGTATTGGACGCAAACTTTCTCAAGACCAGGTTACTGTTCCGTACCAGGAGAAAGGCCTATGTATAGCCATTGACATTTCCCGGCATATAATGAGGGATATCACCAAAATATAAACCTTAACAACATATTATTTAAAAAAATGCATAGTATAACTTCTAGTATAGATTTTCGTATGACCACGGTACAGTTGCTTCACTGAACATTTCCAACATGGTTCCCCAACTGTTTGCTCCAAACTATCTGTCGGGGAAAGTCAAATAAGCGGAGCACACTCGTATCTTGAAGGAGACGATGGCTTGGAAGATCAAAGCCCACGGGCTTCGAATTGTAACCACTAAATTGTCGAAAAATATCTCACAATACCCGGAGGTGCTTGTTAATGTAATGAGATTTCAAGGGGTTCTCTATTGGACAGTTTAGTGACACGTAGTAACGCTCCGTTTGACGTTTTAGTAGCTGGAAGATTTAGGATGACTGAAGCTTTTTCTAGCTAGCGACGCTAGTGACGTCACATAGCGACATTCAGTGATGATGTTGCTAAGGATTTTACGTCTTCACTTAACATCAGGTAAAATTTTAGTTCAGCGATGGGCTTTTTTATTGGATACCGCCTCCGTGACCTATAGCTACACGTTTGAAGTAAGGATACAGAGGTCTCGGGTTCGGTTCTCAAAGGGTTATAGGTAAACAACTTAAGTAAATGACCTGTTATTTGTAGAAGTGTACGTATTCGTATACCTTTGTGTTTGTGAAAGTATGGGAAAAGATAAATTTAAAAAATGGAATATCTGTTTTATCATTACTCACACATACAACAGGTCATAAGATTTTCACCTATACCTATTGGTACTCAGTTTGGTTGGTGGTAGAGCATTTTCTATGAATATAGCCAAGTGGCTAGCTACCACCACGTTACCTAAGTTTGCCGCCAACAGCAGAGTAAATTTCAATTTCTAATTATATCGAATATTAAAAATATAACTTTAGTGAGTTTCCTGGAAAGAGTGTTGTGATATTGGATTTTTTGTGCTTGTAGTGGATATTTAAATGAGTTTCGCTAGTGTTCTTCCTCCATTTTTCATATTAAAACTTTGTTTTATAATTTTTGTTGCCCCTCAGGTTCTCGGAAAGTTTTTTGTGAAGCCCTCAACGAAAAGAAGCGTTATTATTATCTTGGTAATTTTTAAAGTAATATGATTGGAAAACTAAAGGAATTGCATGTTAATGTATACACAATAAAATGCGTATGAGTTTCCTGAATGAATAAATAAAACTCGGTCTTTTACTCGTCTTGCCTGTTGTATGTACCCAAATACAACGCACTAACATACATACACTAAAAACCTCCCTTCAGTTCTGACTCTGTTTGGTGCTAGCTACTGGTTACGGTCAGTCAATAACAACAGTAGCGTTCGGCGTGCGATATTAAAGATGAAAGTAGCCTATAATATAGATAGATACATCGCTTATTCGTCGGGAAACACAGATACAGAGAAGAAACAAACAAATGAACAAAAATACACACAAACACATAAACAAGTAAACAACATCAGCCGACATTGGTCACGTAAGTGCCGCATCCTGTGATCTGTGTTGCCGACGAACTGGTCCTGACTCAGCATATGCTGCAGACAGAGATACAGCGCTGACCTTCCATCAGAACCAAAAACTATATATATAAAACTACCGCTGTGCTGAGTCTAAAGTTCACGAAATTCCGGGATTTTAATCAAGAAGTTTTGTGTTGTCATAACTTACCTCCAAGTCTTCAACATGAGAGCGCCATACGTGAGACAGAAGCCGACCTCCCTCAGCCAGACCCTCGCCGTGCAGGTGAACACCGTCGGTCTGCCATACATGACCAGGGTAGTGCCGTAGATCAGCGCTGCCCCGAGCACTATGACGCGCAGGAGGGCTGGACTCGCGGCCCTCACCACCTGGTGAATTTAGCTTACTTATAGCTACTTTCAATAGTCTAATAGCTACACATCATCATCAGTAGCATTAGTCTACTGATGAACATGAACCTATTTCATATATTTTTATGTATCTCGGAATTTCTCTACGTGAGGAACGTAGAGAACTAGTGTCACCGACATAGGTCGATGAGTCCCTCGAAGGATGGATAACCAATGGGGAGTAAAAGTTCTCTGTGGCTCCGTGGCACCGACAGTTCAATGTGGCATACTGAATGTGGCAACTGATGATGATGATGAAGTGACGATTAGGTTGACACTTAGATCTAAAAGATGTATTTATTGTCAGTTTGAAGACTCGATAGTTTTAGTCTTTAGGGAACACTGAAACTGGTAGGGGGTATTCAATATTTTAGCTGCAAGCATTGAAAATGGAAGCAAAATACGAGTTTCCAATGTACCCGCATACGGGTCTGTCATTCTTCATTTTTCCTAGTATTGCACAGGCGATGGCAAAATCAACAACAAAATGCTTCTGGGCATACTCACGGTAAATAGACCGCCATGTCGAACTTTTACTGAGGGGACCAGCCATAATAAATCACCACGATTGACAGGCGGATTAGTGTTCTCAGTAAGATGTTGTTACAAAGAGATATACTACTGACCAGCTCCTGAATATTTTATACGTCTGACTGGGGTGGTTCTATTCTAAAGTTGACAGCACACGCACACAGTTGCGATTCAGATTCCAAACCAGATTTCAAATTCCCGATACTGTCCTAGTAATGTACTATGTACTCAGTTCAGTGGTATCACTTTTCTATATCCCTTGGCTAGCTGCCACTTCACGCCAAACTGCAGTTTTAATAATACTTTTGTGTTCCCGTAATGAAATATAACGTAGTCATCTAAGTACCCTTATATTACGCACGGCCTTATCGTTACAAACATCAGATGGATGCCTACGTGCAACTTGACTGTTGTAAGAATGTGAGAAAATATTTGTAAATTAATTTTTTTAAGCTCAGCGTAAAACGTAATTCTAAAAATTAAAATGTTATCTGTTTTGTTGGCTTCCGGAATTCTTTCAGAATGCTTCCATACAGGATAGCTTTGTTAAGTAATGAAATAGGAAATCCTAATTTTGTTAAATAAAGCCACAGTAGTCGTTTCGCTGCGAATGTTTCCTAGACATAGAAGTATAATGTACTAAATTACTAGAAGCGATGCCGCGAACAAAGTTTTTGCTTCGAGAGTTGATGCCGGCCGACAACCGGCCGATATCAACTCAAGTAGTCGCTCGCCAACGCTCCTTGCGATCACACGGCGAAAGTGTGATTTCAAAATGCTGTCCATAAGAAACGAGTTAACGCGTTCAAAAAGAATTAGTTCAAAAAGTCTACTTTTATTAAGGCAAATTTAAGATGTATATCGTTTCCTCATGGAAGCCATTCTCAGAACTGGACTAAATTGAAATGGGACCACACGAGAAGCACAACCTTTTAAAAAAAAGAATCATCCAAATCGGTTCACCCAGTCAAAAGTGCTGAGGTAACAAACATTTAACATTCCCAACATCTTAAAAACTCCTGAACCGATTTTGATGAAGCTGACAATATTCCCTAAGTTGAACAATACCTAGGAATCAATGAAAAAAGGATTATCTAAATCGAACTTGTAGTTCCGGAGATATGCGAGGACAAACATACAAGTATACATACATACAATACACTTTTGAAATTTGGCACACTTGTTTAGAAGCTGATATAGACTAACATACGAAAACTGGGTAGTTCTGGAAATTTTACATAAATACAGGTCGAGTTGATAACCTCCTTCTTTGAAGTCAGTTCAAAAGATAATGGCGTAACTTACATCGGTAAATCAACAAAACCTCAACTAAAAATAAAAATAAAATAAATCATAGACTATGAAATGTGAACAATACAGATGGGTTGGGTTGGGATGGGTGACTTAAATTTTATAGGTATTTATATAGAATGTTAGTGACTGGTAGATTGAACTATTTTAATTGTAACTTGTAAAAAAATATTATTTATCTTCATAATGACTAAACCTTAGGCGTCTGTCTGTGTGTAACAGCTCTGTACTACAGTTATATCACAATGAATGCTTTAAAATTATTCACGGGGAAATAGGTATTAATCGTTTTATTTAGCACGCATTTGATCGACCTTCTAAACTTATCCACCACTTGTCTTACTTATGACCACTAAATTCATCTAAATCGAGCGATTATAAAAAAATACACCACTATTTGTTTATACCACGAAGAAATATTCACAAATGATTCTTTTTCTGAGCGCCAGAATCTTACTAAACTTATTTTGTGTAAAGGTAAATAAAGTTTGCATCAAATTTTAAACTATGGATTTTTATTACACTTCTTTTCTTTAATGCTAAGGCAGAGTAACATACAGTCTCGCGTCTAGTTGGTCAATACATATTCTATGGCAAGTTTACCTCACCACGCGCGCGCCCCGCCCCGCCGGCGGCGCACTAATGTTGTTCGTGGCTTCGATTTTAGCAGTTTAGTACATTATAGTTATATGTTCTTAGATGTCGTTTAGAACAATGGCCAAAAATATGTGTAAAAATCAAATATGTTGAAGTTGTATGTAAATGATAGGTACTCATTACTCGATACCCTATTTATAAATAACTACTGCACAAGTCCAGTTATCATATTTCAAAAGATTATGGTATAAGAAACTCAGTATAAAACTTTTACATGCCGTTGCAGTGTTATTATTGCACACAATTGCAGGTCTACTTTCTTTTTATGCTATGCAGACACGATATTTTGCATGTCTCAAGGATTATGCAAGCTAACGAAGAACATTAACATATCAGTATTTTTAATTACGTGTTTTATTTAGAAGTAGTACCTTCTAACAGCAATGAACAATATTTTTGCCATCCAGTAAAGCAGTTCCATAACAAAGTCAAGTCAAAACACTGTAACAGGAATTGCTCGATCCGGATGACCAGGATTGGCGACAATCTCGGGCAAAGATCGTTTTGACCCAAGGAGTATGGGTGGAGAGCTTCAACGAATTTTATACCTGTAAAACATTATCCCACCTTTTGTGTAGCTTGTACTTTATAGTAAACTAGCAGCCCGTCCCGGCTTCGCACGCGGTAGACAATTATTTATTTTTGGAAATTTGGATATAAAACACTTTTTCACAAATATTTTTATTTATTAAAAAAAATATTATTTATTAATTATATATTTAAAAAAAATTATTTAAATGCCCCCTCCACCCCGCCCGCCGCGATGCCCGGCGCGCTTTTCAGACTGCATCGCAAACAACGGCCACGGCGCTATGGCGGTTTTGTTTACTGTTTGAATTTTTTAATTCGTAATATCTTTTGAATGGAAAGTCCAATTTAAATAATTTAAAAACTATTTTATAGGTAGTTAAATGGTCTTGATCATAAAATAATTTATTTGGATAAGGATTAATATAAACACATAAATAGCATGGTTTGAATTTGGTTAGCATTTTCATTAATGTTTAAAATGAAAAAAGTTGTTGTAATGACATAACTACAATAGTTGGACATATGCTACCGCGGAGTTTTTTGTAGACATTATGATGTTCTTCAATATTGTTGTACATTATTTTGTTCTATCGCTAATAGTTTCGGCAGCGCATTCGACGAAAGACATTTTAAGACTCATTTTTCTAAACCTTCGGTTACATTGTTAAAATTTTACCAAGGATCCCTAATTTTTTTCAAAATGAAATGTAGCCTATGTCAACTTGGAAGAATGTAGCATTCTATTAGTGAAAGAATTTTTAAAATCATACAAACATACAAAAATAGGTACAAATCTTTCCTCTTTATAATATTAGTGTAGATATTCCATGCCTTTTACAGTACGGGGCCGTAAATATTGCACATCGGTAATCATCGCATTTCCCAATACAACCGAATGCTAATTTCCATGCACATGTATTATTAGATTTATTGTTTATCCAAATCTAAATTCAAAACTAAGTACTTTATTGTTTTATTCCTGCTTGAACGATATAGAGGTATTTATTGATGTTGCTTAAACCCTTTTAGACTGTTTATAGTCAGTCATTATTACTTATTCCGTTGGTAGGTAATTAGCTATAGTGCCATCGTACAACTTTAAATTTTTTAAGTGTGGGGTTTTAACAACTCTCTCTATATATATATTTTGATTTGGACGCGAATGAACTCTATCGCATTTGAACCAAGATTGAAAAACGTCATTTAGGTTGTGTGCGACGTAGATAATAATCTACGAAGTTGAAAATACACGATTATCTCTTTCCAAGGACGATGTGCAATATTTACGTCCCCGTACTGAATTTTTTTATTTAAATAGCGCATAACTTTCCTTCGAGGAAAAATATCATTACGATCAGAAGCGCATTCCGAGCCAGGTCCACGCCCTCCACCGGCTACTGGGCTCCATGTACTAACGTTTTGGGCGTCTTGCCCGGAGGAGCTTAACACATTGTAGTTTATAGTCAACATTGTAATTTGTGAATCTTAATTGGGTGTTATTTACTTTACTTTGCCATGTATAGAATAAGAAACAGAAACAATTCTGTAGTAGAAACATAGCCTTACTTAAAGCCAGTTTTATTGCCGGTTGCTGCGAAAAAACACAAGTATGGTCTTGATCTAAGGCTAGACAAATACACAAACACTTCAAATTGACTTACCCTCACATGCCCGTATTTGATAGTAAAATAGACAATGAAGGGTAAACAGGATATGACCAGACAAGCCAGCACGAATATCGTCGTTCTGACCACCCAGTTCAAGGCAGCTACGCAGGGAGATCCGTCCACGCATGCTTCACAGCCCTCGGCGCAAGGCAGGCACTCAAAGGCACGGGGCGTGGCGAACAGGTTACGGTGGCTCTGGTGACAGAAAACTGATATCAGAAGCAGTAATAATCGCGGACCGTGTGGGATCCGCTTTAGAATCTTCAACTTATCCTGTAGGTTGTAAATTCAATGACTGGCCTCACAAACCCCAGTGTTAGATTTATTGAGCTTCCATAAGCCTCTTGCATGCCTCATGTAGCTCTTAAATAGTAACCGGGACCAAAGATTTAACGTGCCGTCCGAATAAGGTGATTCAGCCTACAATGTCCTAACCAAACTAAATCTAACAAGGAGATTTTTGTCAATGTCCTCACAATGAATTGATCCCGGGATTTTCCGCGTGTGTTTCGCGTCTGAGTCTAATGCTCGGACAACTGGGAAACAGAGATCGTGGCTTTAGAATGTAACTAAATAAAGAAACTAAGGGTAAACCAACAACCCGACAAACCATTTTTGTCTGGTCGCGGGAAAAATATTTTTTTTATAAGAAATTATGTGGCTTTTCCAAAAACTTGCCAAGCCAGTTGATTATCACGCACTGCAATGTTTCTTTTGTTTCCTTGTTATTAGCCTCACGATAAGGTATGTGTGACACTACTGCAGTAACGATCTCAATCAAGAATTCTAATTCACAAATAACATTTACATTAGCTACACCGTCCGTGTTGTAAATATTCTCTAGACATCCTAAACCCTAGGACCCTTAGTCTCAAAGTAATAATTCAAGATTACACACAACTTCTTACTCCTAGTTGAAATATGTTTAAGTTCTTGATATAACAGTAGTGCTTAGAAGCTCAAAAGGCTTTCACAGTTTAATTGGAAAGTGCCAAGATAGACGCAGAAAATTAATTAGACCAACAAATATTCTGAGTCAAGTAACGGCGTTCTGACTGATTATGGCCTGACACAATTTCTCGGCGTCTTGAAGAATATTCCCAAGTTTGGCACGAATCAGATTTGGCAATCCCTCTATACATATGACCTATTAATTTTCTTTGCAACTTATGCAAGTAGGCTACAAAACCGGCCTTACCAGTAAATGTTTTTCATACTCCTCCTCGATATCGCTTCCGTTGTAGAATCTATTGACAGCGGTGGTGTTGGGGAAGTAGAAACCTCGTCGACAAACGCACCGGTAGGAGCCACGACGAAACCCCAGGCCTGGGATCGGGACGCACTGCAAAGATACAACAATTATTATAACATATTAGGATGTATCATTGGATTAATTGGATAACGTTGAAAGAGGTATAGATTGGTTGGAATCAGAAATTCCGGTCGCGACAATCTATGCTGCCTAATAATATGACCACTATGGTACTATAAAGTGTCCAATCAATTAACTCAATATTATATTAAATATCTTACTTCAACATTGCGTAATGAAATTTTTCACATATACAAGAGCTGAATTTGACATTTTTCAATCAGCCATAAACCGCTTAAGTTTAGGTCGAGGACGTCATAAAACTAAAAATTTATTTTAGCGATAAAAGTTTATTACTATTTTTTTCCCATAATTTTTAAAATTGGATACCCAGCTTTTGCAGTCAAGTGAGTATCATTAACATATAACTTCATAGTGAACCACAATTTTCATTTTTAGACTCTAGTTTTTTTTATATATTATTGTTCAAAATACAATCTATAGACCATTAGCTGCGTAACGGCCATTGTAACAGACAATAAAGATGTACGTTAATGAAATCCGTTTCGTTACACTTTAATCCGATCTCCTATTTTGGGGCAATTACTTCTCAAAGCGAGCTATTATATTTTAAAAGATTATGAAAATAAACATTTGTATGGAAGCATTCTAAGCGTATCGCCGTTAGTCAGAAAAACATAAACAGTGGTATGAAATACCTATATTTACAATCACTTACACACAGATATGTAAAAATTCAATAGAGCGATGACGGGTTCAGAGCATAAAACTGCAATACGTATGAAACTGCCAACTGAAAAGCCAAACGCCTGTGGCAGTCCTCGTTAAAACATTTTTTTCATACGGCCATACGATTTATATTCAAACGACCACGCCATGCTTCGTTTGGGGCACTTTTCTATTTGTGACGAAATTTAGATTGCAACAACGTAAATTCAGCGTTCTAGTAAACTTTCTTTGAAACAGTCGCGAATAGGGATGCTGACAAAAAAAATATTCCCTCATTCGAGAGACCGTGTGAAAAGATAAATAGCCTTGTTAAAGATTTTTCGGTATGACTTATCGTTTTCCTAATATAACCCGTCGAAAAGTGATTCTAGTCACGTGATGCAAAAACGCTCCATACAAATCGGTACCTAGGAGTGACGTCACGTCACATCTGCGCATTGAAGTAGATAATGTATGAAACTTTTAACAATAATTGAGTCATCTCGTAACATAACGTTTTTATGTGACCACTCCCTTAAAAAATCTTTACAATGTAATTACAAAGCAAAATGTAAAAAAATAATTAATTCGAGCAAGTTGGTTTTTTAAACTATTGCGGGCTTTGTAAGCTGTAAAAGTCAGTATTTTTTTAAATAATATTAGATATTTTAAATTTTATAGGAGTTTTATAATGCCCTTTATGGTTCAAAATAAAAATATCTGGGCGACCGAGCTTTGCTCGTAGTTCTTTAAAAACAAACAAAAACTTTATTCCTGCCCCTAAACACACAGAAAACAAACATAAAAGCACTTTTCCAACCGGGATTTGAACGCGGATATCTCGGACGGAATGACACGTGTGCCACTCGGCTAAAGTGATTATGTTTGACAGTGTGAAATTTCCCATCATATTTAGCGTCGAATAATGCGAAAGAAGAAGCGTATGAAAACTCAAAAACGCGCGTTTTCCCAGACATGAGACTAATCTAGACGATTTTTCGCCCCCGAATACCCCCAAATACCAAACTTCAGCGAAATCGCTGGAGCCGTTTCAGAGATCCGAATGATATATAAATATAAGAATTGCTCGTTTAAAGGTTTAAAGGTTAGATTAGATATTAGATTAAACCCCGATCTGATTTGGTGTCATCTAGCCTATTTACAGTTACAAATAGGATACTCGGTGTACGATAACGAAGTATCGAGTTGTACCCATCAACACTTCTAGTAAATAAAAACGAAAATGCATTAGCACCTAAAACATTTATTCGAATTCCCGAATAAACGCTTTCGTTCGATGAAAACCAGTTGAACAGAAATGATTTCAAATTGAACGGTTATTTTCCGATCGTTATTCGAGACGCGACGTTCCCGCAGGTTCGTTCGTGCGGAACTAAGGACTGGAAAGTTTATCAATTTGTAGTTTGTCTGAGTAGGTCACAAATAACAATGTACTACGACCTTATTTAAGTCTTTCTTTACAGTTTTATTCAGCAAGGTACCATTATGTACAAAAACGGCAAAAAAATCATGTATGTTGTATGGGAGCCCCCTTAAATATTTATTTTATTCTGGTTTTTAGTATTAGTTGTTATAGCGTCAACAGAAATACATAATCTGTAAACATTTCAACTGTCTAACTATCACGGTTCATGACATACAGCCTGGTGACAGACGGACAGATAGACAGACGAACGGACTGCGGAGTCTTAATAAAGGGTCCCGTTTTTGCCCTTTGGGTACGGAACCCTAGTTAATTAATCCTAATATTAATAATTAATTAATTGGAATATTAATACATATATATACAAGCATCAAACTTTGTGTCAATTTAATATTAGAATCTCTAGAATAATAAAACCAGTCAAGTGTGTGTAGGGTATGGTACGATAATCCGTACGATAAGGATCTAAAAACAATATAAGACCCAACGAGAGTTAATATGTTTTTGATATGTTCGATGCAAGATTTTGACTCGCAATTGGCACGTCTTTAAAATTTAACGGTCACGTACAACAGTACTGAAGCTAATAAAAAGCAAAAGCAACTTTAAGCTCATCCATTTCTCAGGCTGACAGATAAAAATAGTAGGCTACTTTTATCTACTCTCATGTCCTTGAACCCAATATTTCCATCCATTCCAATTTAGTTTCGTTTCCTTTTTACACTATACAAGCAATACACAATACAGTGCTGTGTAGATCAAACAATAGTGTAAAAGCCCGAGTCGATTCTATTCATTCGTTCATTGAATGGTTTTCATTCGATTGCCGCTTCCATGTGATTGGCCCGGCTTCCTCATTATTTAAATTTATTACATTCATTCGGTCGGTCTCCGCCATTATCTTTTAACATTCCTTTCAGTTGGTTCCATCGTTGGCTTCCGATCATTTTGCAAATTATTTTCGAATTATCATGGATTTTTTTGATTACTCTTTTGACATAAACGTTCTTACTCTAATGCATTGAATCACTTCGTCACTTATTAGTTAAGTGCTTTTTATTGTTGATAGCTATAGTTAATTTTTTTTAATCTGTCAAAAATCTTTTAATATTAATTTTAGGGTTCCAAACCAAAGTGCTAGAGTGCTACACTGTGCAATTTCGTCCGTTTGTCTATCTGTCCGTTATCAAGTTGCAAGTAAAGTTCGACGTTATGGTAAGTAACAATAAGGCTTTATCCAATCTAATCACCAACCATCTGACCAGTCTCTATTAGCCCCTGTAAACTATTTATTGGGCAGTGAATCAATCGGGGGCCAATAAAACAGCACGGTCGAATGGTAATCCGTACGGTTGTTAACTTCCGCAAACAGCCAGTAAGCTATCGTAACTTCGAACAACAAAGTCCGAATGTTAATATATCGCACGGATTTATTGTTTATCGAAATAATGTTAAGTACGACTAGAGCCGCGTAACTTCGGCCAGTTACTAGAATCACCTCTTGTGACACCACATGTGCCATTAGGAAAGTATATTGAGCATCGCAATACATTATCATGTTACTAATTTTAGTGCACTAAATTGCTAGTTTTTTATGTTTACTGATTTTATTCGATACTGAACAAGTTTGGACTGAACTGGATGATGTCAATGATTGTCAGGATTCAACTCCTTACACCGTTGTTATAAAGTTTTAGACATGCATGTATATCAACCTTCGTAGTCTGTTTATAAATATAATCTAGTATAAAACGTGTTTTTCTGGTTGATATGCTGTTATACTTATACAGCACCGAATACGTAATGTTGTTATCACACAGAAAAGAAAACTGTAGAAGTTTGATAGATTTTGTTGATTTGTAATATGCAATGCAAAAGTAGTGATTGTTAATAGATATCGGTGGGTTGAAAAAGTGCATGCTTCTAGTTTTAAATTATCCATGTCGATATATACAATACCTCTTCCTAGTAGTATAATAAAAGATGCTGAAACAATAGCAAACAATAATATTGACAATTAGCGTTGCCTTTGATTGGATTACGCCAAAGCCAAATGTTTCGGTTCCTGCCGGCTAGCGATAATCCGATAAAATACTAACTTGGATAAACATTTCGGAATAAGAACATGTAACTTCATGTGGGTGGTTTTATGTGATTTAGTATCTGTTTGCGGTCTAAGACTACGATTACAAGGGAACTTTGGTTGATTAGATTTTTATTGCCTGTGTAACAAGGAAACACGTCGCGTGTTTTTCGGGAATTAAGGTAGACATGTTTGTCATCTGGATATAATCAGACATATATTTGTTTACCTACTCTACGTGACTCAGTGAATTTCCAATGACTTGAAAAAATTATGTAACGTCTTTTTTATGTATGATGGATTTCCATTTGGCCTTCATCTCACCTAATAGTAAGTGAAGACAAGACTGTTGGAAAGTCTCCAGCTAATGAGGTGCTGTTTATGCTGCTTTTCATTGCGAAACACACGTGCTAACAAACATTCAGTATTAATACAGACTGAAAAATAAGGAAGCGAACTCACCTTGAGTTCTTCGCTGATCGTATTGCCTGATGGACATAAGAACCTACTCCGGAAATCATCTACGATTAAAAACCTATTTGTCTTACACTGAAGGTTTGCACATCAATTCACTGCCTGTCAGACGCAAAAATCACTCTTTCGGAGTATTTGGACCCATAGTAAGACGCCGCCAAAACGTATTAATGGAATGTAAATATGTCAGGTATATTTACCGTAGTTCTATATCAAATGACACACGAGGCAGTATTGTCTGCGTTCATTTCAGGTATTTATTTTTGTTCTACAACGTTACACTCTGAATTATTTAATGTCAAAATTATTAACATTGTATTGATTGACATGTTATGTAAACAAATTTTTTAACAATTAAAATCCTTATTAGATATGTTTATAATATTTGCACACCTGTGGACAAGTTGAGTACATCGAACTAATTGAAATTACTATCTTAACACCGTGTAAAAAAAACTTTGTACTTGGCATATTTTTTTCTTTCTTTCTGTGTTTAAATTAATATTATGCCATTGCTATGATATGCAGTAGCTTTATATTTCTTTTGTATATAGGTCGGTCATTCATCAACAGATAATTTACTTCGCCAGAGTATTCTATCAGTACTGCAACTTCTAATACCTAAATAATTGTTGGTCTCCAAACCCAGAAGCAGTACCGGTAAAGTGCGTTCGCTAAGATAGTGCCGCCTTTGTTATAATTATGCTGTCTCCGGCACACACCGCTTTATCAAACAATGCCGACAGGAGCTCAAAGCAAGCGGAAAAAAGTACCGACTGTCGAATTTGACATTTTATATCGAGGCTTCTAAGTGCAACGCAACCTGCGTTTGTGACTTTGTGGTGGATTATGCGTGTATAGAAAATGTTTTGTATTCAATTTAGCGCACCGCCATGTGTACCCCTTTTTTGTGTGGAATAAATTATGTTTGCTGATTAAAATAAATACTATGTGTATTATTTCATACTTGTTTCTTATTACAATACCGACACTATTAATGCGAACGGACTAGAAACTACAACTGTAGTTATATTGCGTATTATGTAATGATTATGACCAAGTATTTCTAGATGCTCTAAGGTCAAAGACTCACAGATCACGATAACCTTCCCCGACCCAGTACAAAAATAACTCGGAAATCACACATAATATTCCCATGTCAAACTGACATCCGTACTACCCACTGAGTCGTCAGGAAATATCTTAGCGGATCAACCCTTGGATTATGATATCGATTCGACTCACACCCGACACGAGAGGATTTGATTAAGGTCGCGAGTAGATGCTAACGTCGGAATTCTGTTATGAAGGGTTATCGCGAAAGGGTTGAATCACTCACTAGTCGCTAGTTGTTACTCAGGAATTATTTAGGTTGAATAAATTACAATTGAGTTACTGTTTAATTCGCAATGCTTCCAGCTCACGATTGATTGATCGCGATTGATTCAAGATTCTTCTTGTTTACCTTGTAAAATTAAAGTAAACTTTGATAGTATGTCAGAAAAGTTTATGTAAACCTCGGATTTTATGTGACACTAGCTTCTGCCCGCGTGGACTTTAGAATGTAATCAATGTAGCCTATGTCCCTCCTTGGCCTTTCAACTATTCCTTTACAAAAACCAAGTCATTTGAAACTTTATGTTAGGTCGTGAATGTAGAAAAAAATATTATTTTTAAGTGAATTTATCCTGTGTTTAATAGTTTAATAGTTATTCTGCTGTTCGGAACGGAGACAGGTACAATAAATCAAAAACCATGAAAATCTGGTTCTGCCGTTCTCGAATTATAATTGTTTGAACAAACCCGACTTGGTTTTGTTTATTAATTGATTTGGTGTGTTCGTCTTTTATTACTATTACATTTGCTGATACGACGCGTTTTTGCTTGAAAGACCACAATCAAGTCTGACGACAATTTTTTACGACCTATGTAGTAGACCTGTATGTAAAATTACTTTGACCGTCACACTGAAAGTTTTGTAAAGAAAAAGTTAGTTATAGCTAAGGTTGAATTTCTCTGAAAACTCATCCCGTAACGGATGCAGACGAAATAGAGTCAATTTATTCGTGGATTCGTGGCAAAAGTTTCAGACACAATATACCGTCCGGCAATGCTCGGAACAATATCTTTAAGTTTCGATACGAAGTTGAGTCTCGTCTATGGAATTCCAAGTTTATCTCAAGTTAATGGTTATTTCAGGTATAAAGTTTAAACTGAATAAGTTTGACAATAAAGGCACTCGATAGGTAAAGCCAACACAAATGACTGGTATTTATATTAAAACTAGCTAGTTGAACGCCCGTGGCTTTCCCCGCATGAAAATTTCTTTATTAGCTTTCTTAGACTTATTTAAACCGTCAAATTGATCTATATTTCAAATTTCAATGTTCTAGTTCAAGTGTTTTACCCTTAAACTTTCATCCTTTTTCATTTCCATAGCGGTGAAATTTCAAAAATTCTCTCTGATTTTGTTTATCATCAAAGGTATTCGATAAATGTTTCGATTTTTTAGGGAAGCCTTCCATGTACAGAGTTAACGTTTCGTGTGATGTAACCCGAAATGAGGTCACCGACATAGCTCGACGAGTCAGTGAGCTGTAATGGCAAGGGCCAGGCCACATGATAACCTAACCTAACATTCATATCGAGTATGTACACGTACAGACCCACATGTAACGACCGTTTTATGGCGGTTCATGGGGTATACCGGCAGTCAAATATTCCAGGTAAGAAAAATGATGATAGCTACTAGCTTTTGAAAAAAGCGACAATGTTCCTGATAAATACTACATACATATACATGGCAAATACTTTCCTAATGGGTATTTATTATTAGATCGCCTATGTGCCGCACACACAAAAGCTCTTGGCTCATCCGCTTTCGACCCGACCCGGTTTTTTTCGATCTCCCAAAAAATACGGTCCCATTCACAGTATGGGAATTCTATTTACCATTTTTTCTAATCTCAGGCCGGGCTCATAGCTGTTTTCGAGGGAAACTTTACGATAACGTTGTCTATTTGTTAAAGTCGGCCGTACCATCAAGAAACCAATAGGAATAAAAGCTTATCGATTTCGCTACGGTCAGAATAAGAAATGAGACGTTTATGTAAATGTCCGGGTTTTGACGTTAGCTAAAAATATTTCAGACGCTTTTTATCAGGGAGATAAATTACTGGTCATTGCAGTTTCTAATCAAAAGTATCGACGATCCGTTTTTCTTCTTCTTTATTATGTGTTTACATGGACAAAAGCTTCCCGACAAAGTATATGTACTTAAAATGCAGGTTTTAATTGGTTTCTTGCAACCTAGAAGGTTCCAAACAAATAAAAAATACTTATTAATCACACGCACACTTTTACGACTCTAAATTATTCCAGAACTATTTTTAAGCTTCAATTTAAAAAGGTCCAACTTTTGTAAGAATCTAAGTAGAGTTTCAATTGAAGTCGCATCTTCTAGACCATTCGTTCAAATGACCTACTTCACGAATTCTGTACCAAAGTGCGTCGTTGAAAAACTTAGACATTTATATCTTTACGCCTGCAGATCACAGGTATAAAGGTACTCCAGACGGATAGAGTCAAAGGGTATCATTTATCTTGTTTGTCCCTCTGAAATTGACTGCAGACGACCGGAGTCATTTATCAGTGTCTTCTTTCAATTGACGGTTTGCGGCCGTCTCGCAAATTGGCCGATTTCGACGTTGTTGTTGCTACACGTAAGAATACTTTTTGACCTTGTTCGACAATATAATTTTATGGAGAGAACAGAATAAATGCCATAATAAGATTGCGAGCATTTAGTGGTCTATCAAAGAAGAAATATTACGAGCTCTCATTTCCACGTCGGAATAGAATACATCGTATATATATATTTATGAAACTAAAAACTCAAATTACATTATGTGTCAGCTATGCATGGTCTCTTGCAGGTTGAGTTTGTTGAATTCTTGGTTGGTTGTATTCTTCTTGAATTGATATAAACAAATATGATGACTGGAACTTACATCTTCAAGGACCATGCAATCAGGTAATTTAATTATTATTATGCACAGTGAGTTCAAGCTTGCCCGTCATTTCTTGCGACGGTCAAACCGACAGGCAGTAGTACAACAGAAACGTAATTACTTAGAAGTTGTAATTTAATACCATTGGGTATGTTATCCAAAATTTCTAACTATTTTATTTATATTTTGAAAATTGTATAGTCACTTGCAGCATTTGTTATCGTGCAACTTGGTTGAGTATAATCACAACAATAGCTACCCGCTTCACTTCACCGCTCGACAGCCAAACACAAAAATGCAAAACCCAAAGGTTTTCCGTGTAAACTTACTCGAGGGGGTCAATTTGTACAATTAGTGAGCGAAGTAAATGGGGTCGAACCCTACTCAGCGTTTCTCGAACTTTCCTCAACAACTGCTGATCATGGGATTTGATAATTATCCCGAATTTTGTCAAGTGGAAACGGAATTTGTCTTTACGAGATTTCGTTTTGAGAATTATTTTCTTACAAACGTCACCAGGAATGAATGTTGATATTCCGGAGCGGGTCGAATGGAATAAGGTGAGTGCAGCTTTAAGCTTACGAATATCCTATTTGTTTCAGAACACAGTGCATATCCAAATAAACAATAAAAGGTATATTTTCGGAGATATTAAAAATTATTTAGAAAGACACATAAGTTTTATGTTAGTGTCAAAGTTTTGGATAAAATATTGTTTTATTTGTATCGTGTTTATTTTTTCATTTAAATTTATTAGCTGTTGTGAGGCTACGTATGAGTGGAGGTAAATTGATCCAGCATTTGGTGTCCGTATCTCAAGCTTCCTAGGAAAACAGACGATATTTTCAGATATTTTGAGATTTGACCTCCATCTCTGATAATACGCAGCCATATTTTCAATTCTAGTTGCTCCATTTTCATGACGTCACTAACCGTCGCTGTTCAGTCACACCACGCAGTATACAGGTACAACCTGTTGGGAATATCTTAATTGGACCAAAATGACGACACAAGCTGAAGGTACTACAAAGACCACCACAGGGCAAGCGAGGTCCACGCTTGTTTCTGATGGGCTGTTTATAATTTCTAAGAAAATCTTGGCGTACTTACCTCAGTCGTAGTCTTTTTGCATTTGTCAGTGCCAGCGAAGATGTTTAGCTGTGTAGAACCTTGCCGCAATGGACACTGATCTATATCTACTCTTCGAAGGTCGATATCGATGCCGCTCGTTCCTCTAGAAATAAAATTGACACCGTTATATCATAAAATGTCAATGGTAGGTCAACCGTTGCAAATGTCGAGTGAATTTTTCTCTTTTGTATAACCTAATGGAAGATAAATTAATTTTATGCTTAGATGATATTTATAATATTTCCTTCCTTCTTTATGTAAAAGTCAAATAGTTGTCTGCTGCAGAAAAAGGAATTATTAACAACTGCCAGTCATTTAATATGTATGTTTATTTAGATATGAAGACATTTTCAATTTTCACGCGTTCGTGTGCCTATTAAGTTGGGTCATATTTTAATTATTAATATTACAGCAATATTTTTTTTAATCATGTACTCATGATAAAGTTACTGAGAAATGAAATTGTGGTCTGTTGTTTATATACACTTTTAACGATTATTATGATATAACATTAAGCGTCTTTTTTCCTCAATTTTACTCCCAGACAAAAGCTATCTGGAAGCTAAGAAAAAGCCATTTTAAGTTTCTGGCATATCCCCAACTGGGCTCGTTGGCACCAATAAAAATTTAAATCCGACCACTTTTAACCCAGGGGACGGTTTTAAAGAGAGTGTCCCAGTGAAGATTATGTAAATATCAGGCCACTAGGAAGGGGTTAGGTGAAAGCTTTTCTAATTAGAATTTGCTCAAGAGCTGGGTTAACGCTTTTAAAAGGGTTTGAAAATTTTATTAGGTTCCGCAACTGAAGATTTATTTGACTGATTAGTTAACTATTAAAGAAAAAGAGTAAGAATTTTAAATATTGTTTTATTGTTCGAGATATTTACTTTACGTGCTCTGTTTGCACGGTGAACACTGGTGAATTAGCTATCATCAAACTCACATTTTTCTTTTAGTTTTTGCCGTTCTTTTTCTTTTTTCTTTGCAGTTCAAAAATTATTGATGTTACTTAGATCGTCACACTGCCTCTTTTCTGCTTGCTGTGACATCGACATCCAACCTATTGATTTCTTTATGTTATGAATCCTTTATCCGAAAAGCTTATTTAACAAACGCAGCAGCGCCACCCACAATCGTACGAATTGCCGGCTTTAAATGGAAATCCTCAAACCGGAAAGGGGCAAGCTGATTGTAACGACAGGAGAAAATGGGCAGAAAACACGTTCCTAATTGTAGGTCACAGCGAATGAGGTTGCGAGAGACCGGGATAAGGTTGTCGATTAGTTTAGAGTGGAAATAAATAAATTTGGGCCTGAAGAAAGTAAT
Organism: Carcina quercana; assembly: GCA_910589575.2. NCBI lineage: Eukaryota > Metazoa > Arthropoda > Insecta > Lepidoptera > Depressariidae > Carcina > Carcina quercana. The sequence goes on from OU342427.1 coordinate 14,128,824, forward strand.
AATATTGTATAGTGGGAAAGTGTACCCCGTCAGTGCTTTATCTACACTAGTCTACACTAATATTATAAAGAGGAAAGATTTGTACCTATTTTTGTATGTTTGTATGTTTGTAATGAATAGGCTCAAAAAGTACTGGGCCGATTTAAAAAATTCTCTCACCAATAGAATGCTACATTCTTCCAATTTGACATAGGCTACATTTCATTTTGAAAAAATTAGGGATCCTTGGTAAAATTTGAACAATGTAACCGAAGGTGTAGAAAAATGAGTCTTAAAATGTCTTTCGTCGAATGCGCTGCCGAAACTATTAGCGATAGAACAAAATAATGTACAACAATATTGAAGAACATCATAATGTCTACAAAAAACTCCGCGGTAGCATATGTCCAACTATTGAAGTTATGTCACTACAACAACTTTTTTCATTTTAAACATTAATGAAAATGCTAACCAAATTCAAACCTTGCTATTTATGTGTTTATATTAATCCTTATCCAAATAAATTATTTTATGGTCAAGACCATTTAACTACCTATAAAATAGTTTTTAAATTATTTAAATTGGACTTTCGAGACGAGAGTCGATGTTGCGCTGTTTCTTACCCTTTCTCCTTTACGTGTTATTATTAGTGGGGAAGTGAAGCAACACATTGAAGTTTTCGTGGGTCGCTGAACGGCCTTAAGGTGATTTTGTCGGTAAAAGTTTCATACTAAATTTATTTTACCACGATCATTAAAAAAGATAAGTGGCTATTTGCAGTAATTCAAGGAACTAAAAATATTACATTGGATTACAATTTTATTTCGCGACATTATAATCCAATGTTCGCAGTGAGTCAGAATCTTAATTTTTTACACTATTTTTGTTTATTGTTTAAAATGATATAGAATCGAATCGTAAAAGCATTTCATTGGCTATGATATATTTAGATCCCGGAACGTTGGCGGTATGAATTTGAATTCGATATTATTATTGCTAGCATAATTGGGTATACGTTTTTGAATTTCAAGCCAGGCTCCTACAAAATTTGTGCGTTGTCACAATGAATGCGAGAAGGTGATATAAAACGTTTTAATGCAAGCAGAAACGCCTGCGACGTTTGATCTCCAACCAACTCGAGATCAATTGCCTTTGTGACAAAACAGACAAATGTTGGCAGCTAACCACGTGGGCATAGAAAAGTGACCTGCCTCTGGGAATAGATATGATACCTCCCCTGATACCTCCGGACCATGAATCCAATAGCCACTAGGCGACGGTGTTTAAAACTAACAGTATATTAAATCGTGAAGAACTCACAATACTTACTTGAAGAAGTAACTCCCGTTATTATATCCAAAGAAGGGGACAGTGTACGTCAACATCCATATGTTGCCACCGCCGCAATCGTAGTAGGGCTTCGACCATTTCCCGTCCTCGTAAGTCACTGAGAGGATCTCGTCCGGTTCTCGATCGGTGTGCGCGGTGTCGTTGTAGGTATACGTGTTGTAGCCTGAGAAATTAAATGTTATTCATTTGCTAACGCAACACACCCACATTCACACTCATCATTTCCCCCTCTCTCAAAAACTTAACTGGAAAAGCTAATTTGTGTAAAATCAATGTTATCGGAATGCAAAGCAATACACAGCTTACAAAACACAGTTTCAAAGGTTCTTGAGTGGCGACCACGTACTGGGAAACGTTTATCGGGCCGTCCCCCTACTAGGTGGACCGACGACCTGGTTAGGGTCGCTGGATGCAGGTGGCTCAGGACCGGTCGATGTGGCGTGCCATGAAGGAGGCCTATGTCCAGCTGTGGACGTTTCCCGGCTGATGATGATGATGACAGTTTCAACCCCCAAGTTATTGTTATTTTAAAGTCTACTTTTGTTTACCAGGACCTCGTAAATAAAACGATTTCCCGCCAATTTTCTGGGCGGTCACTTCCCTCCATCTTTCCCTATATTAACACGTAATTGATCGATCACTCGTCTTTTGTTTCGTGAAGTGATATCAGGACCGAATTCAGAGACGATGGGCTCCATCATTCATGAGATAATTTAAATGTGGACCGGAGAATATTACGAATTTTTTTTTTCAACCAACTTCAAAAAAGGAGGAGTTTCTCAATTCGACAGGTATGTTTTTTTTAAGTTTGTTACCGCAGAACTTTGAGTGGGTGAAGTGATTTAGATGATTCTTTTTTTTTATTTGAAAGCTGGTGCTTTGCGTGTGGTCTCATTTTAATTTGGTTTAGTTTAGTTCTGACAATAGTATCTATGAGCAAACCATATAGGTCTTAAATTTGCAGGGCAGTCGAAGTCGGTTTCTAGCTTGCCTTTTAACATTGTTTAAATTTTAACATTAATGAAAGAAATAAAGATGCACAACAACGAAGAAGCTCTACAGAATACAGCGACAGCGCTGGTTTTCAGCGGAGCGCTAGGTAGGTACCGTGCTTGAACGTTTTTGGTAATTTTATAGATGAAAGCATCTATAATACAAACTTTATGCGCTGTTGTAATGTACGAGTACGTAATGCTATAACACACTGTGATTGTAATTTATAAAAATCAACCTTGTTGTGTTTCAACCGGACGATGCATAATGCAAAATAATATTAATAATTCAAATACTCTAACTACGAGTATCTGACATATTATAGCCCAGACCAAAAACCTTGGCTTAGAAACATTAAATCCTGAACATTACTGTTTTATGCCATTTGACGTGTACCACGAAAACAAAATTTCCACGGTGTTGCAGTTCTTTAAGGATTGAGCACCTGACCAATTAATTTGGTTGCTGCCTTAAGAGACAAAGCATAGGTGACATTTACGTTAGTTAGCTTCGAGGGATATTCCAATTTATCCACTATCTAGAAATCGAATGTAACGTATACTCGTATAGTGTGTTTTGTTTACAAATCGTAAGTACCCTCTTACTAACTTCAACACATTCTGGCACTACTGGAATGGTCCCCGACGGGTCTGAAGCGGTGTGTGCATAGGACAGGGACCCCCAGTCAAAACAAAGCCAAACGAGACAAGGGCGATGGGCGAAGCTTTCCATGGGCCGAATATCTTTCCATTTGTGCTAATTGCCATCCGGTCCAGCCATTACGTTCCAACTCTCGCAGTAATGGAATAGATTACCCAACATTTTTACCGACCAAATCCAATTTTGTTTTGATTATAGATCCAATGGGAATATGGGAAAAACATCTACGGTCGGTTCTTAATAGTTATAGTTTTTTAATGTATTATGGGTTTGCACTTGGCCTTCGTCTCACCTGATGGTAAGTGACGATAAGGCTGTCGGATGTCAAGCGTGTTCGCCCAGAAGCCTCAACCTAACCTGTATTTATAAGTTTGTTATGGAACTGACATATTTTTTTAATTTTAATTAGTTTGTATTTGTGTTTGTATTATATTATTTGTATTTCTTAAATTTTGCATACCAGTTCTGGCTAAATGTGAGATACTAACATAGTATTCAATAAGACCAATTTATAATTTTGTACCACATTTATGCATAATAAATAACTTGAACTTGAACTTAATGAGGCGCTGTCTATGATACCTTTCATACCGGAATACAACTAAAAATACATTTTTACCGGAGTTTAACATTGTTTTGAAGGTATAGATACTCATATTCTCTCACGCACTGTATGTAACGAGATCACAATCCAACGCAATCATTATTCATTTTTCTTTCAAAATATTATATACTATTTTAAATTTTGAGAGAACTGGAGGGGTATGAGAGCCTTTGCTCAGCAGTGGGAAAGTACCACAGGCTAATAATAATTTTAAATTTTGAAAGAGAAACAGAAACAGAAAAAATTTTTTTAACTAAAACACACACAACACATTACAAAGATACAATTAATACATACATTGCGTACAATTACAAATAATACATTATTGCTGTACATAGGCATTGTGTTGTAATGTGTCGTCAAAAAGGACTAATCTCAGCATCTGCTATGGCAGTAGCCATAGCGCTGGTTTTCAGATAAGCCCTCTAATATGTCTATGTATATGTCTATGATGACTATCGCATCTTCACAACAAACAATATCGTTGTGCCCCTATATGCAGCGTGTATATTTCATACGGGCGTATAATTTATCCAGATATAGTTTACGACCGTACAAATCATATGTGAAAGTAATTTTGTTAAATTAATAGTTAATCATTTTAAAAAGTACGACCGAGTAGGAACGTTTTGCGTCCTTATTGACTTGACAAAGGATAAACGGTCTTTAGAATTGTCATGATATGACGTGTAAAAAGAACGGTCAATAAGTCGATAACTATAGTTGTAATTAATACATTGCACAATTAAGTAACGAAGTTTATGTAAATGCGCTTTTATTGTTAACTGTTAACTGCTATCAAAATATACACCCGTATGAAATATACACGCTGTATACAATAGCTTTTGAAATGAACACGGAAGTACGATATCTCGTTAGTTAGACGAAAAATTATAAAGTAGAATTTATGCTACTTAAGTTGAAAATAATATTATTACTAATACTAAATAATCTCCTCCCTGATATACCGAACGGCAAAGTGATGGAATAATGGAAAAGAAACACTTTATTGCTGTATTGTACAAAATGAAATGACAACCAAAAATTAAACATAAGAAATATTCATACAAAACGTCTACCTCGACATTTGCTCCATTAGATAACGCTTTATTTGACTATCGCAGCTATAGTTTTCAGTTAGACCTAGATAATTACTAACTCAAAGGAAATTCACCGTCACTTTTATAAACAAACAATTTATGATATTAGATATAAGTAACCATAGTCACGAGTTTGTAAATACCAATCCGCGCGAATGTCATACAAAGTTTTACAACACATTTGCGAGAAAACAGTATAGTACATTGGTAATTAAATGAAACAAACTTTTCTAATATGAAATGGCGCGCATTTGCAAGTGGCGCCACGTACGGGTGGTGAAAATTAGAACTACATATTTTGTCTCTTTTTCTTTTTAGTACACATATCGAGCAAAAGCACTTTCAAGGAGGTTCGATCATTCAGCCTATTTATTCTCGTAAGTAAACTCTTTGGTGGAATTCTTATATATTTTTAATTGAAATAAAAAAGGTGTACCGAGCCGTCCTCCTACTAGATGGACCAACGACCTAATAAAGGTCGGCAAGTGTCTCGGAGCCGGTCAGTCTGCCCCACCCCCACCCAATGTCCAGTGATGATGTATTCTAAAAGATGCAAGTAGCTTTATTGTAACTATAAACATGCTTTTGTGATTAATTTAAAATATTAGGTTGAGATTAAGTTACTCATCTCTTGCAGTAACAAAATAATAAAAAATTGAACAACGTTAGGACGAAATAAAACAATAAGTCTCGACTCGCGACTCTCGAAACTGAATAAGAAGATAATAAATAACATAACAAAGAGGCAAAAGGTAAGCAAACAAATTCATGCAAACATAAAGGGATGGAGGGATATTACTTTATACGAAAATAACTGGAATAATCCTCTTTATGGTTCCTAACAGGGATGTATCTAGGCGCTCGCACACTGCTTGTTCACGAGTCTTCTCTCTAATATAAATATATTGCTTCATTTTGAACGAGTACGAGTATGTTTTCTGGGAATGTAATTTAGGATATTACTTGTTGTGTTCATTTTAAAAAGCCCTCCATTGAAATGGGGTTTTATTAATTTCATTGTAGTAAATTATTACATATGTAAAATGTGTTATTTTTTGTTTTTTTCTTCTCGTCGTAACGAAAGGTCACAATGACTTCATTTTTATATAGGGATAATTGAAGGGCAGGAAAATGGCATATGCTATTTTATTTATCCCGATCGAGCATGTCAGAGTCGCTGGCAAAAAGCTAGTAAATTAATATTTCAATCCAGATTGTGGTTATCACTGTTATATTTGTACTTTCTGAAAATCTTAGGGCAGGGAAGAGACAAGACTATTTGGTGGTAGTCTTTTCTTCGCTCGCCTGGCAAGCTACCACCACCACTGCTGGCATTAATAGCATTGTTCTGGTTCTATGTCAAAAATATCACATAGCCAGTGTCCCATAATCTTGAAGCTTTTGTATGAGCGCGCACAATTCTACGGCATCATCGTTATTCACCATCCATATAACCTTATATAGATTGTAAGAAAAATTAAATAATAAAAATAGTTTTTATTACTATATTAACAATATAACTATCTTATATATATAAAGCTAATGTTAGTACGTTAAGACAGGGTTTTCTCTATCACCAACAACTCCGATCAACTTCCCGTTGGGGTAGTGAATGAATACCCCTTGGTGTCCTGCTGCTTTCAGCGTTTTACTCTACGTTTATGCCAAAATAAATGTCCACCCGTGCGAAGCCGGGGCGGGCCGCTAGTTATTTATTATTAATGTTAACAAACCATTATTAATCAAAAGACTGTTAAGTTACGATACAGCTTCAGCGATAACCACAATTTCATATAATATTCGAAAACAATTTGTCTACATTTCACATACCTGTCTGAAACCGGATTTTACTAATTAATGTTACAGTAAAAGTGAAAGTTTCAGCAATTTGTTAAAACGCCGCAGCAGTGTTCGAGCTAACAGCTACAATGTAAACGCCTCCCTTCCTTTTGTTATTGTTTGAGAGATTGCCTGTACTAATTTTGGATTGCCGGAATATTGTAGGGAACGGATGGATTCGTGATTAGATCCGGTTGTGTCAAGAGTTGAAGAGACGCAGACAATGAGTTCCATCTTCTCTGACCTCAATTCATTTGTTAATCATCGGTTCACGATTTACTCTGATATACAGAAATGAGAACGAAAACAGAAATGTTTATGTTCGATAATCTAAAAAACAGTGACGGGTCTTTTAAACAGAAACACATGCATATCCACAGCTTCGAGTAAGTTACCTTTTAATTGCCCAGTACTAACAGAAATGATGTGGTCTTTAGCAACTGCTCAAAGTAATGTATATAATTAATCTTTACGAGGCTAAACCAGCATCATTTTGTGTTAAAACATTTGATTGTGTTGTTCTTATTAGGGCGGTGGGTTAACATTGACATGTACTGTAGCTAATTCTACGATCTTTTTTAATTATTTCTTGGTTTTATACACTGCGTTAGGCGCAGTTTGCGACTAACATTTTAAAAATAGTGAGCATTTTTTCGACACAAGCGGAATTCGAATCTGACAGTGTCTCGCCAGTCCGGAGTGAGCGCTTTGCCACTTACGCTATCGGTCGCTTCTTCACGTTACGGTCTCAAATTCATCACTATTATAAGAACCGCCAGATAGCAAGAGACACAAGATTGAATCCAGCTTTTGTCGGAAAATAATTATTCACTATTTTCGAAATGATATAATCTAAGTCAATTAATGTAAATTAACCGAATAATAGGTTTATTGACGAAGCCTAAGAGTATGACAGATAATTCTGTTTGCAGTGAATGAACATTAATAATGCAAAATGTTTGAGCAAGTGAAAGGGTTTTATACTTTGTAAACACCGAATCGGTTATCGAAATTACATAAAATTGACATGGTATAAATATAAAACCAAATCTTGTACATATGGGATCTATCAGCATGTCTAAATGAATAGAACTGTTCTATAGAATACGTAAAAAAAGCCCGCATGCCTACATCAATGAAGGTTCCATTCAAATTCCGAAATTTATCTCTTGAGGAAAATAAAGCGGAGGCTGAGTGATAGCACAATTTAAATGATAAAGGGTGACCGTTATTGTCATTCAACAAGTTTTACGGCTGTCTCGTGGATGAATGAGCACTAAAATTCCTTTAAGGCAATTCTTTTCAAGCCTACTAATGAAAGCCTTAGCGTAAATTCACCTCATTTGTAATCTAAGGGCACGATAAAAGTGCTGACCGTTATTTTTGGCGCTGCTAAAAGTCAATAACTTTACTTCATAATTCGGTAAGCTAGACCGTAGAATAGAACCACCTCATATCAGCCCTAGCATTTGTAAAATACGACAAAAGGGAAAAATATATTCAGAGATTGATCAGTAGCATCGATCTACTAATAGTGTACTGATTATGGTGAATTCCTCATGAAAAGTAAAAAAGTGCGATATTTTGGAGGGCGGGGACTATGTCCAACTGTGAAGATAGGCAACTAACTATGATGATGAAGAAGCTTTACGTTTTGGTCACTTACCTCTTCTAAACTGGTTGTGATTTCTAATAACACGCTCAGCATTCTTGCGGGCTATGTAAAACCATTCTGAAGTATTGCTCAAATATTTGTATTCCACAGCCAAATCTTTAGCTAAGATAGGCCCTTCTGGCAACCGATAAGCAAACGGACAAAACAGTTGATAGTCTTTATACTGATACTGATCGTAACAATTTCCAGCTCCAAATATATCATCGTCGAATTCCACCATGGAGAATACACTTGCATGTAAAAGATACTCGTTATGCATCACAGATGGGCCAGCGTACTTCCAAAGCCTCGTCAACATATTTGCTCTATTTACTGCTACATCAGCTTCTATTCTAAATCTTTCTTGTGCGTATCGATCTACTACTCCTTCGCCTAAGTTTAAATGAGTTCCTGCTGTACAATTTTCTCCTAACAAATGCTGCGTTTCAATCAGCCTTAAGAATTTAGTGACAACATCTTCGTGGACAGGTTTTGTTATTGTTACATTCTCCCCATCTGTTGTTTCATTAGTTGTTGACTCTCTCACATCTGTCGTTTCATCTATTAGCTTCTGAGTTTCATTATCGTAACTATGTTCTACGTTAATAAAATGCTCTATTAAGGAAACTTCTTCGGTTTTCTGGTGATGTGTTTGAGGTTTCGAGTAGTTTCCGAAGAGTTTCTGGAAGTCTCCGCTGTCTTTTATAGCTCCGTCATCATCTGGAGCACCATAAGGTCTTAGAGCTGATACTATTGGATCTTCACCGGATTTGTCGATATTTTCTGTAACAAACAATAGTTGTTGTTAATTTATGCTATTCAAACATGTGCAAAATAGCAACTCTATGTTGCAGTTCTCTAAGACTCATACGCACAACACACGCGGAACGTCCCGGATTCAGTTCCCAGTGGGCACACACACATGAGCAAAGAGATTTAGTCTAGGTAAATATAAAACATTAAATCTATGCAAAAACAACATTACATTAAAAGTACGTGAAAATGTAAATTTATCATTGAAAAATATAATGCTTAGTAATTTGTCAGCCAGAATTTGTGTGATATATCCAATTTTTCCAAACGCTGCCCAGACGAGTCCGCTTTTTCAAATGTGTGTTTGTAAATCGTCCATCGGGTAGTTCAAAAGTCCTTATTACTCAGTTGAACGATCAGGTAAACATATTCATTAAAAATTTCGATCGTAGAATCGTCAATGACTAACAGCTATCATTATAGGTTTCATATTAAGAGGATTGTCTGTTTAGAGCACGTGGCCGCGTTCAAGGTTGCATTGTTTTGTAGCTGTCCCTATCCAAGCCCTATCCTACCCGAGCGCGTACGGTGAGACAGCATACACTACGCGAAGTTATCCACCCGTTATTTGGATGTTTCGTAGTCCAGGGATCATTTGAAGGATACAGTATATTATGTAACCATTTTTTCAATACAGTATATTAATAAAATTTCAGATGTCGGTGGTTTTTCCAAATTGTTCTAAATTGATTTATACTCTTGTAAATCAGGTTCAAAGTTGGGGCTTTTTAGTACCGTAAAATACAATTCTTTGACGCCCTGTAACTCTGGAAGTATATATTTAAACGAAAATCTGACTCACCACCGACACAGATATTTGTTTCTAGATTGTGTCTTGAAAATTTCATAGATTTTCATAGCTTAATACTCAAAATATGACTGGACTACGTTTGTATGGGCGCTTTGACACCAGCATACATTCTTAATACACACTCTCGCTACAATATTAAGTAAATGTTTACGCCAGATGGTAGGAAATAGGCTGCTAAATAGTTTCCTTCCTCTCTGTAGTGGGCTCATAAAGATACCTAATATATCAGAACATGACAGGCATGTACAATGAAATAACGCTTATCCAAAGAGTTTGGAACATCTCGATTTAATAATACTTACAGGTTAATAATACTTGTAAAAGAGTCCCTTCATCTTACTACATTTCGCCGATGCGTACATTTTTAAAGTCTAGTTTTAGTTCAAAAGTAAATCCAGAAATCGTTAACCAAAGCTGCAATTTATTTACAGCTATACATGCGCCTCCAATCCCATCATAAATTAGGTACTACCTTTAAAATGATTTGCCATAATGAAGCCACTTGTTAAAATGGTGTTATATCTGTGTAAGGCATATGCTGGACTCATCCCTTTGCCTCCTTTTACGACCCGACATTTGTAAAAATTAACCAACTAATTAATAAGACTCTACTAAATTCACATAAATTCTATTCACTAATTATAAAGTGATCCTAAACCATCTATGACTTGCTGTAAGAGTAGAATGGATTTGTACTTGGCCTTAATAAATAACATAAGCCACTTAGATTATGGACTACCCCATAAGTTAGCCCTACCCTCAATATATCAACCTATTATAATAAGACTATTTATGAACTGGGACTGCCGGCATAGCGGATTTGAAGGAAGACTGAAAATAATGATGGGTAAAATGTACCAGGGTTTTCCCTAAACGATTTATCATATCAAAATTGTAAAGGAACCGTACAAATTTAAGTGCGACTAAGGTTTATGTTTGGTTATTTATCTTCGAGTAGTCTTGAATGGTCCTTCATATGTGCATTCTCCTCCATTCGCTAAATTACTCTAATCTTAGAATCTGTTCGCAATATAAACTAACAACGGTGCATATTATCGACTACACTTCATCACTTGCTCCGAATTATCAATATACTTCCTAATAACAACGATGTTCTACACCAAAACAGTAAAACTAAAACAAACCCTAGCGTCTAGTTTTAAAGGCGTTATTGCAACTGAATGCCTGGTTCCAGCGAAAGGGGATTTTACTTTGAGCTTGTAAAACCTTCCAATCCCCCCATAAAGGAGGATTTTGTTTATGGGGGGTACAAATAGCGAGTTTCATTACGTTCAGGCGAGAATTGATTGCCTACATTATTTATTTGGGAGCAATTTTGTCAGGCTCCGTTTGCAAGGTTTACTTAGACCTGTTTAAAGGACATTGACAGACTTGAGACGAAATCAAGAGCAGAGCGCCTGTCGTATGACCTTAATATATTTGCACTGGACGCTCCAGTTGTAGCAGCGGCCGCGTAGTGTCATACGCTGAATACTCTGTAGAACCAAATATCAATTCCACAGTTTGCCTTTTCAAGTTAACTAGAAAACACGGAGTTAATTTCGTTAAGGAGGCCTTCGCAATACTTTTGAACTATAAATAATAGTCACATCTAAATTACATAAGTGTAAGCCGTGGTAGTTCAGGTGGGTAGAGCATCAGTCCTTGAGCAATCGAGGTCTGGGTTCGATCCTGGCTTGTACCAATGAGTTCCAATTTGTTATTTAGAATTTATGTACGAATGATACAAATCATTACCATTGGCTTTTCGGTGAAGAAAACATCGTGAGGGCACCTGCACACTCCTGAGAAGGAATTCAAGGAGGCTAGTAGAGTAAGCCTGAGCCCCTGCAGTGGGGATATATATAGGCTGTTAATGATGACATAAGTGTATTTGCATTTCTTTGCATATATTGAAATTTTATAGTCATCGTAAACTCTGCAATCCATTGCAACATTTTATAGAACAGTTGTAACATAAAATGTGTCAATTATATCACATTATATGTAAACCGTCATCCATCTGTCTAATTACATGTAACACTCAGTAGGGCATTAATGTAAGCTTCGTTTTACACTAAAATAGATCCCATTGTAAAGCACACCCTAAAAGAGGCTGAAACAAATTGCTACAGATAACCCAGTTCTTTCACCTCCTAAATGCTCTAAGCCCCTATATTAAACACCTCAGCGTTGGACGCTTTATCAGAGTCTAAATTTAGGAGTCACAATAGCAGCCAGAGCCGTAGTGACGTCAGGGATGACTGTCGTACCCTCTTCTGAAAATAATGTGAGAGGAAAGTGTCATGTTAGTATTATATTGTCTTACTTAGAGCACAAACTGCAGGTAGCATGTCCTTGTATTTATATACAATGAAACATACATACACACACACATTACACTAATATTAATATTCGAAAGTAAATAGTGTCTCTCTGAGTGTTTGTTTCTTTTTCACGACTAAGCGTTTGAGTTGATATTGATGAAATATAGGCACAATAATAGTCTGTGCCAAATATTATACAGTTAGAAACGATTAAAGAAAGACATAATTATCTGTTTACTAGAGACCTGCCCAGCACGGGCAGTAATTCGTATACTTATATGCCTACAGTTTTGCATCAGCTTGTTGCGTCACGTATAAATTAGATTTAAATGCAACATATTACCGCAACACTAACTAACTAACTAAATTAGATACGTATGCCTTCACCTAGTTGCGAGTAACAATTCGCTTCGAATGTCTGTTATCGTTAGGGAATCGCGCGCTAGAAGAGGATGGTGCAGCGCGGGCGAGGGTGGCGAGTACTGTGGGCGTACCCATCGCGCCTCATTGATATGAGACCATTTACGATAACTTCTAAGATTTTCAATTAAATTGTATGGTGTAACGTATGATATGTACTATAACGAACATATTTAATTTTATAATGATTTATACTTTTTTAAATGTATGATGGGTTTGCACTTGGCCTTATCACCTGATGGTAAGTGACGATAAGGCAATTGGATGGTAAGCGTGCGCATCCAGAAGCCTCAACTTAATGAGCTGCTGGCTTTGCTACCTTTCATGCCGGAACACAACAGTGCTTAACACTGATGTTAGGCGGCTTAGGTAACATGGTGGTAGCTAGCGAGACGGACATAGGGAATGCCCTACCACCATCGATACTGGGAATCGAACCCGGGAACTCCAGATTGTGAACCCAACATTTAGCCATTAGACCAAGGTTTAACTGTACCCGTCTAAATAGCTTTTGCAAATACCACATTTTCAGGGATCATTTTTTTAGAAGATAGAATGCGTAATTGAGAAATTTATTATTACATCCAATTAATTATTTAATTTGACTATCACCACGTACAATTAAGCATGTCATACTAATCCTTTTACCTTACTTTTCCCTTTTATTAAAAATAAACAATTCAAATATTTTCTTTCCGAGTTGAATTTCCTACGATTTTGTAGGGAATTTGAATCGGAGTCCTAATTCGGTTGTAACGAAGAAGGATAGGGAGCAAGATACGCGATAAAACGGGAATAAATTGTCGTGTCCCACTGTACACACTTTTATCGTGGGCCAAAGTGAAGGCATTGTACGGCCAACAACCTGTAAATAGGGATTTCGAGGGTCTTTCGTACGCTAGGCTTCCACGTGAGGTTAACTAAACGTAAGAGCCCTATAGAATTTGTCAGTGCGTATAAGTTGACGCTTTTGAGGTTTTGAGACTTCCGACGTGCGTTTAAGGTTCTTTTTACATGGCAAGATTTAGCAGTAAGCCTTACTGCTATCACTACTTGAAACTTTAAAACTAGTTTCAAAATATTTAAAGTGTTAAATGGCGTCCTGCAAACTTACAAATAATATTTTGAAGTGAAATTCGCGACAAGAGTGCACAAAGTCAAATATTTTTATATATCTCAATGCAAAATTTATTCACACTGGGAATTGTCACTCAATATCCTTATTAATATTGTAAAAGTTGTATTATCCTGAAACCCTATTAATACTAATCCATTCTAATATTATAAATGCGAAAACAATTTATTTATTTGTCCTTCCTTATGTCGAAAGAGTCTGCATGACTTGATTTTGCTAATGAGGATAGTTGGAGGGCTGGAAAATGACTTTTTACCCCGGTGTAGCAAGTATTTCCCGCGAAATAATTTCCGAAGTTTACGCGGACGAAATCACGAGCAAAAGCTTGTAAAATAATTACTTCAACCAATTTAAGAGAAACTATATCCTACCCTATTACTGATTGATTTATATAGAGGTACATCGCACATTGAAATGGGCTATTCTAGTGACACAGTTTATAACACAACAGGCAGTATCGGCCTGCGAAACCCCTTTTACTTGACTTGACTGGGCAATATATATGCGGAAACGTTGAAAATCCTTTATACGGTCCTCGCATCATTTTTTCCGCATTCCCTATTTGTTCACTCTAGCGGAATGAGCTTTCGATTCTCAGGAATAGTTCTACGAATAGGAGCGAAAAGTTGAGATGAGATTTTTGTTTGCACATTGAAGCACGAGGCTGCAAAACCATACATAAACTAAGCCACTTAACATAAATTTACTTGACTATAAAGTATTGGAAATCATTCCACGGAACACTTTTCCTGGTTTAAAGTAGCTTATGTTTTACTCTATGCGTATCGAAAAATAATTATAGGGCTATTTATCTTTGTACACGGTCTCTGGAATGAGAGCATGCTTTTTGGTCTATTACCTAATTATGACGCGAACCTTCCCGCGTACTTTCTTTGAATGCCTATTTCTACTAAACTGATTGTCCAAACGACTGATAGGCGTAAGAAAATAGAAAATCCAATTAATGTTTTTTTGTTACAACAGTTGTTTTCTTAATCACAGACTTTTCACAAAATTCCTCCTAAATTGAATGAAATTTTGGCACCAGACAGATTGTCCCAACGATAATATCCGCACGCAAAGTTTAGTAATTGATCCTAATTCGTAAAAAATAAGGAAAAGAAAAAACAGTCTAGTCCGAGTCGGGTTCGCACACGAAGGGATATATAAATATAGTAATTTATTATAAGAACGGGGATTAGAAAACTTTTCGAAGATAAATTATGATCTTGAAAGTCAATGGTATGTTGTCTCGTACGGGCGCGTGACGTGATGTGACACGAGACTGAAGTGGCTTATTACCAATTGATAAAAAGTTTAGGATCAAAGTTTATGTTGTTTGCTTTATTCGGTCTATCACTAGTAATATCAAATGTTCCATACAATATTTAACACACAACGGTAATTTTTTTTTATTTATTAAGAAAGCAAAAAAAGCAAATTATTTTAAATTTTATTCACTTTTATTATTTGATGTTTTAGATTTCATACTTAAACAAACTAAGTAAGTAAGTAAGGACGGACATCGGATCTTATAGGTCTAACGCATAACTGAGTCTGTTCCTATAGTATGAGAGCGGTACGGGGGGTCACGGAACGTCAAACGACGTACAACTTCAGTCGGACGTCACGCTACACGCCATTGTCACCCCTCCAGTACCACTCTCATCTCTCAGTCACGAGAATAAACCCTCCTAAAAACTGGCTGTATCATTCCAATATCAATAATGTTCCAAATATAAAGATGTAAAAACATATAAACACAACATATTGAATTCAATGCACGTATTGAACCGCAACAATACATATATTGTATCCCAACTGAAGTATGTCACAATCCCAAAGGAAGTACATACTCATGTGTACTCGAGGCATGCAGTAATGCACCAAATGGAATTGAATCCAATTTCTGTCTATATTGAAGACAGCAGAATTGTTAGACTCTGTATTGTGTTCTATATTTCGTGATATAACAGACTACTACGTGGAAGAAAACCGTCCTAGTTCGAATTGAACTCGAAACATGAAAAGAACAGATATTACGAGTGTAACCTTGAAACTTCGCGAGGAAATCTTCACACTCCTGAGAAAAAGAAAATTCGAAGATGTGTGTGAAGTCTACCAATCTTCACTGGGCTCGCGTGGTGGACTATTGCCCATACACTCTCTGTTGGAGAGAAGGCCTGAGCCCCTGCAGTAGGGACATGTATGGGTTGATGACACATTACAAATTGAAATACAACTAACGACAGACGATTGAGCTGTTTGAAATAACTTCAAAATAAAAATCATCACATTTCCTATGGCGATCGATGGCGTTGGCTCAGCTTTCCCGCCCAATAAAAGCTCGGAACATAGCTAGCATCGCATTTTCACACTCATTTTGTTGAAAAGCTTCCACTTTGAATTGATAGCGAATAAAGCAGTCTATTTAGTATTTTCATCGTTCTCTATTACTGTCAGAGGGACTCATTAATCTGCGAAAAAGCGAGTGGAGCTGAAACTTATTAAATAAGGGTCCAGCTGAAGTTATTTCCCAGCGGGCGCTTTGACTGATATCAGGACCGTATTACAAAAACGTCAGCCTGGTCCCATAACGACTTGGTATGACTTTATCCTGTTTGAATTATTTAAATAAAACTAATTTGATGCAATAGTTACAGGCATACGAACTGATATAGGTACAGTCGAGGTATATTAACACACAATGGTTCAAAAATATATATATATATACTGTAAGAAGTAGATATTTTTTAATCTTTGTGACAATACACTATGGAGTAGAACTTAACTATACTTACACCAGTAATAGAAGAAGAAAAATATTTTTTCTAACTCTTTGTGACTCGAGTCGTGAATAAATTTGATTGCTTAAGGACTAACTTTACTTTTGTTACGATAAAGTATTTTCGTGGAAGTTTTTCATGAATCATTGTTCATTTTATTACGATTTTCAAAACCTCACTTGATTTATCCTTTTGAATTTCTTATCATTTTTTTTTTAATTAAACAAATAAATAAACAAAATAAATTTAACCGGTAAAAATTGAAAGGAACCGGTCGATTGCTGCTGACAAAACTAAACTGAAACTCCAAATGCAGCCGCGCGGACGGCGACCTTTAATCGCTGCAGCAACCACTTTCTCCACTGTTTGGAAAATGCAGCAGTGGTTTTTCTCACACAGAATTTGATAACCTTTCGGATGAGCTTGGATTTTTTGAGGAGATCGATCATACTAGATACCTACATACGAGGCGTCGCTTATCATGCTGCTGCCACTGATTAGACCAATCGGGGAGCTTGCAGCACTGCATTATCGTATAGTCCTATCACTCCCCTACTTCGAGGAACAAATAATAATTGGGAGTCTTATCATACTAGAAACCGGATTTTTTAATCATTTTTATTTTTATTTTTTTATGTGGCCGCCAGGTTTTTTGCATTGCAGCATCGCCATTTCGTGTTCCCCATCAATGACGCAACTAATTATATATATCTCATCCGGGAGTCTTATCGAACTAGGTTTAGTGTCGTGGGCTCTTAGACTATTGACTATGTGCGAAGTGGGTGGTGGGGAACGGCAAATCGATCGTAGCGCACGACGTGGCAGAAATGTGCAATAATTCTGGGCTGTCATGTGTCAAATTGCTTTATTTTCATAACTTCCTTTATAATTTTAAGTAAAAACGTAAAAATTTGCGATATGGCTCATAGTACATGCTGTGTCGTAAATTGTAAAAACAATGAGAAAAACAGTTCGTGCAAGTTTTATTCGTTTCCAATAACAAAGTGGGCATTACAGCAAAGACAAAAATGGATAGCTGCTGTGAAGAGAAAACACAGTCGCACTTAACATTTGTAACAACACGTTCATCATTTATCTGGAATTAAAATAAACAATAAAATAATTAATATAAGTAAGCTGACATGAAGCTAACTCAAATATACTATTTCTATAACTTGATATGTAGGTAGGTATGTACTCACATTTAATGATGTTTTGTAGGGAGTTTGTGTGACAGACGTTTGTCTTATGATCAGAGCTCTTATTAAGAAGCTTTTCCCGTTCGTTCTAAGCTCTTCCACTTCTCTCACATGCTGTGCTAATACTAATTTTTTCCCTTTTTGCTCAGTTTCAGGTTGGAAATGTATTTTATGCTTAATCGATTCAAATCCCGTACGTATTATAATATCCATATTTTTCACGTGGAAGAAAATCGCTAGGTATAATATACACACTCACTTTTTACACTATTTTCTTCAATTTCGTTGAAAAACTAGTCAAAAATCAATATCACAAAAATATCTTATCATCTAGTTGACATGATTTGACAGATGACAAGTCCTGAATAGTTGTGGCCACTAGGGGCGCTGTCATCGCGCACACAACGAATAATGTCACGGAGCTCGAAAAGTCTAGAGATAAAGAAAAGAGAGAGGTGTATCCATCTATCCCCTTCGTGTCGGATATTGACAAATGACTATCGTAGAAAGCTCTCGAATACTCGCATAAGGATTGTCATGTGCGAAAGGGAAAGCAATTCATCTATCTCCTTCGTGTCGAATACTCTCCAATGTTCCTGAAGATTCTAGACTGAAGGATCTAGAAACACTACGGGGTATATATAGGCGCGAGCCGAGCTTTGAGTTCAGTTTGAGTTGAGTTCACAGCGATTAAAAGTGAAGAAACCAAAAACCGGAAGAAATTGTAGAGCGAAAGTTCAGTCAAGGTGGAAAAGTGTTAGTGTACTAGTGTGTCACGTGGTGTCAGTATCGACAGATCGGCGTCAGTAGTGCCCAAGAACTCTGTACGTGGAATCCAGGGACGGACTCAGTACAGACGACTCGGAACTAGTGAGACAGGGACGTACTCTATTTGGGGGGACCCGTGATTTTGAATATTGGTGTGTGGACTTGTGTTACCAATAAACTTCGGAACTTTGGACTCGTGTTTCTCTTCAATCTACGAACCCTGGGAGCTCGTAACAATATTAAAGTAATGCTTATCACGCGGGTTTCAAGCCGGTTAACACCGAATGGAAAGTTGAATCCTTATTGTCTTTTTAAGACCAAGAAATAAGACAATATGCCATGAGATATTAACAAATCTCTGGATCGTAACGTATGATTTCCGTAAAGTAGGCATAGGGCATTTCCATTTTTGAGCACTTTCAACCATTTTGCTCAGCCTCAGGTTTTATATGAACCTTCAATACCACTTACTTTTATCCCAAACTCAACAATCACTTAACAAGTGATTTACCCCGAACGTGCCAAACAAAAAGGACAGGGGTTACCCCCCACTAAGCTCCCTATTTCCCCAACTGCCAAGCCTTGCCCCGAAAGTGAGTGCTTACCAACTTTTAACGGTTACAAAGTTTGTGAGACAGCAAAGATTTTACTGTTTCCACGGCTGGTCAACGGGACTTTGCCTGAACCTTGTTTTTATTTCAGAACGTGTTTACTTTTTGTGCCCGAATACATCGCGTGTTTTACGCTTATAAAATATAATCTGGCATAGTTTTATAATTCTATTCTATTCTTGATATATATGGCAACTACCAACTTCATGGTAATTCTGCCAAAATCTGGTGTCCGAAGAGGCAACGTGTAAAAGGAAATAATCGGTTAGCCAGACATGCGATACACTTTGAGAGGACTAAAACAAAAAGGAGAAAACACACGACACGAAACATAGTTAAGTTACTAGAGGGATTACAATAGTTTTATAGTTTCGTTTATTTTAAACAATAGTTTCAATCGAATCAACATTTAGAAAAACTGTGAATGAAAAAACTTATGCGTTGCAAACGACAATAAAATTTTAATAATACTAGCGATTTTTATATTGTTAATTAAAACCTGCTTTCTGCTGCACACAAATTTGGCGTAGCGGAAACTCACACTAGAGGTACTTACTGATGACAGTCAGAAAATTTTGGCTTCTCACATTCCGCCTTCAGAGTCATGGAAATATTTTATATTGTTAAACATTTTACCAAGATGGTCTGTGTTTATGTCACTATTTACAGAACTATGTTATTATTTTGATACCAATACTACTTTCTATCTAAAAAACGTATATTTATAATGAAACTTTTAAATATCTCCAAAAAATTATAATATCTAACTAAATTGTTTTAATTAAACGCATAACTAAAATGTAAGACAAAGTTATAAAATATGTGTATTTTAAAGTTTTAATTATTTGAGCTTCCCCAAAGGTTTCTACTTCATCCATTCTATTTCAGACCAAATTATACGCGGGAAATAAGATCCGAATTTGATAAATTTTTTATGAGAAACTAGGAAGTCGACCATGCCTTTTCCGTAATTTTTTAGACGTGCGTTTTAAAGTATTAGTAACGCCATCTAGTGTCTTGTAGCAAAACTAAATAGAAAATGGTATTTAGGCGCATTCGTTAGAGGATTGTTTGGTGCATATTATTTATGATTTTCCGTATTTTAATTATCTATATTCTGTACGGAACCATCGGTGCGCGAGTCCAACTCGCACTTGGACGGTTTTTAATATTTGTATGGAAATACGGATTAGTTTTCACTGTCACGACATTATAAGTCTACTACCGCTGTCACCAAGCGTTGCTATTACCAACAGAATAAACATTAACGAATTAATCTTGCGTGTTTTATGATGTCACTGAATGCACCTGTGCAATTGAGAGAGATCCAATGCTAAGACATACGGACTCTTACATAGAAATCTGACAGAGGAAATCGAAGTACTAAATAATAAACAATTCAAAAACGTTATGAAACAATTCCTCTGTCAGAATAAGTGCAAGAACGCGAGGGGGGATGCGCCCCCGGACACTTGCTCGAAATAGCTATAAAAGTGTGAAACTCTCCAGGCGCACATAATTTTTATTAAAGAAAATTTTGTGCACTAAGTTTGCACTAAGTTATTTGTATTTGTTGTCTTTGAAATAAACAGTATAAAAATTTAAATTAAAAACAAATTCATTTGCCCTCGTTTTATGTTCTATGTATGAAAACTCCTTGCGACTAAACTTTAGATTGACTTATAAATTTAAAACTAGACTATTAAAGGTAATGTTGCCTATGCAAAAGATTTAATTTTAGAATCATAATTATAGCCCAGAGAGATTTAAATATAGTAATAGGTTAATATTAAATGTCTTTGTTATAGCCTCTGAAAGTACGCCATGCTTAGCAACTGTATTTTTGTATTGTACTGAAACACGTATGCCTTGGATTGCAAGAGTTTATGTATAACCATCACTCACCTCCCGAAACCCTGATCCTGGCAGTCTGGCGTCGTGCCCGTTACAAATTGTTTTTGATATGAAGCACCACAACAATTAATCAAATTGCAAACCATACCGTTTTTGCACACTTATTCACACAATATTTTCAATATACAATTATGAAATGTTTTATCTATTGAAAGCATCACTTCGATTCTCCTGAGAATATTTTGTGATACATTTTATTTATGATAAAAATGTTACTAACTACTACTATCAAAACATCAAACAATACATCTCGTCATAGATACGTCATCGTTATAATTTTATTCATAAGCCCACTACTGAACATCACCACAATTATATAGTAAATAGATAAAAATAATCAGACCAGTATAAATAGTTATTTAGTTATTTAAATCAAATTGAAATTAAAATTGAAAAAATGAGACGTCACTTGTCTTCAGGTGATACTAATTTCAATTTTAGCGCTGTCAGTAGCTTATGTATAAATTGGGCCAAATTTTGTATTTTTGAAGTACTCTTTTTGTAAAAATACTACATAGGCAAGTTTTTTTTCTAAATCATTTATTTATCCTACATCTAGTCTGCATAGCCAAAAAGTAATTTTAATTTAAACTTCTATAGGTATTTAAATTATTTCGAAGTCACCGGTCCATTGACGATTCTTAGTATATAATTAAAGCGAAAACACTTGTTCGTACTCGTATGTTCATTCACTACAGCACTAAACACTAAAACTCTATTTTTAATTCCCAAATCTACATCACTATTGTCCATTCTCGTGTCGGTGCAAAGCCTGACCAATGTTTAAAAAAGTTATTGGTATAGTCCTCACGGATAACAACCATAGTTTTGTTTTTACTTTTCTGCAGCCGGTCCCTAAAAGCAGCAATCCAAGGTCTAAGAATTGCGAGGAAATCGAGGACTCTTGCGTCCGCAAACATGCTTTTCGCACTGCAATAACGAGGCAGTTTAATTAGGATTCGAAAGGCATCTGTATGTCAGGAGTCGGATGGCCTCTACATTTACATGTTTGTGAAGACTCTGTTAGTAAGCTTCGGCGTACTTTTTGACTACTCTGAGTTAAATAAATTGGAACAAAATTTTGTATTTTTAAGAAGGCTTTTTGAAATGAAATGAAAATCATTTAATCCAGACCATCAGTCCATATTTTAAAAAAATATAATTACAATTATGAATGATGTCAAATTTGTAACTTAAAACTGTATGTCAAATTTAAAATTTAAAATAGTATGTCAAATCTAAAATTTAAAATAGTATGTCAAATTTAAAAAATACTAACTAAAACTTTTTGAAAAATACTAAATAGTCAAGTAAGTGTTCTGATGTCCGTCTCTTTTCTATGTGCTTACTCTAGTTTGTTCCCGTAATGAACTCTGTATGTACCTTCCTACAACACTACCAATTACGTATTTTACAAACGGCTCCTACCCAACACACTGTTAAGACATTTCGAACAAGCGTTTGTAAACCTACGGACCCTCGTATTAACAGACTCCAGTATTTACAAGGGACTCCAAGCTCACAAGATTTTCTTGAGCAAACCCCTAGGGTATGTTCGGGGTAAATGGAGCAATGCCAATGACATTCCCTTGATATTTATTCTTGGATAAAATAAGTCTGTTTATTATTATGTTTTGGTTGATTTATCAATCTTCATAGTTTCATATTTATACTAGACGTTGATTTGACATAGTGATAGTAAAGGCATTACGGGAGTAATTTATTTTTTTATAACTTTTTATGCCTTATCCTTTTACAAGCTTTGAAATACATGAAACTTCGTCTGAGTTAACCTTACAGTCGTTTTAAATGAATTGATGGAATGAAAAACAGTCTATGTTTTATCAACCTACTTCAAAAAAGAGGCGGTTATAAATTCGACTATGTGTTTTTTATGTATGTTACGTGATAACTTCGGCAATTACGAATATGAATAGATTTTGATGGTTCTTTTTTTGGTAGAGGTGGTACATTTAAATTTTATCGATTTTTTTAGCTCTTTTTGAATAAATACAGATAATTCTACCTCAAAGGGTGACCATTTTAGGGGATGAATTCTGTAGACTTTTAAGGCAGTTGAAGTCGGTTCTTCTTGAACCCGTTAAATATTGTGAAAGGAGAAATTGCCTAAAGAGAGTCAGCGTTGCATTCCGAATGCAGTTGTTGTGTATTTCTATATATTATACTATGCCATCAGTATATATGTATATAGTACTGGAAAAGTACAACATATATAAAACGGACCCAGTAATACACGAACCGGCCATCACAGTTGTATAAAAAGTTGATGTTATATGAGTCGACTATATACTCAACTTGTGTAAATAAAGCATAAATAAATATTTTTTCCATTTCTACCATTCTATTGACAGTAGTAAATAAATAGGGGCCTCGGGTATCTATTCTATTATTCAGGTAGGGACTGCCCACGGACTGATAAATAAAGCAAATGTTCTCCCCTCAACGTAGTACCATCCGAAATCAAAACTCTGTGAATTATTTAGACGACGCCGGAACAAGCTTAGTTGACTTTTGAATTCGTTAATAAAACCCTTTTATCGAATGAAAATTTAATTGCTATCTCCTAGATTCGCACTATCGACACTTTGGTTTAAAACAGAGTTAAGTGACATGATTCTCACATTTTCTCTAACTCAATGGAATTCAATAAAATCTATCAAAGTCATAACTTCGAAATCAGTCCGTTAAGGCGAACATCGTACATTATACATTTAGGTGTAATTTGTATGTAAAACAAAATACGAATACTTCTTGTTATTATTGTGTTGTAGTTCATATTCATTTATTTCTGCTGTTTAAGATAAATTAGATATTTCGTTTTTTTGTTTTTCGTTTGACCACAATCTCACCCTAATGTTAAGCGACGATGTGGTTTAGGGTGATTCACGGTTGCCTAGAAATAGCCCACTCACTCTGGCATTGAAGATATCCAGGTTATAGCTCTCGGGGAACTAAAATCAGGAAGGGAATTCCATTCCTTAGCAGTACGCATAAAAACGAAGAAGCTAAACGCTTCGTGCGAAATGGTGGGATGTCAACTGAGTAGGGGTGGAACCTAGCCGTTCTTCTGTTTGAGCGACTATAAAAAGTGGAAGGTGGAATTGGGTCGGGTAATGCAATCGCACACTACCCGAAATAAAGCCTGTAGAAGAACGAAAGGCTGGAAAAGTCGAAATATTTTATTCCTCTAACCATCATCTTCAGCTGGGAAACATCCGCTCCTAGACATAGGCCTCCCTCATGGTATGCCGCAATGACCTGCTTCCAGTGACTCTCCGCGTCACTCAAGGTTGTCGGTCCATCTAATATAGGGACAGCCCGGTACACGTTTCCCAGTACGATCTCATCGCACAAGAACTCTTACTCCCCACCGGCTTAATTAAACTACATAGGTCACTTTTATCCCAGCTCATCAAGTAGCTCCTGTGGAATAATTTAAGAAATCCACGCGGGCGAAATCCCTGGCAAAGTTCTAGTATTCGATAAAGAAATCACGTGTAAGACCTAATAATACCTTCCAAATCGAGTACCTAACTAATAAAAAACAATCTTTCTTTCCGAAAAATTGAGTATATTAAGTGATGCTTAAGTACCAGGCACTTAGTGACTGGTATTGAGTGGTATGAATTGGTTCTATTTTAGTACCCCCCAAAACTTACACAATGAAAATGAACCTTAGCGCCCAGATTCATTTGTAGCAGGAAATCTTCAACGGAATGACCCTTTTCAATCACGGTAAGTTCAATTTGAGAAAATGACAATTTAATTTGATGGGACGTTTGACCTGAACTCTGGACCAACGATTGTAGTATTGATTTTGTAGCGTCATTTAAAAGCGAAGTAGGATTGCAACAATTGTTGTTATTTCAGTTTGATGACGATTTAGCCGTTCACTACAATGAGCACGGCTGCTCACAACATACAGTAATTTTTTCAATCGGAAAATTTTCAATATTTTCATACAAAGTTCACGCAGCAACGAAAGAACGAATAGAGGAGATTTTTTGCATAGATCGTTTTGGGGCTGAAGTGTAATTAATATATTCATCTTAGTAAATTATTCATTCCCCTGTGATAATTTATGAAGTCTACAAAGTTATCGGAAATAAGTAAAGCTAATACTTCTGTTTTATAACCTTGCTAGATTTTCCTCTTGAGTTCATGTGCTTCAGAATTTATCCTACAGGAACTACTAATTCGATCATGATAAAAAGTACCCCTTTGTCCTTTCCCGATCCATCCACTATCCTTATACAAAATCAAGTCATTCTTAGTCTATGTTACGACGTGAATGAAGGACAAACAAACAACCACTGTATCTCATTTATAAATGTTATCATGGATTTGTCTGCCAATAAATATTTTAATGTAAAACTATGACATGTCAGAAAATATTCTTGTAACACTCTAAACTGGATCTCTGTGTAAATTTAAACCTTTCCCAGAGACAAGTGGTCTTACATTTGCATAAGTTATTTTTGCCAGACCAAACTCCTAAATATTAAGGTAGGCGGACGAAGGACAGTGAATTTGAATGTAGACGGCCCTCAACTCAAGAAGGCAGAGGAAAATTATATTGACCCAAAACCCTCGAGGGAGGGAGGCATAAATGAAATTTCGTTGGGAATTCTTTAACTTTACAGACCCTGAGATATTGGACAGGAAGCATCGAGGTTCGATGGCCATTTCAGCTGAGCGGCATATGCCTCCCGTATATTTCCTAGCGGGTTTTCTTTGAATTCTACCGGTTCATGACTATCAACATTCCCTTTTATTTGGTTTCACAATGTCATACGCTGCGGGTTTTATCTAAAGAGAAGTTCAGTGTAGAATATGCGTCTTGATATTCAACAACAACTAGATTTTACCCACGACCTCATCCACGTGGGCTATAGAAATTATCCCACGGTATCTTCTTCGATCGGGATATAAAGAACCATATGCCCTTGTTGGGTCCTTCAACTATCCCTACACCAAAATTAAGTTATTCTGACTCTCCTTTGCGTCGTGAAGCAAGGACAAACAAACTCCCTTTGGCATTTATAATACTAGTGTAGATGTACCACTTCTAAGTGTGAATTACTGACTAGCCCTAGATTATTATTATTGTATTTTTTAGTTTGTAATTGTAAATACTCGTAATTGACTTTTATGTACATATATCTCGGAGTCTTAAACTGTTTAGAAATAGTTCTAAATGTAATTTCCAGCTGTAATCTTATTGGGAACAGGTATTGCCTTCGCAGCAGTGTGAATCCCTTTTCCTTTTTACGGTATTTTATTCCAACAGAATGGGCTCAGTGTCCAAGAATCGATGCTAGAGCGTAAGATCCCTTTGATATCGGACACAACAATGTAAACGTTGTACTCAAATTGCAACATGTTGATTTGCTATAATACGATCGTGCTCAAAGCATCCGATATGGTAACAGCCTTTAAACAACCTCGTAAAATTAAAGTGCCCACAAAGATTAAGCTTATGGCTAGGGTTGCCAAAATAAAAGATTAAAGTCCTTGGACAAGGGCGTTCTTTTGCAAAAGACGAAAGGTATTGAAGTATCGGGATCAATTTTATTCCTTAACTTTTATTGACTTCGTGTTGGGGATACCAATACAAAACCAAATTTCAGCCTTAATTTTTTGTGTTTGATCACTTCATCCATAGCTGAGAAGTTGAATTTGTAAATGTGTTACCTAAGAACTGTGTTATAACACCAGAAAGAACAATTTAAAAGGTATCATTAATTAAAATTGAAAAAATCTATTTCTAGTTGTTATTTCAATAGCTCGGGTCATTTTAAATGTAAAGTAATGTTTATTTAGCGATGTAACAATGACAATGATATAATCAATTCAAAATAAATATAGCTAACGAATTTACAACAGAGACTTCGCCGAGAAGCTCTGTCGGCTATACGAACACTTGATTATACCGACTGCGATATATATGAAAGTCGTGATAAATTGACAACTAACGTTTACAACTTCCTAATCTCCGAAGTACCAAAGTTGTTCAATAATTAACATGCATTCCGGCCACCCTATCCCAATCTACACCGATATCCTGGTAAATTACCAATAACAATATCCTCGTTTTATCCCCCTGAGGGGGTTGATAAGGAATTCCTAAACGATCGCCTCATGTCGGACAAAGTTTGCGGTCGCCCTAATTATTTCACCTTGACGTTTTATCTGGAGTTTGTGCTGACGAAGAGAAGCCAAAAGTTTGTCCTAAGGTATTTTGCGACCAAATGTCGGGTTAAGGTCTTTGTGCTCTATCTTTGGGTCTGAAGTTTTCGTTCCTGACCGGAATAGACTCGGGTCAGGCATTCCACTAACTTAAGAGGGTATGCTGGTGTCAAAACGCCCATACAAACGTAGTCCAGTCATATTTTGAGTTAATACTCTATGAAATTTATGAAATTTTCAAGACACAATCTAGAAACAAATATCTGTGTCGGTGGTGAGTCAGATTTTCGTTTAAGTATATACTTCCAGAGTTACAGGGCGTCAAAGAATTGTATTTTACGGTCATAAAAAGCCCCAACCTTGAACCTGATTTACAAGAGTATGAATCGATTTAAAACAATTTGGAAAAACCACCGACATCTGAAATTTCATTAGTATACTGTATTAAAAAAATGGTTACATAATATACTGTATCCTTCAAATGATCCCTGGACTACGAAACATCCAAATAACGGGTGGATAACTTCGCGTAGTGTATGCTGTCTCACCGTACGCGCTCGGGTAGGATAGGGCTCAGATAGAGACAGCTACAAAACAATCCAAATTTGAACGCGGCCACGTGGTCTTACCAACATAGCCTCTTAAGCAACTACCTTAAATATAAATGCTTTCTCAGGTTTTCGTTTCAGCGCAAGTACGCAAGCATCCTATATCACTAGAGAAACTTTGAAATTAGAGTTTTGACATAATACATATTACTTATGTGCTAAAAATGATAATTGCTTTCATAATAAGTGTGTAAGGCCTGTACCTGTCAGCAGTTAAAATATTTGATTTGTATCTTTCACATTCATATGGCATGCGAGTCTAAACTTCAACAGTTTATGCAAAGCATTAGATTTAGATCTTTTCAACACTAGCTGTGCATTGGCAAGGCGACTAATGAGTCGAGCGTTTTTGGACTAGACGAGTTATTTATTATTATTATTTATCTTAACTATATATCAAGTTGTTACATTGTTTAGAAGTTACGCTGTTAGAAGAAGAAGAAAACTGTATACGTAATTTACTTAAGTTTAACCTTATGTTAGGTGCTTCACTTTTCTTAAAAATTTACAATTGTTTATTATCGAAGACCTGTATTTGGCTTTCTGTCAACTAGTTGTTATTTTATACTTATATTATTAGCTGTTGGTCCTACAAAATGATAAAATAAAATTAAAATAAATATTATTTAGAATTACGAACATTATAAATTTTATAACTAGCCTGTACGTACATAGATAACGTTCGAATGGCCGGACCGGAATAGGGTCACTTAGGGTAATTCCAATAACAAAACGGCCGATTGTTAGACGTCATGAAAAGTTTTAAAACGTAGTGTAAAACGTCAACTGTCAAAAGTGAGTGACATTAGCGGCGCTGAAAATGGAGACTGTTTTTGGTTGGTTTTTGGGATGGCATCTGAACTTTAGAAAAGTTATTTGGATATCCCATAGTATTTCATTGTAATATGTATTAAGTTAAATTGAATAGCAATGAACGTGTTCACGGTGAGATTCTAGTCAATTCCTAACATAACATCTTACAGTTCGTGTCGAATTCTCGAGTAATTAACCTACAGTTACGACTTGTTTAATTGGGATAAAAAGCATCCTATGTCCTACTCCGTCCCTTATACAAAAATCAAGTCATTAGGACTCTCCGTTGCTACGTGAAAGAAGTACAAACAAACTTAGTTTCGCATTTATAATATTAGTATGGATAAATTGTTGAATTATCTCAACTAAGTGATGATGAGTGCTGTAATAAAATCTGATGAAGTAGTTTCGAATTTATCGCGAACAGACAGATAAAAGCGGACTTTGTTTTATAATATGTTATGATGATAAATGACGTGTTTAGAAACTCAGCGTTAAAACTGGTAGAAGCTACTCTCACCCAGCCTAAAAATATATTTAGGTCCACCATAAGCATTTAACCGTGTAACAACCCGTTGTCCCATTAAAATCAAAGGCAAAATATAGGATCCGCAGTCGGGTACCAATCCCGGGCGCGTTCGGTGTAAAATATTCAAGGCGTATTGTGCACTCAGCTCGAAAAAGGTGTGCCTACTAAGGAACAACCGAAGTGAGACGGATTTGCCTTATCAAGAGGTAAAAATAGCGCTTCGTATATACCTGCCCATAAAACAAAAGGGTAGGAGCCGAGAATACATGTTATATATTTTAGCTGTGGCTGTTGGATCCGATTATAGTTCGGTTTGAGAAAGTGAAACACTGCAGAGGCACAGGTATCCGTATCTGGTCATATTCTTCCGGGGAGGTGAGGTACCAGCTGGATGGGAACCGAATCAATCACAATATCTTCGTGAAAAAATAGATAAAATAGTACATACATCCAAAAGGTCGTGGTTAGAACAAGTATAAGACTTGAAGTGGGCAACATCAATCCCTTTATCAAATATAGGGATTTCAATAAAATTGTGTCATCTTCAAAACCTAAACTTGTATCTAAGTCTGTTCTCATAGATCCACCACCACAAACGCAAAAAGACTTCAGTGTAATAGAAAAGTACAAATACAATAATACAATTTTCCCCTTCAAAAACCTTACATGGAAACTCTTTCAAATCCTAAGCGATTCTAATTTCAGCCACTCGTAAGTCCCAAATACGTGAGAGACGAAAGGCTAACTGAATCGGAAATCAGGAATTCATCCTCCTGTCTTTATTCCACCACCTTCGCAGCCATCCCCAATATCCTCACCTTATCCTAACAAATCGAGAATTTTTCCGCACCCCACCCTTAAGAAATCGCACCTTGAATCCGAAATCTGAATCGAAAATCGATCTCATCAAGGCTCCGTTCACACTGTCATACCGTTTTCTTCTATCCTTTTCTTATCTTAATGATAGGAACATACTTTGTCTAAAATAATAATATTTACCTAACTAGTTTTATTTTAGAAATGCAAGGAACGATTTCCTGTTTTATAAATTAGTTTTTGAACTTCATACCCCTAATTTCAGGTTAAACTGACCAAGTGCGTGACAGAATATGGATTGTCAAGGGTTTTGTAGTTAGGATTAATGTTATCGTTTTAAATTGGGGAACGCTATGTTCAGCAGTGGACGTTTCCAGTCTGTTGTTGCTGTAAATGAAAATAAATCAAAAATAATTTTTTTACACATAGGTATAATCTTTACAATAACAAGAAGTATAGGCTGCCTTTTAAATATTGAATTATATATGTATGAAAAGGCCGCGCTCTTCCACATTTAGTTTATTGTTGTTAATGATGATAAATACGAGTATGCTCGTCAATGGGTAATTACATTACAATTACAAAATGTCGAAATTTCATCCTTATAATAATTTTTGTGGTGGACTACTATAATTATTATCTGTTAATTCAATAGTATTTATGTAACTAAGTTTTAAATATATATTGGTCTCCATAACAAATGTGTTTTAGGATATTTCTCTCTCTTATGTTTCTTTCAAATTCAAATATAATTTCTCTAGAACTCGTCTTAGGCAAGGGCTTCATCTGTCCTTTCTTTCTTCTTAAAGTTAATCAAGCAGGGAAATAAAAAATGTAGCTAGGCCTAGCCAAAATATAACCCATCAACCCTCATTACCCATTGCATACTGCATAAAATACTCGTATATTATTCAAATAAATTTGATTAGATTTTTTTCACAAGTATATAGCATTATTATTATTATAATAATAATGAATGCACCAGGGAAATCCGAAAACAGATAATCGCATTCGTTAATCAATCATGCTCTTCAGAATTGAATTCGCGATTAAGAGCAAATGTCCGTAAATAGGCACCTTCTAGACCAACACGTAACATCGTCGACCTCATCGTCACTTACCATCAGGTGAGATTGAGGTCAAGTGTTGGTCTATCTTTAATTAAAAAAAAAAAATTCATCCAGCCCATATTCCGGAGGCAAATATGATTTTTAACGTAACCAATTCAAAAAAGGAAATTTGTTTTACCGATTCGAATTGGCGGAGTAATCGAAATCGCTGAATTAAATTGGTTCGGTCGGGAGATTGATTGATGTATATTTTTGATTACTCGTGACATAAATGAAATTGGCAACCTATCCGCATAACCTAAACAACTTCACATGTATGCTTATACACGTCGATAATATATTTATTTGTATACTATATTATTATTACTGACAATATTAATAAAAA
Organism: Carcina quercana; assembly: GCA_910589575.2. Taxonomy (NCBI): domain Eukaryota; kingdom Metazoa; phylum Arthropoda; class Insecta; order Lepidoptera; family Depressariidae; genus Carcina; species Carcina quercana. The sequence goes on from OU342427.1 coordinate 14,160,218, forward strand.
GACAACACTAATTGATCCTTAATCTAGTTTCGGCTCTCTCCCACATATTTTACAATAACTTTTTAGTTTTAGTTATCCATAAGTTTTTATTTAAATATTTGTAAAAAAATTAAAGATTTAAAAAGATTTAAAAAATAGACTTATTTTTATGTTATTTATTTATTGTAAGACTGTAATTTAAATTAAAAATTATTTAAGTAACGACAACAATTGGCCAAATGTCATTAAACGTATGCTAAGTATTATTTTAAAGTATATTATCTTTACTACAAATTGATATTGTATGTTGTACATGAAAACAGAAAAATATTCTCTAATTTTAACTATATAAAGCTTACAAATAATCCCTATGAAATTTGGCAATCTTATAGCTTGTCAAAGGCAGATTGTTTTATTTCACAATTTCCATTTTAAAACACTAACAGAAAGAATGTGTAACTATTACTAAATCGAAAGGTTGTATAGTGTAAAGTTCTTCTTTCCCACTTCTACATCGCACAATTCTTGATGAACGAACAGTGCACTAAGCTCTCGCTCGTCGAGTCACTCATTAATTTCACGCTTTCGACGTAGCAATTACATAAATTCGTGTCGTCGAGCTGAGCTATCGGTCCTGATGGTTCATTTAGAGCGGGCTAGTTGGTGGAATAGATGAATCACATCGTTTAATAGTTGGAGAAGCACAGAAGAATAGCCGGCGAGTTGATAAAGTGTACCTTAAGCGTGGTTCGGCACCTGGCGCCGGTAGAATAAAAACGGTGCAATCGATCTGAGCGAACGAGTGCTAAAAGAATGTGAGATGTACTTATATTAAGTCCCAATTGAGATCTAAGCTACAGAGCTAAAAATCAATGGAACTTATCCACAATTTAATATGGTTTTCTTAAAATTGTAGTATTTCTTGAGGGCCAGACATGTATAGATGTTATTTATGAGGATTTTTAATATATGACGGTTTCCCACTTGGCCCTAATCTCACCTGATGTTAATTGATGATAGTGCTGTTGGATGCTAAGCGTGCTCATCCAGAAGCCTGAAGATAATAATGCGCTGGCTCTGTTACCTTTCATACCAGAACACAGCATTACCATTAACGCTGTTGTTTGGTAAGACTTAGGTAATATGGTAATAGCTAGCTAGGTGGACATAGAAACGGCACTAACACCAGCGAAATCTAGTACCGACAGGTACTCCTACTTTGAATCGAAGCCGAGACCTTTGGATTGTTGTTCCAAGCCCGGTTAGTGTAACCATTAGGCCATGGAGGTGGTCGAAAGTTGGTGATGGCAGATAGTAGTACAAAGGTGAATGATGCCCCTCCCCTGTAGCTTCCCGTGAAGACTGTTGTTTAATTCTAAAATAAAAGTTCCTTGTTTGACTACACCTATAAAATTTCGACTTTGTTGAACGAAACTAGTTAATTTTATCGTCAACTTTTCATGCAAAATGATATTTGAGATTGGTTTCCGTCTCACCTGATCTTAAGTGATGAGTGAGTGAAGGCTGTTGGCAAAAATCACGTGTATTTAACAAAGACTGCGTTTGTTTTTGAACTTCAATTTTAGTAACAGTAACGCCCACAAAACGGATCGCAAAGTGAGATTTGTCAATTTTTGGGACGTTCATCTTCAATGGATTGTAATGGATCGTAAGGGCCCCATCTAAACCCAGCACGGCAGGTTAAAATTTATGTGGGATCATTAAATCAGAGACGGTCGTGCCATTACTGTTACATGAACCTACATAATAAGTGGAGAGCTCGAACGTGGTTCTAATGCTTTTAGCGACAGCTTATGTGTTCCCGGGCTATCACTCCAGGAAATTGTTGTACGGTGTGCTCTTCCTCATCTTTCGTGGTAATTTTACATGTGAAGGGAGCTTCAAGTTCGTACATCTTGAACATCTTTTTGTGGACATAAATTTATATATTTTTTGACCATTCACCCGCAATATTACTTCTGCGTGGACTTCAGAATTAAAGACACAGACTTCAGAATTTTTATTCATCCCCATCGATAAAAATTGTTCATTTTATCGATAAAAAAGTAACAAATGTCCTTCCTCGACCGTTCAACTATCATACACAAACTTAAATCGGTCAAAGACTAACAAACAAACTCATAATTAGTATTGTTACGAGCTTCCAGGTTCTTTAGATTGCTTATAGTTTTAGCTTCCGGTTTTCGTTTCTTCACTTTTTATCGCTGTGAACTCAACTATAACTGAACTGTCGTCGAAGCTCGGCTCGCGCCTATATATACCCGGTATTGTTTCTAGATCCTTCAATCTAGAATCTTCAGGAACATTCGAGAGACTTCCAAGCTTTCTTTTGTCTACGAGTAGTAGTACGTAGTATTCTACACGAAGGAGATAGATTAATTGGTCCCCCTTTCGCACATGACAATCCTTATGCGAGTATTCGAGAGTTTTCATCGCTATTCATTTGTTGATATCTTACACGACGGGGATAGATGGATATGCCTCTCTCTTTTCTTTATCTCTAGACTTTTCAAGAAGCTCCGTGACAGTATTGAATAAATAAGTACAAAATAATAATCCTTATGTTTTTATACCTCTATAATATAAAGTGATACAGTTACAGAATATTTAAATTTTATTATTTGTTCCGTACTAAGTAGTTATCTTCATTATTATTCGTGTTTCCATTACGAAATTATACAGCGAATATATTATAGGCTCGTCACTTGAAGATTCTCTCGAATTTCAAATTTTTGAGAACCAGCGTTTTATGGTTTGTTTGTTGATATAGTTAATTGTGTTTGCTAAAGGCACTCTATACTGTCGCGAAGCACGTTGATCATCATCTCATTTACTATAACGTAAAAGGCTACCCTGAGTAGCATATCAACGCCTATTCAATACTTGAAATTTGAAACGCCTGGAATTATAGAGAGTGCCTCTAAGAAAGGAGTTCACACACTGGCAAAGCCCAGATCACCCTACTTGTGTGTTTGTTTTCAGGCGGAAAATAATAGATTTCGACACACTAGCGAAAAGTTTTTAAATTTTGGTGTAAATTCAATCGAGTTTCAACTTTCGACTGTTATGCTGGAACCGTATGGTTTTGGTATGGTTGTTGCGTTGGTGATTCGTATAAAATTGTAGAGCATAGATTTAAAGATGCGTTCTAATTTCAAAAATAACAAACTGCAGTGAAACATGCAACATGTAATGTGATATAAATATCTAATCGGACAGAAGAGAACTTTTTGCAATTTTTGATCGCCTGGTACTTCTAAAGATTTATCAGAAGTTGGAGTCTGTTATGAGTGTAAAGCATTGCCCAGATTAGACCTGTCTATATGCCACAGGTCAGACTATATACACTCTAAGTTTCAACGATATTATTCATGATATTTTCAACATCAAAGTAAGACTACGTTACTAGAAGCGTACAAAGGATACGCAGACTTAGCACAAAGTCAAATAGGTTTGGTTGTTAGGTCCCTGTGGCTACGTACGCAGAAATAGTCCTCTCGATTATTAACCACAAATTTATACCGAAATAACGATTGATGTTTGAACAGTACACCGATATTTTAACATGGGTTGAATGCAAACGGCAGGCAAAGCGGCACAAGAATATCTTAACTTGTTGACGCTTACCATCCAATTTAACCATAACGTTACTCACCATCACGTGAAACGAAGGCCAAGTGCAAAGCCATGTACAATCAAAAAAGTCACATTTCAATTTTCATCCTGTAGGTGGAAGAAGGAAGACTTACGTCATAGTTCAGACACTTCAAACGAATGTCGGTTCCTATTCCCATACATCGAACGAATGACGTTTGTATACACGCGCATTTGTTAGTGTATTCGCGCGCGCCATATTACCGATCCTTAAGCGGGCCAATTTCTTGCGGGGAGAGGTGAGGTAATGCGAATCGGTGGGAGGCGGCGAACGTACGTTCTGTACGTAGTACATACTATATTAATTTTTTTCTTACGTTTAAGGCTTAACTTGAATAACAAATAATTGTGTTGTATTTTAGCTTTCAACTTGTTTCACATAATAATGTCATTCATAATAACCTTATTGTCACGCTGTCTTGGCACATAAGAGCCCTATTACACACGAGAGGAGATCGCTATATTCACTCAACAAGAAAATAGTCTAACCACCAGTGAACAATATCAATTGTTCTGGACGTGGATCAATTGTTATTTCATAATATGACGGCTAGGAAACGTTTACTGTAAGTCTGCCGTCGGTTGATCAGTTCAATAGGATAATTCGATTTATCCTTCAGTTTAGAGTACCATCTACACCCGATAGTTCAATTAAGGTCAGCGGACACTGGAACGGTGCTGACCGTTAATACAACTGAGATTTCATATCCTTGTGACGTAACAAATGTGACGTAACAAATGTGACGTAACATGCAAACCCATTGTGTTTTTTTAATTTTTCTCTAAGCAAGCAATTGACCTTTATCTGAATATAACCTTCACTGACTGATTGACAAACCATTTAAACTAAAACACTGAAATTTAAAACAAAGATCGAGAACGACTAAAAATGAGGATATTAGGGTATAAACTGCTAATATTTAACTAGCTATAATTGTAAATGACACATTGTTTCATTTTCTATTTATTAAATCGCGGGTGACCTACTAGTAATTTACACAGATTGCCAGTATTTTCGTCGTGACCAAAGCTTCTACAGTTTAAGACCTTAAATTAATAAAGGCGTACGAAACTTTTGAGGTCAGGCGGTGTGAAAATAATGTATACGTTTTATGAAAATCGTGGAGTCATTGTGAAAATTATCCATCCAACCTATCTGTCAGATCCACTTTGAGGATGAAAAAAAATTGTTATTCTGCCTTTAAATGCTTTATAAGTTAGGGTTTTTGAAAAAAGAAACTTACTTTATTATTTCCTTTTAGTAAATTTAGATTTGTTTTCTACGATCTTATCACGAAAAGAATAAAATAATAGTAAGAATAATTGATGTTCCTGAGCCGAAATTAGTAACATAAAAATGGAAAGCCGTATCTTGACTGAAGTTTTGGAAGGCTATAAATAATTGGGTGGAAAAAAAATATCCTTACTTTTTCCACAGAATATATTAATCATCTTTCGATATCAATCAAACTGACATCCCTAATAGTCTAACTGAAACATAATTCGGTGCGGAATAAATTACACAAAAGTTTTTCGACACATAAAAACAGATAACAAAATGATATACATAAAATGATACCTTGTCAAAAAGAAATATAATGTTGTAGATATTCTTCCTGAGATTTTGTACTCTTACCAAAAGCGTATGTATAATAATGAATAAAGATTTTATGTTCGGGCGATTCCTAAGAAAATGTTTCGTACAAATATTATTTTACGTATGGGTTTCACTCATTGTTTATTCAAAAATAGGATATCACATTATAATACCAGCAAGTTATTATCATCAATGTACAAATTTGTAGTGGACCACACTATCCATTTTTGTAAGTTTTGTAACATTTAGGGGCCTAATTACTACATTACAGCTACTAAGTAACTTACAATGAAGTTGTACGTTAGTGAAATTCATGTTATGACGTTATAGTTCAATGACCCATTTTTAGATATTTTAAGCTAATTGTAAGTCTCATATTTTAAGAGATTATAGTAAAAGGGATCTTGTACAAAAGCATTTTGTTTGGATCCAAACAAACTCGTCCAAACAAACAGACAAACTCGAAAAAGGTTTGGTTGTTGCGAAAGACTTTGAGAGTTGTGTCTGACCTTTAGCTAAGCTCATCCGACTCCACAAGGCTTCAATTTTATATAGTTTCAGTTCAGGATAATGTTATCAGACTACAAAGTTTGTAACTAGCTTTTTAGTTAGTTTATATAATTAAGTCAGAGCTCGTTGTAGATTGATTTTCAAGTTCACAGGAGCTTTGTTCTAATCATTTCTGTCATCAGAAATGTGGTTATAGCAAACTTCGTTGGCCATTACAGGATTTTCCCATCTCACAAAGGCAGTTCTAGCCTTAGGTTAACCCCAGCTTCTGTACCAGTCACCGATAATTAATTTAGGTCTTAACTAACAGAACGACGCAGATCAAAGTTTGACCTAGAAACGTTCGATAAAGTTGGAGCTTTCGATTCATGGAGCTTAGTGGTTTGGCGTCTGCGGGCGCTCTGGCAAGTTTTGGGTCCTGTTTGGAAATATGGTCTTTTGTAACAATACCTAAGTTTGGGAAAGGTTGTTGTTGCCTGTGGCTACTTCTCTTGGCCAGGTTTTGGCCATTGTGCGTGAGTGGATGTATATATAGAATATTCTAGCCAGCCTCTCCTCCCAGAAGTGGTTTGGGACAGGTTGCTTTAGAGTACGTAGTATTCGACAGTGAAATACACTTTAATTCACGGAGTATTTCTTATATATTCTTCATTATCAACTGTGTGATTTATTTAACAGTTCAAATAAAGCCCATAAAACAACAGCGGACTGGTGATATCGCAGTAAGTTGTTAGTGATACACAAGTAGATGTTTAATAAGTAGTTAACAACACCCAGGGGAAGACTTGGCGCATCATATCAAATGCTAACACCACTCGACGGTTTTTCTTAGATTAGGAACTGTTTTTATTATGAAAAAGACTGTTTTATTTTCCTTCTGTGAGACTGTGAGAAAATAGAATGAGACTGTGAGAAAATAGAAGGAACATTACTTTAATAAGTTTAATGAATTAATCTTCATGTGTCCCGGGTTTTAATGTAAATTGGATGAAAAGCGATACCTTTCATCAACGAAGCACAAAAGTGCTGTTAACACTGCTATTTTGTTTCAGATTTAGGTAACATGATGTTAGGTAGCCAGGTGAGCACAGAAAAATGCCCTGACACCTACGAAACGACCATCGGAAATTTCCCCTGCCGTGTAATGTGAGATGTGTAATAAGGGTTTTCACGAAATTTTTGCCGCTCTAGGCATCCCTTAGGCAAGAGGTGCACCCACATCAGAAATATTTATTTTTTCCGCTTTGTTATAAGGTAACTTTAACCTGTCCCAATAATGTAGTAATGTGTACAAGTAGTAGTAGTGGGAGTAACTTGTTTTGAAAGAGCGCATTGTTCGCGCATTGTTGAGCGCAAAATGTTCATATTGCTAGGATGAGTGATCACCCATCCTGGCTAATTTAGAATAGAACTCTAAAACAAAAATATCTAAAAAGTGGTATACAATGGGACTAATTAAGAACATACATCCTTATAACCTCACGGATGTTTTTGCTGACGATATCTTTATTTTCCTAGGCATCAAGGATCAATATGGAATGACGTCAGCAAAGTCAGATTTGAGATTATGTTTGTCAGATTTTTAAACCATCCAAATTAGTCTTGTTTTTATAAAGCAACCCATTATCGCCATAAGCCGAGTATTCATTAGAAATATCAACCAACCTGAACTGTGCATTTCCAAAGCTGCCACATTGTGTGCCATTGCCACACTGGGGATTTAGCGATGAAATTGTTGTTAAATCTTCTATACAAGGGGACAATGTCGGGTTAGTTACACCATTTATAATCGAGAAAGGCCGGACCGATTTTTATGATTTTTGGAAGTTTTCTTCCCGCCGAATAGCAGAATAACAATAAAAACATAATAAGTAAAATAAATAATTTTCTCACACATTTTTCATGTAACGACTTTTTAATGTAGTCTAAAGAACGGATTGGCTGACTTGTTGGTTTCAGTAATGTATCGGAGGTGGTGTACGTTGTACACTTAAAAGAGTTTCAAATTCGGCCTGCACTTGTACACTATTTAAAAAATCAAGTAATCTAAAGATTTACAGAAAAATACTAGAATTACATTTTTGCATTTCAATTCAATTCAATTCTTGATATTTATGGCAACTACCAACTTCATGGTAATTCTGCCAAAATCTGGTGTCCAAAGAGGCAACGTGTAATAGGAAATAATCGGTTAGCCAGACACGCGATACACTTTGAGAGGACTAAAACAAAAAGGAGAAAACACACGACACGAAACATAGTTCAGTTACTGGAGGGATTACATTTTTGCATTTATTTTAATTGAACAAAATCGTTCTTATGTACTGAGTGACAGCGTCAAATGTCATTTTATTGACGCCATCTTTGTTTCCAACTCTGAGCTGTTTCATGCATTTTATATATTATTGCACATATAAAATAAACCGACATACGACAATAGTAACTAAATCACTTTTATTTGATAATGGCCTTTAAAAATTATAAGTGTACAAGACCAGACCTTGGCTCCGTACATTCGCGGACGTATCAGTTATTTGTTTGTCCTTCCTTGACAACGTAACTGAAAGTCAGAATGGCTGTTATTGTGTAGAGATAGTTGAAGGTATAACTTTTATTGCGATCGAACTCTTAGTTTAGTTCCCTTGTTATAAATTCCGGGCAAAAGCTAGTTTATAATTAAAATATACATTTGACACTTGCTAAAGGTACCATAAGCGATACGACATGTCACGTATAATTACTGACACTGTTAAAATATTGGCTAAAATAAATTCCTACTCGGTTCTGAAACAATTATGATGTGATGATGTTATATTATAACAAACGGTTATGCCAGCTATATACACAATGAAAACAGTTTATGTATGTTTCCAACAAATTGATAACAGTTTGCTTTCCAACTAATACAAATCGTTCTCTATTTCCTGCAAATTGTACGCAATGAGCTCCAGGCGTAATTTGACAAAGGAACAACCGTCTAGCTACGATTTGCTATGTGAAGTCACTCTAATAAAATTAATACGCAGAGCTTAGTCTGGCTTGGCATCTGACCGCTTGAGGTCATTCTGTTGATAGTCAGGGGTCCGTAATGTGTATCTACTAACCGTATTTGAGGTGCGGTATTAAGACAGCTATGGTAGCTCTGTTGGTTAGAGCGTCAGTCCTTGAAAAATCGAGGTCTAGGTTCGGTCCTGGCTCGTACCAATGACATCCAATTTGTTGTTTGGAATATATATACGAATCATAAAAATAATGACCAATGGCTTTTCGGTGAAAGAAAACACACTCCTAAGAAGGGAAGAATTTTATTTCCATGAAATAAAATTATTTGAATCCAAAATTCCAAACTTATTACTTGAAACGAACGAAATATTAAATAACAATAAATTGATTTATTTCCATCATAGTTAAATTCACATAAGTATCGCTAGAAATCACCCATTTAACCCAAAGTCATTTAAATTTATATTACAGAATTATTATCTTAAATTCCAAGCTTCAGTAAATTGAGTAGCTTACGCTTAATCCAGTAAAGCTTTCTTCATATAAAAATAAGTGAAAAATTATTTTAAACGCTTGCAAATTTAGAACACGTATCTATCGAAAATCGAGTAAAGCCTCGACGTATCCCAAGTCTTATGTTTGCTTTTCTCAACGTTATCAGTCAAGCCTTTAACCTCGTAAAAAGGCTTTTTACGATACCAACTTTACGGTTCAAAGTTTATACCATACGTTTTGCATGTAAAAAGGCTCTGAGATTAAAGGAAACTTTTACGCAAATACATGTGTAGTAAGAAAGAAGATTTAGATGTGACTATGAAGCCTATTCATTTACAACTGTAGGCTTCCGGGTAAAATCAAAGAACACCTTTGTGCTGAGGTATATATTAATAATTATATAACTTATAAATGACATCTAATTAAAGTATTTCTGTACATGCTTTGTAAATCGTAGCTGGATTATTTTTTAAAGTAAGACCACAACAACAAGGCCCTGTTGTCAGCAGGAAATTTATGATGATATAATAATTATTTTCATTGAATGCTTCATACAAGTATTAATTCTGTTAATTCCACACTATTCAACTTCTTTGTTTGTTTGACGATGACAAACAAATTTTTGAGGTTTTGTTCCAAAATGGAAGGTAAATAATGCTGAATAAGGTTACAAAACGAAATAATGAAGTCCATTCCATTTATTTCCGCCATGTGTACTATCCGATCTGGCATTCGAGTCGATTAAAAGTTATACTGAATATGTTTTTGTTGTTTTAATTTCTTTTTCAAAGGAAAGTTTGACCATAATCTTACTTTCGGTCTACGATAGTTCTCGGCTCTCAAGGCAGAGAATTCCACAGACGCATTAGAGGAGATAACGTTACGGGGAAGAAAGAGAGAGACTGCTGGGTCACAGCGCTGTGTGAACTGAATTGTTACTTATTGTGTTGTACAATAGTCGCTATTTATTTAAATAACATTGCACATCGAGCCTTCTGCAGTAGTCTTCAATAATGACGGTACCGCTTTTCTTTCTGTTTTTCTCCAAAAAAGGTGACGCTTTACTATCTATTTTTGGCTTCTTACCTTTAACTGGCCGCTTACCATTTACCTTTCCGGCAGTCTTGTTTACCAACACAGCGGAGGGGAAAACTTATTTATTAGCAATAAATATTTAGCATTGGATGTTATTTGTTAAGTTTTCCCAATCAACCAATATTAGTTCTAACATTGTTCAGGGTGTAGGAGACATTGCGTGTTGTAGATAATGGAGACAAGGAAATGGTAAAACATAGCGTTGATTTATGGTTCCACTAGTACATAAATTTATTTTGCTTGACTTATAACATTGATCGTACTTTGTTAATGTATGAATTAGCACTTCATTTTCATGTCGCCTGACGGTACGTAATGGTAACAGTGCACTGCTGTTTGGCAGCAGATTTAGATAGAGGTAGGAAAATGTCCTGCCACCAAGTACCAAGCAAACCAAGTACCGATAGTAGTAGGGGAGCCCACGAGGCTAAATGGGGATTTACTCGAGCGTCGTAGAGACCTATTGGGATGCAAAGCTTAGATGATAAGAAGAAAAAAATGTTATATGATATATACCTTTACATCGGTGGGGGAAGCGGCTATAGATTTTTAAATATGTAAAAAAAACTGTTGCATGGACATCCTCGAGCGCGTCAGATATTGATAGCATCAATGTCCTACGTATTTTTAATAATGTACGTATGTTAATCTGATCGTTTGCATGATGGGGGTGGTTGTATTTAAGGGTTGAAAATGAAGAAAAAAAATTTTTAATCGAGCGCGTCAGATTTTCTAAGGGAGTGTTAAGTGCACCAAAAAAAAAGCTCTCATTCACTAATCTGACGATTTCGATGGGACGCAAACTCGCGGCCATTTTCATAATGTGCAAAAAAAATTCGCCATTTTGAAATACTCAAGCGCGTCAGATTAAGATATATATGGTTCATCTTTATGTTCTAAACGTACTGTCTCATAATCTGACGATTATCTAGAGGGATTTGCCTGATCTGACAAAAAAAAATAGAAAAACGGTTCACCTTAAAGGCCATCCCTGCAACTTCCCGCTAATTCCATTCCTGGGTGCTTAAAATTGTACTTATGACATTTTTGAGCTCAAAATATAATTTATGTGATATTTTGAGCTCGCTGAGTTCAAAGAAATAATATTTCTATGCATTTGAGCTCTCCCAGCTCGAAAGTCTGTTTCTATCGTAAATTTGATTGTTTTTTAAGTAAGGTACTTTCACCACAAAATTTCAAATTAAACACATTTCAAATTAATATCACTCATATTAAATATTTATAAACTTTAATTCACACAAATAATATTAAAATAGCAAAAAAAGCCAAAGCGTTTGTAAACAGTATGCCACGAACGAGTCTTTATGATCATATGGCGTCATGGCAACAGAAACCAGAGTGGGGACGGAGTGAGAGAGTAATAGATAGAGAAAGAGTGAGAGAGGAATAGAAACGCGGAGAAGGAAATGTAGGCATCACGCAGCTGCACGCATTTAACTTTATCGACGAATTTTTGTTATTTCGGCTTGCGGAAATCGTCAGATTATATATTTTTCATTATTCTTGAATTATTTCCTTCAAAATAAAAAAAAATTTAGCTACGCTCGAGAATGTCGAGATGACGTTTTTTTTTTACAACTTTGTTGCCCTCCCCTTTTTTTACGTCACTCTCAAATTGTCAGATTAGTGGAATATACACTTTTTAGGATGTAATTAACTCACCCTACCTTAATCTGACGCGCTCGAGAATTTCTGATGGTCAATTTTTTTTTACTAATCTGATCCTGTATCCTTCACGGGCGGCCTTATATATGGGCCTCATGTTTTGTGGAGGTACTTAACCGGGTACAAGGTATCCCCCTGTATATTAATCTGCCGCGCTTTAGTAAATCCCGAAATCCCCGCTTGGGCTCCCCTACTATAGGTAACACCACTGGGAATCAAACCTGAGACCTTCGGATTGTGAGTCTAACTATAGATATATAACTAAGCCACGAAGGCGTTCATGCCGTATACTAAAGGCTTGGGGTACTAAAGGTACTTATGGGTACTCGGTTAGGTTGGTGGTACTAAAGTTTCCGAAGTATGGCGCCAAACAGTAGTTTTAAAGGCACTGGTTGTGTTCCAGTGTGAAAGGTACCAGAGACAGGGCCTTGGTAGCTTGAGGCTTCTGTGTTTGCACGCTTACCACCGGGGCCTTATCGTCACTTACCATCAGGTGAGATCATACATTCCCATCTCGTCATACCTTTTTTTAAAGAGTCTACCTCTGATTAATTCAATCTCCTAGTAGCGATCCGAATTAGAGTTTAATAAAACATGGAAAGAAAAGATGAGTGAAAGACAGAAAGGTCGCAAATTTTTGACCATTGAGTTATTGTTTACTTCCAGGCGCTGACGCGTCGTTGATTGTTTGCCATGGACCGCAACAGATTAATCTGTAGCGATCGTTTCTCACGATATGTTGTGCCAGTGCCATTTTAATTATTTAATATCACGGACATGAAAAATGAAGTGAAATGAATTTCACAATATTATAGGTTTTTAACATATTTACGTAGTTAATGTTTCATTGAGTTTAAATTGTGTCAGGTGTCAGGATTTATGTATATAATAAGTAATTTATGTAATACTAAATTTAAATATAACTAGATTTGTCCTCGACTTTGTCCTCGTGGACTGCGTTTCGCTTATTTTTAATCCATAACATATTATATATAACATCATAATAATAACATCAATAATCCATAACATATATAATTTCATTTCAATCCGTTTAGCCATTTATGCGTGAAATAGTCACAAACATCCAACCTTTTACCATTTAATATTCTTAAGAGGATATTACTGAATTGTTTTATTTTTATCATATCAAATTATTTTGGATACCGATCAAATTCATTGGACATAACATCCACAATGGACATTATTCTAACATTATTTCTTTTGTACAAGTCTTTTTGAAATATCATTGATAATTTGTCAAATTTTTGCTCAGATAATGACAAAAACATTTACGTGGTAGGCAACTAAAGTAAAATACCAGGAAGAAAGCAGCGACTACAACCATGTACCACCAACATTTTACTGCGATCACCAATACAATGTCAAAACTTGTAATTGAATATCAATTCGTCATGGCGGGCTATGGTGAGCTCGTGTTTAGAAGTGCGGCTGATAAATGTCAAATATATTCACATAGGTTTGCAACCAACTTAATCTTATTAATTTTTGCGTACCACAACTTTCCAAGACCAGATTTATTTTTCACCCACATAACTGAATTAACAGCGCGCCTACAGGATGTCCCGGAAATTTATTCTCGTCTTGCTCACGCCTGAGCGAACTGGAATTTCCTTATTTTCTCTCGTAATTTACTTCGTGTCATCTAATTATTTCAACCATGTTCGAAAAAAACACGCAAACGGTAATGTCCAATCTCACTGTAATGATGTGAAAATATGTTCATAATATTTGAAATAAAAACGTACTAAGAACAATTCCTTTCTATTTGTCCTGTGTCAGCTGGAAAACTTTACTGGCAAATATAAGTCTGCCACGACGCACAAAATTTATATATGATTAATATAAAACAACAACAAGAAGAAGTAAAAAACTAAAATGTGACAACTACTAAAAATTGGCCCTAGAATAAAAATATAAAAATATTTTACAGGTGGAACTTTTTATGTTTCCTACTTTTTATTCAATACGAAACACGATATTTTAATCCAAAATGGCCGCTACTAGCCGCCATTTTGGATTTTACGTAACGTCATATTGCCATGCTAAAATTCAAATATTAAATACAAGCTAAACAATTATAGATTACTAGCTCGTGCCCGCGGCTTCATTCGCCCGCGAGACTTTCCCACGGGAAAACTCTACCGGAGCAAATTGTAACCCATGTCACCTTCCGCCAAATACTCTAAATTTATACCAAAAAAATTGACATGAAATATGGTTTTTAGATTCATTCTTATTTTTGTGCTATAACATGTTGCTTCTTGCCAAACTTAAGGATTCTAGGTTAATTGGGAAAACCCTATAGGTTTTGATTCCTTGCGTTCACAAGGGAAAACATTAAAATATGCGAAATAAACCGGCATATCTTTTTATTGCATTGACTGTGGAGGTTTTTTTACAGATCCAAGGGTTTCCAGGCCTGCGTATTTGGTGTTAATTTCAACTTGACAGACCGACTGACAGACGGACTACAAAGTGATCCTAAAAGTTCCCTTTTTTCCTTTTGAAGTACAGAACCCTAAAACTGACTCAAAATGTACCTGAATAAATTCTGCTCAAATTCTGCGAGTAGCTCTGGATTTTACTATTCAATCTTACTGCGTCAGTTTATTGTTTCTTTGTTTCTTTCAGGTAGCCTTCCCGAGGGAGTATAATCCATAAAGCTTCGACGATAGGGACCGAAAGAGTACACTTTAAGTTTGTTTCCGGCAGATACTCAAATACATCTAAGTAATAAGTTGAACAATTTTGACTTATAGCATGTATTAGGTTTGTAGAATTTGCCAGCTGAGTCGCGGAAGAATCACATGTTCCTGGGACTCGGCAAACATGGCGACAGAGGAACACCGGAGGGGCTTCTGATGAAAATACAGCATAATTCAGCATTTTTCCCGAAGCGTCGAATATGTATGAAAGATTTCCCCTTCCGCAAAAAAAGGTTTGTACGAGTAGCAGATCAAATATGATTCGCTGCCAACAATTGATTATGTAAGTTTATATAAAATCAAATGATCCAATGAATAAAAAATTCTTATTTACATTTTCAAATCGTGGAAAGGGTTATATTATTTCTTTTTTTAAAAAAGTTTTAAACTAGACCATCCAGAAACGAAAACAAACACACCCAGAAACCTCCCATAAGAGGTCCTGAGTACCTTATCTTTCATAACCGGAACACTACGATACTATAAACACTGCTGTTTTTCTTAAAGCTTAAAAATTATGACGGAAAGACGCATTGAGAGTTTTCTTTAGACCACGAACGAAATCAAGTAGCTGGCACTTGCTCGGAACTATGTAGCTACTAACGGCTTCTACGCGGCAAGGATGCTTTAGATTCTCATCAAAATAAATAAAAGAACTACTAATCGTGTTTGCACAGATTCGATCGAAGCCAATCCTGTGCCTCTATTGTCTGTCACGAACCAAAACTTCATCTCGCAAAGTTTGAGTTAGGCGATAAAAATGTAGTACGGGATGGATCATTTTGTCTAACGAACCGAGCTAGACAAGGTGGAGGTCATTGCAAGGGGAAACAGATGCCTGTGAATGTTATTACTCGTATTACCAGAACGCTTCGTTTTCTGAAGTTTTATACTTGTGATGTATAAAACTTCAGAAAGAAACATAATATTTTACTTAATGATAGGATAGTTAAATAGTATTAAGATGAAGTTGTTGTTTTTGCAGAAATACCAGTAGATCAGATTGGCAATGGACAAGAAAATTGCTCGAAGAACGGGTACCGGGAAACTTCTACCAACCGTCACCCTACTAGATAGACCGACTGACTACATAGCGAAGCTCGCGGGGAGTTGCTGGAATTGTTCATTTTTTTGTCCATGCACCACGTAGCAGGACAATGATTTCTTAATAAGGATAGTTTAAGGGACGGAAAAGGATGTGGGCTACTTTTTAACCGACTGCAAAGAAGGAGGAGGTTCTATGTTCCACTGTATATTTCTTTCATTTTTTAATGTATGTTCACCGATTTCTACACCAACTGTTGATCGATTTCAAAAATATATTTTATTGGGTAAGGTATACTTATTATCTTTACTTTTTATTTATAATTTATTTTTAGACGTGATTCTTTCTTGTTGGCTGAATAAACAAGCTCAAAGTCTCTCATCGAGCTATGCTCAGAATTTCTCTACGTGATAAAATTAGGAATAAAAAAATCCGTAGATGAACTAAGGTCACCGTCATAGCTCGACAAATCAGTGAGCTGAAGTGGCAGTAGGCAATCCAAGTCAAAACTGTTACACCACATCCAAGGATAAATATTAGTTTTTTTAAATATAAATTGTTATAATGTAAATTTCAAAATTTCTGCATGCCCTTTTGCTGTTTTTTACACACTCTAATTATATATATATAGTCTTAATTTCTCTATAAGTGAAATGTTAATTTATTTTGAGAAAATAAATTATTCTTTAAACCGAACAATGAATCCGATCCGATAGCCGATCAAAGACACTTAACATTAATAGTGATATACCGGACAAAGCAAACAAAAATTTTGATCCTAAACTTATTACCAATTGGTAATAAGTTACTCAATCTATTGTCACATCATGTGACGCGGCCGTACAAGACATTTGACATACCGTTGACTTTTGAGATCAAAATGTTTATATGAAACGTTTCCCATGCCCGCTCTATAACCTATTACTATATTTAAATCTCTCTGTAGCCGATCAATATCGAATAACCTAACCCTTAATCAATCAGTGAGACCCAATTCCGAATATTCGACAACCGTCCCATTATAGAAAATTACTAGAATGATATTTCCGCTTTGTGATTGACATCAAACCAGCTAGTCCATTGTTTTGGGTAAAGTTTTGTGACGAGCTGAAATGAGGTTTCATTTAATAACTGCAATTTTCGTCGATGAATTGCTTTGACAAAAATACCGTTAACACACTTTATGCTTTGTATTTTATCAACATACCTTCCTGTATATTATCAGCAAACTAAATTTGTAAATGTTTATAATATGCCTTATGAACATCATTGGTTATTATTGGCTTGACATTGGCTATTAGGCGATTTATAACAACCACAGGATGCAGGTGATGCAGGTCGATGTAGCATACCATGAAGGAGGCCTATGTCCAGCAGTGGACGTCTCCTGGCTGATGATGATGATGACCACGCTAGATTTTCAGATTAGTGGTTTCAAGAATATAGTGTTGATAAAATATGTAGTGGTTAGTTCTCGTCTAAAATTTTAAAGATTAGCGTAGCAGTGTAGCAGCTTGTAGCTCGTAGCGCTGTTACGAGTATATTGGCGTAGCTCGTGCGTAGCAAACGAAATTCCAATGTATATCAACATGTTAAAATGTATGCATATGTGTTGCGAAAGGTGCTAAGGCGAATGCGGTACATAAGTCGAAACAGACGACAAGTAGAAAACGGAATTCCTCCAAAACAAAGAAATACCGAGTCGCAAGTATACTTTTATTATTATTAACTTTATCGCAGGTATAAACTGTTTTATTGTTTAACGATTTTAAAATCATACTTTTTTGTTTCTGTTGAGAATTTCAACGTTTCCATTGGGTTTAGCTCTTAACGTAGCGAGATATTTTTAAATCTTATTCAGATTTTTAAAAAATTAGGCACATATTTCTTTGGAAAATGGTTACAGTCCAAATTCTACCTTTTCTATCCACGATACCGCGAAAGTGATCCCTAGGTAACATATCTCAGGGTAACTGCCGGACTGGTGCCGATTAGATTAAGCCAGTAAGTGTATTGGATCGGTTCGGTGGCCATTCACGTGGATTTATCCAGTTTAAAGCTGATTTTTAGATAAACAAGACACGATTTCTAAACGTGAGTTTACTAGAAAATCTAGCTAGATCCGATTAGTTTCTAAATGTACGAGGTAAGAAATTTAAACTAAAATTAGATTTATTCCAGTGCCAAACAGCAAGTATCTCATTCAAGAGATATTTTAAAATCGCAATCATTTTATAATTCAAAATTTACTGAGTCACGTTTTACTGACTGACTCCGTTGTCTTATTATATATTATTAAATTTGGCATATGCAATGGAAATTGTCAGTGACTATTTTCATTTCAATGAAATTTTCCCGTGGAATGATTTCTTAAGAAGTAATTATTGGACGGCTACCTCAAAAGATATTTCACATTTCTTAGGTACGTATATTAGTTTGTGCTTCTTAGAGCGGAAATCGGTTCTTTTTTTTTTCTTTACTATTTTGTTCCATAGCTATGGTCAGCTTTTCAAAGAGTCTTGAGTATTTCGTGTTAGTGAATTTTGTAACTTGACAAATAAATTCACGCGTTCATTCGAGAGACCATGTAAAAATCTTTGTTAAAGATTTTCCGACGCGTGCTGCTGAAACGCTCCATAGAAATCGGTCTCTACCAGTAAAGGTTTTGTTGAAACGTTAAAATATATGAAGTTTATAACAATATTTGATTTATCTCTGTTTTATGTGTTATGTATCATCATTAAAAGACTTTCAAATTGTAATGAATAAACAAAATCTAAAAAGTTTTTGCTTTGCTTTGTCGAATTTTTTGAGACATTTAATTGCTGTAAAACCCAAGTCAAAATAAAAATAAATTACTTATTACATGCGTTATTTAGCCAAATCACACTAATAACAATCAATTCAAAAGAAAACTTTGTCTTTTTTATTTCTTTTTCACGACCAAGTGGCTCAACTTTAAATCATTAATTTTAACCGAAATCCTAGCACAAAGAGTCCTAGGTGCTAGTCGTATGAATTCCACCGTCAACGTGTCTAATATTCCTTGATTTTTCAGACAGGGAGGTAACTTTGATGCCTCTTATGTGGTTTGTAACAAATGCGTAAATCGTCAAAATGTCATATTTTCATGATTACATATACATATATTGATTCAAATTGAGACATTCTTTGGATATTGTTATAAAATTTCTTCTGATAAAGGCAACAACTGGGCTCGATTACCGGTGGGGACATTGACATATATCACTTTGTGACTTTCTACAGTTTAGTTAAGACATTGCAAGCTTAATTGTTATCTGAAAAAGAATATGATCTCGTGATTTGGAAGGCAAGTAAAGCTGCGGATCCCCACTAAGTTAGAAGCCTCCGGTTCTAACAGCCTAATCCCCTCAAAACATGGTCTTGTTTCACCTCTGAGTTGGGAGGACAGATGGCAATCACTTCCATAACGGGGTCCCGTTCCATAAAAGTTTCATACTAAATTTCGGTTGCCATAGTCTTTTAAAATATAATAGCTGACTTCGTAAAGTAATTATCTTAAAATAAGACATCGGATTGTGATGTCGCAAAATGAGTATCATTAACATACAACTTCACAGTGAATCACAATTTTATTTTACACACTTTTTATTATTCTTGTTCAAAGCACCATCTAGGAACTATTAGCTGCGTAACGGCTATTGTAGCTACAGTTGTAAATTAATGATATTTATTTCGCGACACTATAATTTCATCTCCTATTTTTAAGTAATTACTTATCAAAGCCTATTCTATTTTAAAATATTATGGTAACATAAATTTAGTATGGAAGCATTTGGAGAGGGAACCCATTAACAACGAGTCCCTTGGGTATAGGTAGCCGAACGCGATTTAGAAACGGGATAAAACCAGGACAATGGTGATGAAAGGAAAAGCAAGAAATAAAATGGATACATTAAAATTTCGCATTTCAGCTCCGCATTTAACAAAGGCAAGTCAACAAAGTCAAAAAAATCTCACCGGGACCGCTCAAAGAGCAGCGGCGCGAGCTTAAAAGCGTCTAGATCAAATTAGTGGGCTCAAACCTTGTAATTTAAACCAGTATTTTTCCTCTTACATTTCACAATAGACATAAAACATCTAGAAAGAATGACACGAATGTAAAGGTTACTTTTTTATGTGAATACGTTTTTAACAAATAACAATGATCTGTAACTGGCAACGTGTCTCTCAGAATTCAGACATTTACCTATTCACCAAAAATTTAAAATAAATTCCGATGTCTCTAAAACTTACCTGTTTTCAAAAGCAAACTGCGAATATCATAGAAATGTTACTATAGAATTTAAGATTTTTGTAACGCACAGTCCTGGTCTCTGGACCGCTGGACCAATATCTGAGGGAGATGGTGCAAGCAGTGGATGAAGTATACTGAAGTCTGTCTTTAGCGGTAGCAAGAAACAGTAAGTAAAACTTCTTTTGTTAAATTGTAATCGTAATGTGATAGTCAATTTTGTATCCACAACGGATTTTCTCTTGGCCTTCATATCACCTGATAGTATAACGATAAACTCACATGGCGAAAGCGTGCTCATCCCGAAACCTCGATTTAATTATGTGATTTTTTGAAAGATTATTTCATCTTTCTACTCATAAATTCATACGAATGCAAACTTTATATATGTGCGAGTACTAGGGTTCATAGAAAATTCAAATTTAAACAAGAGTGTCACCATTCTCAAACACTAAATGAAGAGTAAAATTATTAATTTTAGATGAATATTCATTGTAAAAGTACACAAAGCTATATGCAAAACTTTGTTATACTAATTTTAACATCGATCACAGAAACCCGTTGCGATGTAACGAGGCCTTATAGGTCACAATAAGGTGGGAATAATCAAGACTTCACTTTTCAAAAAAGTCTACCCAGCTATCAACATTTATGGCAATGTTCTTGTCATCGGAGAACAAGAAAAGTTAAAACGTTTCGGTAACGAAAGAGTGTGTTTTAATGATGAAAATAAAGATTTTTTACCCCTACAGTATCGCTCTGTCCTTCTGTCCGTCCGCAGCGAGACTCTTAATACTAGAAAGTATTTATTTGGTACGGGTATACATATTAATTACGTCGACAAAGTACGAGTAGTAGGATAAAATCTTGGAAAAAAAATTGTAGGGTGTCTCCCACTTCGGTATGAAATCTTTTTCCGCGGATAACTCATTGTGTGTGTCCTTGAGGTCTTCGAGGATTCGAGGATTGTCACATCGAGGGTTCGGGAACACCACTTTTTGATTGAGGGATCCGTTTACGAAATATTATGCTTAAGAGCTATAATTTTTGTCAGACGTTCTTTTGAAATCTGATACAATCCACAGCAGTAGTACATATGCTAACCTTTAAAGAAAACTACCACGACTATGTTAGATTCACAGGTTAACGCTATCAAATTATAAAATATAGTTAGAGTGGTCAAAATGAAAATTTCGTACAAATTTCACTCTAAATTTCTTTTTATAAAACCAGTTAAACTAAGGAACCCTACACTGCGCGTGACCCGACACGCACTTGACCGGTTTTGAATTTTCGTTGAGTGGCTACTGTTTTAAATACCTAAAACAAAGTGATCTTTAGTTAACATCTCTTAAATTCCTTTTACGGTTGCTCGTGGTAGATTAACTTTTAAAAATCAAAACTTAGCGATGAGAAGTTATAAATTAATGACATGCTAATTGTTGATTTTTCTGCGCCTCGATTACAATGAGACTGTAGAAGCAAAATAAAACAATAACTTTATTAGTAAACCCGATGTTCAGTATTCCATAACCATTTTGGAAATGTGAAGTGACGTTTGTATATCGATTTTCTTAATCGCATTTTTGGGAGACCTTCCATAAAATGAAGATTATACATAAATTCTCAGGTCTCTCTGATTAAGAAATGTCGGGTCTTTAGTTAAGCCTGCTTGAGGAAATAGTCCGAAATAGTTTAGTTCTTTAAATAGAAACGAATAACTCCATGTCTATGTGACATGGAGTTATTCGTTTCTATTTAAAGTTCCGTGTTTTTGGCATAGAAAAAATTAGAATCAAATTATTGCTTATGAAAAATATATCACAATTTCACTTTAATCATTATTTACAAATTAAAATTATAAATGTACTAGAAATAAATGTGTCGTTACTTAGATTTTGCCCTTTTCGCCTACGCGGACTTCAGAAATACTGTATATATCCATGTCACTCTGATACTCCGTTAGGACGTAAATGAAGTACAAAAACTCACCTTCGTATTTATAATATGTGAGTGGTTACGCAAATAGGGACCTCAAGGGAAAATAATTGTGTTTTTATATTATTATTGAAGATAGACCAACACATGGCCTCAATCTCACCTGATGGTAAGTGACGATGAGGTCAAAGATGTTACGTGTTGGTCTAGAAGGTGCCTATTTATTCTTCTTTTGAAGATTCCCAAGTTGTAGTTTTCGGGGAACACGGAAACCGGTAGATTTAGATTTCGAGTCTAAATGAGTTTCACGTCGGACGCAATGATTTCAATTATTATTTTTTAGACTACGGCACCTAAACATACTCTGATTATACCAAAACAAAAGCTAAGAGACTTCAGAATCAATATTTATCAAAAAAATATACCGTTCCTAAACCCTTTTTGCGTAGACACCCAGATATAAGCATGGATTGGCTATTATTGAAATTAAAATCAGAATTTTAAAATTCGAGTGTTAATAAATTTTTCTATAAAATTAAATATTTAGTCACAAAATACTGATAAAATATTTTGGTATGAAGTTTCTTATGATTATTAAGATCGAATCTGCAATAGTATGTATTATTTACGGGCGATAAAAGATAAAACCAAACAACCATTTTGGGTTCCATCCATGTTTCAATCTACATAAAACCAAACGTAAAAATCAAAAGAATAAAAGCTCAAAAATAGGTTAAAAATAGAATGTATAGCCAAGAAGTTCGATGTCGGCAACAGTATGAATAGATAGGTATTTAGTTTCAAAACGTTCGTCGTTGACCTTTCAGCATAATTTAACGACCATCAAACCCGTTAGACGAAACGAAGCTTCAAAATGGTAATTTAATAAATGCTTTTGATTCCAATACTTCAATAAGTTTTTAGGTATTTCTATGTTTCTTATAATTTTATTGGATATTCATTAATCACATACTATATTAAACTAATGTACTTGTACTGTGAACTAGTCTTTATCGCTGACATAAGGTAAATTCAAAATACTTTCTATGATTAAATTAAACATTCAAATCACGTCTGTAAAACATAAAAATTTAAAACTGCAGCTGGAGTGTAAAGTTAATTTTTGTAGAACTGCAGTTCCGTGTTCCAAGAAGCGGCAGTTAATATGAACCGAACTTTAATCTAGGCAGTTATTTGAACTGGAGTCAGTAATTTCAATGTTTACTGTCTGTTTCAGAAAACTTGTAATTGGTTTCGGCTTGGATTTAACTTGGAGTCGTAGAAAATGGTCTAAGTTTCCAAGCGTATTTATTTTAAACTTTTATTAACCACTAAACGTAGACATGAGATAATGATGTAATTAGTTCAAATTATATCGTCTAAGCCGTAAGCTGACTACAAAACGCTGGTAACTCAAAAATCTGGATAGCATCCGAAAAATCTTTATAATCGAAACATTCACAAAACACGTCAATTGTTCTGCGTAGTAACCAAAAAAAGATGTTATTGTACCTATTTTAAGTAAACATATTAAACCTGTCTACTATTCAAAAGGTTAAGTATAAAGACTCTGTCCTCAAAAGTTGGTACGATCAAGAAGAATTGATACGCTAATGTATGTAATGTACGTAAAACTTTTTGTACTACATATGGCATATAGCAATACATTTATTAGTAAAAAATATTTTCGAAAACTTAGTAATGAGTTATAGAAACTTATTTTACAGTAATACGAGTACTTACACTTGATGGACCTACTGGGGCTACACGCATAAAGCAGCCTACTCGTATGTAATTTTATAAATGTTATTATTTACGTGCAAGATAAATTTCATTACGATAAGTTGAGTCGCCAAGTGGTATCAAACAAACAAACAAACTTTCTTAGAAGTAATAAAGCATAATCATAATTTATGATTACATTCACTAAACACCGGTAAGGATATTTCTAATGTTTATAAATTGTGCATCAAAAAATATCCAATTTGAGGCTTCAAGTACAACACAAATAAACGTTCGAATAATTCACAAACAAAGCTCCAATTTTCTGTAAAAACAGTAACGTTATTATACGTACACAACATCTCCAAGCCGCCAATTTAAGATAAGGGGGAAGGTGAAAGCGCGCTCACCCAGAATCTCGGAGTTAATGAGCAACTATCTTATCCGCTCCATGCGACATAACATCTCACTTAACGGCTCTCTTTTACGGCAGACAAAGATAACACGATACAACTTTACTGTCAGGCACTTAACGTCACTAGGGGAAAATAATACAGCTGTCCAGAAAAGGTCATTGGAAAGGAAAGCCACAACCGCAATCATTATTTCGTAACGCTTCCCTGATATACTGAAATAATTATTTTTAATTGAAAACCTTTTTTGTTTTAGTTTTTCTTTCATGTGTTTAATGTTACGATAAAAATTCAAAATCGATTCAGAATTATTGGAGCTATCACGTAGCATACATACAAAAAGAGCGTCGGTGGCGCAGTGTATAAGGCGAAGACTCTCAATCTGAGGATTCCGAGTTCGAATCCAGCCGTGTACCTAGGAGTTGTTTTTCAATTCAAGTACATTATCCGATTGCTTAACGGTGAAGGAAAACATCGCGAGGAAACCTGCATGTCTTGAACAGGCATGTGAAGTCCGCCGTTCCGCACAGGGCCCGCGTGGTGGACTATGGCCCATACACTCTCTGTAGAAGAGTAAGCCTGAGCCCCTGCAGTTGGGACGTATATAGGCTGTTGATGATGATACATACAAAAACATACAGTTGAATTGAGAGTAACCGCTTTTTTTGAAGTCTGTTAAAAATACCAAGCAGTAGACAGTGCATGGTTATAAATATTATTATATGGATAAAGACATATATTCCGCCGTCAACTTTTTCCGAAAAAAAAAAGAAATTTCTTCATTTCATTTACCCTCTTCGTTTGCGCTAAACAGAAAAAAGACCAAACACTCAACCGATACTTTGAACCCGAGAGACATCTGGCGATATTTAATTTATAGCCACTCCGGACCCTCCGTTTCGGATTGATTCAAATCAAATTAATTAAATTCAATTCGGGCTAGCTTTAATTCAAATAATTCAAATCAAGCTCACTCGTTTAACACTGTAATCCCGTTGGAAGTGTGCACCCACCCTGGGTTACAAGGTGCCTTGTGGGTGATTATCTCAATTCAAAATTAGATTTGGTTGTAGACAATTACAGACTTGTCTTTGGTGGATCAATCTTCTAGCTTTACTTGTCTCTAGTAGGTTAATTAACTTTTGTAGGCTTACCCGCTTGTAGGATCGGGCGTAAAAATATTCCAAAAAATCTAAAATTATTCTATAAAAATTCTAATAAGTTATACGGCACTTGGTTTCATGTCAGAAAAAACGTCCATGTGCGAGTTTAACTCGCAACATTTTAATTACGATTACAAAAATGAATCAAATCAAATCTGTTTATTTGCATAGACATGTACATAGAGTCATTACGGATGGATGCGACGTCTGTTCCTTTAAATAATAGTGTTAAAATGGATGTGGCAGCCTTTTAATAAAATCTGATCGGATTCAACCAAAAAAGTGGTAAACATAATTAATTCACGAGGAAATTGTAAAATTTTAACACAATTTATCACCATTATAGCTCAAATAAGTCCACTGATGAGACCAGGCTTCCGCTATGGTCCACCGCAATAACCGACCATTTCCTGTCTGGATTTGATTGATCTGGTACCAGCTTGGCAAACACTATATGATTTAGGTACAACAACAATGATTTAACCACTCGTGGCCTAATTTGACTCACTATCAAGAGGTTTTGTCTTCACTATCACTTTTGGTTCTCATCGGTTCTGGTTGTTTATAGTTTATCTATAGTTAGCAGCTTAGTTCAGAAACTCTTACTACTATAAATCTGTATTGTGCGAGTATACATAATATATTAATCACGTCAACAAAGTGGTAGAATAAACTCTTGAAAATATTTTTATAAGGTGGCTTCTATACACGTAACTTGGGGATGATCAAAGTTTTCGCGTCTACCCCATTGCGTGGGGTATCGTTGAATAGGTCTTTTGAAAATATTGAGTATCTAGGAACACTGCTTTTCGATTTAGAAATCAGTTTGCGAAATATTAAGCTTTAAAGTGCTAATTTTTGTCAGAATGGAGCGTCCGAATACCCCTACTATCTGCTAACGTATTGCTTTTAAAAATCTGGACAAATACACAGTATCTGAAGTTAAAAGGCAAACTATCACGATTAAGTTGGCTTTACATTTTAATGAGTGTTAGAACTTATTAACGTGAAACCGTGAACTTGTTGTGACGGGCAACTACGGAACATGTTTGCGCATTGCACTATCAATTTTTGTAATATGGTACCGTATTACTATTTTTTTCTTTTTTAACTTCATGCTGTAACACAACAGTGCTCCTAACACAGTTGTTTGGGTATTTTAAATCATTAAAAGACATTTGGTTGGTTTCGTTATGGAACTACACAAATTAATTTTTAAGGATAAAACTACTTATCACAGCTTTACAATATCCAGATCTGAATATCAAGTTGTTCACCAACTCGAGCACTTTTATACCATTTTCCTAATAAGAAAGACGTCTTAAATAGTATTTATTTTAATAGTTACTAAAAATTGTAAGTTATTTCTTAATTAAGGATTTTACTTACAAAATGAGGGCCTCGTTGCTTAATTGCAAGTCCGGAGATTACATGATAGTCAAGATGAGAAAATATATACGCGATAGATGTTCTGGCTCGAATTAAATTCGCTTTGAACCTCTCCATGCTCTGTAGAAGCGAGTCTGAAGTATTTGGGAACTTTGATAAGTCTGATCTTTGAAACTGATGGAAAAACTAACAATCATATTTATATAAATCATGTCATGTTGTTGTATTGTATTTCATGTAGTATATATATTATATAGAAAATATACCCGGTGACGTATTCATTTGAGGTTTCTGGGTGAGGGCGCCCATCCCTTGAGCCCAAAAAACTCGTCGTGCTTTTATATTACACAGAAACCACTCTAATCGAATGTGAGGACATTAATTATTGAACCATAATTGCAAAATTTAAGTGTAATATAGCATCCCAGTGAGAAATTAAAATAGTGTTTTCAGAACGAAAACTAATTCAATCAATTTAAAGGAAGCCTATGTTTTGGTAAAAATTTACAGGATATGTTATTTATGTTTTTTCAATAGCTTGGTAGACTGTTCTATAAACACTTGAGTGGAGGTAGGTTAGATCCGTCTAAAACAGTATTCTTTAATAAAAATTCAAGAAAAAATGTATTTTTGAAGACCTAGGAAAAGGTGGTTTTTGGTCAGATTTCCTATATCTTATATGACACATACGATAACAAAGCTTCAATATGATTTTTGTCATTGTAGCCAAATAATAATTGATGTTACTTTATGCTAAGCTTAAAACAGATCCATATTTTAAAATTGCCTAAAGATCAGTTAGGACAACCTGGCAGGTTTTTAAGCTTAAAATCCTCTATGGAGATTGAGTATGACAATAGTTTAATTGTTATATTTTGCCGACGCTAAAGGAGTGGAACTACCTGCCGAGGTTTGTTTCCTAGCCGCTCTGTAACTTAGATATCACAAAGATAGTAGAAGTTTTTCTATCCGAACAAAGGTCCATCAATTCATCATCATTATCTTCGAATAAAATATTTGATATTTGTAACTCGTTGTAATAACTCTGTAATAATTTCTACTCCGTCTTGTAATGTGTGTGCAGCTTTGACTGGTTTTTATTCCAAACTTAAATAAATCTACTAAATACTTTAATAGTTTCATACAATATATTCCGTTTCACATCTCCAAAAATTGTTATCGTGGCTGATGCGGAACGAAAATTTTTCTGCTGTAATCGGGTTAATAAGTTGAATCATGTCAGTTGACAGCACCATTTTTCCTGAATATTGTATTTATTAAATGAGCAGTGTTATAACTAATTACGAGTAATGAATGAGCTAAATATACACCTAGCTCACTACTCCTCTCAGCTTCAATGTTCTGCGCGATCAGCTCCCGCGATCTCGAATGGAACCTCGCCAGGTGCACCCTGGACCTCCCGTGACGTATCAGCGCCCTGCCATGCCTCACATGTACCACATCACTTCTATACTCACACTGCACTAAAGTCGCGAAATAAATTAATATCAACGTACGCATTTTGGTACAGTTTTGTCACATTGTAGCGCACGTCTAGACGGCGGGAGCGCTCGGTGGGTACTGCCGTCCGGCTTGGAACTTGCTACGGCTTCAGTTAAGTTTTGGAAGCTTTACATTGGATGTTTTTAAGACATAGAAGCCCTGAAAATTTGTTGAAATCTACATAAAGTATATTAATTTCATTAAATTTTCAATTGAATTTTTTTGACATGGTAACATAACTTGTTATTGAAATATTGCTGATAAAGCTACACGAAACAAGCATGGATAAAGCTCTGTCATACTTATCTTCTGAATTATACCTCATTAAACGGAGGCTTCTGAGAGAACACGCATCCCATAGCCATCAAGTTAAAAGTTAAGAAAGCGATGGTGAAACAAAATTAATGCAGTCACAACAAGTATTTTAATTTAATTTAGTAGTAATTACTGTATGATCAATCATAAAGAATTCAGTATTGTTTTTGCAAAATATGTTTATTGGACCCATGTTTTCCGGTACGCCTGCCAACCTAGTAAAGCCTGTTTATGGTAAACTTGACTAAATTGACTTTTTAAAGGCAGGATACGGAATTCTCCATATCTTATGATACTAGATAATAGCCGTTAAAACCACGTAACTATTTATTCTATAATAAATTGTATTCATAAAATATAACTGTATAGTGTATACCTACAAAAAATCTCGTTTTAATTCTTCTCTAAAATAACGTGACCATTCTCTCAATAATAAATATATAATATAGTATATGTAATCTACCAGGAACTGAACCTGCGACCTCAGTGAAATGTCGCTCAGGCAGATACAACGATTTTGTAATTTCGTAACTCGATTATTATTAAAATTGTTCCCTTACACTGAGAGCCCTGTATATTTAGGGGAGAATAGAATTTCCAATCTGAATGTAATTAAACGCCAATTAGGTCATGTTATTCTAAACACTGAGCAAAAAGCGCCGAAATTGGAAGATCAATGCCTCAGTAGTTTTGTGATCCACATTGTATTTTTGTTTACATATTTTTGATGTTGTAATTTTTAATACTGATAGTAAAATACCTATTTTTTGTTCGTTCTAAAAATACATACAACCTTCGGACATGGCGTATATAGCGAGCGTCTGAGTATGAGAAAGTGCTATATTAATTGGGACCTTTTTCTTTGTCCGCTAATGCGAGAATAATCTGAGATCGGGTGATATAGAATTTCCGCCCACTAAAACCTCATTGATGGAAGTTTTATATTTTAAGACACGTTTGTATTCGAGTTAGAGTTAAATGAACATGATTAAAGCAGAAAAAACAGCCAACTATAAATAAAGGTTTCTTATTTAACTACGGAACCCTAAAAAGTTTTATACCGCAAAAGCCTAAAACTAATGAGTAGCTAGCTCTGTTACCTTCTCTGTTACCTGACACTACAGTGCTATTAGCACCAGCGTTTGGCAGCAGACTTAGGTAGCATGGCAGTAGGTCGACATAGAAAATACTAAAACAGCAACCACCAAGTACCGATAACTTCAACTGAAAATGATCCCGGGACTTAATACTCGTATATAATACTATCCACAGCTGTGATTAAATATCGAAGAAAAACAATTCGTTGTGTGGGTTTACCAAAAGGAGCAGAGGTGCAATTAACTAATGACAAACATCCTTAAAACATCACAGCTCTTGGATGTATTTGTTGACGCCATTTGATATTGATTCTTATTGCCTTTTCAGTATTGTACTAATCACGTTATATTTAATTTTTGTTCAACATATCTAAACAATGGTTTATAAATGCTGCTTCAAATCCGGACTATAAATATGTACAGAATTAGCAATAACAGGTACCATTATTAATATTACTAAAATATTAAGCACTACTTTGCTACAGTAAAATGTTCGCTTGTATCTTTCATAACCCTTTGACGCTGTTCCACGCCTACAAAAGCGCCTACGATGAGCGAACCGAAAGTGCTACGTGTGCGTAGCAATGCCTACGCCAATTAATATTTGCTACTATCGAGGTAACAAAGTTTTGAACAAATTTAACACTGCGGTTATTATACTCGGTATAATCGGAACAAAATACTAAATACAACTTTGGGTCTCAGAGTGCTGAGGTTAGTTAAAATTTTCGGGAACTACATTCGAGCTTTATTGAGTGGACCCTGGAACCAGAAGTTCCAGCCAAATAATTACCCTTGCCGTTCAACGAACTTTTCTGGACATCTTGACCAGAAATGTTGAGTTCTAGCAAGTTTCTATTTATCGTCAGTTCCGTGGAGTAAACAAAAAGGTTGAAACAGAAAAGGTCGTGATAAGCACAGTCGCAAAGTATGATTAGATAAAAATATCTTTTGTAATCTTAAACTTGTTAAAAATAAGGTAAAAGCACGCTCAACCTACTTCAAGAGTATATAAGCACTTCTAGACCAACACGTAACATCGTCGACATCATCGTCACTTAACAAGAGGTGAGATTGAAGTTAATCGTTGGTCTATCTTCTGTAAAAAAAACTACATTTTCAAATATAGCAATGTTACTATGATATCTTTGGCAACAGGAATTGTTTCAATTTTCTTACGTCTAAACGAGACCTTGAAAACTGCTGAGACTTATATCCAAATCACCTGCAACCTTGCTTTCATATGTTAACGCAATAATGAAACTAAATTGTTTTCACACAATCGCTAGATCGCGTGCTACGGACTTTTGCCTTCATGTTAACTTGTACATAATGAGCGGATCGTTTTCGACAATGAACTTAACTTTTGGCCCATTTCAGGACAGTCTTACAAATGGGTGAGATTATAAAGTCATGTTAACATGACTTTGAGGAATCTTAGCTTTCATGGTCACACTCGTTTGGAATGCTGATGGTTTTGATGTTTGGTGATACCAATTAAATATGTGCTTGTATTTATATATATGACACCGCTTTGCCTGTTTTTTGGTGTTGGCAATTCTCTCTTCAGATGTTGTCGTTGTTTGTTTCGAATACATATTTTAATTATAAAACTAATAAAAACCAATAAAGTAGTGAAAAATATTACTCGCATTTATAATACAATTATTTAAATATAACATTGCGATAACCAGGAAGGAACATAAACTTCCTAACTATGTAAATACAACTGTGGAGTAATATCAAGGTTAAACTAGTCACATCGTTGGCTAAATATTACAGAAAATGACACTGAAATACGTTCTCAGTTTCTCTGTGTACGGGTACAGTCGCGAGGACAGTTTCACGTTCTAAGAATCATAAAGGTGCATCGTTTTACTGCATGTCTCATTATATTCTTTCGGATGACAGTTTTCACGATATGGGAGAGTTTACGAGAGCGTAAAATCGCTCGTGTTACACATTTTTGCTAAATGTATATGTGTTTGTATACGATGTATGTGTCATTTGCAATCATTTTAAACTGACCATAAAGAATGCATTTATATCAAGTTCACATTTCCACAATGTTAATAATTATGGCGGTGGGTTGATGGATGATGGATTTAATTCAGTTATGGGTGTACATGTAACAAAGATACAACAAACAGTGAAAACACCAATGAACTTTATATGTAAGTGCGTAAAACAACTCATAGACTAAGATTTTTACAAGACTTCCCTGACTGACTGATTGATGCCAGCCCAGCCCAAACCGCTGTGTCTTTGTTTGTTTGATACCATAATGTGGCATCCCATCGTGATGTAGTCAAGCTTACAGGTAGCTTAGCTAGAACTAGGAAATGAATACAAATATATTTTTTAAATAACTTCTCGCGGGATAATTTAAGGAGCTCACACAGACAAAGTCGTGAGCAAAATCTACACAAAAGTTAAAATACAATCATTTAACTTCAAACGAAACTGTATTACTGTATTTTATATGCGACTGTACGCAACTGGTTAAAGTTGCTCCGCTAGCAGATCGTTCGGGACTTTTTTCTTTGAGCTCACTTTCGTCTCCCAGATTACTGTATCGGGGTCATGGCTTCAGGGTTATAAAACACCTGTCAATCAAAGATACGGCTTTGCCTACCCATTTGGTGTCCTTGTTTGTACCTCTAATAGTAGCACTGTCTTTTCCTATATCATAGATATGATGAAAGGATTAGCAAATCGTAATTAGTTTATCCCTTGGTCATATCATCATCCGGGAAACGTCCACTACTGGGCATAGGCCTCCTTCATGGTACGCTACATTGACCAGTCTCGAGAATTAAAAATTGACGTGTCATCGAAGTTAGCGTTCAATTATTTTTTAAGGCGACTATAGTTAAATATGACATATTTAAAATAAAACACAATGTCCTCTAAAAACAAGCAAAAAGTATTTTAACTAATTAAATATTCTAATTATACTAACTAATTAGTATTCTAACTTATAAAAGATAGAATAGATTCCCCAGATCAACTCCTTTAGTAACGGTGCCCAGAACGCTGGCAAATCGATTCATAATTGGTGGAGTTATCGCGTAACATACATACAAAAAAACGTACAGTCAAATTGAGAGCCTCCTCCTTTTTTAAAGTCGGTTGAAAACATTGGTTGGCTATCTGATAGCACTTACAACATCAGCTTCACTATATTGTTCTTCAAACTTTAGCCTCGGTCCAAAACGTATCGATTGAATTTTGGGGTCAAAACACTGTAAACAAAACGAAGCCCTGCCACGATAAATACCTATAATAATATCCAGATGATAGTTGAAGAAACTTTAACAATCCATTCCTTCATTCCAATACTGAATAGTCAATTTTCAATGAGGCTTTGCAATCAGTTTGCGGCTGCTTTTTTGCTGGACATTTCATTACAGACTGTCGCTCTTTGAATACGAGAAAATGTGATTTTCTTTTCAGCGGCGGACTTTTCTGGGCTGAGATGACTTTATTTGTAACTGAGAACCTGGCGCACTGCTCACAATAAATTATGAGTTTCTAGGGAGAATACATTTAGCAAAAGCTTATCAACACAACCAGAGTGGCTATAAACTTGAAACTGCACCCAAACTTGCGGTCATCTTAAGATTTACTTAGCTCCTAATATTGGTTTGAGAGCGCCATATTTCTTGAGATAAACAGGGTATTTGCTTAGGACTAGCTTAGGACGGTATTAGGTCCTATTTATGAGTCAAGCAGAGTCGTGAGCACGGTTCGATTTTTTTTTATACTGTCAACCACACCCTATACCACTGGATGTAGTTGAACTGTCGAATAAGGAATTCCTCTATATTTTCAACTGAAGTTTTTAAACTACACTGACTTTGTTTGGTGGTGGAGTTGACATTGAAAAGATTATGTTGTCTGCAGAATTTCAAAGTGACTTAATATGTGAGTGGGAGGGGCCTATCGTGAAGCTGGGAGAGGCTATTGAAAAGTGTCAACACATATAGCAGAAATTGGCTTAAATAGCATTTATTTCGATAGTTTACATTTATTTGATATTTTGATGCAGTAATTATTTACGGTGATTATGATTGATATACTTTAACATCAATATTACTAATAAGTTTTACAATAATATACATGGGTCTGAAATAAGTTTAAAATAAATTAAAATATTATGATTGCTAAAGTGAGTTTGTTTGTTACCACTTGCTGCCTCAAGGGACAACTAATCGTAATACAATTTGGCCAAAATTATATAGACTTTTCATCCCCTGTGCGGATTCATGCGGATTTCTGATAGCCACGAAAACAAAGACGATGCGGGCTAAAGTACTGGTCTACCATATATATATATCTGCGACGAAATAAAATATATAGGTAGGAACGACAAACTGATAAAAATTATGAATTCTTGTTTTTTCATTCGGCGAATTACGTCTGTGAAAGCAGGATAGCCTTAAAGACGCAGGTTCATGCCAAATAAAATTTTGTCTACAGAGGAGCGGATCGCAATTCATTAATTTATGGTTGACATAGTCCCTTGCTGAAAACGTTACAGTAAAGTTGTTATCAA
Organism: Carcina quercana; assembly: GCA_910589575.2. Lineage (NCBI taxonomy): Eukaryota > Metazoa > Arthropoda > Insecta > Lepidoptera > Depressariidae > Carcina > Carcina quercana. The sequence goes on from OU342427.1 coordinate 14,194,403, forward strand.
CAAATTCAAACATAAAGCGTTGAGGCTTGAAATTAACAAGTCATGTCCTATTCGCCAGACTTAAGATTAATGGGCTACTAGAACCAACGACCTTGAAACTTGCATTTCATTTCGCTTGTAAGGTTTTGAATTAATGTAAATAAAGGAGCTGTACACCTCTTCGGCTTGGATTTTGGAAAAAATGTTATGAATTTGGAGAAAAAACTGAAATTACGAGTATGTAGAAATATTTAAAAAGTAAAGCAGACAGAATTTGTTGTGCCATTTCACCAGCTGGTAACTATGTGCTTACTGCTTACTTAGGCTATGTTTGTTTAAAATTGATTTCAAAAGCATTTTCGTTATTACTTGTCATCGCGAGAAGTTATACAATTTATGTTTCACTGGCATTAATTATATCCGGAATATGAGATTCTCAACTGCCTTTTTTTCATAGACCATAGTTTTCTCTCCTTCTTACCTTAAAGACCGTTTCTCTTTCCGTTCTTCAAGTCTCACTCGACCTCTACGTTCTTCTGAGACCTTCCTACTCGACTTCCCCGCTCATTCCTCCAAATTTTTCTCAAAATCCTTTTCCCGTGCAGAGTGTCCGACTATGGAACTCTATCCCTGAACCCATCAGACGAGACCCTTCCTTACAATCCTACAAAACTTGCCTAAAAACGTATTTCCTTGAACAGATTATTCCTTAGCAGCCTTTTCTTATTTCCTTCCTGATGCCCTCTGATTTCCTTTTATAATATGTCAATGACAAAAAATGGCCGCAATTTTTTAAAATTATATAGAATAAGTGCATAGTAAGTAGTAATTTATCCCTAGCGTGAGTCCAAATGTTCTACAACACTACGGTTTCTCCCTCTTATCTGAAACCTTCCACCTAGACTTTTCCGACCAACCGTTTGCAACCCAAATATATTTTTTCTAAAAGTGATAAATTGGCAGCATGTTTTATTATTCACCTCACTGACATTTATCACTTGTGCGGACCCACCACACGTATTGTCCGCGGTTATTAATTGCTCCCGCAATGAGTTATGCGAACAGGGTTCTAGGAGCAAAGGGAATATGGGAGATACTGTTAAACTGGGGACGCATATTGTGTTAACTGGGAAATTGAAAAACTTTGTGGCTTCCAATTAATACTTCTAACAAGTTAGGCTTTAGAAAAAGATTTACGATAAAATTTAATTCCTGATATTTGATTGCAGTATAAAATATAGGTAGAATCTGATTGCCTGCAGTATCTTGAATAATCGTGTAAAGGAAGAGTAGGGACTAACATGCACCCGGTCTAGAAGAACCGGCTCCAAAACTGTGGTACCCAGTTCTTTCGTTTCCTGTTTTCCTTCAATTTTATATTTCGCATAATTTAACTTCCTTTTTCAACCGACTTCAAGAAAGGAGGCCTTTCAATTCGACGGGTGTTTTATTTTTACGTTTGTTACCTCAGAACTTTCGACTGGGTGAACCGATGATTCTTTTTTCATTTAAAAGCTGGTGCTAGAAGCTGAAGAAGGTGTGGATGAAATCAATCAGAAGAAACAAACTTCTTTAATCTGAGCAACTGCATAATTTTGTTCCTGCACGTTCGTAGGGTTTGGAACGGCTGAATTAATTTCATTGATTTTTTCAAAGATCAAACATACATGTTCGTGGTTCAATAGAAATATATTAAAGAGATTCAAATCAGAATAGTTTAGTGTGTCTTCAGATCAGTGCAATCTGAAGACACATTAAACCATTCTGTATTTAAATCGAGTCCAATCTATTTACAGATCTCGTTTTATTCTAACAGTTCATACTAACCTTGAATGGTCGAGTGATTATAATCAATAATTTTGGCACTCATTCTCTAAGTACTATATTTTTACGAGTATTATTATTATAAGAGAATAATATTTTGAAAGGTCATCGCTGAAGGCCGAAGGCATGAAGTGGCATAGGGGACGCGGAAAGAGTAGATGCCAACAAAATGTCGTAAAGAAGGTAGGTCTACGCAAATATTTTATAGGAACCACTGGTGAAGCTATAACTTACAGAATACACGTTGTCACCTAGGGAAACAAACAGGTTTTACGAGAGAATATTACTTTTACTAGGTATTCATACGTCTATGTCGGGGCGATTACGGATTTCGCTGTATAAAGTAATGTTGTGTGGCGTGAATAAAGGTTTATTTGTTTTTATCCACTTATATGAGGGCTCTCTGTTTCTTTGATGGTCATGCTTGGCAAATGTCAACGACAGTCAGGTAAGGTAAACAAGTTATTTTCCAACGTCACAAGAAACAGTCATCTTCAGACGAGGATCATCCGATGCTGAAATAGGGCGATTCTATACGCCGTATTCTGGACGCCACAATGACAGGTATCAAGCCGCTTACATCCAGCGGCTCCCCATGACCTTCACCAGGTCGTCAATCCAGCTAATTGAATCCTCCAACCCACACATTGCACATTTCCCAAAAATACAAAATTAGCATACTACACACTGTATATTTTTAAGCGATTAGTATCATCATCATCAGCGGGGAAACGTCCACAGATGGACATAGGCCTCCTGCATGATATGCCACATTGACCGGTCCCGAGTCACTTGCATCCAGCGACTCCCAACGACCTTAAAAAGGTACTTATAAAATTTGTAAATTAAAGTCACTAACTGCTATGTGCTGAATTAATGAAATACATTGAAAGGACAAAAAGTGTCGCTGGCGCAGTAAATTACGCGCGGACTCTCAATCTGAGGGTTCCGGGTTCGAATCTAAACGTGTACCTATGAGCTTTTTTTTTCTCAATTCAATTACATTATCCGATTGCTTAACGGTGAAGAAAAACATCGTGAGGAAACCTGCATGTCTTGAACAGGCATGTGAAGTTCGCCGATCCGCACTGGGCCCGAGTGGTGGACTATGGCCCATACACTCTCTGTAGGAGAGTAGGCCTGAGCCCCTGCAATAGGGTCGTATATAGGCTGTTGATGTTGAAAGGGATTATTTAGGTTAGCTCGATCCTTTGACAAGAGTATGCTCTTGTTGAAATTTGATACAAATATATTAAAAAATTATAAACAACACAAAACGTTCGTGACATTTATATGAGATAAAACGACGTACGACTGTAACTTTTACAGACGAGGAATTTAAATGTACGTTAAATTAGTGACATCGTAATTTTGCCGTGAAATGTGCCCGCGAGATCAAATGACATGATAAAATACACTCTACTCACAAATGACATTATAGAGGTATACTAGACCTATTTACTAATAAAAAATGCAAGTGTTTGGAATTTGGTAAGTAATTAAATTTCTCGACTGTACCTTTCAATATTGTAAAATTCGTTTTTGGAACCAGTCTGGCCAGTTTTAAACTTTATAGAAGTAGTTTCGGATGTTCAGTAGGACGAAATGCCTGTATTAAATATAAGCACAGAAAATTACCTTCCCATTATTTTATTTGGAGTAAACCGCCATAAGGGAAACCCGTTGGTGTTTATTTAGTCTAATTTAATACTTTGGTATACATTAGACAAACAAGTAGTATTAGAAATATGTTACCACCAGTGGCAAGATAGACGTAATGGTGTAATAAGGGTCACTAATTCTAATACACGGCGGGAACTTTACAAGCACCCCCTTAAAACCCTATAAGAAAGGCGAATGAAACCCAATTTCCGAAGAAAATTAAATTTTCCCTACAAATAGGACCTCTATTTATATTATTTTTATTTTATGCATTAACTGTCTCGGTGCCCCATTGTCCCCTAACAAAAGAGGACAATCTTTCTACGGGGATTACTATGCCCGGGAGCAGCCTGCAGTAGGGAACTTGCAAGATTTTCCCGAATCTTATTATCGATGAGGATTTTTGCTATAAAATCATCGATGAGGAAAAGCAATTACCTGAGTATATTGTTAATCTGAATATTTTCAAGAATGTGATTTTTGATTATTATATTTTATGGCTGATCGAGTCCGTATTGATGTTTTAAAGGAGATATGAAAGTAAGTCATTGTTGTTGGTTTAGCAGCGAAACAATTGGTTACGTTTGAATGCAAAACTAAAATGTTCTCAGATTAAATCTTCATTAAAATGACACACACACTATGTAATAAAATAGTATTTGTATACGTAAATAACTAGCGGATGAGCGTTGCCTCCTAATACTTAAAATGAGTGTCCCAAAAACTGTAATGTAACATGAATCATATGTGAAAGGAAATAAATATTTTTTCATTCATTTTTTCATTAAAATGCTTCAAATTTCATTTCTTTCTGTAAATTATTTCACTAGAGCCAATATTTTACACCTACTTTGGTCAGAGTGAATATAAAAATCCAGAATGAGAAAATCCGTAGACGAGCAGGGGTCACCGACGTACCTCAGCAAATCAGTTAGTTGAAGTTGAAATGAGCATGCCACATCGCCTCGAAGAACCGATAGCCGATGGGGAGTAACAATGATCGAGTGGTACTACGTACCGGGAAGCGTGTACCGAGCTGTCCCCCTACTAGGTGGATTGACGACCTGCGGCCTTATCGTCTAACTCCAACACCGATCACGATCCCTTTGAATTTGACGTTTGAAGATGATTCACGAACTTTACACCGCTCAAACGCGACTGCTAAATGTCATTGAAAGGTATAGCGATTAATCACGAGTTTGAAAGATTATGAATGAACGAAATCGTAATTTTGACATAAAATTGGTACCGCGTAACTTTTTGACAACTAGAAATCGCTTTCAAAGCGACTCGCAAGTGTCAAATGAAAGATTCAACACTCACCTCGAATCTTTCAAAGATTTCTCGCAAGTTTATCATTGTTTTATAACTTTAATGATTGATTTAGTTTCAATGTCGTTATATCAATTGAATTAGCAGCAAGAACTATTTTGATAACTCGCGTAGAAGAAGAAATTCAGCCTCACAATATAATAAATTGATGTTTTATTTATAACTCAATAATTTCAGATTGTTTTTATTATTTGCCTAAATAAGTATATAGTAGTAAAAGTAGTAAAATCAACAAAATAAAATAATATAAGTTACGTACGTAAATAATTAATTTTTATTAATTTCGAGTATTATGGTATCTCTTCAAAATTAGCTATGATGGGTGACTGTAGGTGACTACTGTTGTGTATATAACAAATAATAATTTGTGCTGCGTGTTTACGGTGCTATGTGTGAATGGATGAGAACCCACAAAATAATATTTGTATAGAATTTATATTATATATATTTCGGAAATGAACTTTCTATGCCACTGGTGGTACCAAGGCTATCTTAGTTATTAGATGAAATAAAACCTTAGCAAAAAAAGATACCAAAACCGGCGATAAAAATATTTTAAGATAACTAAAAAAGTGGCTGTAAGATTTAAAGACCATTGCCTGTTAAGGTAACTAAAGAATTGGCTGTAAGATTTAATGACTGTTGCCTGTTAAGGAAACTAAACAACTGGCTGTAAGATTTAAAGACCATTGCCTTTCCTTTTATTCGTTCCGAAAGCGATCGTGATTAAGAATGTTACACGGTACCATTTTAAAGTCGCAATTCCGATCCCGATCACGATACCTTTCAAAGGTATCGCGATAGGTGTTGGAGTTAGACGATAAGGCCCCTGGTCCCATCCTGGGTACATCCATCATCAAGTCTCCCAAAGAGGCTGAAACACAAGAATATCCTTGGCATGGATATGTCATGAACGTGTAGTGCCCTCACTTGAGGGTACACGATACAACATGTACACCCAACACATCCACTATAAACCTATCAAGTCATACTGATCACAGATCTAAATAAAACTGGAGGAGAAAAATCGGGACATCATTTTAGCCTAGATCCTGATTCCACACTTAACTTATCACGGCCTCACTTCTAACTAGGTGCTAAATTGTTTTGCTAAATTTCATGTCCACGCTACGAATGTTTTAGGAGTGCCCTCATAAAGAAACGATCCTGGCTGAAGCATCAGTTAATGGTAAAGATAGAGTATTGTATTGAGTTACATTGTTTACCAATAGATTTTCAGACATAGCAAGTCCCATTTCAGATTTAAAGTTTACAGAAATAATTTAACGTAACTAAATTGTTGAGGTCTTCCAATGAGTACGAAAAGTGACGAGAGGGATATTTTAATTTGAGAATAATTAAGTCGCTCTTACATGTCATTAAATCCCGATATACTAATTAATTTTTAATGGAAATCAAACTTCTATTTGTGGTTTCAATACGAACTCATCAAAGCAAGTTTAAAAACAAAAAACAAATTTAACAATCATCTCAGTAACTATCGAACTGTCAACCGTTCCGGTCCCAAATATGAACCGGTTATTAATTTTGCTTGTATTGTTAGCTGTAGTAGAACTTCAGTGTTCAGCGGAGAAAAACAAATTAAAAGGAAATAAAAAACGAAACCTTTGCAACATTTCGAAAGACCCTGGAACTACCAAATTAGGAAAATGCAAGTCAGGTTCCAACAATAGACTGGATCCAATAGAACCGAACGAGAAACGTGATCCTCGTGATAATTTCAACATCATTGCTAAGAAGGTAATTGACGATGATAAAAAACGAAACAATTATTGCAAACTGTTCCCTAATGAAGGTGTTAAGGAGTACTACGATTTAGAAACTTACAGAGTAAACATCCCTTCGGTCGGATTTTTGGACCAAGAAATTGCTGTTACCATAAAATACCGAACAGTTTTTATCAATGCAGAACATGCAACGAGTGACCCGAAGCAATCTAGGACCTATAACTATATACACATTCTACCAGATGTCGTAAATGCCTCTCGATCTGAGTATATGTACAGCATGGGAAGGATAGTTATTGAAGTCCCGTACAAAGCTGTTTTAAATAATAATGAAAAGAGCTGCAGTGAAGATATTAATGAGAATGAATTTGCAGTACCACTATTTAAAGACCATCAGGTGTATATGCATAATCAAGATTTAGACAGCATTGATAATGTTGAGTTGACAGTACCCGATGAAGAACTACCGTCATCTATGGTTGATGACGATATTAAAGACGGTTTACTTCACGAAGACATCTTCTGAGAGAGAAAGTTGATCTTTGAGTTACATTAGAAAATGTTCTTTGGCTTCGCTGTATATTGTCTTACTAAACAAAATTAATAAATCTTTTTTGTTTTAAAATATCAAGCATTTATGTATATCTAACGGCCTTCATCACAACGTATTATTTTCAATTAATATTTAATATTATTATTATATTATGTAGATACAGATGACATCGGATATGCGAAATCATCTCGAAAAAGGTATGTGGTAAGGGCCTATCCCATGGGGGAGGTCTATATCCAGCAGTGGACATTTCCCGGCTGATGATGAAGGTATATTATTTGAGCGTCCTGTTTATCTAGAAGTCTGTGTGTGAGATGTTAAAAATAAGTTGCAAAAATTTGAAATGGTGGTAGGCGGATATAACTATGTTATGAGGGTGCCCAAAAAACCTAGTACCGATAGACATCATTTCTGGGAATTGAACCGGTTTGGTGAATCCAACTAAGTAGGCCATGGAGGCAGTGTTTTAAGGAAAGCTATTTAACCTAGATAGGCTTTCCTTTTTTCTGCCTGTTCTATCCCATTGTTGGGCAAAGGCGTCTCAAATATCCTTCCAGTTTTTCCCCAAGTGAGACCTTTGGCCAGTTTGTCTGCAACGAGTTCAGTTTATTTCGCTATCTCTTTGTGGTCCATTCATATTCACACAATTTTTTAAACTAAGGTTTGTAGACATATACCTGGCTCCATCATGTGAAAAAAGTCCTATTTTAGATTCAAAGTTTACAAAAATAATTTTTGTTAGCTAGGTTGTTTCAATAGGAACTTCGATACCTGTATGAATCAGATGTAACAGAAGACCGATTAATAAATTGAATTAGAATTAGAATATGACTAACATTTGTGGTGTCATTACCACCCTCATTGATACTAGATAAAAGTTACTAATAAACATCAAACAACCCTTCATTTGCTCTCATATTGTCAACCGTTTCGGTCTACAATGTACCGAATATTAATTTTAGTTTTTTTACCAAACTACCAATTAAATTTATTTCTATTTTTTAATAACTAATAGAGAAACTTATAAGTCTTTCACCTCCTGTCCTAGGCGATGCTGATGTAATCTATCCATCTGTCATTATTTATCTCACCTCGTTATGGTCATCAAGCACTAATGCGAGCTATTGACCGTTAGACCGCAGTATTAGCGTAATGACCAATCAGCTATCGGTAATAGTGGTACGTACATACCATTTGTCCAACTAATGACTCTCGAGATGGTTTTGTAGCAAAGGACGGATTTAGTGAGTACAGTGAATGCGCTATATTGATTGCGTCATCTTGGTGCTATATGGATCCATTATCAAGATAAGGACTTTACTCTTGACTATACATTTCCCGCGACTTTGCCTGTATAGGATTCAGAAATTATGAACTATGGCTTTTGTCCGTCCAGCAGTTGACTGTACAGCAGTGTATTATTAAATATCGTATACATTGTTACAATGATAATTTGTAAGTTTTTTTTATTATTTCTAAAATGTAGATCAACGCTTTACCTCAATCTCGCCTGATGTTTATTTATTTATTAAGGCTTACCAACTAATTACACACAATAACAAAAAACTAAACTTACAAAACATTAGTGTCATATGTGTAACTAACTTAAAGGTAAACACAGCGTTGTACCGATAATAAGAAAAATAAAATTTAGACAAAATTACTTAATGTTAAATGACGATGAGGTTGACGATGTTACACGTTGGTCTAGAAACTGCATATTTACTCTTTGTTTGAAGATTCCCTAGGTGTAGTTTTCGGGGAACACGGAAACCGGTAGTGAATTGCATACATTAGCTGTATTATAGAAGCGAATCGCTCGGTGTAGACTTGACATAGAACATTAGAACTCGCACCACTGCATTGCTGCACACTGTTATGCTATGCGACGTCTTGTATCAGAAATGCCAGACAATCAAAGCAAACACCGATATGGTTGTCTTATCACTGTTCTGTAGCACGCACCGTTAATGCTTTGTTTGTTAATAATTATGGCCATTGATGAAATGACACTAGGGCAATCTATAATACCTACTAACTTAGAAGAATAACTCCTAGAAGGACACTTTGATATAAGACCCGTCAAAAGTAAAGCTGTAAATACACAAAGTGTTATAAGGGTTCCTTTTTTCCTTTTGGAGGTACGGAACCCTAATATTACGAATAGGCGAATTTTTTATCTGATCTAAATACATGTAATACAATTTTAACTGAACATCTGAAGCGTTTGAATTGTCTGAAGCGTCGGTGGTGGAGTGGATAAGGCGCGGACTCTCAATCTGAGGGTTCCGGGTTCGAACCCAGCCGTGTAACTATGAGTTGTTTTTCTATTCAAGTACATTATCCGATTGCTTAACTGTGATGGAAAACATCGTGAGGAAGCCTGCATGTCTTGAAAAGGGATGTGAAGTCCGCCGATCCGCACTGGGCCAGCGTACACTCTCTGTAGAGTAGGCCTGAGCCCCTGCATAGGCTGTTGATGATGTCTGAGCATCGTATATTTTTAACAAAAATAGTATGGGGATCAAAAGAAGACAAAACAATGATATTTGTAATTTTATATGTCGTCTTTAACTACTGCACGAAATCTGATGCGTTTTTCATGATTTTATTTCTGCAGTTCTAACTTAAAATCTTCTATAGCCGCCGTCTCACTAAACAAGAGTGTCACCAATTCAATAGACAACAAGAAACCTGTATCTGTCCTTCTTTGACATGAGATACACAAAACGTTCAATACGATATACGCATGTTGTTATTTTAATTGTGCATGCGCGTTCATCCATCTGATAACCTTTGTTATACATATATTAAATTGTGAGACCAACACATCCAGTGTCCTATATACTGCGAAATATTCAATGATTGATTTATGCCTTTGTCCAATTTGCCTTGTGCTTAAAATTTAATTGGCCCTCAGGTTTAGAATACTCTAGAATCACCCCGTGTCAAGTTGAGAGTATCGATGTGAGGAATAGAACATGATGGAGATGAATAGGAAATGATGCTGTCGTATCACTAACATTATTTTGCGATCACCGGCTTAATAAAAATCACTTCAAGGTTTTTATTTCTCTAAAAGGAGACTTTACTTCGTTAAACGAAGAGGGGTTTTAATAATTATAGTTTAACAAACTTAACAGGCTTTTATCAGTAATTCTGTCGAAGAGTTCCTATATCCACACCTTTTTTTACGGAGTGGAAATCTTCAAATTACACCCGGCCCTTCGGGGAAAGACGCCTTAAGAAGGGTATGCTGAATTCTTACCAGCTAAAACCACTCCGGTTCCCTCTCTCGCCTTTGGTTGCTGAGTCACGGAAACTTACCCTATATCCACATCCTGGCTCAATTATCAGACACCTTTCACTAAGCGTAATGTCTTGACGTGTTAAAACAAACAAAATGAACCCAAACTCTAGGATTTTACTATTATCTCTTGAAGAGCTCCACTTTATACTTCTCTGGCTTCATCATCTGACCCTTATCACTCGTAACACCAAACCAATGACCTCAAGCTTTAGGTAATTGCTAGTGTTCCTTGAAGAGTTCCACTTTCTACTTCCTGCCTGCGTAGAATAAGCCGCATGAGAGCGGCAAGAGTATGATGAGTCCTTTATACGTCAAACATCTACGATTTTATATCTCTATCTCGCCACTCTCATACGTATACGGCATAGATACTAAAGAAACCTCCGGTTTTATATTTATTGAATAGTTTATTTACACCAAGGGAGACAATCTAATATTTTACAGGCACAAACTCAACTTCGTTTTTCAAATCAACTGCGTAGGTTGTAGCTTCGACTGGGTTATTGTTAGTAATCACATTTGTGTACAATTCATTATCTCTATCTCCTCTACTGGCACCTACGTCTGCGTCTTGGGAATTATTGCTGCTTTCTTCGTTGTCCATCACTTCACGGCTGTGCTCTTGGATTTCTGGGACTTGCGTCACGGGCATCTCAGATGGTCCAACAGTGACACTGTTTACCTTGTTTATGGGAAACACGATCTTCAAAATTCCTTTGTTGTAAGTCCAACTACCAGCCACGTTGATGTTTGTTGGCAGAGATCTCAAATCAACGTAGGATTTTTCACTACCACCATCAGTTTTATGAATAGCTTGAATCATAAGGACTCCTTCGCGAGCTTTTACAGCAATATCTTTCTCTTCGAATCCGGGTAAAGAAATAGACACTTTGTATTCAGTACCTTCGACGCTTTCGCTGGAATCAACGCTGGGGAAATGGGTCGATAATTCTCGGATCATGGTGTCTAGTCTTCTTAAATCATCAGCAAGACCTTGCCAAACACTTGCTGTATCGAAGATGCCTTCTTGAAAATAATTGTCGGCTATTTCGCTACCGTATCCATGGTGTCTGTGGTGAGAGTGATGGGGAGGTCCTGGTCGTGGGCCCATGGGACCCTGGTCCTCGTGGTAGTAAGGCGCAGCAGTGGCTAAGGCCACCAAACTCAATAATAGCACGATCATGACGGTGTACGAAATTTTACTGACTGACACACGCCATGGTCTCAGACCTATATATCCCCGGACGATGGGTCAAAGGCTATCGTTATCGGTTTCTCGAACGAACCAACAACAGACAGCGTCTTTCTTGGAATACGAACGATTTGAGTCACTACTTGTTTTGTATATAGCCATTGTTTTGTTTTGTGTAATATTCGAGGAAACGACATACTGTGTTTACTAATTCAACAATTTACATCGGTATGTATTATTTTACACAAGTTATCCTCATCAATTGCATATTAGTCCACTGTTGGACATGACGGACTTTCTAAGAGGGGATTTATCGCTTGGAAGGCGGGTTGGTGACTAGGACACAACGTTGAAATTCTTTGTTACTAACGTCGCGGCGGCAGCGCCTCGCTTGAATCACTCGAATGTTCTCGATTTAATAAATCAACTTTACGTAGTTGCTTGTTTTACTGAAACAGTAGGTCCGCCGCACCACAGACGCCTATATAGCCGCTATGTGAGCCGTGACGACATCCCCTATTCGTATCATATAAACGCGCCCTAATTATTTTTCCCTTAGTTGCATTTTGCAACACCCAAAGGATGGCATGGATTTAACATATATATATATATTTTAATATTCAATTTATGATTCCAATTTTTGACTAAATATGAACAGCAGTTAATTTCTCATTGACGTCCGAAAGTACATATATGAAGGATGAAATTAATAAGTACACGTATAGTTTGATTTCAATATTCGGAATAATCTTTCATAGACCTTTGTCTTCATCGTCATGTAAATAGCTGCTAAATTTTAAGTGTTCGCTTTCGATTCCCTCGCATACAGACTTTGAACGGCGGTCCTATGCGGTACACGTGTTTATATTACAAGAAGCCTAAGTGTTTGGTTGCCAAATTTCATCACGATTAATAGTGACGCTGAGGTGCCAAGAGAGATATTCCGCATTTATTATGTAAGTATTTGTTGAATTTAATCAACCCTAACGATCCACTGTTACCGTAGTAGACCGTAAGTCTACCGAACGGTCCACTTTTCCAAACGGTCTGCCATGATAATTATCTCGACTTGTAATCATACCTGTATTTCTTCCATTTTGGTAGCTTAGGGGCAATTGTATGTAGCGGTATGGGTGTTACGTCAACTAGAGAACTAAGTCACATATTCAGGCTACACAATTTAGCACTGGCCACAGGAGAAAAACTAAAATCAAGAAAATACGTTTATTGTCAACCCAATAAATATTTTCAAACTACTCTACGTCTTCCTTCTTAACTGGTCCGGTTTGAATTATTGGTACAATTCGCTCGTTGCTTTTAGCACATGCTAGAGGCGCTAGGACAGTCAGCACTCCATCAGAAGACAGTCTGGATTGAACTGCATCAGTGCTACAACCTTCGGGAAGAACATATCTCCTGATAAATTTCCTGGCAACCCAGCCATGTTCATCCTTTCTTTCTTCATGATTGCCTTCAACGATCAGAGATCCATCAGCAATTTTCACAGATATCTCTTCGGGATTGAAATGGTGGACGTCCAAGTCGACTTGGAACTTGGTTTTGTCCGTTTTTATTGAACTGAAGGATTTTTCAGAGCCTCTACGCTGATCTCCAAACAACAACGGGCCAAGGAGAGAAAGAATGTCATCATCGGAGCGTAGACCCATCCGTTCCAGGGGTCGATAGCGATCCATGACGTATGGTAATAAAGACATCTTGTTTAAATACAGCTTATTTTGGTTTATCACCACCTTTGTTGCACTGTATTGCACACTTGGATTCGATTCAAATCAATGTCTGACTGTGAACTGACGTTTATCAATGGGTTTTTTTAAATTGTCAGATTCGAAATTTAAAAACTACGTAAATAAATTTGTTTGTACTCGCTACTCTTTGGTTGACCGTTGAAACAAAAAGTTTTTCTTATATTTAAAGGTAAGCGCAAACGGAAGGCCACACTACATGCACGAGCGCAAAATTTTACTAAATTCAGATGATGACAGTAGGTTATTGTTACATAGGTAGATGTTGTTGGTATACTATATTCAAAACAAATACGTCTGTAGTAAAACCTAAAACATGACTGTGGGATAATTGCCTTAGATAGCAAGCAGCGCTTACCTGCGTATCAACATCTAATTGCGATCACTAATACTTCGCTTAAGCATGGTGATTACAGCAAAACGAAACATTTATTTGAAGGATTACAAAAAAAGGTATTGAAGAACTTAAAAGTTTTCCAGCTTGACTAGTTCTTGCTGTATCGGTAAAAAGCATCAAAATGTTAACGGTAATTATCTCAGAATGCTTCCATACAAAATTCCTTTGTCATAATCTATTAAAATGAAATAGATGGCTTTGATTAGTCACTCCCCCAAAATAGGAGATCAGATTAGAATAGTATAAAAACGAAAAGAATATCATTAACTTACATTTTGTGCCTCACATTGAAAGCTACAATGGCCGATGCGCAGCTACTGGTCCCTAGATGGCGTTTTCTACAATAATCCAAAATTCAATAAAAATAAAAATTGTGACTTACTATGCCGTATATATATAATATTTAGATAATTTCTCCACAAGCTGCTATTTTACTAGATTACGGTAAAAGAAATTTAGTATGAAACTTTTATCGTCGAAATTTCCTCAAATTTCCGGAAAAAAACGCATTTTCCAACGGTATTATCATGCCTGGCCGGAAAGGTATTGTATTACGGCCTCAGATCCGTCGCGCGTCGCAACGGTTTCTTTAAACATTGAACATAAATGATGAATGGCCTCGGTCCGACCGTACACTTCATTAAACTTCGCCTGCGTTGTCGATGCCTGGATCATCAACATTCTCAAACAATCATAGATCTTATAATTAGCTAGAAAACTTTATAAAGTAATAAGCTGCCGCTCCGAAAATTAACGGGAATGAGCTTAGAGTGCTGCCAAACAAAATTTCTTTTACCATAATCTTTTAAAACAGAATAGCTGGCTTTGATAACTAATAATTACCTAAGAATAGGAAGTCGGCTCCTTTATATCCCTTCTTATCGTTGTTACCTAAGTTATCGTTTTACATACTCCAGCCCCGTTGACTGATAATCTCTCTCCCATCTAAGATGCAGCTGATGATAATTTAATCTTATTTACAATACAAAAGGTATAAAATACCCGATCAATCATTAGCTTGAGTCTTCTGGGTCTATCCAACGGCCTTATCGTCACTTACCATCAGGCGAGATGAAGGCCAAGTGCAAACCCAACATTATACGAGATATATTAAACTAATACAGCTAAAATGACTGTCTTCACTCCAAGTATATACGAATCATTGCATTGTATTTATTCAAAATTGGCGTTCCAATATTAAAATTTCTGATGCGAGCTTTCATCAAACTTTGTTAATGCGATTCTTAACTTTTGCGAAAGCACGTAGGACTATGTGAATAATGAATTATTTTTAGGCGCGTCGCAATTTATATGTAATAAAAATGATGATTATATGTGTTTTAAAAATATGATTACGAATTCCAATAGAAATCAATAATACATAAATCTCTAATTTCGTAATAAACGTTGATTAAAATGTATTTCAGATAGTACCTAAGTATTAGAGTCCGTGGTGTATATAAAGCGTATGAAATGTTTTAATAAGCTGACATCTAGCGAATGAAGGGTGAAACTTAAACGAAACTAAGGAATTGAACATTATTAGCTGAGGGAAACTGTAACACCAACCATTGGTCTTTTTTATAATGTTTTAAAAAAGATGGCGCTGTAATAAAGATAAATATAATTTCCATAAAATACAGGTGAATCGTCGCATATAGTGTGATCATTGTGTGATACATAGCTCCAGACTGACTTCTCAATGTTTCAGAGTTTATTGATTAGGAATAAATTGTACGTTTCAATTTTTTTACTAGTTTCGCTCAATGCTTTCATAATAAAATTGCTGTTGCCGTTATCTTTTAAAATAGCTGGCTTTGATAGGTAATGACTTTATAGTGTCTCGAAATGAATATCATTACTGTACTATACTATAAAGTTAGTTAGCTACAAAAGCCGTTACACAGATAATGGTCTCTAGATGGCGCTTTGAACAAAATTAAAATTGTGATTCCTGAGGAAGAGATAGTTACTGCACAAAGCCAGCTATTCACTTTTAACTTTCGACTGAATAACTTGATTTAGGGCAATAAAAATCTGTATTGTGACTAGACAATATTTTATTAATCAAACAAAAACATTGTGGAATGATTGATCACAAACACAAAATAAATGCACTTGCTGGTTTTTAATCTACAAGTATGATTTTTGTGTTATGCTTAAAATGATATATTTGTACTGTATTCTGTTAAGTTTCTTTCTTCTCTTCATTTTCTGTCTTCTCGTCACTTTCTTCTTGCTTCTTCACAGGTCCTGTTTGAATAATAGGTACAATCCTTTCGTTGGAATTCTTGGGCGGAGCTTTGAGTGGCGCTGTGATTGTCAAAACGCCATCCGAAGAAAGCTTAGACACCACAGTTTTTTCATCAATACCTTCAGGCAACGGGTACTTCCTCACGAAACTTCTAGATATAAAGCCATGCTCGTCTTGCCTTTCTTCGTGTTTGGCCTCAACAATCAAAAACCCTTCAGCAGTTTTAACAGATATTTCGTCAGGTGAAAAGTGCTGTACATCTAAATTTACCTGGAATTTGTCCTTTTCTTCCTTGATCGTGGATCCTTGGTCTTGATCGGCAGTTTGAAGGTTTCTCCATGGTCTGAAGTATCCTCGATTTATTTGTCTCTGTGGCACGGCTATTATGGTTAAGGTGTCTTTTGGAGTCAACCCTAAGCCAAACTGTTGGTCGTACAGTTGTCTAGGACGAGCCCGCTGTAGTACAGGTTCATATTCAAAATAGAATGGATAAAGAGACATTTTTAAATAATTTAATCTCTTTTTACTTAAAGTGACACAATATGAGTAGTATAGCTTTCTATAATTCGCTTCTAAAATTCACCGGTAACAGCTGTTCACTTCCTTTCTTGTTGCTCTTGCTTGACTGACGTTAGGTGAGCCGGGCTCTACTATTTAAATGTGCCGGAGCGCCATCTAGTATTGCCACGAAAATTCGAGAAGCTTAGAATGAGTTTACGTCAGTCGGGCCTCGAATGTTGCGATGTCGGTAGTTCGGGAACATTCTACAGGTGAGGTAAACCATTGGTTATGTTGTTATTATTGTTACAAGTTAATACGCATTATTATGTCATTTTAACTATTTTTATAAATTACGGAATGAAATTAAATTATTTTATATCTAAATATTTAATATTATCTAGCTGCGTAATTTTTATAGTGGAAATGCTACGAACAGAAATCGAAGTACACAATTGACTAAAATTACGAAAGCTTAAAAGTTTGAATGTTTTTAGATAAAGTATTTGTTTCATAATTTGAGGCGTACTAGCTAGCAAAATGAAATAATTAATAGGCATCAAAATAGCAATAGCAACATTTTAAATCGATAGTGGTTGTTGAAATATTAAAAATTAAATATAAACACTAGATAACAACATATTCCGTGTCATATTACTTTTATTTCTAGGATTTCTAGGTGTATAATAACATTGCTGAATATGAGCCTATAATTTTAATATAAATATCAATAATTAGTTGAGGCTTTTTGACATTGTAACAAAAATGCTGAACTTTAAATCCAGTACCAAATTTTGCTAATAAAAACTAAACCTTACTTTAAAATGTTTGTTACCTCTGGCACAACCTTTTTGTTTGGCACTAGAGTTCACTTCATAAAACTTCTTGCTCCTCACCAACAGAGGACGCTAGTAGCATTAATCTTCGGTGAAGTTTATATGTATTTACATAATCAAAACGAAAATGTTTTGTCAATACCGTTTCCACTGTGTATTCAGTTTAAAAAATACTTATATAATATCTATTGTACATATTTTCCAGTGCCATTATATGAGTTTCTATCATTGTTCACTATTCTTTACTATTATTATCATCACACAAACACCAGCCAGATGGAGCCGGCCGGCAAAATGGCTGGCCAGCCATCCTTATCTCTCATTCTCAACGTCCAATCTATCTGTCTCTCTTCAACTTACGGCTCCAGCCGCGTCTCCATCAGTCATTCGCCTTGCATTATCAACTACAGTTGTGTTATTTTTTGATACGTTCATTCAAAAGTGTTATTTGGTTATGTTTATAAAGAAATGGCACCAACATCGAAACTAGGACGTGGTAAACCACTCAAATATCAAACTAAAGAAGTTCTACACAAGCTGTGTAGATATTTCGAGAAGGAAATCGAAAGGGATCCGAATTCTACAGTTACCGCGGTACAGCTCGTGTCGCATGCGACAGGGATATCATTGAACGCGATAAAGCGAGTCGTTGCAGAGTTCAAGGGCAACCTCGGCAATGTAATAATTAAGAAAGAGAACAAATCAATGAAACGACGATACAATATGATTTCAGATGACTTCGATGCACAAGCCATAAGAAGAATTATCCACAGTTTTTACACAAAAAACGAAGAGTTTCCTATAATGAAAGATTTATACCTAATTTTGAAAGGCGATATAGATTACCAAGGATCACTTTGTACATTGAGGAAACATATTACAAAATTAGGCTTCAAATGGATGGAGAAAGAGGACAACAATAAAATATTAATAGAAAAACACGAATTAAGATACACGAGGGTTCAATACTTAAGTAAAATCGAATTGTATCGACATCAAGGTCGCCCTATTGTTTACACGGGTGAAGTTGCAGTTGAAAGCAATCGAATAGCTTCGAAACAAAAGCCTGATGGGAGCTCCACAATGCTCAAATGGCCGGCAAAATCAAGACTGATTATTTTATTAGCTGGAGATAGACACGATTTCTTTTTGGATACGCTTTTTATGTTCGACGCATACAGGAGAGACTGGAAAGAAGAAATAGAGCGTAAAAAAGAGAATTTCGATCAAATGGAGAAGTGGTTTAAAACTAATGTGATACCTAACTTGAAGCCTAATAGTGTAGTGGTCGTTGACGCCGGTTCGCCTTTCCACAATCGAGTTTCGAACGCTGCACCTAATTTTAATTCGAGGAAGAAAGACATGATGGACTACTTGTCCGCCCGCAACGTGCCATACTCCCCGGAGATGTACAAATCTCAGCTGTTTCAATTAGTCCTAATGAACAAAGACAAATATTGTGATTATAAAACCGACACATTACTGCGAGAATACGGACACACAGTTTTGCGAATGCCACCTCACCACCCCGATTTAAATCCTGTAAAAAATTTACTTTCCGTAGTCAAAGAATACATCGGGAAAGATTTGTGTTTAGAAGTGAAGAGTGTGATGAAAATAGCTAAAGAGAAAGTTACGTCTCTTAATACAGAAGACTGGAAAATAGCTTGTAGAGAAGCGGAGGCAGAAGAGAATAATTTAAAAGCGATAGACAAAGTGATAGACGAAGTCTCTGAGCAAACGTTTGAAGACGCCGCCGATGTTTCGGAAGACAGTGAGATGGAGGAAGATATTGGATCTGACCAAGATTCTATGGATAGTGATTAGTCCGCCTTATATTAGGACTAGATATATGAAAGAAAATGCCTTAATTAATTGTAATGAAATTATTACTTAGACTTAGTAGTGTTACAAAGAATATGTTAATGACAACGTAAACAATAACCCAAAGAGATAATGAATTGATTGTTTGTTTACTTTGAAATATGCCAAAGTAAAATGTTTTTTTTCTTTTTATTTTATTTGTTTTCTTTTAACACATAGAATTACCAACAAATCTTCTTACATTAATTTAATAACTGCTAAATGGGTTTGCACTTGGCCTTCATCTCACCTGATAGTAAGTAAAGATAAAGTCCTTGGATGGTAAACGTTCGATCCCAGATGCCTCAAGCTCATTGAAGAACTGACTCTTCTAGCTTTCATACCAGAACACAATAGTGCTATTAACACTGCTGTTTGGTGGCAGACAGGTAGTATAACAGTAGAAGAAGAAAAAAAGTATTGGTCAGTGGTAGGATATGAAAAATTCCCAACCACCAACCAAACCGAGTTACCCCCACTGGGAATCCAAGCCAGTACCACAAGATTTTTAGTCAAAGCGTGTAGCCATTATGCCACGGACACGGTTAACTTCTCATGTTATCTGTCACAAAAAGCAATATTGTTTTGTTTGACATAAGTCAGTTGCGATCTCACGTAACATTGTTGACGTCTGCTGAGTTTAAATTCAAAGATATATAATCTGTGGCACAAGTATCTCTACTAAAGAATTTTGATTTCCGAAAAGTGTTAGCCAGCCCGAATATAGCCGCCATTCACTTATTTTTAAAAGCTTTTATTTAATTGACATATAACTTGTGACAGAGAATTTCTATTTATCTCATCCTGTCTTATGTTAATTCAATGATTTTGGAAAGGTTAGAATGTAGTTATTTGAGTCCTGCTTCACATAATCTATCTACGACATACCACGAGTATGTGTTTAAATTATAAACGAGCATCAAATTGAATCACGTAGGTTCGAGTAATTTAAATTCAGAATCAGGTGAAAAATAAAAATTTGTTCGTGTTTTGAAAACTGAAATTGGCAACGTTAGCAACCATTTAGTAAATAAAGTATTTCACATTGGAGTATGAAGCTAAAAATATGATAATGTGTCTGTGTACTTTTCTGCCCGCCCCAAATAGCGCGGGCGGTGATTATCTTTTTACCTTATATTTCCGATACTGCTAAACCACCACCAAATAGTTGTTTAAAAGCTACGGATTGTGGCTACAGAAGGTCAGTAGCGCTGGACGACAACCGCAGACGACACCGCGTCGCTGTTGTATTGATTGTCTACATCTACGAGTACCTAGGGCACCGCGTAAAGTCTATAATTCTATATCAATACCGTTTGCCACAGGGTACAAATGCGCTCTGCTTTTTGCCAAGATATTAATAGCCACTACCAAGGCGATTGTCTTTTATAAACCTTACATTTATGATAGCTTCTTGGCCCGGATTGAATTGATACGTTAGCAATTTTTTTAACCGTTTAATAAATTTCTGTTTCGTCACGATATTTCTCTTCGTCGAAAAGCCAATGGTTTTGATTTTGAATGAATTTGATGATTTTGTATCATTCGCACATTTACAATTAACAAATACAAGAAACTTTAAAAAGCGGTACGATTTACTAAATAATAGAATTGTGATTAATTTGTCAATTTGTTGCTTATTATATATAAAAAAACTTTTTGGTGTACATACTGACTCGCACCCTACGAGGGGCATACCGAAATGATCGGGAATATAAAACAATACATACAGGAAATAACTAAATTTATTTTTATTGCTTTTCGAAGTATTCTCCGTTGCAGTTAATGCACTTTTGCATTCGTTCGAACCAATTATTATAGCAGCAATTCCAGTCCGAAGTTGACATGGTCAAAATCGTCGATTTGTATGCTTCCACTGCTTCTTCTGGACCTTGAAACCGCTGACCACGCAATAAATCTTTGATTCTAGGGAATGTAAAGTAATCATTGGGACTCAGATCAGGGCTGTATGGAGGATGATCCATTAATTCAACGTTTTCCTGCTTCAAAAACTCGCTTGTTTTCTGAGCGGTGTGAGAGCTCGCATTATCGTGATGGAGGATTATGCGTCGTTTCGGGTTACCTCTACGGAGTTCGGATATCATCTGTGGCAAACAAACCGTTGTATACCAATCAGCGGTAACCGTTCTCCGTTCCTCTAAGGGAACTGTGACTACATGTCCTGTTTTCGCGACAAACGAAGCGACCATTTTCTTCGATACGCTGCGAGAGCGGACAACTTTTGATGGCTTGATCTCACCTGCGAAGACCCAGACAGCCGACTGATGCTTTCTTTCTGGCTCATATGAATAGATCCATGATTCATCACCAGAGACAATGTTATAAACTGCTTTTGACTTTCCTCCGTTGAAGCGTTGCAGAGTAGACCGGCACCAATTGACACGAGCCGCCTTTTGCTCTTCGGACAAATTATGGGGCACCCAGCGGGAAACTAGCTTTCTCACTCCCAGTTCACCATGTAAAACAGTTTGTATCGCAGTCATACCTATCCCTAAAGTAGCCCGAATCTGCTCATATGTAATATGTCGGTCATCCTGTATCATTCGGCGCACAACAGCGACATTTTCTGGTGTAACCGCTGTTTTTGGCCGGCCTGTGGAAGGTACGGTGCCAAGAGAAGCACGTCCACGCCGGAATTCAGAATACCAGCGATATATTGTCGTCTGGCTAGGCGCTTCACTCTTGAATATAGATATAAGCTCAGCGAGACATTGTCCCTGAGATAATCCTCGTCGAAAGTTGTAAAAAATTATGGCACGGAAACTTTCTCTTGTAAGCTCCATTTTTTTATCGACCTATCAATTTCAAACTGATATTGTTCTTTAAAAAAAAAATTTTTTTAATTCTGTCAATTGTATTCGATTTTCAACTAACCAGTGTTTATTCATCAAAAAGAGTTTTTAATCTAATTAAATCGAAAGTACTCGATTACCGATCTTTTCGGTATGCCCCTCGTATATCTAAAATATGTTTTTCTCGTTTTATGAGGGAAAAATATTTTTGAAGATATATTTTATAGAACTGACAGGATCCGTTTAATATGCATTATCGTAATAGCATTCTGCATACTTTTAGCAGCTGTACATTGAACCATGCCGTAAGTAAACAATACACTGACAAAGTCTTATTCAATAAACACAGTGCATGAATGCATTGTTATTGGCTCAAAGCAAATTCAAAGAGATTGGATGGACGGTAATGACAATAACATGTTTCTAGAAACTTGTTTTATATTTGTTTTGTGCTTCTTTATTCAAGAATGTTTTAGGTACCGACTATTGAATTTCAATAATAATAATCAGCTCAGGTATTCTTTTTAAAAAGTCGCAAATTTAATTCGATCATTCTAGTCATTATTTTACACAATATGTTTCGTATTTTTGCTTATACTCTAATCTCACAATTTTTAAAGAAGTGAATAATGTAAGGAAAAAGTCGACAAACTTACTTACCGTGTCGATTCAGCCAAGTTAACCTTAGTTTTTTGATGTAATTATTATTTTGGTTTTGGTTGTGAAAGTTTTAAATGAAACCCACAAGTTCAGAAATTTTCTAGGTTTATTTACATAAACATAAAATAGGCGGTTTTCACCATAGCACAGATTCACTTTTCGATAATCAGTCTTACGAAACAAAATGTTCAATTTGTTAAGAATTAAACATAATAACTAGAGATGTTAAATACATTCACATTCACTCGGGAGATCCAATCTGCTTCTTGATTGGTCCAGTTTGCTGTATTGGCACAATTTTTTCACCAGTCGATGGCAAAGCAAGCACTTTGGGAGCCGTCACAGTCAAAACACCGTCGGAAGAAAGCTTTGATTCAACAGTGTCCGGCAAACAACCTTGAGGAAGGGCGTACCGTCTGACAAACTGTCTGGATACATAGCCATGCTGGTCCATCTTCTCCTCATGTTTCCCTTCGATCACTACATGTTTATCGATTACTTTCACGTTTATCTCTTCGGGCGCAAAGTGTTGCACATCCACATTGACTTGGAATTTATCATTGTCACTGGATATCTTCCCAGCTTCATTTAAAGCCATCTGTGTCATTGCGTTGGAGAGCTCGTCGAATTTCTTCATGTAGTTTCCCCAAGGTCGAAGGACGTCGTCAAATGGTCTTAAGAATTCTGGAGCGAAGAAGTCCCGAGGAACAAGCTGGTTGAATGGACTGCTGAATAAATCGTTGGGTTTAAAAAATTCACGCTCCATAGCCCGGAACGGTCTTTCCATATCGTCTAAGTAAGGTAACAATGCCATATTTAATAAATTAATACTAGATTTCGATCTTCAATCAAGGCAAGGATCGTATTTTCACCACAAGCGTCTGGTTTTTAACTGTTGGCTGGGTTCGCACCCCTCTCTCCTTATATAGTTGGAAAATAGCGCCACCTACAAACTTTGACGTCAAAAGTTGAAACTTCTAGAACGACCTCGAGACCGCTACGTTCTAGATAACACTCAACAAATACGAATGTTGTCGAATGTTCGTGAAAAGCAGTTCAATACTTGTGTTCTTGATTCAGCCGGGTAATGCACGTGAAATTAGTGAAAGAGACATCTAGTGTTAAGTAGCGGTACTGTAATAGAAAGTAGTAATTAAGTCGAGATGTTTCTAGATTAGTTCTGAATGCCGTCGCTAGAATACGCTTGGTTTTACGAGTTCGGTGTTCTATGTTTTGTTGTTCAGTGCGAAAGTGAATTTGTTTGCGTGTTTGTCCATTGTTTACGTCGCAACGGAGACTCACAAATAGATTTTTTCTAAAGGGGTAGTTGGAGATCTAGAAAAGGACATAGCGTTTCTTATCCATATCGAACAAGTAATCGTGCCGTAATTTCTGATGTTCACGCGGACTACAAAATCAAAATAAATAGATGCGGAAAAAGTCGTTATGACGTGAAGAAAGCACAAATAAACTTACTTTGGCATATATAATTAGTGTTGTACGGACGCGCACTGAGACTAAAATAAACAAATACAATGTTCATTGTATATTATGTATGTATGTATGATACAGATTGTGTTATTTGGTTTTGACACACTCATTTACATAACTGTATATTTCATTCTGCGTGTATATTTCATACGGACGTATTATTTATCCAGATATAGTTTACGACCGTACAAATCGTATATGAAAGCAATTTAAGAGGAAACACTGATTTTGAGGTGCCGTGAAAATATATTTTTGTCACTAACTGTAGCAGATAGACTTGATATTTGCTTATATTATATCAATGCTATCTCGAGGACATCTGCAAGGAATAGCACAACCAGAAACACGATCTGTGAAAATTTTCTAGATAGATTTATTTTTCAAAGTCTGCTCTTCTTAAGCACTTAAATTGTTTGTTTTAAGAGTCTACTTAAGTTTTCAAGCAATGAATGATTTGTCACTTACGTTGATTTTCTTGAGACAATGTGATGCCTTTCTGCCGCCAAGGAATAAGTATCGCTATTGCTCTCTCGCGAGCCAACGATAAAATAATCAGTGAGTCGTCTTAAGTGTTAATCATTTTTAAAGTACGACCGAGCAGCAATGTATTGCGTCCAAATTGACTTGACAAAGGATAAACGGTTTATTGAACTGTCATGATATGACGTGTAAAAAGAACCGTCAATCAGTCAATAACTTTATACGTAATTAATACATTACGTGCTCAATTATTTCGTATGAAAGAAGCATTCCCTTCAGTACGTACTATGTTTTATGGCTCCTTATCGCTCAAAGTGTATATATTTTAAGACTGTGAACAGCGCCATCTATGTGATTTTTGTTGAACCAGGTCTGGAAAGTGGTCTATTGACATTAAAAATTATATTTCAACAGTTCTGTTGATGTTACATGGGTAGATGCTGCTGCCAGAGATAAGCTGCACATCTCCTGATGAGTTTCCCCTTAGTCTCTTTTACGAAACCCCCGGGGTGATATGGGGCCCTATTCGAAAACGGAGACCACAAGGCCCTGGAATTAACAAATAAAAATTTATATTTGAGTTCAAGTTTCGTCGCTTCTACCTAAACGGAGTAAATAATTCATTCGTGTTTCCGTGTTACAAATGCTTTGTTATTAATACGTTTAACTAACAATTTTGACAAGTGTTTGTAATTGGATTTGGTTTGACTAATTGAGTACAATCCGGAACGACAAATTACCATAAGAATTACATGAAGTGATTGTAGACATATGTAAACGCAATGAACATTTTACTTATAATCTTAATATATATATAAAATGCTAATGTGCGTAAGTAAAGACAGGGTTTTCTCTATCACCACCAATTCCAATCAACTTCCTGTTGGGGTGGTAAATACCCCTTGGTCTCCCGGTGGGAATAAGGGAGTTTGGTCACGGTGGGTGGAAGTGGGTGGTTGTGGGTGGCGAAAATGTGAAAAAATATATATCTGTCCTTTTCCAACTCATGGGAACTTTTAGAAAGTTCTAAAAATTTCTGGAATTTCGGGAATAATCTAGAAAACTCCAGAATGTGTGCAACTGTAACAATCGACCTAGAATGTTCGAGAAGGTTCTAAAATCTTAATATATATATAAAATGCTAATGTGCGTAAGTAAAGACAGGGTTTTCTCTATCACCACCAATTCCAATCAACTTCCTGTTGGGGTGGTAAATACCCCTTGGTCTCCCGGTGGGAATAAGGGAGTTTGGTCACGGTGGGTGGAAGTGGGTGGTTGTGGGTGGCGAAAATGTGAAAAAATATACATCTGTCCTTTTCCAACTCATGGGAACTTTTAGAAAGTTCTAAAAATTTCTGGAATTTCGGGAATAATCTAGAAAACTCCAGAATGTGTGCAACTGTAACAATCGATCTAGAATGTTCGAGAAGGTTCTAAAAATTTCTGGTATGATCTAGAAAGTTCCAAAATTGTGTGTGACTGCTAAAATCGGTATGGAATGTTCCAGAAAGTTCTAAAAATTTCTGGAATGATCTAGAAAGTTCCAAAATTGTGTGTGACTGCTAAAAGCGGTATGGAATGTTCCAGAAAGTTTAAAAATTTCTAGAATAATCTAGAAAGTTCCAAAATTGTGTGTGACTGCTAAAATCGGTATGGAATGTTTCAGAAAGTTCTAAAAGTTTATAGAATGATCTAGAAAACTTCAGAATGTGTACAACTGTAACAATCGATCTGGAATGTTCGAGAAGGTTCTAAAAATTTCTGGAATGATCTAGAAAGTTCCAAAACTGTGTGTGACTGCTAAAATCGGTATGGAATGTTCCAGAAAGTTTTAAAAATTTCTAGAATGATCTAGAAAGTTCCAAAATTGTGTGTGACTGCTAAAATCGGTATGAAATGTTCCAGAAAGTTCTAAAAATTCGTAGAATGATCTAGAAAGTTCTTCGATCAACAATAACCACTAAGAGAAAGTTCCAAAATTGTGTGTAACTGCTAAAATCGGTATAGAATGTTCCAGAAAGTTCTAAAAGTTTCTAGAATGATCTAGAAAGTTCCAAAATTATGTGTGACTGCTAAAATCGGTATGGAATGTTCCAGAAAGTTCTAAAAATTTCTAGAATGATCTAGAAAGTTCCAAAACTGTGTGTGACTGCTAAAATCGGTATGGAATGTTCCAGAAAGTTCTAAAAATTTCTAGAAAGATCTAGAAAGTTCCAAAATTGTGTTTGACTGCTAAAATCGGTATGGAATGTTCCAGAAAGTTCTAAAAATTTCTAGAATGATCTAGAAAGTACCAAAATTGTGTGTGACTGCTAAAATCGGTATGGAATGTTCTAGAAAGTTCTAAAAATTTCTGGAATGATCTAGAAAGTTCCAAAATTATGTGCAAGTGTAAAAATCGATATGGAATGCTCTAGATAGTTCTATAAATGACTAGAATAATCTAGAAGCTTCTAGAAAGTTCCGAAATGTGTGCAACTATTAAAAATTAATCCGGACGATCCAGATCGTAGTTAAGTACATCGGAATGTTCTCGAGTTTTATGATACTAGAAATTTCGATTTCCAACGGTATGTAAACCGAAAATCAGTGACTTTTTTTTTTCAGTTGAACCGTGTTTGCAGTCGCGAAAATATCAATTGAAACAAGAGTGAACAGTGATTACATAAATTCAAGTGATTTGAACAAATGAAAAAGTAAAAACTATTTGACTATTCTAGAGTGTTCTGATACTAGAAATTTCGATTTCCAACGGTATATAAACCGAAAATCAGTGACTTTTTGTCAAAACATAAATTTTCCATTTACTAAGGTGTTTTTTATTCTAACTTATAATTATTTCAATTAGTTAATTAGTTATTTATTAAATATACTTTCTATACACCGCATATTTAATGGTCGACTAAGTCTTTCAATATCTAAGATAGAAATCTATATTATCTACGTTAAAAAATGCATCCTCAAATATTTTTTATACCATTAAACATGCGATGTATTTTAACCCGAGCAACGCCGGGTTTTGCAGCTAGTTATATCTAAGTAGCAAATGTTGTAAACATTTGAAGAAAACATGACTTAGGCGTGTTTAAATGTATTTGTATAAATCACATACAAAAACTATTTTCGGGTTCCGTATCAAAATTGAACAAAACCTACTTGATGCGCTAACCGTCTTTTTTGCGTTTAGAAGATGAGGGGGCCAAATTTATTGCCTGCACACGTATGGGGCCATTCATTTATTACGTAAGACGGTTTAGGGGCGGAGGGGGATCGATCATGTCTTATTTTTTCTTAAAAAGGATTGGGATGGAGTCTTGATAGTTCTTACGTATTATCACAAAAATGCAGTGCTATTCACACTGCTGTTTGGCGGCAAACTAAGGTCGAATGGTGGTATCTAGCCAGGCGAACATAGAAAATGTCCACCAACCAAACCTAGTACCGACACAGGGAAACCTACGCATTGTTAGGTCATGCTTGTTTAATACAAATAAACTAAAGCATTTAATTTATTTGATATATCATTTCAAACATAAAATCCTATACGTATTATTTTACGGAAGAATATTTTATTGCACTATGGGTTGGCAATTTTACTTTTCGGAAACAGTAGCTATTAAAGTTTTTATAGATTTTCTCTCTTAAACTTCAAAGAAACTCGCGTTATCGCAATACAACGACCCCAGTTGATACCATTAACTATTGCTTTAATTACTTAAAATATACTTTTAAGAAATAAAGATCTTTAAACCGAAATATATATATTTTATAAACCCAAGCAAGCACATAGCCCTAGACTACTGAACTATTTCTGTTTCGAAAAATGAAATATCGTACGGAACATTGGTTTCGTAAGCACAACTTGCGCATAGCCATAATTTTGTTTTGAAGTAATCCATGTTCAAGCTCCAATCTTGTTACATGCTATTTCTTTGCATCGTACCTACTTCCTAAATCATCTCGTTTCAGTTACTTACCGATAATTGACTTGTTAACACTACGGCTGAACAGTGTATAGCTTCTATTTGTAATTTGAAAATTTGTAGACGTTTTGAATTCCGTTTTAGTCAGATGGATAAGTTTATTTCATTGTTTTTATTCGTTGGTGTTTTATTTATTAGGTATGGTTTGATCTATTATATTTTAATCTATATACTTACGTAAACATTATACTAAGAATAATACAATTGTAACAGTTCTGTCGCGACTTGACTTTCAAAAATGATATAAGTAATTACTTGGGAAAGTACTACATCTTAAGTACTTACGGTTTACAAGGAAATACCCCTTTCTTTAACCGACTTCAAAAAATTAGGTCATCAATGCAACGGGTATTTTTTAAATTACCTCATAATTTTCGACTGGGTGAACCAATTTGGATGAATCTTTTTTTGTTTGAAAGGTGGTACTTCCCGTGTGGTTCTATTTCAATTTGGTCCAGTTCTGACAACGACATCCATGAGAAAACGATATAAATCTTAAATGTGGCTTAGTAAAAGTAGACTTTTAGGGGAATTGAAGTCGGTTTCCAGTTGTTTGTGAACGCATTTACTTGTTAAATTGGTTTATCAACAAAACTACACATAAATGTCAGTGAAAACTTCATATTTATCTTAACTGTTATTTAGTTAAAAAAATATATATAACTCCTTAGCGCGGAAGTCTCTCAATAAGAATAAATTGTCCAATTTTTGACAACGATCACTAAGTAATAAAAGTTAATTTTATATGTATTTTGATGTTGACAGTTGCAAAGCTGAAGATGGCGAGCTTTGTTTCCCGGACGGGTTTAGATTCGGGATAGGAAACTGGCCGTTTCTTCTACCGGTTGAAAAATCCGTATCCCCTGGATCAGGTATAAAGTTCTCTTCAAGTTAGTTTAATTTTCTCTGAGGAATTCTATCATAAAATTAAATATTGCAAAATGAATAAATTGAATTATATGTAACACAGAGAGATTAATAATGTCGAAAATTATAATTAGGAAATCAAACCATTTTATCAGACTGCGCCAGCAGGGTTATGTTTTTTGTTTGGCACGCTCTGCGGGCTGAACGGCTTGATGTCGCGTTTTAGCACCGCGTGACTAGAAATACTTTTTGGCAGGTAGTACTAAAAAAAGTATTATTCATAGCGAAAAAAAAGATAAAGGTAACCATTTTACATGGACTATCGATTTAGACAAAAATATTTTTCCATGCATCTTCCCCATTTAATTTACTGATTATGTTTACCTACTAATGTTATTGAATCATTCGGTTCTACAATATTACTGTGTTGGATGTTAATAATACTGGTTCAATAGACTTGTTTTCTAATTTATTTGATCATTATATTACAAATATCATCAGAGAGATAACTGTATTAAAAGTTGTAACTTGTTTTGTCCAGACGGCAACGGAACATGCAGGAATCAATACCCCAACTCCGGTCCTGTCATAAAGGTCTCCGGGACTACAAAATCGGATGATGTCAACGCTGATCAGTACAAAAATGACGTCGAGCTACTTCTAGATCTCGGGGTCCAATACTACAAGTTCGCTATATCTTGGACCAGAGTTCTCCCTAATGGCCATAGCAAGTAAGTATACGTTCTTGGTCAACTGCCAAAGCAAGACTACTCATCACATCACCCCTCTGTTCGTTAGCTGCCTTCTCCCAACTAGACATAGCTGAACCTGCACTGATGACTTGGGTTAGAAAGTTAAAGCATGCAAGGCAAAGGTTTCCGTATGATGATGTTTAAAGTCAAGACAGTCAAAATTAAACAAAGAATTTTACTATGGAAAGCTATTTATTTTTAAAACGAAATGTTCATACTTTAGTACACTATGAGTACATGACAGGAAATTCCTCATCCTGACACCGTTTCGCAAACATCGGATGCCACCACGATCTAAATAGCTTATATGAGACATGAGTTTGTAGATATATCTTCTTATTCATGGCTTCACAAAGTTTACACGCGTTCAGGACACGCGATCTCTTCATCACGTAATGATTCTTCCACCTGAAGTAGTCAGAATACATTTCTCTGTCCCTCGTTGCTGCGTAGATTTCTCGCGCGAGAGTATCCGGCGTGTATTCCATCGCGTTTATATATGAGCCCGGGGGAAGATATCTGAAGAGAAAAAAACGTGCGTTCCACACCGAGGGTTCCGTACAGAATATAAATAATTAACATACTGAAAATCATAAATAATAATAGATAAAACTTATCGTAAACGCGATTTTAATGAGATACAATTAAAAATTATACTTTTCAGATTTATTCCTGTCCTTGCACTTTAAGACTTTCAAAAAGGTTTTGATTCTCTTACATTCTCTAAGGAAATGGTCTGAAATTACGGCTCCACTCTCTCTACTCTAACTCTAAAAAAACATTGGTTTCTGTAATCCAACAAAGTGCCCTGACAGTTTTGCTTGATCCCTACATCTGTATTCGGATCGTCTGTGTTTAACCACTAAAGCAATACTTACTTTTCATAGTTACCTTTCCCAAAAACTACGGGCACAACATTATTTTGATACGCTATCAGAATCTCATCGCTAACAAACCCTTCTGAAACAGAATCTTCGAATGCCAAATAGAAATAATATTCTTTCCGCAACTTCCTAAAACAACGCCTCATGGTGCCGTCCTTCTTACAATCACTTCTGCCACACGTTCCAAATATGTCGACGGTAAAGTTATAAGCCTGCAGTGCATTGTCCAATTTCTCAACGAACTTCTCTCTGCGGCTTACAGTTTTACATTTGTTCATAAATATAGCTGCAACCTTGTACTTGCCAATGAGCTTACTGATTTGAAAGAGACTCAATGGTTTCATATCCAAACGCCAATGGAAATGGGTGCCCAGTTCTTGATCTTCAGTGTTATAAGCCGCTATAAATGTGTAGGAGACCGTAGATTCAATCCTGCGTTGGATAAATAACATTATTTATCTCACATTGAGGGAATTCTGCTATTTTTATGCTAAATCTAAATGCTGCTGGAATCATGGACCTAACTTACCCACTACTAGATGAACCAACGCCCTAGTGAAGGTCGCGAGGAGACGATAGATGAAAGCGGCTCTGGAGTCGGTCACTTTGGCGTATGATGGGAGATTTTCCGATTAATGATGATGATATTCTACTACACATTAATTGAGGTGTGTTATCAAAGAAGAAGAAACTAAAGTAGATGGCTATGATTACCTGTATGTCCAAGTCCAATTAAAGAAATCATCATAAACAGGATCACAGACTGGATAGTTGTCAGCTGAATCATTCGACGCAAAAATAAACTTCTGTTCATTACTTCTCACTTTGGGTAAATCATTGATATCTTCATGAAGATCTTGTGCACTGAAGACTATTGCGTCAAAGAATCTAGTATCACCTAACAGGTCCCTATTCTTCGTGAAATAACAGTTTATATGTTTGCATTTATTCTGTATGAAATATTTCTGACCGTCTCCCTCGAAATCTTGAAGCTTTGTCCAAATCAATATGTATTTCAAGTCTGATAAGTAGCGCTTGATTTTTAGTTTTGTTTTGTTTTTATTCAACATTTGCTTGATTAAAAAGTAAATAATAATTAAACACAAGAAACGTTTGTAAAATTTTGACATTCTGGGGAACGTTAGGCGTGCCATTGTAATTACTCTCCTTACT
Organism: Carcina quercana; assembly: GCA_910589575.2. Classification (NCBI taxonomy): domain Eukaryota; kingdom Metazoa; phylum Arthropoda; class Insecta; order Lepidoptera; family Depressariidae; genus Carcina; species Carcina quercana. The sequence continues at coordinate 14,226,717 of OU342427.1, forward strand.
GATGTGTTGTATTGTTGGGGATCGAGGCTGATTGGCATTGACGTAATCTTTGTCCTGAGAAATCCACAATCGAACTTGTTTACAAACATCATTCCGGTGCGTCTCCAGTTTGTTTCAGGGTTCCATTTAGAGAAATATTTACTTTTAGAGCTCTGACCTAAGCTAACGATCTTGACCAATTCTTTGTGCGTGTAGCAGTTACAATACATTAAGTTATTCGTGTTATCAATTTCTGAACTAATCCGTCATTCATATTGTAAACAAAATTCTTGATTTGTTGTCCATCAATAGTGAGACTTTAAAGTATAGGCATAGAAGAAAAGGGTGCATTTGAGAATAAGTGAACGAGTACTATATACATTTGTAAATGTAAAAGTTGTGGTTCAAACATGCATAAACGGGTCAACATATTTAGATGGGATATAATATATTATGGATAAGCAAATACGAATTTTTAATCCCGTAATGTGGTTTCTTGCGAAAATTTCTAAAATCGAAGTTAACGAAGTCATATGCAAAAGTGTCACACAAGTCACAGATAATTAGAATTTTAGATTTAATAATCACACTACAATTTCATTTTATTTTTGCAGTCTACAACTTTTCACGTGACAACAAACATTTGTTTGAAATTATACGTCTTCAAACTTCGAAATTATTCGCCTACACTCTCTGCAGCAGAGTTAGGCCTGAGCCCCTGCAGTGGGGGCGTATATAGGCTGTTGATGTTGATACTTCTTCAAATAAAAATAAAGAGAGTACCTAATTTTCCAGCAAAATTGATCCAGATGGTGTGAAATATTACTCGGATCTAATCGATGAGCTGCTTGAACATAATATTGAGCCACTGGTAAGCATGTATCATTGGGAACTACCACAGTATTTTGAAGATCTTGGTGGCTGGACCAACCCCACTGTGGCTGATTACTTTGTGGATTATGCCAGAGTAAGTAAATAAAGCGCAAACAGAATAAACCCAAACGATCCTAATGATCCTATTTCCATAAATAGCGACAGTGTTTCCAAAACGTTTGACGACATCTTAGATTTTGATAACTATACAATTTAGAACAGCATCTAACCGACGAATAACTCTTAATTTTAGGTCTTGTTCGATTCTTTCGGCAATAGAGTGAAGAACTGGATCACATTCAACGATCCACATCTGATCTGCACTCAATTCTTACTCAAAGACGACATCGATCACGTTAAAAGCTATCTCTGCGGTCACACAGTTCTGATTGCACATGGTAAAGTGTATAATATGTATCAGGAAGAATTTAAGAATAAGCAAGAAGGTGAGACCAGATGTTTATAAGACATTACCTACGGGAAGGCTTATATTTTATTTAATGAGACTTTGCAAAATTGTTCTCATAAATGTAGAAAATTGACGATAATAACTCATGTTGCAGGAAACATTAGTATATCTTTCGACTATCCATGGATTGAGCCAGCAAGTGATGCAGATAATGACACCACTCAAATGGCAAGACATTTTCATGTAAGAACTCTTTTAATATTCTTTAATATTATAATTATAATAGAGGCAGATTTGGTGTTAAACACTTCAGCAAAAATTTGCTACCAGAACTCTGGTATCCTTTTAGTCCTGGAAACTTGCTCTAATATATTTAATTTTAACTTTATTCAGCTGACGGAAGCTATTTTAGTTGACTCGAAAAAAGAAATAGGGTAAAATTAACTGAAGATTGAAGATACAGCTTTGATCCAATCTAATTATTGACCGAGTTCTGCTATGGGTTCATGTAAAGCCACATCGCTAGCAGTATAGAAGAAAAAGCAGAAAATATGTTTTAACATACAATTTTTTAGCCTCTATTGTGAATGGAGGAACGATTTAACTTGTTTTGTTTCTGCTAGTTATATTTTTATTTACTAAACTAATGTAGCGCTGTGGAAATGACATTTTGCGCTATTTGTTCAACTGTTGGACATAAGCCTCCTTCATAGATTTTCACGTATGACTTTCTATACGAGGATTTGCCGTAACAATCACGCTTGATAGCCACTTACGTCAATCATCCTCTAAATTTCATTTCAGTTCAGCTGGTTCGGACATCCTATTCTCTCTAAAGATGGCGACTATCACCCTGTGATGAGGCAACGTGTCGATGAACTGTCAGAGCAAGCAAATTATTCCCGTTCGCGATTACCAGTCTTCACACCTGATGAAATTGAAATGATACGAGGCTCTTACGACTTTCTTGGACTGAATCATTATTCTACCTTTTTTGTAACGACTGAAAATGTAACAGGAATCACACTTGACGATAACTTAGGATTCAAGCTGGACAACACAAGCAACGTGACGGAATCTTATAGTGACGGTAGCTATGTAAGTAAATATATGATATGTGATGTATGCCGATACCACATAATCGGATCAGACTGAATAATGCCGGGGTACTAAAGGATCACCTTGAAAATACGTTCCTTTAACAACGATTCTTGGTACAACACAATAAAGACCAATTCAATTTGTACAGCGTTTGTCAGACAGTTCTGTTCTGCAGTGAAATTTTCACATTTTGATAGCAGTAATCGCTGAAATAGTTGGATTTGATCGACAAATCCCATGGAAAACCCCGTACTCACCTTGACCCAAACTAAATGTACATTTTAGGTCATGCGCTAGGTCTTAAAAAGGATGGGGAACTGTGCTTTGGTTTAAAAATCAGAATAAAGAGCTCTTTTTTTTAGGCTGCACCATGGGGTCTTAAACAGCTCTTGATTTGGATCAAACAAAACTATGACAACCCACCGATTCTGATAACCGAGAACGGCGTAGAATCTGGGCCTGGAACGCAAGACGTAGACCGTATATCCTACATCGACGGCTACCTAAAGGAGCTATATTCCGCAGTAGTAGATGAAGGCTGCAATGTATTGGGATACACGCTTTGGAGTCTGATGGACAACTTTGAATGGTCAGTTGCACGTGAAAATTTTGTTACAGTCTTTCTGAGTAGGTTTGACCACAGCCACCAGTGTTCGGTGGTCGCCACAATTTATAACCCAATATTTGCGGTGCGGTCCCACGATGGACTTCAAGATGGAAGGTTTTCTCGTACTTCTGTCAGACTGCCATTCTCAAAGCTGTGGTGGAATCTCAATCTCAATGGACTGAAGCAAAAACAACGACGCCAGTTCTAATGATTCCCTATTTTGTTTCAGCCAACGCTTCGGTCTGTATGAAGTGGACTTCGACTCTCCAAACCGCACAGTCACACCGCGTATCTCTTCTGAATATTATTCTAAAATAGCACAAACTGGGTGTATTCCCCCTACTGAAGATTTTGACTTGACATACTAATTCATTATTTTAAATCTTAGGCATAATGTGAGAAACCATACAGAAAAACTATACTTAGAACCATTGATACTATTTCCGGAATGATAATAATTGTTATACCTAAGCTGATGTTTTATAGGTCATAATAAATGAAAAAGTAAAAAAATAATTACATTGAGTCATTCAAAAGACTTGATGCTATTGGTTCTGCGACCACAAGAGCTCCACCCGGTTATGATTTTTTTAAACTAGCCTATGGGCGTCCACTTGACCTCGGCCTTGGCTTAGGGCTTGTAGCTAGGATCGAAGCAAATCTAATTTATAATCCCGTGATGCCAGTACTTGTACGCCAGGTCCATATGAATATATCGTAACAACAACAGCAACGCAAAATTTCACTACAAGTACCTCATCTGATCTCTGCGAGCTAGCTAATGAAAGCTTAAAATTCCTTTATTTTACGCTCAGATTTGAGTGCTTTGCAGAATGGATCAACTGCACTCACAACAAGCGTTTGGTGTAAGGCGACCATGATTAAATGTAAATAAGTAAATAAATGAACACAATCCTAAAAATCTCTGTTTTTACTTCATCATCATCATCATCAGCCGGGAAACGTCCACTGCTGGACATAGGCCTCCCTCATGGTACGCCACATCGACCGGTCCCGAGCCACCTGCATCCAGCGACTCCCCGCGACTCTAACCAGGTCGTCGGTCCATCTAGTAAGGGGACGGCCTGGTAGACGTTTCCCGGTACGTGGTCGCCACTCGAGAACCTTTACTCCCCACCGGTTATCGGTTCTTCGAGCGATGTGGCCTGCCCATTGCCACTTCAGCTCACTGACTCGTCGAGCTATGTCGGTGACCTTCGTTCGTCTACGGATTTCCTCATTCCGGACCTTATCACGTAGAGAAATTCCGAGCATAGCTCGTTCCATTGCTCGCTGAGTGACTTTGAGCTTGTTTATTCGGCCCACAGTAAAAGACCACGTTTCGGTTCCGTATGTCATCACTGGCAACACGCACTGATCAAAGACTTTTGTCTTTAGACGCTGAGGTATTTTGGACGAGAAGATATGCCGTAATTTCCCGAACGCTGCCCAGCCGAGTTGGATTCTTCGGTTGACCTCTTTGTCGAAGTTGGACCTACCTAGTTGAACGATCTGTCCCAGGTATACATACTCGTCTACAACTTCGATTGTAGTGTTCCCAACCACTACCGGCATAGGTGCAACATGGACATTTGACATGATTTTCGTCTTGTCCATGTTCATTTTTAAACCTACCTGTTGGGAAACTCTGTTGAGGTCATTGAGCATTACGTTCAGATCCTCCAAGGATTCTGCCGTTATGACTATGTCATCGGCAAATCGAAGGTTAGTGATGTAGTCGCCGTTGATGTTGATGCCCAGTCCTTTCCAGTTCAGAAGCTTGAAAACATCTTCCAGTGCAGTGGTGAAAAGTTTCGGGGATATAACGTCACCCTGTCTTACACCTTTCTGCACTTGGATCGGTTTCGTGCATTCATCCTGTACTCGGACGGACATTGTGGCTTTATTGTATAAACATTTCAACACTTCGATATAGCGATAGTCAATGTGGCACCTTTGGAGAGACTGAAGCACTGCCCAAGTCTCGATTGAATCAAAGGCTTTCTCGTAGTCCACAAACGCCAGGCATAATGGCCGATTATACTCCTCGGTCTTCTGTATAATCTGCCGGAGCGTATGTATGTGGTCTACGGTACTGAAGCCTTTTCGGAAACCGGCTTGTTCGGGAGGTTGGAAGTCGTCAAACCTGTTTTTACTTAAATTAAGTCAATTTTCACTCATATTATTATTTTGACGAACTGCGTTCTGCTTTGTACGACATTTTTTTGGGTTCCCTACCCAATGGATAAAAACGGGACCCTATTACTAAGACTCCGCTGCCCGTGTCTGTCTGTTTGTCTGTCCGTCTGTCACCAGGCTGTCTCATGAACGCACCGTGATAGAAAGTTGAAAATTTCACAGATGATGTATTTCTGTTGCCACTATAACAGCAAATACTAAAAACCAGAATAACATAAAAATTTAAAGGGCCACCATACAAAAGACGCAATTTTTAACGGATTTTGATAACGGCAGCAGGTAGACGCTTGAATCATAGAATATTTGCTTATGACATGAATATGAATACTTTTTATCAACATCTTAACTTAAACAAACAAAAACTTAAAAATAACAAATAAATCTAAGACGGTATGTAAATTTGGCGGACTTATCCCTCAACAGAGATTGTTTTGAACGGCAAATAAGTGAAACTCTATAACCAGACGTTTTATACACGCTGGTATATACAAAACCACTAAACATTGACCCGCGTTGTTATGAAAAATCTCTTAGCGTCGTTGAACTGTTTTACATAACTGAGTTGTTTAGTAAAACAGCTGGTGGTTATGTAAAACAGCTTTTTAAGCAATTTAACTGCGACAGAGACATGCACACACGAGTCACCCAGGACACTAATGTCATTGACTTCACTCCGTTTACTATCGCTATATTTTTTTAAACGCGACTGGCTGAATTGCGAATAATGGCGAGACCACAACTATGAAATTCACATATGAAATTATACCCAAGAAAAATGCACGGCATTGAACTATGACATGCATGCAGCCTGACAGTCAGTCATATATAAAATTGAATTTTATTTGGATTTTTTTATCCCGAAATCCATTTTTAATCGACACTGAAAACTTAATGAAAAAAATGAAAATGAAAAAAATATTTATTTTCTTTTATATGATTACTTTAACAATACAGTTTTTGGGACACTCCTTTTAAATTTAAAAAAACTTGTATTAGGAGGCCCCGCTCTTCTGCTAGTTATTTAAGATATACAAATACTATTTTTTATTTATTTATTTCATAGGTGCTACTAACAATTAACGTGTGTGTTATATCTATGATACTACCTCTAAAAGAACTTCGGTTTGTTTGTAGGAAGCATAATTTGTCAGAAAGAGATTCAGTCCAAACTTTACCACATTTTAAGTGAACAAGCATAAGTAAACTAGGATCATCACTGCTTTCAAATACCAAAGAATGATAGAAAAGAGTTTATTTGGCACAGAAATTACAAAAATATATAACTTAAATACTTATTTCTGATTGTGTGAGTGATTGAAATGAGGTAAAGTCAAGTGCAAAAATCGTTCCTACTGAAAAAAACTTTATTTCTTTACGAAATGTGCATGTATTCACAGCTTAACAACAGCTCCAGATATCACATGTTTATATTAGTTACGTATGATGTCAAGGGGTTATCGGTAAGCGGGAGGGAGTCCGTGCCTCTGTGTAGTGTAATATTTGTTTGTGACAGCCAAACAGTTACAGCATGGAGGTCTCCATTTGTGTTGTTGTGTTTCTAACTGCAGCTTTTTTAAGGTAAACATTTGCAGTCCAATATGTAAAGTATGACTATACACGTAGTTTTAAAAGTACGTAAACAAAGGAAAAAATTAATGAAACTTTGAATTGCGTCATAAATGATACCTCTAGGTATTCACCTGTTCATATTTTAGTGTTCATAGGTTTTGCTCCATATAGAAATTTTAAATTATTTTGTTTCCAAAAAATTAAATATAAACTGGAAATACATACTTAAAACAATGGCAGACATAATATGTGCGCACGCTTACCTATACAACGGCATTCTCGTCACTTATCATTAGAAGGGACTAAAGCCTAGTATTTGTTTCATTTTATACATATTTTTGTTGAAGTTGTTAATATTTTCGATTTATTGTCGAATTTAGTGTTGTTTGTTTGCATACATCAATACACTTTATTATTCTTGTCCTCATTGTAGAAACAATCGTTCTCTCAAATAATGGATCTACAACATATTTAACAAATATTGCTCAACTTTTCTCAGAGCTAAACCTAACGACTTATCGTCACTGACAATTTCAGGCATAGAATTCCTATTCCTAAGGAAAAATACTTCCTAATCAGGTGATATTGTTAGTTAAGCGTTCGTTCGCATCTTTTATGATAATAAAAATGTTCTTGTTGCAGAGTTGAAACAAGTCACGTTAGTTCGAAGTTATGTTTCCCAGATGATTTCATATTTGGTGTCGCGACTGCTTCGTATCAAATAGAAGGAGCATGGAATGTTTCAGGTGAGCTACATAAAGTAAAAGGTTCATGAATTATTAAATATTTGATAGAAATATTGTCAAAAAACGACTCAAAATTATATCTTTATACTATATAGGGGTTGAAGTTTGAAGTTGACGTTTTTTAATCTTACAACTTTTAATTGTTGTAAAAAATGTTTTTACTTGTATTCATTTGATTCTGGATTCTAAATAAAAGCGTGTTAAAAACGAGTTGCTGGACATGGGCATATCCGCTTGTCTGCTTTTTCTTCCTATTTTGCTGCTATCGTAAAACCGGACTGAACCGCAATACCACTCTGTGGATGTTATATACGAAGCTAACTTCGTGCGAAATACGTACTTTTGTTGCCATCTTCGTCTGCGAGGACTTCAGAAAATTAATCAACGGGAACCGTTAAATTAATGTACCCGAATAAAAAATATCATACTGTCTTCAAACTACTTGCATACCAAGAGTCAACAAACAGAAAATTTCACTTTCGCATATTTTGTAATATTCGTGTGCGTTATAAGATAACACATTGACGGAGTATCATTTTCAATGCAAATGCAACGCAATCTTTGACCCTAGCTTGATACTAGTGTGTAGGTATTGCATTTATATATGTACGTATGTATGTATACGCGTATTATAACGATGGTATCTATTCTAAGAATAAAGTTGCATAAAGATTCCCTTTCATACAAAATATTTTGTAGCATTCCTTATTTGTTGCCTAGCCACAGAAGCGAAGCCAAAAATGCTCATTTATTCCCTCAACCACTCGTATTTTTTACAAATTGGTGACGTATAATTGCAAGCGTCGTGCTCGTCCGCGGATTACAGGTCAATGACATTACATAGAATTCAACATGGCGGGTTTTTAGAAGAAATATAAAGCTACCCCCAAAATAATAAATAAGACTAAAATATCATACCGTAACAAACGGTACAAAAGTTGTTTTTTGGTGCGAGTGCCTACATGAAATCTTGAGCTATCAAAGTCTATAATTGAATCACGAGCGTAGCGAGTGATTCTAATACTGAGCAAAGCCATGTAATTAAAGTCATGAGACCATAACAGCCACTGTGCTCACCTAGTGCTCACTTGTTGAACAAATAACTATTCTTGTCATTTTTGTATAATGGGTTTTGTTAACTTTCTTTTTATTTCTTGCAGGTAAAGGTGAAAGCATCTGGGACCACTACACTCACAACCGACCAGACCGAATCTTCGACCACACCACCGGCGATGTGGCTGACGACTCCTACCATCTGTTCCGAGAAGATGTCAGGTTGCTCAAGGAGCTCGGTGTCAAGTACTATCGCTTCTCCATGTCTTGGACGAGGATACTGCCCACAGGCTTCAGCAAGTACGGATTTTTATACCTGATTTTGTTTTCTAATACAGGTTGAAGATGTCGGAAAACCAGGACGATAAGTATCTACGCGAATTTATACATGTCAGAAAACACTTTTTAACGTACATATAAAATGCCCCACCTCCAACCGAACCGAATAACGGGGATTTCCCGGGACCTGTGACCTTCTTTTTTTTCTTCGAGAGATTCTATCGGCTCAATTTTTACTTTCCTTTTACTTACTTTACAGCGAAATAAATGAAGATGGCATCAGATACTATACCGAACTGATCGAAGAGTTGTACAAACACAACATCCTTCCCGTCGTGACCATGTACCACTGGGACCTGCCTCAGAGCATCCAAGACCTTGGCGGCTGGACCAATCCCATCACAGCAGAATACTTTGAAGATTATGCTCGAGTAAGATGTTTCTGTTTTTAGAATTGGCAGTGTGGTCTCGCCCTTAGAATAGCATCACAACAGTCAAAGTTCAGGAGATGGACAGCATCGTCTACATATTTATCTATTACCATCTTACACCGATCAGAAATCCTGTTACACAAACACAAGCTGTTGAGAGAGTAAACAAGAGGGAAATGATTTGTCCACCAGGAAGCTTATTAAAGTCAATGCCCGACCTCACACCCTAGCTGTGAGAGTTTTTAAGCCGCCATAGGCCTCTGGCATGTCCCATTTAGAACTCAGACCAACGGATTAACGTGACTTCCGAACCACAGAGTCATCTTACTTTTCAGACAATCAGGTTGTTCCGCCTGCAATGTCATAACCAAACTGGAGAGAGACTCACAAAGTTATTTTTTGACAACGTCCCCATCAAGAATCGAACCCGGGACCGTATATTGCAAGCTATCGTGGAAAATTGATAGCTTTTTGTTTCAGGTGCTCTTCGACTCTTTCGGTGATAAAGTCCGAGCTTGGATCACATTCAACGAGCCTCTTACCTTCTGCCACGATGGTTACGGCGGCACCGACGCCCCCGGCAGCAGATCCAGTGGGTTCGAAGACTACATGTGTGGACACAACGTCCTCAGAGCCCACGGGAAAGTCTACAGGATGTATGAGAACGAATACAGGAATAAGTTCAATGGTAAGTATTAAATCAGTTATCTATTTATTATTCCATACTTCCGACTCTTACAACACCACTTTGCTGTCTGTTTGTCACCTGTCGCGTCTGATTATCTCAGCAACTTCATCATCATCATCATCAACAGCCTATATACGTCCCCACTGCAGGGGCTCAGGCCTACTCTCATACAGCAACTTCAGCAGGGTCAATATCCGTTTAAGACATTTATTTCACAAAACAGAATACAATTCACTTATATTGTGAAATACAAGATACATTTGGTGGTAATCTTAATTTTCAAACTAAATATCTAAATGTTTCTTTACAAGGACCTACCCTCAGTGTGGGTCTGACTCGCACTTGCACTGTTTTATATTCTTTCTAAAATTCTCATTTAATTGAGGTTTACACACAATAATGGCTAAGTGCATTGTTTCAATTTAAAAATGTCAAAGTCTAAACAAGCTAAATATGTTTTTCATGGTGGCTTACAGGCAAAATCGGTATCACATTGGACTTAGCGTGGATGGAACCCGCTTCAACATCAGAAGATGACCAGATGGCAGCTGAAATTGCAAGGCAATTCATTGTAAGTTATTTTTGACAGAATAATAGACAACGTACTGGGAAGCGTGTACCGAGAATCGTCCACTGCTGGACATAGGCCTCCTACATGGTATGCCACATTGACCGACCCCGAGCCACCTGCATGCAGCGATTCCCCGCGATCTTAACTAGGTCTTCGGTTCGTCTAGTAGGAGGACGGCCCGGAACACGCTTCCCGGTGCGTGGTTGCCATTCCAGAACTTTTACTTTTGCTAAAAAAAAAGACGTAAAAGATAGATGTTTCGGTGGACTGAAATATGATGCATAGTCGACAAAGAATGTGCGATAACCTTGTCATATAGTTTGATGATCGAATACAATTGTACAGTTGTATACAAGTTCAAATTTATAATGAACTGGTAAGGTAATGGCAAAGAATTAATATGTTATTGTAAAGCACTTTGTTAACTGACTGCCCCAACAATCACATTATCACGTAAATGTCAGATCAAGAATTACTCTAACGATACTCAGGCCACGGAGACCCAGCATTTCCTTACAATTTCAGTTCGGCTGGTTCGCCAACCCAATCTTCTCCAAGCAAGGCGACTACCCCCCAGTCATGCGGGAACGAATTGATGAGATGTCCAGACGTCAGAACTACCCTCGCTCTCGTCTCCCTAAGTTCACTGAGGAAGAAATTAAACTCATCAGAGGTTCTTATGACTTTCTGGGGTTGAACCATTACACTACGTACCTGGTGACTAAGAGCAGCAATAAGTTCAGCAGTCAACCTTCAATGGATACAGACATGGGAGTTGTGATCACGCAGAAACCAGAATGGCCCAGAGCTAATTCTACATGGTTGAGAGTAAGTTATTGTGAAAAGTTTTACTTTGTATTTCATACTCATGCAATCGCTTTATGAAATTGAAATTTTCATATTTTTCTAGGAATAAATTAGGTTCTTTGTAAGACTTATGTCCAAAATTCAAAATGTTCAAATTTCCAATAGTAAAATAGTCCAAATGTAAAAATGACCACTGTAAAGGTGCCTCTTCAACAACTTAACGTATTTTTTCATATCAGTCACGAATTTGTTCTACTCGTATGTTTCCCATACAGGTATTATTCCTGCGCCAACTTATCACTTTCCAGGTGCTCATCGTGCACTCTCTCATAAAGCAGCCTGAATTATATAAGATAGTATATTTCTATCGGTTCTTCGAGCGATGTGGCCTGTGGGGAGTAAAGGTTCTCGAGTGGCGACCACGTACCGGGAAACGTCTACCAGGCCGTCCCCCCACTAGATGGACCGACGACCTGGTTAGAGTCGCGGGGAGTCGCTGGATGCAGGTGGCTCGGGACCGGTCGATGTGGCGTACCATGAGGGAGGCCTATGTCCAGCAGTGGACGTTTCCCGGCTGATGATGATGATGATGAGTATATTTCTTCTTAGTTGAATTAGAAAACTCATATCAATAGCTGACTTTTCTTCTTCGCACAGGTCGTACCATGGGGCTTCAGGAAGACACTGAACTGGGTCAAGAACACATACGACAACCCTCTGACAGTGATCACTGAGAACGGGATATCCCTAGAGCCTGGCCTCCAAGACACGAGACGTATCAACTACATTAACAGCTACCTAAGGGCCCTACACGCGGCCATTACTACGGACAACTGCAATGTAGTTGCGTACACGCACTGGAGCTTGGTAGATAATTTTGAATGGACAAGGGGCTTCTCGTAAGTAGTCTTATCATGTATTTTTACTCAACTACGGATCCAACGGGAGGTGGAATCTGTATGGTGGAATCATAACAGCCACTTGCTGATTCGGTCAAGCCATAATCATTTTTAACCGCCTGTGTTATAATCCATTTGCTTTCGGTACAATCGATCGGAATTTGTGGTTATTGTAGAAAACCCAGTATTTAATAATACACATATATTATTTTTTCTTCATCATGACCAGCCTCTATATGTCCCCACTGCAGGGGCTTATACCTACTCTCCTACAGAGAATGTAAGTGTGCAAATAATCAACCTAGCGGGACCAGTGCGGATTTCACACACACACACGCATATTTTGAATTTCTTCTCAGGAGTGTGCGGGTTTCCTCACGATGTTTTCCTTCACCGAAAATCCAATGACAATTTTTATAATTCGTACATAAATTCCAAATAACAAATTGGAATTCATCGGTACGTTCCAAATCTAACCCAGACCTCGATTGTTCAAGGACGGACTTTCTACCCAACTAAGCTTTTTAAACTTAATGTAGGCAGCAAAAATATTTGGTTGCGACTGCCAGACCGGGCATCACTAATACTCGGTCTGCTTGGTGGTAGGCCATTTTATATCCACCTGGCAGTGCCCGAGAGCATGGGCAAAATGAAACTTTTCACTTCACAATACTGTATTTCTTCTACTTATTTCCCCAACATTTAAATTATGAATCTGTCCATGTGTATATTTATACAAGCCCTCTATTTTCAGGGAACGATTCGGCCTGTACGAGGTGGACTACAAATCTCCCAACCGCACGCGCACTGCTCGAATATCTGCAGAGTACTTCGCCAAGATCGTGCAAACTGGTTGTTTACCTACACAGATAGACTATTGGTTAAGATATTAGTATTATTATTCGCTTCTCAATAATGTAATAAACCGATTACATTTAAATATAGATTTATTTTATATGAATTTCTTCGATTATATTTTAATTTAAAAAATTCGTACTATTTTATAATAAGTTTGAAGTGCCATAGATAATAAATAGAAACAATAATAATTGGCGGTACGCAAGCTCCACTCCGCTTTTACAGTCACTTATTTCGGGTCTCAGAACACCTTATCTAGGTACACTCGAGAACAAAAATATGAATCCACTTTCAAACCATGTCACATTCACCTTTAATTGACATTTCCTTCCAAACAATACATAGAAACAAGCAAGAGTGAATGTGACACGGTTCAAAAGCGGATTTTTGTGCTCGAGTGTACAAAGATAAATTATACGCAATTTTACCGACGGGCGGACGAAGGCTTAGTTTAAACCCCAAACCAACAATGGCTGCACTATAAAAGTGTCATCAGCAAAAGTATTTTAAATATAGACACGCACTATCTTTAATTATCAGTGTGGTACCGACATAAATTGATTTTTAAATAAACATCAATCATAAGCATGACAAGTTTTGTAAACCAATGGCAAAACTCATTATTTTACAACAAATCAAAACGGTAGAATGGAGCGCGAGCGTTACTATCATTCTGAGATTCTGTCAACATTATTCCTTGGTTTTTTGTTGCCGTTGTTAATAATTGAAAAACAGTGAACGAAGACGAAGTGAAACATGGAATATTGTCGTGTTTATTATTACTTGTTGATATTCTTAGGACTTATAATGAGGTAAATATTTTATTTATTTATTTTATTTATTATAAAAACTTTTATTTATTTTACATTTTTTAAACAAGAAATACATAAGTTATTGTAAAATTTATTATAACATTTTTTTAATATTTCGGCAATTAATTTCAAAAATAAGACAAGATTCAACAGGCAAGACAGATTCAGTCATGTTTAGCCCCCTGGAACTATATTAATATACTTCAGATCTATTATGCAAAACCTTAGTGCTTGACGATAGGCCTCTCACATACGTATAACACCGTCATCATGTTTTTATTCTTATTTATTTTATGTCAGAATACATAGTTCGATGTCTTGTAAACCTAAAATCTATTTTAGTATAAATGAAATTACAAACCTAAGAAACTTTTTAAACAATAGTCATTACATATTATTCACATTTATTTATATACATTTTATTTACACAGTAAATGCTTTCTTTTCATGAAAAATTTATATTCTTATTTCCGGTTACGTACTTTTATTACAACAATTACTCGCGGCTTTCTCTGGAAGTAATCCCAGTATTATTTTTGTAAAAATATAACCAAGACCCGTGATTTCGAAGTATAAGTCGGTCGTCTTAACTTTCATTGATACAATTCACGACAAGTATCTAGATGTTGTCTGGATTACACTTTCAGTTGTAGTACATTTTGATGACGCTTACTCTGTCTCAAATTTCTGATGCAATTTGCATTTCTGCGTGATTAACCAATCTTTCGGTATATTTGCTTACCTTTTCTGTAGTCACTGGAACTTGTATTGTTTCATTCAACTCTTAGCTCGACATTATTGCGATAACAACTAAAATTTGATGTTTTTGTGAATTTCTAGTCAAAGTAACTAAATTAGCTGTCTTTAGAATAGGTAAAGTCGTAAAACGCAACTAAAAGAAATTTTCAGGTGAACGACAAAAGTATATCAATACATATCAAAAGTATATTACTGCAATCACTAATCCACTTGCCAAGCTTGATGAGGACGATAAAAAAGATTCTTTCGAAATTATTTATTTCGATAATGTAATTGCTCCTGAACGCAGTCTGTTCACTTGCCAAGCTTGATGAGGATGATAAAAAGATTCTTTCGAAATTTCGAAAGAATCTTTTTTATCCGCGAATAATTTTGAAACGTTGTATAAACATAGATCAGAAAGTTCTGGAGTCGACGAAACAATTTGTTTCCCAAAAGATTTCGGATTTGGCACAGCAACCGCTGCGTATCAGATCGAAGGAGGTTGGAATGCTACTGGTAAGTTAATATTACCTCTATATATTCTTATCTACATGTATCGGTGTTCGTTGAAGATAGAAATTTATCTGGCATACCATCAACTTTAATATTCGTAGATCGGTATTAATCGATACCGATTGAAGTCGAAGCACCCAGCTGGCAATATATTATGTTAAAATGACGCTTGCTAAATTCTATCTCAAAATGTGTATTTGTTGTGTATTTCTTTAGTATATTAATAAAATCGGCAAATTATTCTTTAAATTGACATCTCCGGGTACTACATGACTTGCCAATGATTTCTGGTTTATATTTGCTCAGTTTTTAGCTCTTTCTTCATGAGCATTATCTTTTCAGGCAAAGGTGAAAGCATCTGGGACTATTTCACCCACACTTATCCAGATAAAATTAAAGAGCGCGCTAACGGTGACGTAGCTGATGACTCCTATCGCCTCTTTGAACAAGACGTTGAACTATTGAAGAGCCTCAACGTTAAGTTCTACCGCTTTTCTATGTCCTGGTCGAGGATACTGCCGACCGGAATTGCAAAGTCAGTGACAGTTTTAAGTACCGCAATCTTAGATTTTTATATTTCCGGCTATGTTCAAACTTTTTATTCAACTTATCTGGAATAATAATATTAACGTTAATAATAAGATCATACTTAAACGCCTCCGCTGCCTAATAGCTTCATGCTTGGACTAACACGGAGATCCTGCTCGATTCTCGGTGAAGGTACCATATTACTTGATTTGCGGTAGTTTCTATGTCCGCCTGGCTAGATATCACCATGCTACCTGCCACCAAACAGCAGTGCTAATAGCACTGTTATGTTTCGGTATGTAAGGTAGCAGTGCTTATATATGATGTTCATATCTACCACGCGCATGATTAGTAAACAGTGCACCACTATCCTGCTTCTTTGGGTCTTCCTATTTAGACTGAGAAGGGTGCGTGAGACAGGCTGGTGATATTTCACGCTTAGCGGCAATTGTTTTGTCGTCCGTTCCTTTAGCCAGGATGTTAGTAGGTTAAAGAGTAATGGGATAGGAAAGGGATCGGTTTGAAAAAGATATCATGTTGAGTACATTTCGACACTAAGGCGAAAAGTCTATAAATTCAATCGAGTTTTGAGTGTTGTTGCCCGAGACGCAGTTGAAACATAGCGGGCTTGGATAATATGATGTTAACTAGCAGGCCACTAAGTAAAAACGTCAGAAAATAGATGTATTTCGTCGTCGTCCCCGCTTACTCACGCATAGCCTAGTCAGACTTATTTGTCTTATCGAGTTTGGTTCCGACCACTTACGTCACGGCGTGAATTTGAACTGGCCAATCAACGCGCACTTGTCTCCTTGTCTCATTGTGTACTCCGTTCCCCCGCAAACCTCATCAATTTGACCGACTTGTTTGTAGTAAGGAACATAACACGTATCGAAGGCGCGTAGTCTGTGATATGAATTGACAGACACAACTTACAAAACGAATAAATTCGTCTATTGAACTACAATAAAAATAAAATAAACCATTGACTTTCAGTGAAATCAACAAAGACGGAATCAGGTACTATACTGAGGTGATAGACCAGCTCTTGAAACACAATATTAAGCCTATGGTGACGATGTACCACTGGGACCTCCCACAAAAGTTAATGGACATCGGTGGCTGGACCAACCCTTTCGTTATTGATATTTTTGTTGACTACGCCCAGGTAAAGAGCACATTCAAAAGCGAGAATCAAAAGTATTTATTTGGGGATTTCTTAATTGAGGATAGTCCAACGCTTAACGTTAAGAAACACACTCAAAATCGCGGCTTTGTTCACAGATACTCTTCGACAATTTTGGGGATAAAGTAAAATACTGGATAACGTTTAACGAAGCTCAGTTTTTCTGTACTTTGGGGTATGGCTTAGGAAAACATGCTCCAGGGCTTGAGAACAGCGGCGTCTATGAGTACATGTGCGGCCATAATGTTGTAAGAGCTCATGCGAAGACATACAGACTGTATGAAAGGAAATACAAACAAAGATATAATGGTAACTCTAAAAAGCATGTTTGTATCACTGTGTTGAAGAATCTGTAAATCCGTGATACAGTTTCTTTAATCGCTAGATTTTTTCAGGTAAGATCGGCTTCACTGAGGCTTTCAACTTCATAATGCCTGAAACGCAATCAGACACCGATAAAAGAGCTGCGTACAATGGGATTCAGTTTGGTGTAAGTCTTTAGTATTCGCAATAGTTATGAAATAGATTTGAATCAAATTTTAACAAGCAACTGCGCTGAACATATGTCGACGATCTTATACGTACTTATAACCGGTGAAGGTCGAGAGTTTAACCGAAGGATGCAAGTGAAGTGATTAATTAACCTTTACTACCACCCTTCCAAAGCAGATACTATACAGATTCAGATATAATAATCGCAGTACGATGTTGCTGATTCATAGATAAATAGGCAGGTGCATCATCATTTTTTTAAATATGTATAATGGGTTTGCACTTGGCCTTCATCTCACCTGATGATAAGTGTCGATAAGGACGTTTGATGGTGAGCATGCGTACCCTGAAACCCTACCCTAACACCAACTAAACCGTGTACCGAAAGGTAACCCCACTGGGGATCGAACCCAGAACTTCCGGATCGTTGGTCCAAGCTTGTAGCTATTGGGCCACGGAGGCAGTCCTCCTTTCCTGAAAATTACCTAGTCGTATTTTAAGAAACCCACAGGATGACATGGGATGATAAAACTCTACAGCTGGGCGCATATGATCAGACGATGTCAGCTGACGATACCATGAAGCTGAATTCTTTTTAAATCTTTGCAGTTTGGCTGGCTGACGCATCCAATATATTCTAAAGAAGGAGACTATCCCATTGAAATGCGGACAAGAGTCGCCGAGAAATCTAAGCAGCAGGGGTTCCCTCGGTCTCGATTGCCAATTTTCACCCCTGAAGAGGTGGAAATGATCAGGGGATCTGCTGACTTCATTGGTTTCAACCATTATGGGTCAATCTATGTTACGGAGAAAAAGCCCGAGACAAAATACTCTCATTCTGATGATGCCAGCGTCAAATACAAAAGGAGCGTGGTGAGTGAGTCAAAATTTATAAATAAAAATCAGAAAAACAGTATTTCCTAATGTAAGTAAGGATATTTTAAAAGCAGTAGGAATATTGTTTAGGTTTTTTTTCTTCATTCAATCGTACTTATTAAATACTTGTCAAATTATTATAATTAACGCGTTACAAAAGAACTAAGGAACCAATTTCAACTACCCTAACAGTCTACAGCATTCGTCACCTAAAATGTTTACCCTTAGAGGTACAATTATCGGGGTATATAATTTGTTTTGGTTGATTTTCACAAAAAGCGCTTTATCAATTTCAATTTGTCTCAGTGCCCTATTTCCCCTAAGAAGGCCTTTGCCTCTTCCGCCCATGGGCAAGCTCTTTCAACCGCGAAGGGATTGTAGGTTGGTTGGAGCGTGGCGTACTTTGCGCTTCGATCATTGTTGATCGAAGACTTTGCGTGTTTATGTCTTGCCGCTCCCTTCTCTGCAGAAACGATGGTCCTAACTACCGACAGAATAACAGCATGGTAGAGGAAGTTACCTGCCTCGGCAACTTATATAACCACATGTTTATTTCTGTCTCTCTTCTTTATTTATCTGTAAAATTTTGTTCACGTTGTCTCTCTCCACAGTTGGACCCTGAAGGCTTCAGGAAGGCAGTGAACTGGATAAAGTTCCACTACGATAATCCAGTGATCATTGTCACTGAAAACGGGTTCCGTACAGGCCTAGGGCTCAACGATACTGACCGCGTCAACTATCTGGACAAATACCTGAGGGCGCTTCACACTGCCATCACTGAAGACGGTTGTAACGTTCAAGCTTACACATGCTTGAGTTTAATGGATAACTTTGAATGGCTTTCCGGTTACACGTGAGTTTTTCTTGCTTAGAGATGAGTTCAGTGAGAACCTTACTTTTAATTGCCATTTATTTTGATAAAATAGTAACGAGGACCTTGTTCAAAGGTGCATGGATAAATATGGTAACTTTAAATTACGTTGAAGTTTCTTTTGTATGGTAAATCAACAAAGGAAGCCTTAAGATTGCTGTACGTCACAAAATCCGGCCCGTAGCAGGACATGCTAGTATAATGCCCTAGTGTATCCGTACAAAATCTTTTCGGTGCGTTGGGACTAAAGTCGACGGAGAACTACTTTTTGACGACAGGCTATTGGACACAAATGCTGCTACCATTAATCCATTGTGTTTCTTATAGATAAGCAGTTTTATTTACTAAGCCTAAATTTAATGAAATATTGTTTTCGGTACATCACTATTGAAAGTTTACCGATTTTTCCACAATTGTGAAATTCTGGTGATGACTTTTGTGCCGGGAACTGAGTTGTTCATATCATATACATACATAACCCTAAATACCTTTTGAAATAACTTACATTTGACGTTGTTCCGGGGATAATTTGTGTTCTTAATGAAATATTTCTCTGTTCTTTCAGCGTTCGATTGGGTCTTCACGAAGTTGACATGACGACGCCGGAGCGAACGCGCACTCCGCGCCTCTCTGCGAAGTTCTACGCCTCTGTTGCCAAATCTGGCTGCCTTCCGGATAAACAGACCACAAAATTATAGACATTTTTTAAACTGTGTGACTTTATGTAGCTCCCGCAATTTGCTCATACAAAACGTCGCCGAGTGGCCATGAAGCTCTATCATGGAAGTGTGGCGGAATTACCACGAGCCAATCACCTAATCTAGCCTTAAGTTTATATCATATTGTATTTTTGTGCGTGTGTGTGTGTGTAAATAAGGCTTTGTGCCGGAATAAATTGATTTTATTTATTATAGAAACTGCCCTACCACCAACCAAACCAAGTATCCACTGGGAATCGAACCCGGGACCTCCGGTTTGTAAATCCAAGCTTCTAGCAATTACGCCACGGACGGCTGGAATATCTATCAGCCCTCAAATCATTAGGATTGTATGGAACCCTATATGCATCATCATCACCAGCCGGGGTACGACCACTATTGAACATATGCCTTCCCATGGCACGATACAATGACCAGTCTCGAGCCACATGCATACAGCGACTCCCTGCGACCTTAACCAGGTCGTCGGTCCATCTAGTAGGGGGACGGCTCGGTAGACGCTTCCCGGCACGTGGTCGACACTCGAGGACCTTTACCGTACCGAACCGTACCTACCGTAATCAAATATTAGTTCGCATCAAAAGTCTCTTATACACTCTCTCTTCAAAATGTATTTCCGACGTTAAGCGTCGGTGGCGCAGTGGATAAGGCGCGGACTTTCAATCTGAGGGTTCTGAGTTCGAATCCAGTCATGTAGCTATGAGTTGTTTTTCAATTCAAGTACGCTATCCGATTGCTTAACGGTGAAGGAAAACATCGTGAGGAAACCTGCACACTCCTAAGAAATTCAAAGGTGTGTGTGAAGTCTACCAATCCGCACTGGGCCTGCGTGGTGGACTATGGGCCATACCCTCTCTGTAGGAGAGTAGGCCTAAGCCCCTGCAGTGGGGACGTATATAGGCTGTTGATAATGAGGGGATTTTCATTTTTTTACTGATCTGGCACTAATGAAAGACAGGGTCGCCAACGTAGTAAAACGGGTAATAAGTGACGATCAAAAGAACTGATGGAGGAGTAGACGCTAATTTATTCGGAAAAGTGTCGCCATTTGTTGCCTATCCTTGCTGTCACAACTATACCTTGGCATTTTCGACACTGTTTCATTACCGATTATCCCAAAAAATACTTCGCGTACTTGTGGCATATGAGATACGTGTACGTTACATGGACGACACTTTAGCCTGGATATGGGAATTGAATGCTCGTGCCTATTTAAGAGTTCTGTTTTCAACACCAATCCTTGTGTGTGTTGGCTACTTACAGTGAACGAATTCAGGCCTGCGCCAGCGCACCCCGCGATTCAGTGCCAAATATTACGCGCAGTTGGCAAAGACGAGCCAGTGCACTAGTACCTACCAACATATCTCCCCTGGTGGGTAACGGGCTGCTTACCTCCACAAGCGCAGTATATAGGCTACAACAGTAACTACGAGTAACTGAACTATCCGTTATAATTATGTATATCGAGCTTATTTCATACTGCAAAGTAAGTTTTTCTACACAAATATTTCAAAGAGCTAAAGATTATAAGTTTGAATGTAGGAACTATTCAGCTTTTTTCAAAAATTATATCACAAATATTTGGAATTGGCCTTCAGGGTGAACAAAGCTATATGATAATGTTCAGGGTTTCGTCAAAAATTCGTTACAGAAATATTATTTCTATTTAAAATTATTTAATTTATATACGCAATTCATTTTGTATTTTCTTTACATCCGTGAGCGTGGTAGGTAAAGTTTAAAGCTTACTCTGCTTTCTCTAGATTGCCCTCTTCACCGAAGAACTACCACCGACCTATTATAACTTGACACGTTAATTTATTAATTGACATAATCATATTAATTTTAAAAATTTGAATAAAACGATTTCATTTCATTATTCTTGCTACGATCATACTCGTATGACATTAACTTCTATATCAGGAATGTTAAAATACAGATAGCTTCATTATTCTTGTAGTTTTGTTTTCAAAAGTCGATTGCGTCAGGCTAACTCAAATGGAATGATGTAGTTTAATAAAACGACAGTGTTCCAACATTACCAAAGCTATATTTTCTATTGAATATACTATTTATAGTCGGGTTGCATCCCCTTAACATTAAATCGTTGGAAGACATACAATTAATAATAAGGACACTTATTGTTTTAATGCTATATAATTTTATAAAACAGCAATAGTATATTTCTATACAGACTCACATTTTAACATCACAAAAAGTGTTTGAAAAATATTATTTGATCCCAATACATGGTACAAAATAGACTTACAAAGTAATTTCATCTATGTTACATTATATATATTATACGTTATATACCTAAATGATATAGGTAACTGACATGTTAGTTAATTATTAGACATGCGCAAAACAGCGTGTTTTTAAAGTAATGTTATAGGTCATTACTTTTTGTACCACGTGATATCACTTCGAACCATTACGCATCACTCGAAACATCACCTGAAATGCGACAGCGCAAACATTGCTTTTGCTATAAGTAAAGGATCCCAGTAAACAAACAACGACCTTCACCGAGCTGGTTAATGGATGAAAAGTATTTTATATCAAATCAAATATGTCAATAAATATATTGCAAATGGATTGTTTCAAAAATGTCAGTCCAGAATATGATTAATTAACAATTTAAACATTTTGCTGCAATGCTGTGTCCCCTTCTATCGCATGGGATGATCGCAAGGACCTCTCGGTCGCACGCGTTCACTCGCAGCAATATTGCACTTTGTAAAACTCGACAAACAGAATTCAGGACTGATTTTTCGCAGACTACCCTATACCGCCGTTTTCGTAATGAAAAATTAAACAGGTATCAGAAATATTGTAATTTTTTAGAATTAACGACCTGTTTCCGTCAATTTATAAACTGTGCATTAAAAGCAATCATCAATTACCTAGTCCAGTTTCTTTTTGTTTATAAATGAATAGAATATAAATACTTAGCTGAATATTAAAGTTAATGGGCAATTATGGAATTTCAGACTTCAGTCAAAATCTTTTCAAGCTACTTTTCGTCGCTTGGCTCGAAGAGGACGGTTCTGTATGCATACGGTCTTCATCTTGACTGGGCTCGTTGAATATGACACGGAATGTGGGTGGGTTGGATTCGGCGTTGGCGGAGACCGACGATGGGTCCCTCTCCCTCGCGTCGGTGCGAGGTCGTGTTCTAAGGCTGGCGTCCGGACGCCTGCTCGACAGGTACACCGTGCCCTCGCAATTATCACACTTACAATCCGTCTTGTCCACTACGCTTACCACTGAATTACCTATCAATAATAACATTATAGGTATACCTTAATAAATAAAACAAAGTCAAGTTTGTTCGAACACTTATAGCTCAAGAACGTCTGGACAGATTTTCATGGTTTTTGATTTGTTCTATTAGTCTCCGTCCCGAATAGCAAAATGTGATAAAACATGTGATAAATTCCCACAAAAATCATTTCTTATTTAACAGAAAGTCTTAAATGACTTAATTTTCAAAAGTTAAAGGCCAAGGAAGGACATAGACCACATTTTATCCCGATCGAACTAGCAATTGAAGGTGCGGGAAGAAGTTAATTTTTATATAAAACCAAAAGGGGCTCATACATTTCTCAATTAGTTCTAGAGGTAAATAATATCAAAAGATACGAAGAGAGAAAACTCAAAATTTTATAAATGGTTTTGAGGTTGTGTTTGGTTGAAAAACATCATGTGGATCTACGAAAAAATAGTCCTACATTGTTTCCTAAGGTTATCCCTCTCCTAATACTTCCATACTGAATTTCTGTTGCCATAATCTTTTAAAATAGAATAGAATAGAAAATAGGGTACGAAATTATAGTGTGGCGGAATAAAATATAATTTACAACTTTATAGTTAGATAGAATAGCAGTTACGCAGCTAATGGTTCATAGATGGCGCTTTGAACAATAATCGAAAAAAGTGTTTAAAATGAAAATTGTGATTCGCTCTGAAGTTGTATGTTAATGATACTCATTTCGCGACATCACAATCTGACGTCCTATTTTTAGATAGTTACTACACAAACCCAACTATTATATACATAAAGATACATTCGGGAATGGGAGGGAATCGCGAGTGCCGCAAAATTATTTCACCTCGCAACAAACAGGGAAAAACAGCCATAACAAAAAAGCTATGCTAGTTAGACTCACCATAGGAAAATAAAAATAAAATGAATGTAATTTAAAATAAAACTTTAATGTGTGTACACATATGTATCGCTCGTAAATTGTATTATACCTAATTGGTCTCTATAATTTCTTTTGCAAGTTATTTTCAAGATTGAGTTTCCAAAAAACATTTACACAAAACGCAATTCAAAATTTGAGTTACTCTAGCGAACGACCGATTCACTTTGTGATTTGACCAAAGAATCTATTTTATAGTTGTCTCAGTCAAAAATTGCATTTCCTTCAACAATAAAAATAACCGATTGACTAACGGTCTATTTATCTATTTTATCATTACTTCCAACAGAGAAAATAATAATTTAAAAGGCGTTTTTTATTAAACGCTAAATGGACTGGATAGTCCCACAGTTTCCGGTTTATTATAATTATAATACTTATAAATAAATACTCTTACAATATGTAGCTTAAAATCTACACAAACAACTAAAATAATGGTATATAATTTTTTGGCAGAATACTTGCGCTAAATTCGTAATATCTTTTAATTTACTTACTCTATAAATGAAACAAGTTCAATCAACTTTAAAGTGAAAGAAGCTAAGTAAATGTATTTCTAATATAAATAATAATGTTTTAAACTAGACACACAACACAGTCCATGCAGAAAGTTTTCAGCATATACAAGACCGTAATCAGTGTGTTTATTACTCAATTAAATTTAATGTGAACTAATATTGCATGTTTCATGTATGACGGACGGTCCATGGTTAGTGGCAGGCCAAGACGAATCAATAAGAAAAAATAGAGACCCCTGTGGTTTTTTTTTGCCGTGACAACGTCTTATAAATCGATGAGCTGCACGCACGAAAAAGGATGACTCATTGTCCCGTTACGATCGGAGCGAGAGCGCTATACGAGCTAGCGAAAGACACGATCTCATGTTTTGTTATGACGTTGTCACGTTAAACTATCGTCCTTAAACCGACTTTACAGACAACCAATTTTTTTCTCTTTCAAAACTAGTGGGATTTTTCTAAAAAATAAAAAATGGCGGTCATGTCTACGGACATACATATGTATGTATAATTTATGTTTGCTCGGAGAATATCATACTCAAGTGCATAACAAATTAAATCCCAATTTAAAACGTGCAAATAAAGCATGACAGATTTTAGAAGAAAGAAAGTGAAGGAGAATATAATGTTATTGAATTAATAAGAGTGAAAGAGACAATGGATGACAGAGAAAACAAGGGACGACGACCGACGACAAAGGAAGGTCGAAAAATTTTAAAAGAAAAGGTCGATAATAAAGATTTTACAGATTCCCTACAATGTCGTCATCACATGCAAGTCGGTTCAAGATACGGAACAGTTGCAGAAATAAATAAAATTTTGAAAAAAGCTGTACAGAATAAGCACATCAGGTTATATTTCTATTTTTTCTACTTGATCAAAAACTTTATACCGTGAATATTTAAGTTCACATTGCATTAATGTAATGTGACAGATTGTATTAAGTTGATAAGCTGCCGTGTGTACTAGAGAACAAAAGAAATGAAGAAACTATTTTATCAAATTCATGAACAAACGTGTTTTGTCCGTCATATGTAATACAAACTACAATAGCGCTGTCTATCAAGCTCTACTTTTCAAACTATATCAACATGTAGAGCGCTCAGGACTGTGGCATCTTACATTGGCTGCAGTCTTCCATGACGTCGGAGAACTCTTCTATTTGGAGCGTCATTTCGAAGAAGTTGTATTTGTCGTGGACCAGCCTCGTAGCTTGCTCCAGCACCTTCTGGGGAGACACGCCGTTGCCTGCGAACCAAGTTCACAATTATTCAACAAGAGATTACGACATTATAAACTGTTTACCACACTTTTCACAGAAAATATATGGCTAAAGCAGTATTTCAACTAGACTATTTCTAGATAAAATTACCTACGCCACATTCAAGCGTAACGGTTGTCCCTAATAATTTTGGTAAAACTGCTATGGTCAATTTTATATTATTAAGTTATAATATTGTTGTCAGTGATGCGAGTGATGCATAAAGCCTGATATTCCGACCGCGTAACGTCGCATCACACATTACACAACATACTCAAACATCACGCATCACTCATGGCATTCCGTGCGCATGTCTTCGTTCTGCACCGTTCACACGCACATGGCGCGGTGCGAGCGAGAGGGCGCGCTGCGCTGGCTCTAATCCTCCGATAAAAAGGACGTATAGAAAGATGTTACTGAAATGCAACCGTATTACTAAACTTACATAATACGTATTTTAATGCCATATTAAAAGGGATAACGCACGGCGCGTATCTCAGTGATATTTACAGAGCATGGCATTCCGATAGCAGAATAGCTGTTTATGGCAGCGCACGGCGCGCATGTCTGTGATGTTTAGAGTGATGTGTAATGGTACGATGTAATATTCCGCGGTACTAAATGTAATGACATATTACATTACTTTAAGAAGCACAGTTGTGCGCATGTCTAGTCAGTATACTCCGCAGTACGTACGTATGGCTAGATGAGCAGAGAGAGCGGTCTTGTCGAGGGAGAGCGCCCACATGCGGAGGTTGTGCACCCGCACCACGCCGGGGAGGGACAGGAACGTGTTCGCAACTTCCTGTAAACGTAACAACACACACGTGAATTAGTAATGTTGATAGTGGCTTTAAATGAAGCTCAAAGTCGACTTCGCCAATGTATACTGTTAAGAAAGCTGCCCAAATTTGCTTATTTATATAAGTTGTCTGTCTGCGTAGACTTGGTTTTATGCCATGGGAACTATAGACCGACCGCTTAAAGGAGTCCTCGCCCGCGCGGTACAGGGGCGCGGGGGTACGGCAACAAAGGGTATCGAGAGAGGACCAGGCGGCAGGCGCACATAATGTCATGCCGCCCGCTCATTTAAGACTCGTTTAAGCGGTCTACCTATAAGTAGCATTATGTCCTTTTCTGGGGTTAGTCCCGGATTGTTCATCCAAGCGTGTAGCCATTAGGTTAAGGAGGCGTTTATTAGGCTAGAAGTTTGAGCTTGATGTATACATTGAAGCTGTCCAGCAGTGAATCACTGGCTAATCTTAGCAAAGATTCTCATTGTCCCGTGCGAAAGTTTCAGTAACGAATTACTAACCTGGAAGTCTATACCTCTCGGAGACCCCTCCATCAGTACGAGGAGAGTATCCTTGATTATGTTGAAGGTTGTTATCAATACCAGCACTGAGAAGAGGAACGTGCAGATCGGGTCCACTAGTATCCAGTCTGGCTGGAAATGGAAAATCAAACACAAATAAGTACTTGTAAATAACAGTCACGGATTTTTAAAGAATATATGGATGGAACTTCGTTCAATAATGCAGGAAGTCGTCATGGTCTCTTTAGCGGGGCGCGGGAGGGATATGTCATTTCAAAAGCACTGAGGCGCGTGACTGGCCGAACAGTCCCCCTTGCGCCTTTCTCGTCACCCGGGATGCGCGAACTCATCCCCACTATGCCCATTATTGTTCAAGTTGTATGCCGGGAACTATACCAACCTTGAAATAAATAACAATGGCGGCGACGAAGACCCCGAAGCTCTGTAGGAAGTCACCGAGCACGTGTATGAAGGCGGCTCGCACGTTGATATTCTCCGTGTGATGTTCGTGCTGATGCGACCCAACCTCCGCGTCTGATTCTGAAGTCTGGTCCTGGATTGAGGGTGTTTAAAGATCATCATTATGAGCTCCATAAGTCCACTCTTGGACATGAGCATTTCGCGTAAGGTGGAATTTATTTATCGACAAAATCACCACATTCGGAGGCAGTTTGCTGATCGAAGTGATGTTATTATACCATGTCGAACTTCTATCAGGCCGTACTAGGAAACTAATTTACACTTTTAAGCACCTCAGGCACATAGCTGACAACATTACCATAAAACAGGTTTACTACTCTCTTTGTCAATCCCTTCTAACATATTGCATTACCTCTTGGGGTGGTACATATAAAAGCTATCTTATTAAACTAGAACGATCGCAACGGGCTGTACTAAAGGTCTGCACATTCAAGCCATACCGTTATCCAACTAAAGAATTATATACTTTTTGTGAAGTCTTGTCTGTCAGAAAACTATTTATTCTTCAAACCATTCTTCAAAAACACGCTGAAAAGCTTAACCCGATCCCAACAAGTCAACGTAGGTGCTTTGTTCCCCCTGACATACACCCCAAGACCACCTTTTCACGCAGATTTTATTGCTTTCTGGGCAGCTTTTTATACAATAGAGTGTACCAGAACCTTAAACTGTATCTACACACTAAAACAAAGTGTAGAAACGTTTTGCACGAGTTCGATAGATGCCGCTGCTGGTCATATGCATCGCGGTATAGACCAGTGCGGTGGCGGCTACTAGGTTCTCCGGGACTTTGAAATGATGTCTCATAAAAAGTAATAATAATATAAAGTGTATTGTATCTCGAGTCAATAAATGTGAGTATCTCAATAGTGTCAGTGTTTTATTCTCAAGTGTACAATTACACAAAGTATGAGTGTAAAAAACTCGTCTCCCAATGGTTACTTGCTCTTGGTTACGGTGAAGCAGAAGACTTATTACATCCCGTAAAGTAACCTCTATGGCCATTTCAGACAGACAGACAAACAGACACACACACAACACACACACACACCACACACACGCGCGCGCACACACCACACACACACACGCACACACCACACACACTCCACGTACTTGTGTATATATATATATATAGACAAGAATTCCGTGCGGGGAGACCTGGTTACCCATAGCACAGGCCTCGAGCTTAGTCTGGGAACCAGTTCTCCCACAACTACTATATTACTTGTATTATTAAAATGTAACTTGATATATGACGTTGTGGAGAGAAGAAATAAAAACATATTTTATTTTTTTAATTTTTTTATTAACATGTTAAACCATCAAAAATCATTCAGTTGAGTCTTCTAGGTCAGCATGTTTCATTCTACGGTCTTGTCACTTATCATCATGTAAGAAGTACATTTCGTACCGAGTACAAATGACTCTTTTCTTACCCTAGTTTTGACATGAGCTGAAGGTTCAATTTCCGAAAATAATTTCAAGTATGTAATTCAGCTTTTTGTTCAAGGAAGAAGAAAAAAAAGAAATTTTAATCTACAATTGTGATTTTTTTTAATACAAGCTTATCTGAAACTTCATCTGCATGGACTTATGTCTTTCGCCACGCAAGTTTCATCAAGACCGGTTCAGCCGTGAAAAGGCAACAGACAGAAAAAGAGACAGAGCTATTTTCCCATCAACAATAAATCGTAAATTTTATCAACCACATAGACTTTTTACATGCTTTATATTAGGTTCACTAGTATGTAACTATGTATGTAAACAATCAAGCAAGTCAGTTTTAACGCACTTCTAACTGTCGTATTGATTTGGAAATTCGCGAATGTATGTAAGTAGAATAACAATACAATAATTTGGCACAATCAAGCTGATTTTACCCTAGAGTCAGGAGGTGGATAGGATAACTCCTATTGAGGAGTGTAATATTCGGTTTCGAATTCGGTCTCGTGTGGTTTAAAGAGTTTAGGCCATCAATAGTGGTACACTTGGTGACAAGGGTCTGATGAAGTCAGGGAAGTAGAAATTGACAAAAGCTTGTGTTAGCAGTTTACCTTATTGTTGAGTACTGGATTGCCCTTGCCGTGTGAGTGTCCGTGACCGCCTCCGCCGCCCCCGTGGCTGTGGCCGTGCTGATGCAGCGTGAGACCCATCCTAGAAATATATACAGATTATACTTACTTATGTACCTACGATCACGTACCTGGAATTACGCCTGGCCTACTTTGACAATTTTGTCTCTATAAAAGAAAATTAATATCAGTTAGAAATCAAACTAATGTTATATTATACTAAGTGACAAGGTTGTCCAGTTTTTCAAAGAAAGTTTTCAAAGTAAGTTGGGATTTACCTGGTCGGGCATATCACAGAAAAAGGTTATTTATTTTTAAAAAAGATAGACCAATGATTGACCTCAATCTCACCTGATCTTAAGTGACGATGAGGTGGACGATGTTACGCTTGAAGGCTTGAAGGTATCTACTCTTCGGTTTTTGGGACTTTTGTTCTTCTAGACAATTTTATATAGGCGGCGTGCACAAGTTCTAACTTGTTATTGAAGAAAACGTCAAACATTTATACAATTATCGTGACCTTGAACACGTCCGGATCGAGAGTTTCATTTCTATATTAACTTTTATTAAGAGTTATTCGCAAGGTTCACCTGTCTAGCCACTAAAAACAGAGGCTGTTTTTATTTTTATCTATTAATATTTATTCAACATTGTGTCATAGAAGATATATTTCACTACCCGCTATAGTCCAAACCGTGGCTATATGGATGGCGTAAGCAACAACCTTTGCATGAACACACGGCACAAATAACTTGTATACGATAGCAATTTAATATGTATAGAGTTAGAGGACTTACAGCAAGTTGACACCAACACCGATGGCTGACGTGATGAGCATGACGGTGGCGTCGATGTCGAAGTCCCTGTATATGACGCGCTGCACCGCCATGTACACCAGGATACCGGTTACCACCCATATCAGCAGCACCGACGTCAGGGCGCCGATCACCTCCGCCCGGTACCAACCGAACGGCATTCTGTGCAGGGATTATACAATTTAGTAATTGTACAAAAATAAGAGTTAAAAAATGACACATAAAAAATATGCATCAGTTTCAGAACACGAACGATAAAATTTTTGTTTTGCGCGCTGTACTAACTTTACTACTGCGTGCTGTGCTAGCTTTACTACTGTGCGCCGTACTAGCTTTACTACTGCGCGCTGAACTAGCTTTACTACTGAGCGCCGAACTAGCTTTACTACTGCGCGCTGAACTAGCTTTACTACTGAGCGCTGTGCTAACTAGCTTTACTACTGAGCGCTGTGCTAACTAGCTTTACTACTGTCCGCTGTGCTAGTTTTACTTCAACGAATCAAATCGTAGTGAACTGCAAGATACATACCTTCTAGTTGCGGGTCTGGTAGCGACCCATAGCGAGAACAGCGATATCATGAAACTAGCGAAGTCTGTGAGCAGATGCGCCGCATCCGTGGCTATAGCTAAACTGTTAGATAAATATCCACCTGGAACAAACAACCATATTAAAGATTGAACTGAATAATGGTGGAAGAATTAGTGGAATCGTATGAATGAGTTAATTAGTATATTACCTCTACATACAAACTTACAAAATTTACTTCTCCATAAACGATATTTGCAGATAGTCATAATAGTGATTTTAAAATTGACATGATGAAGACGAATTTAGTATTATTTGCAAAGTCAAAGTCAAAGTCAAAGTCAAAATCTTTATTCGTAAACATAGGTAATGCAGTACATGGTAGTAGGTAACAGTTGTAGATCTGCTATGTTTCGTCCTTAGCGGACATACGAAGTCATACTTTAATATACTTATTAACTAGTATTACATATTGCAAAAATTTTTAAATATAATAATAATTATGTTAAAACTAGGTGGCACAGTAGTAAGACAGAAGTTTCTATTTGTCAGCAAAAAAATCTTTCACTGAGTAGTATGCCTTGTCGCACAGGTGTTTATACAGAGTAGATTTCAGTTCTGTGATGTTATTGCAATCTTTAATTTGTAGTGGCATTTTATTATATATTTTTATAGCCATAGCAAATACGCTTTTGTGATATAGAGCAGTTTTCGCGGGATTGTTCATTAAGTTGTGTTGCCTTCGTGTGCTATACACATGTCGAAATTTATTTGGATTTAATTTAACGAAAAGTACTATCTCATATATGTATAGACATGGCAAGGTTAGTATATTTAGTTCTTTAAAGCATCCTCGACAGCTATCAGTTCGGCGTAGATTGCAGATTGCTCTTACACATCTTTTTTGAGCTCTAAAAACATTTATTACTTCTGTGGCATTCCCCCAAAATATTATTCCAAACCTGAGCACAGATGCTACATAGCCATGGTAAGCCGCCATTACTGCACTTTTGCTGACAACTTTGTTCAGCATATATAGTGCATACGATTGTTGGTTTATTTTATCGCGTAATTTTTCTATTTGAGTTGTCCACCTAAGTTTACTGTCAATATACAATCCTAAAAATTTTGTTACATTAATTTCATTAATCTTTTCATCTTTATAATTGATATTTAAATTATTGATTTTATTTTGTCGTTGATTAAAGTTCATTATTTTTGTTTTTTTAATGTTAATGAAAAGGTTATTTTGTTTCATCCAATTAATAATATATGTATTGTTTAAGTTAATGTCATTTTCATATGTAGATGTGTCATTACCATTGTATAAAACTGTACTATCGTCCGCAAATAGAACCATTGGGAATTTTGATGATTTGGGTAGGTCGTTAATATATATAAGGAAGAGAAGGGGTCCTAATACGCTTCCCTGTGGCACTCCGTAGCGTACCGTTCGTGCTCGTGACGAGTACGTGGTCTGTATTTTAGTCATGGGGCACAATTTTTCAACATTAGTTATCTGTTTTCGATCAGTGAGGTAGCTTTCAATCAGTTTCAGAGTATTGCCTCTTACCCCATACGCGTTGAGTTTACTTAGCAAGATTTTATGGTCTACGAAGTCAAATGCTTTTGACATGTCCATATAAAGTGCCATAACCGGTAGGCGCATGTCCATTCTTAATATAATTGTTTGAAGGAAATCGTAAATAGCCATATTTATTGATTTGCCTTTCCGAAAACCCATCTGTTCATCAGCAAACAATTTATTTTTCTCGAAGAAATTATATAGGCTGCTGTATATAACTTTTTCAAATATTTTTGCAAATACTGGTATCAAAGCCACTGGTCTATAATTATCCATGCATTGTTTATCGCCTTTTTTGTGTATAGGTTTTACTATAGAAAGTTTTAATTTTTCAGGAAAAATACCACCTTCGATACTAAGGTTTATTATGAAGCTCAGTATTGGCGCAATATATTTTGACACTACTTTAACAACCTTTGTGCATACATTGTCATGACCTGTGCTGTTTGTATTTTTTAAATTGATTATTATATCAAATATGTCACGCGGTATAGTTGGAATCATAAAGAGTGAATTTGGAATTGCAGAGTATAAGTAAGAGTTTGTTATTCTGTTCGCAGATGTTGTTTTAACTTCTACTTGGTCAATATAAAAATCATTAAAAGCCTCTGCAATTATTTTAGGGTCAGTACAGGAGTTGTCGTTAATTTTTATTAAGTCTATGTTGTCTTTTGGTAATTCTAATTTAGATTGATTTATAATTTTCCATGTTGCTTGAGATTTGTTTTTGGAATTGTAAATAAACTGATCATTTTGTGCTTTTTGTGTAGTTTTTATGACTTTTTTCAACTTTTTTGCATAAGTTATGTATTTTGTTTTGTTAGATTTATTAGGTTCTTTCAAGTATTGCCAGAGAAGATTTCTTTTTCTCTTAGTACAGTGTCTAATCCCTTTGGTTATCCACTTTGCTCTTTTAGAGGTTTTAATTTTTATTTTTATGACAGGAAAACACAGATCATAGAATAGTATAAACAAGTCGTAAAAGTGGTTAAAAGCTTGGTTGGAATCGCTACTCTTATGTACATCATTGAATGATAAGCTGCGTATGCAATTCGTAAATTTTTGTATGTTACTATTGGAATAGTCTCTGCGTTCAGCAAACCAATGAGTGATCGTACATGTCTTTTTTACTGGACACGTCAATAATTGAGCAGTGTGGTCAGAGACAGCAAGTTCGAATATTTCAGCCACAGATCCACGAATATTGTGAATAACGTTATCTATACATGTTCCACTAATTGGTCGAGTGGGACCATTAATCCCTAGTTTTAAGTTGTTACTCGTGATGATGTCTTTAAATTTAGAGCTATAAGTTGTGTTGCGTAATAAATTTATATTAAAGTCACCACACATCACTACTTTATTGCGTTTATTATTTACTAATTCCAATATGTCATATAATTTATTTATAAAAATGTCAAAATTTCTTACAACTTCTTTACTTTTAGGTATTCGGTAAACACATATAATGGTTATCTTGTGATCCAAAAGTTCTGTGCCACAGCATTCTATAATATTTGGTATGCTATAAGCAGATATTTCATTGATAGGTTTTGATTTTGTATTATTTTTTACTAAGATACATGCTCCGCCTCTTCGTTTTGGTCTAGTAAAGTATGAAGTTAGTTTGAAATTAGGAAATTTGAGCATAGTTATATCCTGATTGGTCATGTTATGTTCTGTGAAGCAGAGCACATCAACTGGCTTTTCGCGTGTTAATTCTTCTAAGGCTACGATAAACTCATCCGTCTTACTAATGAGCCCACTAATATTTTGGTGAAGTATCCCTATCTTATTATACACGAAATAAATTCTGTCGGACGTTGTTATTAAATGTTCGATTTTGATCTGTATGTACATTATCTTTCTCATTTTGGTCCTGAGCTTCTGAGACCTCACATGTTCTTTGATAGTCAGCGAACTTGGTCCCATCGATATTGTGAGGCTGGCTTTCATCTTTCAAACTTTGATGTATGTGATAACATGTGTCAAGTTCTTCTATAAACATTTTTAAATCTAATATAACTTTCCGCATTCCTTGGTTATTGATTGAGCCACTAATCTTCTTGAACATGTCGTATTCGTAGCTTAGATTTTTGTTAGAGTCTAATATATATGTATATTCATGTTTTTGAGCATCTAAATAGAGTAATTCGTTAAAAGTCTCTACTCTTTTGTTATATATGCTGAAATTATTCTTACACTTGAATGTTGGTAGGCAAACTACCACGTTTGTATGCGTTATGTTTTGTAGCGTATTTCTTACATGTTTGACTAATGCATGATAGTCCTGAGTACATTCGAAGTCTTTTTCTCCAACTAGAACAACACAATAATCAGTCTCAGTAAAAGTGTTAATTTTTTTCTCTAGGTTATTGATCAACTCTTTCAGTCCTACGTTGGGAGTTAAGTAATGACAGAAATCGTATGAGCCAAAAAATTCATTCTTCATTATTTTTAGTACGTTGTTCTTGTGGTTGCTGCTGACTACGCACAATTTATGTTGGTTAGATCGTGGCTTACAATCAGAAAATGGTGTTTGGTTATTCTTTGGTTTTGTTTCATTTGATGTCCTAGTTCTCCTATCTTCTGCTTCTTGCAAGTTCTTCAAATCTATATTCTTCCTATATGCATTGTATCTTAAATTCTCTGTCTCCAAAAAAATCTTAGTATGTCGTTCAGTTGGGCTGCTTTGTTTTAGCGGTGTAGCTGTGATAGTCGAACCAGTTCGTAATCTTTTCTTATGGGACCCGTTTTTTGGAGTAGTAGATTTACAAATATTCGTTAATTTTTCTACTTTTAATTGATAATCAGCTAGTCGTTTCACTAAGTTGTAGTTTTCTGCCAACTGGTTTTCCAATTCATTTTCAGTTATAAGTAACTTTTCCTCTAGTTCATTAATTTTCTTTTCCATTGTGTGAACCAGATCGTCATTGTTCGCTGTCAGTTCAATACAGCTTCTGTTTAGCATCACGCGCGTAGGTGTAGATTTTATAGATGAATATTCAAGGTCATCATCATCATCATCAGATAATAACTGGAATGAGTTTGAGATTGGTATATTTATTTTCTCTTTATTGCGTATAGTTATATAAGTAGAGGAAGGAGTAGTTACATCTGTGGGGTTTTCAGTTGTTGTACACGAGTCACATTGAAAGTTTCTGCGTTGAGCGGGACTTCTTAGATAATAAAGCTTAGGCGAAATGTTTGTGCAATCTAGGTGATAGATGTTGTCGCAAATATTGCATGACAGGTATTCGCGATTTTTTATTTCTTGGTTGCATTTCTTACATTCAACTGCCATTTTTATTTTAGTTATTTAGTTTTATAATATCATTCAGCTATACTGTATATCCAGCACAGTAATTTCATACGTAGAAACAGTTTTCACATTACAAAAAGTGCACTCTGTTAGGGGTCGTCCACAAATTACGTAACGCAAATTGGAGGGAGGGGGGGGGGGGGGGGGGGGGGGGTCCGGCCAAGCGTTACGGTCCCGTTACATTGGGGGAGGGGGGTGTCAAGGTTTGCGTTACGTCACGCACGATTTTATAAAAGTATTCATTAAAAAAAATGTTTTTCACATCCCTAATTTGCGGGTACTGAGAAAATACTGGCAACACAGATTACTAAACAGAACAGTCAGCGCCGTGCTGCATAGTGCCGCAGTAGTTTGTGATTTGTGTCATTTGTCACGCTAAATTATATGTAACTGAATATATTTAAAGGTGATGACATCGAAAATAGGTGAAATTTATCAAAAGGCCTTTAAGGCATACAAAGAATGTCACTCAAGTATTTCAGCAGCCACTGCACAGCAAAATTTCAATGTGATTTGGAAAGAAAAAGTTGGTGTGTTAAAAAAGAAAGATGAAAAGGAAAAAGCTGCTGGAGCTCTTCTGACTGAGTGGAGGGAAAAAACTACCACAAAAAAGTCCCAAAATATTCTTAATTTTTTTCAAAAAAAGGTAATGTAGCAATATTTTAAGGTTATATTATAGTCTACTTGTTTTATTTATACCTACATTAACTTTGTTATTAGTATGTCGTGTTCGTGTTGGCGTGGTCATTTTACAAGTAGGTACCTAGCTATCAGCCTTACAATAAAATTGTTAATATAATATGTCATTGTATCAGTGTGAGTTTCGTTGTTGTTTTAGGGTGACCATGATTTTTAACAAAATAAATCAAAATGCTTTTATTCATTTATTTGTAATGTCATGTCATGTATAATAAATGGCTCAATATATTAATTAGATTAGATTACTTAGATAATATTTTGTTATTATTAAACTATATATTTTAGAGTGTGCCCTAAAATCTAATCAAGATGAAAGTTATGCCTATTTGGATGATTTTGCTGGTTTTAGATACCTAGTCAGAAAAGTTCAGCAGAACCTACTTGTACCGAGCCTTCATGTTCAACGGGCGCCGCCACTGATGTCGACGCAGGCGACAAACACATTTTGGATTTACCAGGAACTTCCTCTTCGGTGACGAAGAACGTTGATTCAGGAAAAGAAATTGGTAATAAAAATAAAGTGGTTCAAATATAACTCAATATTAATATTACGAAAAATACTTTGTAGTACAATGTTGGTCCATTTATTTATTTTTACAGAGAAACGGAAGCGTCCTATGTCAGTAGTATCAAGCGATGAAGAAGAGATAGCGGACAGTCCAGCAAACAGTACCCTCAACCGCAGTTACAAAACACCTAGCCAAGATGCACTTCGCAAGGAAATAACTGCAATAAAGGTAGAAATACAGGCCGTTGTTCTAAAGAAAAATGCAGGGCTGGATAATGGTAGAGCGAACAAGGAATTAAAAACCCTCGAAAAAAAATTAAAGGAAAAAGAGTCTGAGCTGAGAGTTAAGGAACAGAGTGCGAAGCGCCAAAAAAAATTGCGAGATCATAGAAAAGAAAGGCTTGCTCAGGCTATGCTCGAAAATCCTGATTTAGGTACACAACTTAGAGTGCGCGAGGAATCAGGACGTCCTAGACTGGAGGAAGACCAGCCTGAGCTGCTAAAAGCAATTGCCGAACTTGTGCCTTTTGGAGCTGGTGCTGAAGACAGGCGACGAAGTGAAGTGCTTCGAAGCTGCAGGAAGCTGTCTGATCTCCAAAAGGAACTAGAAAAAATGGGCTTCCACATATCACGATCTGCAACATACCTTCGTCTTCTACCAAAGAAACAAACCACGCATGAGGGTAAAAAGCACGTAGTGACTGTTCCTGTACGACTTCTACGTCCACAAGCAGACCTTCACAAAGTCCATATAGACCAGAACTTTTGCAAGGCAACCATTCGAAGCATTGAAACACTTGCTTCTATTCTGGGCCCGGATCAAGTCATTTTTATATCACAGGACGACAAAGCGAGAGTACCGCTGGGAATAACAGCCGTGACCAAGCAAGCCCCAGTTTTGATGCACCTAGACTATCAGGTATTTAAACAATTTCAGATATGCATTGGTAATTAAAACTCTACGCTTTGTTTTGCCACTTACCTTATTTGTTCTAGATTAGACTACCCGATCACGATTGGGTGGTAGCAGAGCGACACAAGCTAGTGCCCTCGGTTTACGCCTATATTGTGATAAAACCGGATTGTATGGGCGAGCCAGCCGCAGTTTCCTACTCCGGTCCAACATACATTGCTATTAGAAGTGGCAAGCATTCTTCTTCAACAGCCTCGACACACGCTGCCGATTTCGAGAGGCTCCTTAGTGTACAATCATTTCAGACTCTGATGACGAACGAAGAAGATGTGTTCAAGCCAGTTGTCGTCTTATCTGTTGACGGTGGACCCGATGAAAACCCTAGGTATCCCAAAGTGATTGCACACGCAGTTGAGCACTTCAAAAAGCACGATCTTGACGCTTTGTTTATATTTACGAATGCTCCGGGGAGAAGTGCTTACAATCGTGTCGAAAGGAGAATGGCTGCACTTAGCAAAGAATTGGCAGGTGTCGTCCTTGAGCATCAACACTTTGGATCTCACCTCAACGCCAGCGCAAAAACTGTAGACCCACAGCTTGAGATACAGAACTTCGCTCATGCTGGTGAAGTTTTGGCCGATATCTGGAATGGTCTTGCCTTAGATGGACACGACGTGTTTGCAGAATACATCCATCCTGGGGAGGCTCTCTCCGTCCCAGATTTGCCACCGGCAGACTGGTACGCACAGCATGTTAGGGAGAGTCAGTATTTCCTGCAGGTAAGTGGCATCGAAGAACTAATGATAGTTTCAAGATAGTTTTGTAAAAATATTATATAATTAACGGCGTTGTTTTTAATACAGATCGTCAAATGCACTGAGTCTGCTTGTTGCAAAGAAGCTCGAAGCGGCCTGCGCCGGATACTGCCGGATGGGTTTCTACCCCCACCTTACTCTCTCGTCCAAACAGCCGTCGGCCCTAAAGCTCCACAACCCACAGGGGATGGGAACGATAAGTTTGCTCCGCTTCTGCTGAGATTAGCAGCATCAGAAAAGCCAAATCATGTTGGATTCACTGTGATGCCATATGATTTCTTCTGTCCATCAATAAGTGATCAGCTGCATAACAGAACCTGCAAAATGTGTGGCTTATATTCATGTTCTAAAAAAGCAGCTGCAAATCACCGCAGAATTATTCACTCAAAATCAACTTCTGCAAATAGAGTCTCCGTTAGGCGAGTTATCACGCGGCGTCAGGGAGAGCTATTGTGCCAGGTGGCATCTGATACGGTGGAGTGGGTGGCAGAAGAAGACGTAGAGAGAACCACAGAAGATGTGATCGCCGCCGAAGCCGATACCGATTGTGAGGGCGATTCTGATTCCGATTTACCCTTGATAGAATGTATTAAGAAATGGAACCGAAACCCGTTCATAGATGATTAAATTTCTTGATTCCTTGAAACCACACTTTAATGTTACCTATATTAAAAAATGCAGATTCTTGATTAAAAAGTATGTATACTACCACCTATCTTTCTTTTCTGAATATTAACCCTAAAGATTTTTACAAAGCACTTGTTACGTAACGGTATTGAGGGGGGGGGGGGGGGGGGGGTCCCAGCTAAGCGTGACGCACCTGTTACATGAGGGAAGGGGGGGGTAAAAAAATTAAGAATTTTGCGTTACGTAATTTGTGGACGACCCCTTAGCGGGGATTGAACTCGGTACCTCTTTAGTGGCGGGCGTTTAATCCAACACACTCAACCTTTCGGCTACACGGTGGACTATTTGCAGCGGCGAATTGTATTATCACTTGCTAGTACAAGTCACAGTCATGGAACAGGTATTGTTCATTGGGTGAGTGAATTCAAGTTAGGCCACCCACATTTTTGTTTAAAAACATTCACTTATTTATTTTAGTATATATACAGTCTTTTCACAGTTGTTTCACAGTTCGGGTAAATATTATCACATTTTCATTACAGTTTTATGTATATAATATAAGATAATTACACTTTATTATGCTTTTCTCATATCATTTTTGCA
This sequence comes from Carcina quercana, assembly GCA_910589575.2. Classification (NCBI taxonomy): domain Eukaryota; kingdom Metazoa; phylum Arthropoda; class Insecta; order Lepidoptera; family Depressariidae; genus Carcina; species Carcina quercana. The sequence goes on from OU342427.1 coordinate 14,266,791, forward strand.
AGTAAATAACTGTCATGTCTGTTTTATCACTGGTTTTTGGTATTTTACACAAATGTTTTATTTACACAATTATTTTTGGCACTTGATGACTAAAATATAAACTTCAAATAGATTATTCAGCTTAAATTGCGATTTTAGTATTTTTAAAATGAAACAAACACAGAGACGATGTTATGCGTGGCACAACAGCGCCCTCTCTCAATATAGATTTCGATACGTTCTCTGCTACTTCGACAAATAATATCTTGTATACGCAGTATAATGTGTGTATGTAAATAATTACAAGTAAATGCGTTCAAAAAGAACTGGAAACCGACTTCAATTGCCCTAAAAGTCTAATTTCACTAAGGCAAATTTAAGATTTATATCGTTTTCTCATGGATGCCGTTGTGAGAACTGAGCCAAATTGAAGCACCACCTTTCAAATAAAAAAAGAATCATCCAAATCGGTTCACCCAGTCAAAGGTTCTGAGGTAACAAACATTAAAATATATATATACCCGTCGAATTAATAACCGCCTCCTTTTTAAAGTCGGTTAATAAATGTCTAATGGACACATTTGGATGAATAATCCATAAGTTAAAGGCAGTTTTCAAGAGCGCAACAACATATGATGAGTTAATAAACATTGATTTTATACACACAAATTTCTGGTCAAATTTTGTCGTATATGTACATTGTACATGTACATGTAATGGCCAAGGATTTGCATTTGGCCTTCATCGAAGGCTTGAAGGAAGGACGTCAGACGGAAGGCATGATTACTCAGAAGCTTTAAGCTAATGAGGCGCCGGCTCTGCTGCCTTTCCTACATGTACACAACAATGCTATTAACACTGCTGTTTGGCGGCAGACTGAGGCGATATGGCGGTAGCTAGTCAAGCGGACAAAGAAAATGTCCTATCGCCATACTTTTTTTCTCGAATGTACTCGATGCTGTTGGTCCTGCGACCTCTACAGCTTCACCCGGACAATAGGGAGCGCGGAAGGCGCTCAACCGGTACTATTATTACTAGCAACAGGCCTAAGGGCGCCCGCTCGGGCTCGTCCTCGGCTTAGGGCGCTGCTTTGCGGTGAAGAGATCGGAGAAAATCGGCCCGGAATGTACCGATAGTTGCGGTAAGCGCTAGGATTATTGTGTATTGTATTTGCAAAGTGTCGGTTTGGGGAGCCATACAAAATGTAGGATGATATTTCTCAGCTTTAAACTAGCACGTGATCCATTGAGTTAACCTAGCTGGAATGCCCTGTGTCAAGTTATTTTAATGAAGCTGTATGTATATTGTATTTCATCTCAAAAATATAGGTGTATAAAACGATTTATTGAATAGAGAGTTTTAAATATAGTAACAGGTTACAGAAAGGGCATTGGGAAACTTCACACAGAAAACTTTTCATCTCGAAAGTCAGCGGTGCATCAAATGTCTTGTACGGCCGCGTGACGTGATGTGAGACTAGACTGTGTGACTTATTAGCAATCGGTAACAAGTTTAGGAGCCAAATTTTGCTATCTTTCTCCGTTCTATTACTAGTAATGTTAAATGTATTCGTAAATAAACGATAGACTTACCTACAATTTCACCTATCATAAATATAACACATAATATACTGGCTATGATGAGTTTTCTTCGCGCCCTTTTGTCTATGTCTTCATTTCTCGATCTGTGACAATGTCCTGGAAATAAGAAAGCGATATTGAGACCTTGTACACACATAGTATAAACCAAAATTAAGTTGAATACCAAACTTGTATACAGTGAAAACAGGAAACGTCCACTGCTGAATATGGACAAGAAGAGATTCAGCATAATCACCACGGACAGTAAAATGTCATAGACATGTGTTCGCTTTTCCCATCCCCTTGGATTTTCCCCTAGTGCTCCCTACACTCTATTCCTTAAGAGGGTATGCTGTTGTCAAAGCGCCCATACAAACGTAGTCCAGTCATATTTTGAGTATTAAGCTATGAAAATCTATGAAATTTTCAAGACACAATCTAGAAACAAATATCTGTGTCGGTGGTGAGTCAGATTTTCGTTTAAATATATACTTCCAGAGTTACAGGGCGTCAAAGTATTGTATTTTTCGGTAATAAAAAGCCCCAACTTTGAACCTGATTTACAAGAGTATGAATCAATTTAGAACAATTTGGAAAAACCACCGACATCTAAAATTTCATTAGTATACTGTATTAAAAAATGGTTACATAATATACTGTATCCTTCAAATGATCCTTGGACTACGAAACATCCAAATAACGGGTGGATAACATCGCGTAATGTATGCTGTCTCACCGAACGCGCTCGGGTAGGATAGGGCTCGGAGAGGGACAGCTACAAAACAATGCAACCTTGAAACCGACCACGTGGTCTTACCAACATAGCCTCTTAAGAAATCCCTTAATAGATCTTGGCATTTTATTTAGTATTTTAATTTCAACATCGTGCATTGGTAGCTATCTCATTTATCCTACCAACAGGCTAAATAAGTACTATTTCTCAGTATTAAGATAAGAATTATCAGGACGAGGCGGAAATAATATTTACTAACAGTGATAGTTAGGGTTTATTGCTTTACTCACTAGCACAGTCCGGACACTTCATATAAATGTCGTTATACCGGTTCCTATTTTAATCGATACAACTGTATTGAACGGATGACGTTTAGTACAGACTCGCATGACCCCTGAACCAGTATATTAATTGCGGGGAGAGGTATCGCGGATCGGTGGGGGCGGAGAACGACTGTTCTGTACGTAATACAATAGTTAATTCATTGTCACTGGCAACCACTACCTCAAGCTAACCTTTTCTCTTAGTGACATTCAATTACCAGAAATAATAACTGAATATTTCTCGATAAAAAGTTGTATTTTTAATAGCTGCTTTAATAATTGTATCTCTATTTTATTTTATGATTCGTAGTTGCGTATTTACAAATTTAAATAGCTTTAAGAGGCTATGTTGGTTAGACCACGTGGCCGTGTTCAAATTTGGATTGTTTTGTAGCTGTCCCTATCCGAGCCCTATCCTACCCGAGCGCGTACGGTGAGACAGCATACACTACGCGAAGTTATCCACCCGTTATTTGGATGTTTCGTAGTCCAGGGATCATTTGAAGGATACAGTATATTATGTAACCATTTTTTAAATACAGTATACTAATGAAATTTCTGATGTCGGTGGTTTTTCCAAATTGTTCTAAATTGATTCATACTCTTGTAAATCAGGTTCAAAGTTGGGGCTTTTTATTACCGTAAAATACAATTCTTTCACGCCCTGTAACATTGGAAGTATATATTTAAACGAAAATCTGACTCACCACCGACACAGATATTTGTTTCTAGATTGTGTCTTGAAAATTTCATAGATTTTCATAGCTTAATACTCAAAATATGACTGGACTACGTTTGTATGGGCGCTTTGACACCAGCATACCCTCTTAAGTTATCTTAAATGTGGTGCTCATTCTTAATTAGTTACTCGTCTCTGTGTGCCGTGCCTAGCCGTGTCGCTCCCGTGCGATTCAACACGTGAATACTCGTACTACAGCGTCACTACTCACTGGCGACCTCAGTGATGCTCCCGTTCCGTCGCTCGCCGCCCTGTCCGTCGGAGCTGGTCTCGATGACCGCGCAGCAGCCCGTGGATGGGTTGCCGTGCACACAGAATATCACCCGCCGCCCTTTGCTCGGACTGCTAGTGTCGCTCCCGTACGATACTTTTCCATCTCTGAGGCTGAAACACACAATTAAATACCCTTATAACCATGATCAACATCCAATTATTTATGTTATCGTGCTCATGGCATACACATGGCATGGCATACTTTAGCCAATATTATTTAATCAATGAAAAGACAAAGGCGAAATAAGAGCGTCTTGAAGCCCATTTATACAAAATAGTAGTTCCACGGGAACTACTCCTTCGATCGAGATAAAATTAGCTTATGTTTCTTTCCGGTCCTTTAACTATCCTTATACAAAAAAAAAACATACTGACGACGCAAAGGAAGGACAAACAAACAAATAAACTAACTAACTTTTGTATTTATAGAGGTTATATTAAAATGGATTTTTACTCTGTCAGCGTGATCAATATGTGAACCCAATACCTATGACAAATTACAGCTAACTAGTTACACGACTAAACTAAACTGAGGTAAGACGAGGACAGACAAATAGACGGACGATCGTGGCGAATCTATAAGTATTCCTTCTTAACTGAAAGCCCTAAAAACCCTATTGCGACGCAGTTCTTCCGTGGATCCTGGTCATGGTTCCATCCTATTCCAAATATGGATCTACATGTTTTTTCTAGAATACGCGAGCACATTATTTACGGATATTGGCATATATGCACACATTAGAGTTCAACACAATCTGAACAGACCTTCGTTGCGGTTCGATTCAACAAAAACCATGAATGTCGCATCCAACAAAAACCGTGAATGAGAAACCTCAGCGGAGGACAAAACAATGTTGCCCACGCGCATGTGCCAAGGTTACAATCTAGACCAGTTGACATGATGAACGGTACGTTTAACTGTAATGATTATGGTAAAGCACATGTAAATAGGTCAATTTGCATAAACGTAGCCTATAGGGAGGAAAAACATTGTTTATTCTAGTTATTTCAGAGTTCGCATCCACAGTTTTTTTGTCCCATAATTTGGGAACCGTTTATTGGGATAAAAAGTGGCATAGAACTTCTCCGTGCCACAGGCTATGTGCATAATATCAGCTCAGCAGTTTAGTCGTGAAAAGAGAATACACTGAGAGAGTGGTTTCTTCTTCTACTGAGCCTACTTCCAATATCTGTTGGATTCGATCCTCGTAGTCCTTACGCCATTCTAGACATTGAACGTTGCCGTGTCTTTTCCGAATTTAAATCTACCGTCTTCATATTGACAGAGACACAGCGATACTTATTACGTCAGAATCTAGGACTAGTAATTATTATTTTTTGGGTAGAGATAAACTTTCATTTTGCTTACGTTACCCGCGCTTTTTCTCAAATTAGTGAATAATTATCGAAGCAAAATGTTGCTTATACGAGTACATAGTCCCTTCCCATCCCTTAGTCGCTTTTTACGACACCCACGAGATGATGAGGTGATCCTACTCTAAAGCCGAGACCACGCGGCGATATGATATCCATATTAATATTATAAATGCGAAAGTTAGTTTGTTGGTCCAAACTTACTATATTTTTGTATTGGGATAGTTGAAGGGCCGATAAACGACAGAGGCTATTTTTATCACAATCAAGAAAGTAGTTCCCGTGGGATAGTTTTGGATTCACATGGATCGCGGGCAAAAGCTAGTTAATGGTGGGCAGTTTAGGCAGTGGCAGAACTATCGATCTATCACTTGACATTAATTATTATTTCAATTATTTTCAAGGCAACTCACGTCGAAATCGTGTTTAATGCTACATTTAATCAGAGCCCTAATAATATCCCTATCAACGATACAATATAATATTTAACACAAATTACTGGTCGTAATTTGTAATTGGTTTGTAATTTAACAATACTTGATAACATATTATCATATGTCACGTTGTCCTCATTAGGGTAGGACAATGAAGGTACCAGTATACAGCTATCAATTTTCATGTTTGCTTTTGATGACTATGTAGCGTCAGGTCTCAGGAAAATGTTCCTAGAAATTAGTTCTGTTCAATCATGTTTTTGTACTAGAGTTCGTAGAACTTCGCTGTTGTCGCGAATCTACTACTGTACCCAAAGGTATCAGTTCCTTTGCTACTTCCACTAGCTTACAAATAAATTAAATCAGGCTGTTTTCTGAACTAACACAATTTATATAAAACGAAACGGGCGTGGCATACTTTGATAGAATAATGCGTTCATTGCCTTAGCCCATTCATTTATTTATTATTATTTTCATTGACTTTGTTGTGTCCATTTCTTCTACAAAATATTGTGTCATTAGTAATTTTTCCTGTCCAGTCTCTAATGTATAATATTGTCATGTGTTTACATCTGAAAAGGTAGGGTTTGCTCTGAACCACTGAACTGTATTCGATGTATTTTCCATCTCGAATGTTGCAATTTCATAGTTTGTGCGGAGAACTGCAAGAAAAAAGCTCTAAAAAGAAAATAATTCGTACAAATGGCTTTTTGTATGTACGGTAATGTTCTGTGTAGGGATAGAGACACACTGTGTTACTAGTTTTCGAATCAATAACATTTTCAAATCAAGAAGATTATTCTTTTCAAAAACTGTGCTTCAAATTCGGCCTGCACTTGTACACTATTTAAAAAGTCAAATAATAATCTAAATATGTACAGAAAAATACTAGAAATACATATTTGCATTTATTTTAACTGTACAAAATCATTCTTTTTGTACTAAGTGACAGCGTCAAATGTCATTTTATTGTCGCCAAGTTTGATTCAAAGTAGAGTCCTAAATTTTTTGTGCGTGTTATATGTTTTTGTACAAATAAACTACGTCGAAATGTTACACTGTTACAAATGTTAACTAAGTTTCTTTTATTTGATAAAAGCCTTTTAAAATTATAAGTGTACAAGACCAGGCCTTGGCTCCATACATTCGCGGAACGTGTCATTTCTTAGAGTCCCGTATCCACGCACAGGGTGCCCAGCGGGATCCCTAATTACTAAGGCACCATGTCCGTCCATCTGTCACGGGTCTGTATCGTCTGAACCGTAATAGGCAGACATTTGAAGTTTTCATAGTGTACTATGGCTACTATAACAGCAAACAAAGTTTAAATTTAATTTCGTACTGGACCTTACGCCAAATATATTACGGCGATACGGAACCCTTCGTGTGTGAGTCCGACTCGCACTGCGTAGGTTTTTATCGATTCAGTGATAGATAGATGTAATACAAACAAGCCTAATTAAATAAGGACTTGTAAAATGTTTTTGATTCAGGCCAAACTTTAAACAAATTTTCCTCAACCTATCTTAGGAGGCTTATCGTGTAATAATACCAATAATATTGATAAATCGACTTATCAGTTTTCATGGAGGGCAGTGTTTCGTCGCCTGAGCAAGTAGCAGTTCAACGACCCGCGACCTTGATATGGTTATCTAAAAACGTTTTCGACACAATTAAAGCTTGATCGAGCATTACAGTGGCGCCTTCGATCGTTTCTTTCGAGAAATTGTACTATAACACGTCCCAAAACTAGGACGGACAATTAATTTGTAGTCAATGCAGGGTATTAATCTATCGAGACATTGTGGATGGCGATTTCGATGACGTGTAGACACTATAATTAAAGCGGTTCAAATAGTCTACATTAGAAGTTTTTCACATTTACTATCTCGCTATCTCTACATATTTGACATCGCCGGACCTCTTCAGTTTATATATCAACGGCCTGATCGAGGAGCTGAGAGAGAAGCACCAAAATTGTTCAGTTCGCGCCCTTAGCCCAGTTGCAAGTAAAATCTTAACCGGCTGAGCGCCATCCTCCCTCGCCAAATTGTTCGAGAGAAGCTGGTTGCAACACCAACATCATTATTCTAGCAAAAATAGGGAATTCATGGGGCAACATAGCGCCTGTCACCAATCCAACAACCTTGGTGTTCATAGCATATCCTCTTCTGGAAAGTAAGTTCATCGAGCTATTAATTACTCACGCTCAAGTACTGCGCTGACTTTTCATAATGAGAAAGGGAGATAAAGGCTGACAAGGATGTACAATTTCTTTGAACTGTCTAAACTACCGTTTAGCTTTACCTGCACACTTGATTAATCTGTGGCTCCGTGTTAAAAACACTACACTTCCTCTTGTCAATTAGTATATCTTATCAATCGTTATCAATAAAGCTTAGCAAAACACACGATAAAAACTTGAAATAAATAGGAAGACATTGAGTTCTTAAGGTTGTCATATACCCAATACCTATATATTCCTTGTAATTATTATTAACAACGAAAAAACAAAGAAACATCCTACACTCTAACCTCTCCAATTTCCCGAAGAAGAGATCCGGAATCAATCGATTCCTCGAATCCGAACCCGTGTTTTTAACAATAACGTTACAGCCGTTGCGAGATCTTCGTGGCTTATACATGTACAAAAATGCAAGTATTTTCAAGCTATGCATCCGAATAAATTGCAGGGTAAATCTTACTCTTAAATGGTGGATGTCGAGCAAAAGACAAGTGTTTTCTAAAACACAAATACTCGTACTATAGAAGATCAGAGCAGAAAATAAATTTTTTGTTTGGCTCAATATAAAATCCGGTCTAAAATCGAGGCGCATTATAGTTTGTAGAGTATTTGTGATTATTCCTCCGTTGAAATTGTACAGTACATACAGACTTATGAGCAAAAGATGACATTGTGGGACATACTTCATATCAGCAATGCATTGTTCTCGTTAATAGTACTCTTGCTATATGCAGCTGCTTTGATTGTATATATATGCAAACTGTGCCGAACAAATTCTTTCATTAAATTGTAATACTACTCTAATTTCAAGTCATCAACAGTCCAAGACGTTGACTGAGAGGAACATTTCTGCTGAGGAATGCTATTCCGGTCTTTACCATACAGATATTACGTTAAAGGTCACAAAAGTCTAATCAATCCCTCTTATATTACACGTGTAATAGATATAGGCCACCACGTGGCGACAACGTGTTACCTGTTCTAGCTTAGTTCTAGCTAGTCTTTCCGTATAAATACTCATACCATAGGCCCATAAGGCCCTTCGTGAGTTAACGAATGCTCCTGGAAGGATTCACGTTACTGTATGGACTGACGTCCTTTTACTTCTGCGCTCCTGGTACAACGAGTATTAGAGATGTCTTCCCTACCACTACTAACTAAGCAAGTTCTAATTAATGCATTGCAGAAGATTCAAACTTACAACAACAGCGGCTTCGTATCCTCATCCGTCATGGTTCTAGATCACTAAAGCACTTATTTCCAGATTAAAATCACTAACAAAAATACATCAACAAACACTGGTCATCGTCTGTGGTGCAGTCACTACTTCTATTAACTGTATACCGAATTTTGGGGGTGTTATTAGACGAATTTCTTGGGGAAATGTCAGTACCCTGACATGACTTCTGGAGCACTAATTTGAATCGTCGATTACCGATGCGTTATCAGAAAATACATTTTACTATCGTGCTGCCGCTCCTTCAGACATTGTAAATGTTGTACTGATAAGGTTACGATGTGCAAATACTACCACGATAATTCTAATAGGCAGTCAGTTTGTCTATAAACGATGATTTATCACAATTAGACTTCGTTCGCGGGACATTTGATCCGAATGTTATTAAATGTCACATTATAATTATTTTGTTAATTACTTTCATTTATTAATGTGAATCCTATTCGTAATTGGCGTCATTCATCGGTCCATGACTTTAGACTGAGGACTGATATTAGCTTAATGACAAAATCAATTAGTTTTAAACTCAAACAAAATAGCTTTATCTTAATTAGATCGTCTAGTATTGATGGGCATGATTCTATTAAAAATTGTTCAGGGCAATCTTTTACGCTGTCTTATTCTAGTTTTACAGTCAAGCAAGGAGCGCCGAATAACAGATTTAGTTTACATAGAACCTTTAACTAACTTAATACGTCTGAAATAAGAAAAAGACTTCTTTTTTTCTTCTTCGATTCACCCGAATAATTTGGCGAGCGCGGAAGGTTGTCAGTTTAGATTTTGCTTCCAACTGGTATAAGGGCGCCCGTTTGGGCTCGACCTCGGCTTAGGGCCGCTGCTTTGTGTTGAGAAGCTCGGAGAGAAAGAAAATAACCGTATCATATTATCTGAGCAATAGTGCCCATGGCGCACTCGAGCCCAATCATCTGCCAATGGCAAAGAATAGCGATCTCTTATTTTACAACTTGTTGTCGTCCTTTTTACGTTACCACGACTAAAAAGAGATACCAAGACATTGCCAGCTCTGTCAAAAGCAAAAGTTTACATATTGTAAGAAAGACACATTACTGGACAAATCTATATAATTAACTTGTTTTATTTTGTAAATCGATGCCATTCAACGCTTTATGTTGTTATAACAAAGTTAAATAAAACAAGAAACTCGTGTACTGTTTATAAGATCCAGTGGTGTGTTAATTTTCCACCACCAAATAATGAATGACAGCGACAGAAAATGTATGTAATAAGTAATAAGTGTAATGTATTAATTCGCATTACAAAGTTAAAGTTCTTATTTTCCCTAGTATACGAGTTTAAGCATGATCGGGAAACTATAAAGTGCCACCATGTTGGTAGATTTTGTTTGAATTAATTTCGAACTTTCTAACCCCGTAAATAGTAGATTGTTACAATCTCGCTACAAGTTTTTGATATAATGTAAATTGAACATTGTAATAAATTGATGGGTTTGATTTTATTTAAAGTTTATTTTCTTCTTTTTAGATAATTTAAATAAAAGCTTGTTTTTTCTTCTATTAATATTTTTTCTATTAAGTTTTTAATATGACGCAGCAAATTTAAATAGATAATTGTTTTCTTCCCTATAGAATAATCTATTTGTTTAAATAATGAAATGCCTACTTTCCAAAAAGGGGAGATGAAATAGACTATTTAAAATGCTCCGTGGGCCAATAAAGTCGGTTTCTTATTTGTTTATGACGCATTGATTTATCAGTAACTGCTGAACATTCGAACCAAGAAACGAATGGATGAACCGACATTATTAACACAAAAACAAGAACATATGTTGAAATTCTTCGCACCTAATTTCGACTGAGTTTGATATTGGCTCGTACGAACCAATAAATTCGATTTAGATATGTACTAACTCTAAAAAATTATTATAATTGGCTTTTCGACGCAAAAAAACGTCTAAAGGAAACTAAACTTCATACATCTGAAAGTGCTTAAAATAAATACCAAAGATGTATTTGAAGTTTGCCCGCACCTACTAGGACCGCGTGGTAGAATATCGTAGGCATGTTTTTTCCCCACGTCTGCATACTCACAGCAAAAATAAATTATCAGACGATTAAATGGTATATAAGCAGACAGAAAACTTATTCTTCATAATATTTCTTAGCCAGTAAAAGGTAGAAGCAGGAAGCTCTTATCAAAAATATTTATTTAACTTTATCTAATTTCCTGTTTGGCTCTGTGCATTTGACGTGAGAACTATTAAACAAATACTGATAGGGAATGCAGGTAAATCGGTAGGAATGAAGGGCTTCGTCATTTTCCTCAATATCACGAATAGCATGGAGCAGAATATTGTCCTAGAATTATCCTTAGCCGAGCCTTAGAGAAGAGCAAAACATATCTTGGTTTACAATCTATTCTTCACTATTCACGAGCACCACTAAGGATTAGAATTCAATGCCGGCTTCTGTCTGTTTCCCGAGCGTTACTCGTACATCCTGGAATATATTCAAGCTCGGAGTGAATAGGCTCCTTGCAAGCGTGAATAATGAATTCTCTATCATATCTGTAACTCGATTTGGTTGGAGAGACATTTTGCTATGTCCACTTGGATAGCTAAATCTACTGTACAACAATGGAACTGCAAGTAAAAATAGCACACACAGTGGCTCATTACGCTGTAATTTGTGTGACCATCCTATTCTACATCTCATAGTCACGGTCCTGAAGTGTAATGAAACCCAAGTGCAACCACATTATTTATCATATAAAAATCAAATGTAAAAATAGATAAAATAAAAATAGCCCTTATTTTCTATTACAATTACAATTTAAACACAGCATAAATCTAGGTTATATTAGTATATACTCGTATGTATTTAGAAAAATTGTTTTATATATTTATGATTGTATGTAAGTATAAATCAACTTATATTCGTAGGCCTCTCCTAAACCTTTTCACACATGTTTTTCCCGCGCCTCTAACATCCATTATGGTCCATATCTCTTATTGAGGATGTCTCTCCACCTTTTGCTTGGTCTCCCTTTTCTCCTTTTCATGAAAAAGCAAATGTGATTCCATTTTAATTTGTAACTTATTATTTGCAGTTGCGCAACTGTAATGCGCATACAGAAAGCGATAATAATCTGTATACACTGCATCGAATGGACTTTTCTTTTGTGTTTGTGTGTGTGTTTGTTCACATAACCAAGTGCGACGAATAGCTATCTAAATAATCTTCTATCGTAACAGCCTAAACCCCCTCATAATTGAAGGCTCCTTCGGCGGTCTACGAGGCACAGCAGTGGAATTTTCCGATAAATAATAAAGTAGCATGTTCAATAATTGGACATTTTTAAGTTAAACATAATGAGGAATCTCAGTTGTAATGAGTATTTATACATTAAATGTGAATCGTAATGAACCGCATAAAATCACATATTCTTTTGTCATTTACTTTCTCATTAGCCACTGCGTTTAATAATGAATCTTAAGTGACGAATCGAATAGCAATTTATGGTAAATGCCTAATTTAATTTGGTATATAATTGCGTTCAAAATCGATATTTGGGGATCCGACTGGTCTACTAAAATGGATCTGTTGTAAAAATTGGAAAAAAGGCCGCCATCTTGAAATGTTTTGTTTTTCCGATTGCGTTCAAAATCGATTTTTGGGTATCCGAGGGGTCTACTAAAACGAATCTGTTGTAAAAATTGAAAAGAGTGGCCGCCATCTTGAAAAGTCAAAGCTGAAGCAAATAAAAATTCTAAATTTATACTGTTTATTTCCACACAAAAAATACATAATATTAAAAATTCCAGTGTGCAAAATCTTCTGGACATGAGACTCATAGAAAATGCCATATTGAACAGTTGATCGATGAGATTTGATAATGCACGCTTGGCATATGAACTGATTATCACAAGTAATTGATACAGGAAGAAATTGAAGCTTCTCTCTCTGGACATATTGAACTTATTCATTTTCAAAGACTTATTTAATTAATCCACTACAATGATTTTATTATTGTACTATTCAAATCAAACCTAAAAAATCTTTTGCCCGCGGAAGTTTTAATCAGAATACCAAGCGCGTCATTCTCATTAATTGTTAAAATAATTATTAAGAAAACACCTTCTTTGAATAATGAAGTAATTTTACTTGGATGCTACACAATGTTATATGCACCTCTATATCGTTTTAAAAGGACGTGTGTCGATATTTATTTAAAAAAAACATATGGTTTAAAGTGTAAAATTATATTGTTATTTCGCCATAATATCTATTCAGTTTCCGTTCCTTTTTTGACACTATATACGAATATGACTGTAATACGGGCAAAAACAAAGCAAACCCACATAAATTCAAACATAGCAGAATTAATCCATAATCCAAATATCTTTGATAATCCAGCATTCGATAAAAATAATCTCAAAGCTGTTGTCCAGTCAGATATAAATGCTCATAATGAAGGAAGAGTATTTTAAAAAGCTGTTGTGTATTAACAACATCACGACAAATTATAAATGCGAAAGTAACTGTGTGCCCGTGTTTCTTTTCAGACAATCGGGTGCAATGTCTTAACGAAACTGGGAAAAGTCTCACAAAGTGATTTTTTTATCGTTCCCACCGGGAATCAAACCCGGGACCTTTCGTATGTTGTGCATCTGAGTCTAAAGCTCAGGCAACTGCACCACGGAGGGCTATAACATATTTTATAATGTAAGTACCTATACCACATACATAAAATCTAACAAATTTCAAGTAACGATCACTGAATAAACACTAGCAAATAAACAATGTGACATGGAGACTTGAGTGTTATTCATCAACAAATAAAGCACTCACTACTAGAGTATTTGAGTTCATAATTACATAATTAATTTAAACAATAATACTCGAGTTTGAGCTCTAGTGACCTTCTCGGCTGCATTGTAATTGATAAAGTTTGACACTGAGTCGTCGAGTGGGGTAGACCAACTCATTGTTCTGTGTAGCAATCTGTGTACCTACTTCAGGTCTTTGGATTTGAATCATCAAGGGCAAATGTTTGATAAGTATCTTATTATTAGAGCGACAGTGGCGCAATCATTTGCTCTTTTCTACATTTCTCCGCAATTATACAATAATTTCAAAAATCAAGCCGAACTTTTTATAGTCATTGCGGGTTTACGGTTTATATATAATACGGATTCATGTTTAGATTACGGGTAGTTATTATAAATTGAACCGATTAAAGTGGTCACTTCTAATAACTGACATCAACTGCACACAATATGCAACTGATATATCATTCAATCTGTATATCTTTTGAACTGTAATATGTAGGCACTTGAAATTTTCATCGCCGCTATAGTGACATAATATGATTCTGATATTAGTTTCATACTTATTTCTTTTAGCCTTATAATCTTTTAAAATAGGATAGTTCAAACTGTGTTTGCTCAAAAGTTTTCTAAAAAAAATAGGACATTGGATTGTAATGTCGCGAAATGATTATCGTTATAATACAACTTCATAGTTGATTACTATTTTTATTTTTACACACTTTTTCGATTACTGTTCAAAATGCCACTTAGGAACTAAAAGCTGCGTAACGGCTATTGGCTATAATCCGATCTCCTAGTTTTAGATAATTACTTATCAAAGAAAGAAATCTGTATACGAACTAGGAACACTGACATAGCTCGACGAGTCAGTGAGCCGAAGTTGAAATGGGCTGGACACATCGCTCGAAGAACCGATAACCGATCGGGAGTAAAAGTTCTCGAGTGGCGTCCAAGTACCGGGAAGCATGTAACGGGACGTCCCCCAACTAGATGGACCGACGTCCTGTCACTGGATGCAAGTAGCTCGGGACTGTCAAGGCCTATGTCCAGCAGTGGACGTTTCCCGGTGGATGATGATGATCATGAAAGTCAGCTATTCCATTTTAAAAGATTACGGCAAAAGACATTTTGTAAGGAATAATTCAGGGCGAATAAATACGGATGATAGTCTGTACACCGTCACACGTAAAGCAACATGCCTTAGTGCATCAATATCAATTATTAGAATGGACATTACCATATTATCAAAACATGGCCATGCAAACTAACATTAACCCATTTTAGTAGATAACCACATAGTGATGTTTACATCTACCTATACTTATGTATGTGAAGGTAATTTGTATTACCCATATATTACAGTACCCATACCGGGCTGCTTGCGTCAAGTATTGCAAATATTGAATCATTTCCAAAATACACACGTACCATAATGTGTTTCTATTAAAAGTAAAACAAACCTAACATTGTTTCTGGTAAATATAAAATAACTTAGGACTTGAAAAATCAAATATTCTTCTGCAGAACAGTCCAACATATGAACATACGTTAGTGTAATTTATTAAAATTTCATTCATATATTAGGATAAAAATCCTTTCGAGATCCTGTAGATGGAGAAGATTGGAGGAGCCCTTTGCCACCAAATTGACACACAAAAAAGGACCAAGAGAATATTATATGAATAACAAGGCAATTTTAATAATAATATAAAAAGGAACTCCTATTAGTAAAAGGTCAATTATAAATCCAAGTGAAATAATTGAAAAAGATTTCATTAAAAAATGCCTTTAAGATATAAGATATTTATAAAGGAATGAATAAGGATTAATAATCAGTCAGTATTATTAGAAAATTTAAAACCATACTAGGGGTTTTTAAGTTCATCGATCCCGTAATGACAATACACTTCATTATTATTATTACACTGTCTGTAGTAGAGCAGTCCTGAGCCCCAGCAGTGGAGACATATATATCCTGTTGATGATTATTATTACTATAGTTGGTTATTACCTACTTAATAGTAAACTAAACATAAGCATAAATGTAAATTTTTATACAAGCACACAAACATCCAACAATACATGACAGATGTGAAAGTTTTTCTTCACATCACAAAAGAATTACATCCAAGCACAGATTCAAGTAAATGGACTTTCTATATGAAACAAATTTTGGTTGACCTCAACATTCAATTGTATGTGCTTTATTACCAAGTAGCAATTTTTCTTAAGTATGATAAATTTGCACTTTGATGTAATGCAACACAAACTTGTAATTATACTGACTATTAAAAATTTGAATCCTCAGATGCATGCTGCATGTACACAAAACTTCACAAAAGCAAAGACACAAAAACAAGTTACATGTTAATTGTTTTAAGTTTTAAATAAGTCCTGAAAACTGTTAAAAAAATATTATAAAAAAACCTTACATTCATTAATGTCAAAAAATATTTATTACAAATTTATACTGAAAAGAAAACTTTTTACTTTGCCAAACATGAGACATCAATGATATATATGTACAGACCTGTGCATACTTGTAAGAGTAAAAGAAACAAAAATATTTTAAAAAGTACCATATTTTTGATGCTATGACACATCTAATGATTTAAATCTTTGCTAAACAACAACTATAATTTTTTTTAAATCTTACAGCAACCTCTTTTAAAAGTCTGAAATTACAGATGTAGTGTGAATCCAGTGTGATTTATGATTGGTGACACACCTGCCTCATAGCTTCTATCATCATTTGAATTGCCTTCATACAACACTGTTAATAGCATGTTGTTTGCTGGCAAGAATATTACATGTACCCTAAGAGCCCCATTAAATTGAGGCTTATGTGTGAACACTCCATTTGTATACTATCATCACTTAACATCTATAGAGATGAAGGCAGGCAAGGACGGCAAGCTACATACATAAATCCCAGCAAAGTCTCAATAAAAATATAAGCTATACCACTTGAACATTATTTTTAGATTCTAAAATTTTTATACTTCTTTTCATCAACAATACACACAATATTGGACATTAAATACAGCAAAACATATTATTATTTTCTTAAATTTTGTTGTTGTTTCCATTGTGTTATTGTTATCGTGTTAAAAAATTGTTATCAGTAACATAACTATTTAACCTTATAAGTTCAATTATTTAACCTTATAACACCATTTGCAGACAAAATTGAAATATAAATACAATGAAGAATTCAACGCTAACCTCCAATGATATTGACCACAAACATTAGATAAAGATATCGATAAAAGTATTTTGAACTTATTAAGAGAAAAGATCTTTGAAGTTGATATGAACCAAATTATTTTTTCCTGTGCAAATCAAGAATAATAAGATGAATCTATTGTTATTTGTAAGAGATTGAAAAGTTATTCAAGTAAAATTAGACAATTTTTTTTAAATATAGAAGCAATGTCCATGTTTTAAGAATAATAAAAATTAAAATACAACTTGTGGTGAAAGTAAGTGTACACCATGATTTGTTAAGAAGTCTATAATTAACAACAGTCTACAACGATAATAAATCTTAAATCTTCTAGATATTTCTATAATCATTTATTAAAAACATTCTGATAGTCATTGTTCATTTTCTATCACCCACAAAATATCTGAGAAAAACCTGACAAACTAAATAAAAAAAGTTTTTTTATCCGTGTTATCAAGAATAATTTCGTCAGTTCAAAGGCTATCCAGTTCAAGTTCAAACCAATAAAAATAAAAGGTCGCAATAGGTGATGTTAACACCAATAAAATTACTTAACTTTATTTTTATTTGAAAGTGTTATTAACTTACCCGTTCATAGACGTCTGTACTCCTTGATCCATGATCCTGTTCTGCACCAAACACCCTGGAGTTTCAGATTTTTCAGTTAAGTGATTTCCTTCAACATCTTCTAAAATCGCAGCACGATCAGCGTTCGTTTGATTAAGTTTATCACTAGATAGACTCTTAGACCTATACCGCCCGTTAATAGGCACCAAACTTTTATCATTAAACGCACTGAAACCGTTCAACTTGGACTCGTTTTGATATTTATCGCTAGTTTTAATTGATGACATTTCGCACCAAACAAATAATCGCGCGAATGTCAACGACAGCTGTCAATCTCAGCTGCTACGCTACTGAACGTTCGGAGGTAGAAACGGAACGTTATGCTAGCGAGCGGTCTCACCACAAAACAATAGCACTCGACCTAATTCACAATCACTTCGCCCCCCATTCATTTAAAATGCTCTACTGACCATTCTCGTCTGGCCGAGTTATACAACTGACCACGAGCAGACGAAAAAAGTTGGCCACTTTTGTTTTCAATGTCGGAACACAAACGAGGGTGAAGGCGAAACTAGTATTGTATAATACTAAGAGTACTAATGAAAAACAATTTCTGTTCACAAAGGTGAGGAAGTTATCTACTTTTCCATTTGATTGTAACGTATAAAAAATAGGAAATCCTAGCATATATTTCTGTTCTTCCGTTTCTAAATGAAACGAAACGTATTTTTAACAAAAATACTTGTCAAAAAGTTCCAGGGACAGATTAAGTCGAAGCAAAATGTAATTTTTGAAAGAACATAAAATGATTTATAATTAAAAACATCGTTTTTTATAGATTCTTAGATGTCTGATTATAAAACTTCAACCACTTGCTTGATAATTGAAATGCCGTAACATGATGTTGCCGAGGACACTTGACCTCAAACATTACGTGTTACGCATTTAAAGTATGATAGAACTAGCAACAAATGTAGTGTCTATTGAATTATGATGATTTAAATCTTCATTTGTTCTAGAGAAACTAACTTATGATAAAATATTTTAACAATGATCTTACTGTTATGACTCATTGGGTTTTCAGGCATTCAACTTTATGCTTGGTTACTTTTCACGATCTATTGGCATAGAACTTGCTTTGTTATTGTTACTGTATTATTGTTTAAACGAAATTAATAATAATAATTAAGGTATTATTATAATAATATGTTATTAAACGGCTTCCGTGGCGCAGTAGTCTGAGAGTTAGACTCAGAAGCGCAACACACGCATAGGTCCTGAGTTCGATCCCCGGTGAGGACATTGTCGTACATCACTTTGTGATTCTTTCCCCAGTTTGGTTAGGACATTGCGGTCTGAATCACCTGATTGTCTGAAATGTAACATGATTCCGTGGTTCGGAAGGCACGTTAGGCCGTTGGTCCCGTTTACTCTCTACGACAGGTAGTAGCTACATGAGCCATGTCAGAGGCCTTTGGCGGCTCAACACAACTCTGACAACTAGGGTGTGTGAAATCAGTATCGACCTTAGCACCTTTACAAGAAGAACGAAATTATTTGAGTGGGATTAAAATGACGTCATCCAATAAATAGTTACAGTCCCTACGACAGAATTTGGAACTGTATTGTAACCAAGCCTGAATAATACGGTAGACGTTTTTATTTTAATAATCACATTAGACAGATATTTGTGGAAATATTACAGAAAATCCTAAGAAGTGTCTCTCTCTCTCTCTATCTTGTAAAGTTTATGAGAAATCCTTACAAAACCCTGACAAACTTTTAGTGATGCGGTCGGGAAATTGAACCTTATTTCAAGGTAAGAAGATATGTACGTTTATTTATATGGTTCGGTTTTTCTACTTAATATCTGATGCAAAAGTCAACTGATGGACAAGGGTCATAGCCACGACAGACTATCCATTTGTGGGAATATTATTTGCCATAATCACGTTGGAGATCGCAGTAATATATTGTTGATGCAAGGGCAGATACTTAGTCGCCATATACGACTAATAAAATAGGGGTGATTGATGGGTTATTATATTCTAACGCCGAGACCACACGACTAAGATCTATTTTGTTCAAATTATTTTTGTGTAAGATAATTTGCTTTGTGTGAAATATAAAATAAATTTATTTATATGGGACACTAGTCTATTCGATTATATATTCGATAATTCTGGCAATATTTTTGGATAACAAAAATAAAAATGATAAGAAATAAAATGAATTCATCTTACAAGCTGCATTTTCTGCGTGAATCGTGTCTTTCATGTTTGTTTACCCGCACAGCACTGGATGCCATTTTCATTGTTAACACAAATTAGTAATGCACTAGAAAACAAAAATATTCATTGGCAACCATATGTTTTGCGTATCAGCATCTTTACTTAGGTGTCTCTCATTATTGTAGAAATAAAAATAATTCGCATTATTAATACTAAACGCAAGCGCTCGTGTAAATATATAAAATCCTGGTTCATGAGTAGTCAGTTGAATATGCCAAATACGGTTTAACATGAACGGTTTAATATGAAAAACAAATGGACGGATTGGTCCAAATGTTATACAATACAAATTCATGTATACAGCCAACGCACAAGTCAATTTCGGCACTGTCATAATCGCCCACAAGCTTAGTGTTGGTTACATGGTTGTCCCTTATAGAGATTAATAACGAAAGTTTGCAAAATCAGACTTTTCTTGAAAGGATTTTCAACCACTTAATCACCACACTTAGCAAGCGGATTGGCAATCGGATCTCTGGTGGATCTGATAAGATGTTATTGATATATGGGTAGATGCTGCCCACGGAGTAAGTACAACCAGTCAAGTCAAAACAGACGATGTCGCGAGCAAACAGCTCGTATTTTATGAACCTCTTAAAAAACTACACAATTTTTATCAGCTGTTTATCGTGACCGAACACCAAAAATACATAAGAGACAGCAAGCGTGAGAAGTACAAACAGTGTGGCCTGTGGTCAATTTTATCGAAACATTTGCGATAAGAACAACAAAAACATAAATTTCGTAGTACACAGGAGATCTATACAGGTCGCAGTGACACGCAGGACAATAGGACTGCACCCCTCATGCCCAAATAAAAAAAAGTACACAGGAGCTGCTGCAGTTCATACATTATCTTTGGCGACTTTTATGATACCCACGCCTCGTGCCCACGAAATAATATGCTGCTCTGTTCTAGAGCCTCTCTCGAGAGAGAACCTACAACAGGCCACTATCGACCCCAACTTTAATAAAATAACACCTAATTTAAAACTGGCACAACCCCAGTGTCAGATATCAGGCAGTCAGGTTATTCCAATGTCTGCGTAATGATCTGAAGATCATACACGACCCACGTATACTTTTTAAAAATTATTTAGTTATAAAATTATAATTTATTGTTAATTTATAACAACAATTTTTCTATGTTGTTTATGGAATAAATGAATCTGAATGCATTACGTGAGCAAAAAAACTAGAAACTAGCTATCATATTTAATACGTAAATGTTATATTTATATTCGAAAGAGTGTTTGTTGATTTCTCCCTCATTCATGCAACAACGAATCTACGAGGCTTTTTGCATAGGCATATTTATAACCCGGAAATAACCAACGATGGTACGCGTTGGTATAGCTAGAAGGTGCCTGTTGAATACTGTCGGTCGGACTGGCCTACTGCACTACGTGCTTGATGGCGATTGCCACCCAGGCCTCAACCTGTGCGGGCCCTCCTGGCTTAATGTCTGTCTTGAAAAATAATTCACCTTTGTGTGGATATTTTAGCTTGCATTTTCTTTCAATGCAGGCGAGTGTCTGGGGCCTAACTAAATGCATAGCTTTTGGTATAGAGGCCCAGGGACTATGGAGCCCAGTCCTATCTTCATTATACCTTACTTTAAAATATCTAAAATTTTGCGAAACAACACTAAAACTTGTTGACCTGAGTCTCTCTAAGCAAGCGGCGCAGGCCCTTAACTAATCTTGCCACCCGGGCCCCTTTGGCGCAGTCCGACCCTGGTTGAACAAACCCACCACCGACCGCTTGAAAATACAGATGCCATCAGTGCGTTCCACTTACTGGCTTTACGCATGTTAAAGTTTACAATGTCTCCAGCCTTCATCCAAGCCAAAGTGAAATGCCGTGCCATGCCTGAATGAAATATCGTCATGAGAGAGAAGTAGCAGTTAAACACGTAAATAGCAAGTACGTTATGACCGACACAACAAGGGGCGTGCTCAATAGGTAATTACTTTGTTGTTATCATAATGAACAGCTTATTAAGGCTAAACGGCGAAAGTGTTGCGGAAATGAAGTGATATCTGCGATTTTTGTATGTAAAGTATTGCCAAATAAAAACCTAAATGGTTCAACAAAAGAGATGTTTCATCTTCGGCCTGCACTTGTATGTACACTATTTAAAAAACCATGTAATAATCTAAATACGAGTATGTATAGAAAAATACTAGAATTACATTTTTACATTTATTTTAATTGTACAAAATTATTCTTTTTCTACTAAGTGACAGCGTCAAATGTCATTTTATTCACGCCATCTTTGTTTTCAACGTTAAGTCTTACATGTTTCGTGCGATTTATATGTTTTTGTACAAATAAACTAAATCAAAATATACAAAAATGTTAACTAAGTCACTTTTATTTGATAATGGCCTTTTAAAATTATAAGTGTACAAGACCAGGCCTCGGCTCTATACATTCGCGGGACATGTCATTTCATGTGTTTGGACAGTTTATGGGAATCAGCTGTTTTTATTGAGTGCACTTGGATGATAGTTCTCACTTGGCCTTCATCTCGCCTGATGGTAAATGACGATAACACCGTTGCATGGTCAGCCTCAAGTTAATGAGGCACTGGCTCTGCCACCTTTCATAACGGAACACAACAGTGCTATTAACACTGCTGTTGGAAGCTGACTTAAGTAACAAGGTGGTAGCTAGCCAGGCGGATCTAGAAAATGCCACCAACCAAACCCAGTACCGATAGGCACCCCCACTGGGAATCGAACGCGGTACCTCCGGATTAGTCCAAGCGTGTAGCCATGCCACAGAGATAACCAATTGTTTATCCGTATAGCATTTTGCAGAACAAAATTTTGCATTACGTACTACTTAAATGAACACGAGAACTTAGAGGTATTATCTATTCTATGCCGACCGGAGGGTGGTGACTATCTATCTCGGGCAAAGAATGGGTTTAACGATCCAGCGCGGGAATGTCGTCAGCGTTCTGGGCACCGTTCCCCGAGGAGTTGATCTGAAGAATGTATTCTATCTCTGATAAGTTAGAATACATTCTCTAGTTTAATTAGTTAAATCCTTTTTTTTAATGACATTGTGTTTTGTTGTATTATTTCAAATAAAGTACATCATCTATGCTAGAACATGAAGAATCCGGAAACTCAATTTTACATTATCCTATTTTAAAATTCTCAGCGGCGTACAAGCTTGTGTACATTGTAAGTACTCCTACAACACAATATGTGATTCAATCCCTCCTTCTGCTATCGTTCGCTAGTAATTCATGGAAAATAACTCTACTATACGTATTCTGTTCTGACGTACCTACATAGTCTGCATTTTCACAGAATAACGTAGAGGAACAATCAACTATTAATCTTTGACGACGAGTGTATCACTTTCATGTACAAACTTACGTATAAATTATTATGGGTAAATATACATTCTCAGCTGTACCTTCCAACGCCCTTATCGTCACTTACCATCAGGTGAGACGAAGGCCAATTGCAAACCCATCACACATTTTTAAAGTTTTTAGGGTTCCGTACCCTATTACTAAGACTCCGCTATCCATCTGTCCGGTTGTCACCAGACTGTATAGATCTCATGAACCGTGATAGACAGTTAGAGGATTGTTCGGTGCATAATATATATGATTTTCCGTTTTATAACTATTAATATTCTGTACGGAACCCTTAGTGCGCGAGTCCAACTCGCACTTGGACGGTTTTTAATGTCTTCTGTGCGAAAATACGCCTATTATTTAATCCCTAATCAAACATTGATGATTGCCCGCCTGTGTGATACGACGAGTGATAGTCATACGTCAAACATAATGGAAACGTAAACTATATATTTAAATTGTATAACATAATTATTATGCAAGTGTTCGTGCTATGGAAAGCTAATTGTGCAATGTTCTTGTGTGTTGTCTAATTGTTATGCCGCCCTCATGTGCAGTGCGTGAGGTCTGATGCTGACCCAGAAAATGTGGTACAATTTTAGACTGTCATAAACACTACATTGTCGATATGAAACATGTTGTCAATGGAAGTCTACTTTTTAAGAAAAAAGCAGCCAAGTGATTTTCGGTCCACACGCAGTGTAGGGTTCCAGTGGCCGTCATTGCGGTACCCTAAAAATACTTTAAAGATTTTATAGTACCACTTTGTTGACGTGAGTAAACCGGTACCAAATTCGAACTTGCTAGTATTAAGAGTCTCTGATTGGATTGGACAGATGGACAAAGCGAAACTATAAGGGTTCCTTGTTTGACTACGGAACCCTAAAAAGAAAAAATTCAAGATAGTTTATCATTGTAAAATAAAATGTGGATATACTAAAAACCTGTGGTCCCGCAGCCAGGGTCATTTTTGACCTCCGTGGCCCACCGACTAGATTTTGGACACCTTGAACATTTCTTGGAAGTCCCGGGTTAATTCCCAGTGAGGGTATCGGTACTTGTTTTGATTGTTGGAAGGGTATTTTTAATCGATGCCAAAAAGGTTGTGTATGTTTCTTAAAATGTATTATATACTCTAAGACGGTACTTGGCATCTTCTCCGATTTTGAACCGATTTCAGGAGGGTCCTCTTGTACAGTCGAGTACAGAAATATGTATCCACTTCTGAACCTTGTCACATTCACCTTTAATTGACATTTCCTTCCACACTGCGTAGGAATAAGAATAAGTGAATGTGACATGATATAAAAGTGGTTAAATATTTCTGTACCCGAGTGTACCTGTGATTTATAACTCCGATCACCAATCCACCTTCCAAGAGTCGTTATGGCAAATCCTCTCATCGAAAATTCATTCTACATGGTGGTCTTCATTCTATGCGGAAGGTCCAATTTAATTTTCCTGTTTAGAAGAACAATGAAATCAATCATTCAAAAAATATTACATGGCCACAAATATTCTAGGGTAAGTTTGTCTTCGGATCCGGCCCTGTTTCTGATTACGTTATAGCTGTTTATGGCAATAAACATATTTTTTTATCTAGACCGGTAAATTTGCAACGGGGCCTAGTTTTGGGCGTAGTCAAATATTCGGTTTCACTTTTTGAAGTTACGAACTGCTCCACTTTTAAGTTATGTACTGTTTCAAACTACTGCTTCTTAATAGAAAAATTATGATGCTGATTTATCATATACTTGCCCTCAACTTTGTCAATTTGGAGTTTGGAAATTATTACACACGAATTATTATTTTTTTGGATTAAAAGGGAATATAATATATGTCCCTCTCTACGTCGTTAAGGCGTCAAAAGGTAACAAACTCACTTTCGCATTTCATTTAATAATAATCCGCTTTTCGATACATTTCAAATACGTAAGTTTATTCAAAAGTTAAATCGAAAATAGGACATAATATCCAGAATATTAAGTTCAATATCAGGCAGTTGATATACTTTGTTAAGGCGATCCACCTCCATCAAAGTTTCATACTAAATTTCTGTTGCCATAATCTTTGAAAATATAATAGCTGGATTTGTGAAGTAACTGTCTAAAAATAAGACATCGGATTGTGATGTCGCGAAATGAGTATCATTAACATACTTCACAGTGAATCACAATTTTCATTTTAAACACTTTTTTTATTATTGTTCAAAGCGCCATCTATGAACCTTAGCTGCGTAACGGCTATTGTAGCTAACTGTAAAGTTATAAATTAATGATATTTATTACGCGGCACTATAATTTCATCTCCTACTTTTAGATAATTACTTATCAAAGCCAGCTATTTTATTTTAAAAGATTATAGAAACACAAATTTAGTATGGAAGCATTAAGAGAGGGATAACGTTAAATTGGCAAAATTCGTAAATAAAATAATGAAAGCGTCAACAGAAAACAGTAAAATTATAAAATTGATTGATTATTGATTTTTGAATTCTCAAGATGCAAAAAAATGTCATAACAAAGATTAAACAACTGCAATTAAAGATCAAAAAGATTTTAAACTACCTAACCAGAAGAAAAAAAGTTCAGAAAAAAGTATCATTTCCTGTTCCTGATTGACGTGATAGTAAACTTTTTGCGCGGGAAATCTTCCGCAGGTTTTGTTTTAGAGTAAAAAATGACGTTGGAATAATTATATAAAGAAATACAATGAATAGGAACAGATTTCCTGGTGCGTATCTCTAGTTTCCACTCATAATTACATACGATAGAAAATGTGTAAATACGTTTGTGTCAAGGTTCTAATTTATTTATCTTAACCGAGTGCGTAAATGTAGTTATAGTAGTAAGAGTTTATAGTACATTCTAGTGGGGTAGCTATCGGTACTTGATTTGGTTGGTGTTAGGGCAGTTCCTATAACCAACTGTCTAGTTACCACCATGTTACCTAAGTCTGTCGCTAAACAGCAGTGTTAATAGCACTGTCATCACTGACAAAACCTTAGGGTGAATCTGCTGTAGAGCCGAGAAAGTGTGGCTATGATAATGACCTTCTTAAAATACGTTAGCAATTTTACTATTTGAGCTTTTACTTATAATTTTGTTTCAGGCGCTTTCGATTTGTAGCCGATTGTCCAAATATTTATTGCCAACTTTCCCCCTCTTTTGCCTCTGCATGTATTTTGGATATTATCTCATGACTACAGAATATTCTAGGGGTGCCATCCACTGCCGACAAACATACAACCTCACGGCTCACTGATGTCTTTGCTAACGATACTTATTTATTCGTAGCAGTGGGCGATTATGAGGTATACTTATTAAATTAGTAACTAATCCCAATCAATCGGGTATACGATTTAGTATGTCAGGTAGTCTATTTTTAATACGTCATCACAAAAATAAATATGGATAAACTGGACTTTATATCACTTCAAAGATAAGTCAAATTTTCTGTCGGTCACGCTCGGCAACCGACAGGTTTTGATTGCTACACAAATTAGTTCTATATTACAGGTAATAGCGCTTCACTGAGTCGGTTCCAGAGGTATGGTAGATGCACGGGAGTGTGTGTTAATTGCGGTATGACATTCCGTAAACACCGCAGGAACTGACTCAGTTAAGCGTTCGATTATGGAAATTAGTAGCAACTAACTTCATATATAAATATGTATAATCATACATTAATTATTAGTAGAAATCTAGATTACGTGAATGTTTCGATTATACTCATCGCTACTACGAGTATACGCAGTAAGGATCAATATCAAATACGAGTAACGTCAGCATATACATACCCGTGAGTCATGCGTGAGGCTGTAAGGATATTTATCCTTAGTGAAGTGCACCCCATAACATATTCTACAAGTGCGGTGTGCCATTTCATCTACTTCAAAACCTTATAACCCAACCATTTCAGTTTAAGATTCAATTTGATCTTTTTGACATCGTGACATGTCCTACATATCTAAAACTGAAACAATATTGAAGTTCAAAAACAGTTAACGTACTAAAGACATATGTAATTTCAGACGTATTTCGTTGCACATAAGGATCATAATCATAATCATTCCTGTCTTCCGATTAAGATGGATTCAGCGCACGTTTCCTTGTACACTGATACTCCCATATAATTCTAGGACAATCCTATAACAGGAGTGTTACATGTACGGCGCACACCGACCTTCTGTCGTGTCGCTTCAAACACAAGGTCCAAGGAAATGAGTTCAAGTTCATCTGAGTCGTTCGATTCGTATAGGAATCGGTTATAACTATAAAATTGTCCAAAGACACGTTACTGCAGCCGAAAAGTACAATTATGTTTTACGAAGAATATTGTGACTAATATTCAATTGTCCATAACTGGATTTATTGCTAGAATACATCTGTTTCAGTTGGTACATATGTCCATAATTAAAAACACAATGCACTGTCGTTGGCAATCAATTCTCGAATAACGGAGGAGCTTATAAAGATTTGCCTTTTATGCTAGTAGTTCGTGTATTGTATCGTTTTCACTATCGCATATATGATCGTAAGAGTCGAACACCCATGTACACGGTAACTCCGAGAACAGCACAACGGAGACCAGATACTATATTGAAATACGGTAATATCCTCTCCACAGGGTTTCCACATAGCACTGTAGGCGGTTCGATAGCAGTTAGGTCTTCGTAGCTAGCTGCCTGAGGCCGCAGATGTCCTACTAAATCCACATACGCCAAATCCCCTGCTTCTAAAGAGGCTGCGATATCGCCTTCAGCGAAAACGTCTAAAGCTCCCCAGTCTACATTATTCTTAATGCCCCCTGTTCGTTTATCCCTCAGAGCAATGTAATCGCCGCAACGAGGAATGAAAATATCCTTTATATCCGTCTCTTTGTAATCCACCGGCGTCTCCGCTTGCTTGCCGAACAGCATGACCAATTGGTCTATCACAGCGTTTTTACAATCGCAAACACAATTTCTGACATTCAAATACCCTATAAGAGAAGCGTATTTTTCTATTTTACCCGATGTTGACATCCTCGGTCGTTCCATAGCCCATATTATTGGACCCCGCATGCTCAGTATTTCGCCGGAATAACCTGCCTGCCTCCAGAAGTTGGCCTCGTACATGATGCGGAATTTCTTACATCGTCCTTGGATCATTTCACTAGTAACACGAGCCTCTTCCGCCGATAGAAGCTGTTCTTCTACTTGAATAGACGTCAACTGTTCAGGTGTTAACGCCATAGCTAACAGATTGCATACATAATTTGTCTCCCCAAAAAATGTTTCTAAAGTGACAGTTTCATCTGTGTTCGTTCTGATTTCTTTAATCGGGTTTGCTACTATAGTAATCTTTGCTACTTTCTGGTTGAGATGAAAACCTATGTGCTTCTTGCAATAACCGATCAGTTTCTCTCTGAAGCGAGTATTCGTTCCGCCTATATGATTCCTGCATCCGTTTGTTCGGTAGCATTGGTGTAGATAGAATAAAAGTGAGACTTCAAACGACTCTGCGCCACAGACCAATCTAACGATATTCCTCATAATTTCTCTACTCGTTGAGAACAATAATGCATTACATATATCTTCTTCCATAGTTGTACGGTCGTAGTACATGAGCCTTGTATTGTCTGAATCCTTAAAATTCGAGTGAAATAAGTCAATCATATTCTGTTCAACTAGCTTCTGGTACTGGTTTAGCTCGAACCTCTCCCACGAGTTCAAATAGTCGAAATCATGATAGTCACTTGCACACGCCACAGATTGGCCATTCGTGAACTGAAACAACTTGTTCAAATTCGTCAACTCTTCCTTTTGCCTGTATAGCTCAGGATCGTGTATGGCGTCTGGCAAGGGTATTTTGAAATCTTGGGCGAAAACTTCTAAATACTGATGGGCTACGCTTATTTCTGGTGCCTCTATTTGTAACTCGCTTAGTGAATATGTAGTTTCGTCTTCTTTGTCGCTCTTGGAAAAAGCTACACTACCTTTGGATGGGCACCGTTTGGACTCTGCCAGATCCAGGATGACCACGTCTAGACTATCACCGAACTTCTGTTTGAGTTTGTGGGCAGTCACGATGCCGGGCAAGTTCCATCCCAGGACAATCACGTCTGCTATCACATTCGTTTTGCTGTAAGACTCGTCGTATTTAACGAACATTACACTATTTTAACTAACTCTATTTAAAGGAGACTAAACGATATTTTATGCTATTGTAAAATTGAAATCATCACAGGCTATTATATGATTATATGTTTACGAAAATATATTATATAATTTGACAAGGCAAAACGGCCAAAGATGATATAGCATTACTAGTACTACACAACGAAAGTTGTCAAAACGCCATAGATAAATGTTGAAAGTTACTCTACGAGTATAATCATTCACTGGTCTCTTTAGTAAAATGGACGTGGTGTGCCATATAAAAAGACAGTGGTTTTCTGTGCAGAGAAAGACTAAAACATAGTGATTATAAGCTCATAGACGCCCACCGAGCGTACCGGGTTTGGGATAGAAATAAATAAATAAAAGAAATACAAATAAATTTATTGCTTAATATAAGCAGAGAATGACAGATTTTAGTTTGTTTAGTTTCCAGTACGCTCACAGTCCGGTCACTGTTACTGTCAGCCTACCCCTCATTCGTTCTTCTGTCCTCATTCATTCACACAACACTTTGAGATCCCTGACCCACTCATAGAAGGTCATTAACTTATGAAGACTGTAACACGGCAACTTTTTTATGATCGCTCCGCGTGTTGAAAACTGACTATTTCTCTCTATCTCCAAATATTTTTTCTCTATCTTTACTAATTATATATCCTACCTCTTAAAATTTTATTTTATCACTTCACCTAATAAAATTAGCATAAATATTGAAACTCGCACAAATTGCAAAAATAATTTGAAGAATAGTATATTTTTAGAACCTCCACTGTCACATAAAAAGATTTATATAATATCCCTTATGAGTTTCAATACCTAATTTCATCAAGATGTCAAACAAAACTGCGAAGACGATTTCTCACTACGAAATGTGACTTATCAAATGTTTCATATTCCTAGAAATAAATGAAATTTCGTTTGCATAACGACAACCGTGGACAGTGGCCGTGACCACAAGGTCATTGCCTCTTATGTTACTGGATTTTTGGTGTAGTCTTTCGATTATTAATTTTCTGGAAATTCTTAGAATAACAACAATGTCCGTTGACATACAGAGTAATTTAAGTTATGATGATAACGACGTTGTTACTTTACGTTGGTTGGTTTAGATTCTAGATAAAAGATACATGGAGAAGACTCGCAGATTACACAATCAGTCATACAAACACGCTATTGCGTTCGTGGTATATGCTATTTTATATAATGTGAGCCCGTAACAGGAGCAAACAAAAATTGAGGCATCTAGGGTTACCCGTAATTTTTGGGAAGCACTTCCAGTCATCTAAAACCCGTGAATTATGCACAATAAAGTTTAGAAATCGTAATTATGTGTACTATTTTCATGAAGTTGCGATTAACTTTGATAGGAAAACTGGAAATTTTTTAACCCCTTACAGGTGACTTCTATCAGTCTCTACAGGCTGTAATTTTTTGCTTTTGTTCCGGACCCCACATGGTAAGAGGCTTCTGGGTTAGGCGTTATGGCAAAGAGTCATTTGACACTTGACATACGATATTTACGTCTAGCCCAAAATGTTTAAGCTAGAAACTTGAAATTTGTATAAATCAATCCATTTGGTAATGCAGAGTGGTCACAGCACACTGTAAGTCTCCTCTCTATGAGTATAGTATTTTTCGAAGTTCCACAAAGTTCCAAGGGCAAACCACATATGTTAGAAGGTTGAAATTTGAAACATCGATTCATTTGATGTTTTGATGTTGTCCAACTAACTTTACAAATTGAAATTAAATACATTGAATATATTGTTTTCATATGTAAATAAAACCGGATACAATAAAACATTTAAGTTATTACACCATTCAAACTCGCCTTTGAAAACACATTATAATTACCTAATCAGCATGATCGCGACATTTCATCAGAATCTGACGATCGCAAAAATAATAATTATCACAACTTTGCGTTAACACAACAGTTTTATCATAATCGATTCGGAGTATATCGATTATAATCGTTAAACGAACATCACTTACTGTAGAATAGTGTTGCAACAGAACTCTGCTTCCGCTTCCGCAACTGCAGAAGTTCCGCATTTTTTTTCACTTCCGTTTCTGCTTCTGGTTCCGCAAACTTTATAACAGAACTCTGAACGGAAGCGGTCATGAGGATCCCCTTATGTGGTGGAATGGAAATGCTCACAAATACCCCCATATTTTGCCAATAGTTCGCCAATACTTATCAGCTCCCCCCACCAGTGTAGCCAGCGAGCAATTATTTAGCGGAGCTGGTTTAATATATGAAGAACATCGAAATAGGCTGAAAGGTGAAAAAGCGGCTTGCCGCTGTTTAATTTTGACTACTAAAATACAAATTTAATAAAAAAAGTTTTAAATGTATAATTGTGCTTTTTTTTTCATAGTGTTAACGCTTCCGTTTCCGCTTCCGTTTCCGTTTCCGCTTCCGTTAAGATTTACTTTTGACATCTGTTTCCTTTTCTGCTTCCGTTATGCCAGTTCCGTTGCATCACTACTGTAGAAAACACTTAGGTCATTGAAGAAGCTTTTAATTAATCAGCGCTTCGGACATTTTGACTCACCAATTAGTTACAATTGCAACCATATTGTTGTTACTATCTCAAAATGTGAAATATCAGTGAATATACAAAACAAAGACTTTGTCTAAATCCGAGAAGCTGTTTTTTTATATATTTAACTGTAAATGAATCATATTTTTTATATATGATGGGTTTTCACTTGTCCTTCATCTCACCTGATAGTAACGATAAGGCCGTTGAATGCAGCGTGCGCACTCAGATGCCTTAATTTAATGAGGTGCTGGCTTTGCTACCGTTCATATCTGAACACAACGGTCTTTGGTGAACCAGACTTAGGTAACTTAAGTCTTGAAAAGCTAAATGTCTCGTAGAAGTTGATTTTAGGATAAAGAAAAATAGTTATTATTTATATCGTAATATATTCCGTTTTACCACTTTTACTAGTTCTCATATTAAGTTAGAAGATATGTTTGAACTAATTATTAGTTTAAAAGTTCATCAACAAAGCAAACTACGATATGTGAAATAATAACTCGCTTAAAAAACTAACTCATACCGCTGCTAGAAAAAAAAAGCAGCTAACATATTTTTTTATAAAGCCTGTTACTGTAATTGCTTCAATCTCCTTACACCGCGTCGTCGTAGTGCTGATAATAAACGGTCGGAGCTATATCAATCGCAGCTTGCGGTCGCTAGGCGCTCCGAAGATATTTGGTTTCTTTTTATGTCACTGCGGCAGTTTGCAATTTAAGGCGATGAATGCTTTAAGAAGATGAATAGTAAGTAAGAGTTTATTTTTAGGTATCTAACAGCTCGCATTTTATACAGACCAGCTTTGCATCCAGCGACTTTTGCGACCTTTACCTAAGCGTTGATCCATCTTGTCTCGGGTCGGGCAACTAAAAGTTTTCCGACACTAAGTAGCTGTTGCAAGAGGTAACCCATCCCAGGAATATGTTTTCAACCAACGACAAAAAATGAGGAGGTCCTCAATTCGACGCGTATGTTTTTAAAAAATGTTTGTTAGCTCAGAACTTTTGACTGGGTGAACTGATTTGGATGATTCTTTTTTTATTTGAAAGCTAGTGCTTTCCGAGTGGTCCAGGTCTGACAATGGCATCCATGAGAAAACGATATAAATCTTAAATTTGTCTTAATAAAAGTAGACTGTTACGGCTATAGTAAGTTATTGAAGTCGGTTTCCAGTTCTATTTGAACGCATTTACTGTTTCTTTTGTTATAAGGTACTATTTGTCCCGTTCGCATCCCAATAATGTACAAATAGTAACTATGTTTTTACAGTGCGCATTATTATATAACACGGAAAGAGGAAAATGATACATATTTCTGAGCTTGGTGACCTCTTGCCTCCGTGGCCTAATGGCCAAATGTTGGATTCACAATCCGGAGGTCCCGGGTTCGATTCCCAGTGGGAGTAACCATCGGTACTCGGTTTGGTTGGTGATAGAGCGTTAAGTCCGCTTGGCTAACTACCACCATGTTACCAAAGTCTGCCGCCAAACAGAAGTGTTAATAGCACTGTTGTGTTCCGGTATAACAGGTAACAGAGCCAGCGTCTTATTAGGTCGAGGCTTCTGGGTGCGCTCGCTTACCATCCTACGACCTTATCGTCACTTACCATCAGGTGAGATGAAGACCAAGTGCAAAAAACCAATCATACTTTTTTTTAAATTCATTCACCAAAAAAATATTCGTAAAACCCTCACTGGCACGGGCTTTCTGTTCTTCGAGCGATATGACCTTTAGTGGCTCTCCAACTTACTAACTCTACGAGCTATTTCGTTGTAATGTCAGTGAGTTTAGCTCCTTTGCGAATTTCTTCATTGCTAATCCTATCACCTATTAGCCAACGCCAACACATGTCGCTGTGTCAAAGCTAATGTTGAAATACGTAAGAACACCGACGCCGAAAAAGCGATAAATCATAACGAGATTTTGTTCGTTTAATAATTTATATAGGCAACATAAATAGCGTCGGCCTAGCAACATGCATCTATTAATGTATAAACAAAGTATCTAATAAATCAATACATGTAATTACGAGCGTAACGGAGAGATAAGCCTTAAACAGTGGACTCGCAGCTTGGCGCTAGCTGCTGGGCGCGAAACGTGCAGATCTGCACGTAGGCCACCACGCTGTGCGCGTCTCCACTGGGCCACGTCAAATATTTAATTGTTGTTACGTCTTGCGTAATGTTCGAGCATGTAGCACACCACAGTCACCAACCGTATGCGCTTTTGTTCTTACGCGAGGAATTGTATCCTCAAAGACTAATTATGAGATAAATTAAAATCAAAATTAAAAATCATGCATTTGAATGTTTATTACAACTTAAAGTTACACAAAAGATAGGATAATATTTCACTAGGATACAATTTAATAAAACATAAAGTTTTAATTTCTAATACACGCGCGTTGATTTCTTTCATATTGTCGCCTCCCACCGTTAATCGGTGAGTTTTGTTTTAGAACAAAACCGCGTCTACACTCTCTCTAGCAATACTGCTTGGGTTTGAGTTATTCGAGACTGGATGCATTAAGTTACTTTTACTTAAACCTAGAAAGGTTAAAAATGTCACTGCACCGAACTCGCAGCTCGTCTAATTATCCCTCCTTCTTGACTAGTACTTAGGAAGCATAGAGCTTGAAATATTTCAAAACAAATCCCTCAATGTCCTTAGGCGCAGTTACTCCGTGATCATGTACATCGATTTCTACCCATTAATAAATGTTCATCTATTTCTAAATTTTACCATCACACGTAGTCATAAATATAAAATATTAAGTATGCTAATATATGTAGGCCAAAATCTGACGAAGAGCGGAAATCACCACGACCAACTTACAACATCCCAAACTATTCGTCAACTATAACAACGTGTCATAATAATGACGTGCGATATTTGTTTGACGTGACTGGTAATAATGGAAACGCGAAATTATCTCGTATACTGTGCGAAACTGGCCTGTTCCCATTCTGGGGAACGCCGCATTCGAACTGAAGCTCTACATGACTGTTGATTAACTTAATGTTACTCTTAGAGCAGTTTTAATATTTCCTGTAGTAACTTGAAACTTGGAGCACACACACGACTACTCCATACACACGCATGACAGTTACGTAACTTAATTAAAGTTGGTTAAGTTAATGTTAATTAAAGCACCTCCATAGTGATTTATGCATTGATTAACTTGTGTCTTCGAAACTAATTTTAGACATTTAAAAGTATTATATATTTAATTTTGGATTCATTGAAGTGTCAGAAGAGTGTTAATAAATAAAAGTATCGTTTAATTTATAAAAAAAAGCGTGTGTATTCTGAGGATTAGTTTAATTAATTAACTAAACGTAATACGTCAGTGCGTTTATACAACGATACTTACGTTATAAATGTGAAAGTGTTGTTTGTCCTTCCTTCCCGTCAAGGACCCGGAAGGTCAGAATGACTTTTGTATAGGGACAGTTGAGGTTCGGAATAGGACGGATGAAGTCGCGAGCAATAGGTAGTCCCCTACGAAGTAATCAAACGAAAATAATATAATAACCTAACTTCGGCTGATACTCTTCAAACTGCTGAATCAATTTTTACCAAATACGAGTATAGCTAAGGAAACCAAGGAAACCTTCTATCTATATAACCTTCGTCTATCAATCCGCACCGGTCCCGCGTGGTGGTAGTCTAATTTTCATTTACCAACACTTCAATGAATATAAAATTTCGTCCAACGTTCTTATCGGCACCAAATGAAGGTTAAGTAAACCATTGTTCATCATTATCTGCCGCAAAAGTCCACGACTGGACAGCAGTCTCCCCTCCCTCATTCATTTGACTTAACTTTTCATAAAGCTTTAGCTTTCATAAAGTCAGCTTTATTTTCTGGAGTTTTGTAATTTTAGCTAAGTTAGTACAACGTAGACGTAAAGGAAGAACAAAACAAACAAACTCGCTTTCGCATAAATAGTATTAGTATGGACACCTGGAATGATTATCTTGGTTGGCAACAACAATATTAATATACGACCGGTTGCTCGATACGTCTTGGAATTATCCAATACCCTCTCATAGCTGGGCGCTACGACATACGATTTAGGAATTACCGACTTATAAGTCGCCTTAATCTTGATATTTCCCTTCAATAGTGTTATTCAAAAGCTGTAATTATTGGTAATATAGGTAGGCCCAAGATTGGACATGAGCCTCCCTCTATAATAGATCGATTCTCCATGAATTTTTAAATCTCATTTTAACGCATTTTTCACCAGAATTTCTATGTCAAAACTGTCACTAATAGTCGCTAGCACTTGCGTAAAAGCTACGGTCAAAAAAGTTAAGATTCAGCCTTTGCAGTTTATGTGAGCAAACCCGACAAGTAACTCATTGACTAGACACTAACCCATCATAATACAAGATGCATTATAATTACAGGTTAGCGACTATTTGAACCTACGAGTATGTGCACCGAATAAATACTACGCCCACAGGTCAAAGGAGGAGTTAGGTTGCTCCGTGAACTCTTACGAAACTACAGAACTAATATAGTACTCCGAAACTGTTTTCGCAAACTATTTAGCTAATATTGACACTGCTAACTCGGGTGGTGTCGGCGCAGAAAGCTAAATAAGCTACAGCTTTGCGCCAGTGCTGAACATTGCCTCACGGTGGATTTACAAAAAAATTTCCAAAAATCAACCCTTGCCACTTGGCGCCTAGAGCGTCCACTTCTGTCGCTCTACCCTATCGACTAATGGGCCTTATCGTTACGCATTAAATAAAGTCAAATAGAAAATGATTGTAATTCTTTTACCGGCCCGTGGCAACACAACGCAACTGAAGATCATAATTAAGCTGTGATGTAAACAAACAAATGATATGTGTACATTCGTACCAAATAATCACATTTACAAGTGCAGTAAAGATATAGTAGCGATATAAGTCACATGCAGATCAATGTGAGTGATAATTTTCAGCCCCAGTGTCGTATGCTTCGACCGCCTGAACTCATGCTTATCACGCACGTCCAATGAAACTACATTATCGATTCGGATAAAACTATTAATGTATGTATATCACGGTTGTTTCGCGTGTCCAATATGAAATCCGTGGAGTAATTAGTACATCAAGAAATGAAAACAATCTTCGAGTTCCAAGAAATTAAACGTATTGTTGTGAGCATTTTAATAACGCTATAAGATTTCAGTGATACGCAGGTAAAACCTGCGTATCCTTCAAATCTAACCTAAAAACATATTTCCTTGAGCAGATCGTTTCTTAGCAGCCTTTTCTTCTTCTTTCCTGCCTCTTCCCTTCTTCTCCTTTGATTTTTGATTGATTGTTTATTCATTATATGTATGTATAATATATTTAGCACCACTTACCCCTTCTTAATCACAGGATTCTTCTGCCTGGCAGAGATCGCTTTTAGCGATAAGGCCGCCTTCATTGTACCTTTTATGTTCTTTTCTTTTATGTTTTGTGTATGTGTGTGTGTGTGTGTGTGCATTTGAATTTAAACCTATTCGAACCAACTTCAACTGCCCTAAAAGACTAAAACATTCATCCCCTAAAATGTTTACCCTTAGAGGTAGAATTATCTTGGTACATGTTGGTTTTGTTTTATATTTTCCCAGAAAGCGCTGAATTAACTTCGATAACATTTATATGGGACCACTATTCTGAAGTACGTTCTATCAAACGGAAAAGCTTCAGCGCTTCGGGTATGTTTGCCGAGGCGCAAGTAGACTGCTTCTACAGTACGATGCGTAAGAGAAGCGCCTCAAGCGCGCGCAGGGTGGGGGGCAGACGCAGAAGTAGGTATAACTCGCTGTCTACGACACTGACGCACTCGTGTACTAGTATCATATAGACCTAAGATTATTAAAATTATAGAAAAAGTGTCACGGACGGTGTTATAGTATCAATTACGCAAAATTGTGAGGGTTTCGACGCGATCGGAAGGGTTTACAATGTCGAGTACATTTGGCATTGGATTCTTTCGAATTATGTTGAAACCAAGGCTGGCCCTTGAAATTCTCGTCAAGAATCTAAAGCAAGCGATAAAATGTACACATTATACAATTTATTGACAAAACTTAAGAAATAGCTTCTACTTTTTTATAACCTTAAAATTCTAAGATAGAATATTATCAAAGACATGGCTGTATGGTGGCTTCCCTTTGCCTTTTCCTGGTGGCAAAAAATCTTACCAAAAAATATATGAATAAACTACATTGACTTGAATTGACTATACAAGGAATACAAGACGGTTGAATTTCAACTATCAACAGTATATTTAAAAACACATTACATTTGATAGAACAATCACGGCGTGGCAAATATTATTCACTCTTCCACTGTGACGTCACATGCGTATTGTTTCTAAATGAGAGCAAATAGGCTGCGGCTGTATGACGTATGCAGCCTTGTGTGATAAATAATTTGATACAGGCGATAAACAAATGATAGCGCCTGTTCGCGCATGCGTCAGTGAGACATGATGGATGGTTTTATTGTAGCAATATACAGAATGTAAACGATAAACGCTTCAGTACGAGTACATAGATCAGTTTGTACACCTTTATAAAAATAGTATCTCTTCCAGGTTTCCGTTTGACATCATTGAACTGACATCATGAACATACGGCACGGGTCTGGTACCATATAAAACGACTGGTCGAAATCCGTTTAAAATTAGAACATCTGATGCCTACAACTTTCACCTAATCCGAAAGCAAAACGAAACAAAAACGAAACGAAACAAAGTACATAGTACGGGCCCTGATAAAAAGTGGCCATAGGTACTCTGTAATAAAACTACGCAACCCCATAGAATTTGGGCTCGTTTGATATTTTAAAAAAGCTCATCACTGTTTCTTGTCCACCTAGTCGTGGAGTTTCCAGGGCCCCATGACTTGTGCACGGGGACGACCTACACGTTTCCCGGTACGTGGTTGCAACTAGACAAATTTTACTCGCCATCGATTGTCCGTTCTTCGATCGATGTGGCCTGCCCGTTGCTAACCTTACAGAGAACATCTTGTAAATTAGGGCAATTTAATTGTTCGCTTGTCTGCGTATGCAATAGTCTCGTTGGAGTGGCTCAGACTGGTACATAACAATTAGATACAATTAGTTGAGGACGGATTACATCCTAGTATGATCAATTATCAAGAATAAGTGTACTTTGACCTCATATCTAACATTTCCTTACCCTTTCCTTTACAGAACGCATTTGTAATTTACAATTTGTACCCTTGAACGAAATTATCAGAATTATCAACTTGGAAATATAATTTTCAAATTATCAATGTAATACATGATTAGGGTCTTCCGTTCATCCAAAATTACCCAAGGCAATGGATGCTCATGCGAGTTTTCGTTGAAAGACCGGTATGGGCACTTTAGTGGTCAGCGTAATTATGTGTGATATTGTGTAAGGCACATAATAAGTGGCCATGACCGAGGATATTGAACTGGCGCTGGAACACGGGCTCATTGTTATATAATGTTTCAATATAGTTATGAAAAACATATTTCAATAGGCAATTGAACCTATTTTTCAGCTTTCTGTCTTGTTCTAAATTATTGTTATGCTTTCCTGAATAACTTCTTCATCTTAACGTTGATTCGCCGTTAGATGTATTTTGGGTGTTTTATATTGAGCATAGCTTTGAATCATTTCTCGCTTCATAAACGAATTTTTGGCTAAGAGATTTGTTCTTATTTCGGGTTTTATACTAAGAAATAATATAAATATATTATTAATTTTTATATAAATATGTTATTGGTTCAACGATCAACTCACGATACTTTGTGCAAGTAAGACGGCAAAAATCTGTAAAACATATTCTATATATGAAAAATTCCAACTTAACACATTTATCATGGTTGATATTTCTTCACCTCCACACAGGTATGGGATATCGCAAACGTGTGATTTTGCAGACAGGTGTGACACGATCACAAAGGTGTGTTGCGGTGCCTACGTGATCAATCAGGAGTTCGCTGCACCCATTGCAAATATTCCACACTCCCTTCCAAGTCATCCAACGTTATTTCACTTGCAACTCAACCAGAAAGAAACCCTTTCTCTTCTTTACAGAGATTGATTATGTTTAAGAGCAGCTGTCGCTTTTGTCGTTTCGATATTGTCCTCAGGTTTCGCATTCCTGTAATGGGTGCCTTCCCGCTTCGTCCCTCTACTCGTATGTCATTTGATTGTAAGGTTGTCGGAACTTCGGTTGCGGTGTTATCTGCAGTACGTGCATAGTGCATGCCTTTATATGACCGATTTCAATGATTGATTTGATTTTAAGTCATTGATGTCAGGTTGCGATTGTCTAAGGTGTTTGACTTACAATTGGCTGGCAAATCGCCTTCATTTGACCTAGTGGCAAGTGACGAGGAGGTCGGAGAACGCTTTTGGAAACCCTCAAGTCCTATCAAATGAAATTGTATAGTGTTTTTGCAATAATCTTGATTGTAATATAAATTAAAGCATAACAGATTTTAACATCGCGCGATTTTAACAACGCCCTTACCATCAATTACCACCAGTTGATATGAAGCCAAGTGCAAACAAATTATACTTTAGACTATGATAATCATTAGCCAGGAAACGTCCACTTCTGGACATAGTCCTTCTCCATGGGTTGCCACATCGACCGGTCCCGACCCGCCTGCATCCAGTGATTCCCCGCGACCGACCCCGGTTGTCGGTGGACGGCCTGGTACACGTTTCCCGTACGTCGTCGCCACTCGAGAACTTTTACTCCCCTCGGTTATTGGTTCTTCGAGCGATGTGGCCTGTAAAAATCCACTTCAACTCACTGAACAGTGCCCCTTGTTCGTCTACGGATTTCCTCATTCCGGTTTTTATTACTCAGAGAAATTCCGAGGCGGCGGGCGGCGGGCGGCGGGCGGCGTTGATGCTTTTCTTCAAAGCACCTAGATTCTCGGTGATTTGTGTTTAAAAAGAAGAGAACAGAGTCAGAAGAAAAAAACAAGTTTTTACCCGAATACACCAGAAGGAGGTTTATGGTTTTCCAGAATATGTATGTATAATTGTTTGGCACGCTCTGCGGGCTGAGCGGTTCGATGAATTTTAGCTTGAGAGGTGTCGTTAGATTCATAATTACTGTGAAAATGACACACTCAAAGTCATAAAAAGTATAAAAAATTATGCAATCGGGTTTTACAAATTATATTTTTCATTCAATTGTTACAAGTTCCTATCATCTCGTTTTTCATGTTTCAGAACGTTTTCCAACTTAGAATTGGATTTTTACCCGACTTTTCAATACATTTCATTGTTTCAATGACATACAAAATTTTCACAGCTTTATTTCTATCAAATTTGTGATAAATAAATAATAAAGGCGTGTGGTCTCAGCTTTAGAATAATAATATAGAACAACCCTTGTGATCCCGCAATCAATATTCTGGAGGCGGGTTGCAGCATCTACCTATGTAATTACAACATCTTAATGTAGTCACCAATCCGCCTGACAAGCGTAGTGATTATGGAAAATCCCCTCATAGAACGTTTGGCTATAAACTGAGGCTCAGGTCCAATAGTGAACTCTATTGCTCTAGCATCAGCTCAGAACTTCGATCCGAATAAATCTAATAGGGATAAACGAAAAAAAGAACACTCATTCTAATATTATGACAAAGTTAACACTAATCAAGCTAGTAAGCACGTTTTATCATAAGCCGAACATTCATTACTCCATGAATTCATCTTAGTCACACAGCTCACAAATTCTGCAATATTTTTCCAAAAACATGAGTGTTCAGATAAATAACGAGGGCGTGTCAGTAAATAGTACTTGACGATAACCGACATTATCCATCCATATCCACATAAAGACGTGTAGATTGTGGGTGGAAAATGATTGTTATTGGTTTGGGAATATGTTAGGCAATAATATTCTTGTTTTTCAAACTATAATAAATAGAGGTAGTATTAAATGGCAATAAATTACACCAAGACTTTGAAACCATCACTAAGTCAAAAAATACGTATTAAAACACTAAGGTACCTGACGCCACGCCTTTACAATGATTTTCAATACGAAGATGACTGCAAAAATAAAAGAGAATTAAAGGCATGGTTGTTGGATACCTTTAATGATAAAATAGTAGATAGATAAATATGATATTAAAAGATTTAGTTTATACATATAGAATAAGTAATATATAGAGCGCCTATCGCCAACAAACTGTTCCACAGTTTGGCGATTAATATATATATGTAAAAATTGTATTCTTTTATAAAGAAATAAACGTATAAAAAACTAGCTTTTGCCCCCGACTTCGTGATCGACCCGCTCATTAGCTTGAAGCTTATGGGTGCTGCATGGTGCCCATTGTGGTGCTGGTGGTGTACACTGGCGCTGTTGCCTCAATTATTGTAAACTGTATTAATATTTCTTTTATGGATGATGGATTTGCACTTGGCCTTCATCTCGCCTGATAGTGACTATAAGGCCGTTGGATGGTAAGCCTACGCACACAGAAGCCTTAATCTGATGAGACGCTAGCTCTTAATTAATTATGTAAATATAATTAAATAATAGAAATAAAAAGACTTTAGTATTAGCGA
The DNA here is from genome assembly GCA_910589575.2 of Carcina quercana. Taxonomy (NCBI): domain Eukaryota; kingdom Metazoa; phylum Arthropoda; class Insecta; order Lepidoptera; family Depressariidae; genus Carcina; species Carcina quercana. The sequence continues at coordinate 14,309,290 of OU342427.1, forward strand.
AGTATTACGACTCGTGACAAAAGCGTCGGTGGCGCAGTGGATAAGGCGCGGACTCTCAATCTGAGGGTACCGGGTTCGAATCCAGCCGTGTACCTATGAGTTGTTTTTCAATTCAAGTACATTATCCGATTGCTTAACGGTGAAGGAAAACATCGTGAGGAAACCTGCATGTCTTGAACAGGCATGTGAAGTCCGCCGATCCGCACTAGGCCCGCGTGGTGGACTATGGCCCATACACTCTCTGTAAGAGAGTAGGTCTGAGCCCCTCCAGTGGGGACGTATATAGACTGTTGATGATGATTACGACTCGTGATTGGCTTCCCCCACATACGTCACGGGATCTTCGTTAGGTGTTACAACGACCTCTGTATCACGTGTAATTATAGATATAATATAAACATCGTATGTCGGTCATGTCACTCTCTCGTTCATCATGTGAGCGACTCACGTGGTCCGCGAATGAAAATAAACTCGAGGTACAATAACAAACTGCGCGTGAACACTGAACAGCTGATCGTACCTCGCGCTGACGATGACGTCAGGGCGGGGTGTCTTACAATACGCATCACCTGTATACCTGATACCATAGGGTAATCCAATGGAGGTAAATAGCTCCCATCAGTGTACCACAGGCATATAACACACATACACGCACACACCCTGTACCTCGCACTCACCCTCACCCTACTTAGTAACGCCAACATGTTTTAAAAATCTATTATGTTACAATACTGGACAAAACAAAACAAAATGTCACCCGTAGAGAAAGAGAGCCTACACCTGTCGCATAGGCATGACTCCCCCTATGACAGACTGTATGGCTTCACCATATTATTTCAATTGTTTTAGCCAATAAATATGTCGCAGTTGAATTGCGTAAAAGGCTGTTTTACATAGCCCCTAGCTGTAACACTAAACAGTACTGTTAAATAAAGCAACTGAACTTTAACACGCAAAATTGAATCAACGTTTTGCATTAATCAATGCATCGGGTCAATGAAACGTCAGATTGTAGATTTTAGTTCTCAATTTGGTCGCTCGTGGCGCTGTATATCATAACAACAAAAATGGCGTGAGTAGTTCGTCAAAATTTACCAATAAAACCACTAATTCAAGTGAAAATAACCCCGAAAACAGTTATTTTAAGGACAACAGTTATCAGAGTTTTATGCTAGTCAGTGCGGGAACATAGAAAAGCCGTGGACCGAGCAATGAGTTTTGGAGGTTATAAAACAAATCAAAAGCGGTAAGGTGGCCATAAGTTCTGGTGTACGCCGAACACCTAGCGAACACTAAAGGATGTTGAAGTACGATACGATGCCGGTTTGCGGAGAAGATTATAGACGGAAATACACAAACAGTGCGGAGATTGACTAATTATTTTTTACCATAATCTTTTAAAATAAGATAGCTAGTTTTGTGCGGCAATTATCTAAAAATAGTACAGCGGATTGTAATGTCGCAAAATGAGTATCATTAACATACAATTTCATAATGAGTCACAATTTCCATTTTTATACACTATTTTTGATTAATATTTAAATTGCCACCTACCACCATCATTAGATGCGTTACGGCTATTGTAGCTGACAATAAAGATGTACATTATTGATATTCATTTCGTGACACTATGATCCGATCTCCTATTTTTACGTAAATATTTCTCAAAACCAGCTATTCTATTTTAAAAGATTATGGCAACAGAAATGTTGTACGGAAGTATTATGAGTGGATTGTCTTTAAAAATACATTATATTATTATTATTTTCAAATGTGTGATGCAAAACCAAGAATATTTGTTTTTCAGATGTTGTAAAATAAAAAGTTAAATGTTAACTAAGCTACAAAAACTGTGTGACTGTTTTCTTTTATTATAAGCTGTTGATTGATAAATAAACTGAGTAAAATTGTAAAAGGTTAACTTTATTATATTTGTAATTGTCATGAACAAAAAAAAATAACTAAATGTCATACTTTCTTGATTTGTAATTCATCATGGTCACCCTATACCAAAACAATTCATTCTCCAAAACGTCAAACGTAACGCATGGGCAATCCAACTAGACGTTTTACTGCTGCTTTATATATATATATAACAGTACTGTTTAGTGTTACAGCTAGCGGCTATGTAAAACAGCCTTTTAAGCAATTCAACTGCGACAAATATATTTGTATAAGCTAGAGAATCTGGAATAGCTCGTTCTTGAGGACAAAAAGAACAAAAAACGATTTATGTTCACCTTTAGATGTACAATTATCTGGGTTTTATTGATTTTCTCAAAAATCGCTTAATCAATTTCGATAAAATGTATATGAGACCACCTCTGAAGTATACTCTAACAAACAAACAAAAAGAATCATCAAAATCGGTTCTCAATTGACGGATTTATCGCGTAACATGCATACAAAAACATACAGTCGAATTGAAAACCTCCTCCTTTTTGTAGTCGGTTGAAGAGAAAGGGAAATACTTGAAGCTAGCACATCAGTAACATTCGTATTCGTTATACGACAGGTTTCGATACTTGACGTTAGGTTTATATTTTTGCGTGATGGGTAGATGTGACTTACTCAATACTCATGCCACCCCAGCTCCAGCAGAAAGCCCAACAGTTTGTGTCTTGTTGAAGTCCTCTGGGAGCGACCTCGGTGTTACTTTGCCCGCAGTGTTGGTACTCCTCCGCACCCCAGCTGGACGCAAGCAGCTGTCTCGGCCTCCATGCATATTCTGCACAGAGGGATGTCAGTGATACCTAAATTTCACCAAGCATATTTTCAGTTTGTCTTTTTGAAGAAGACACGTTTCTTCAATTATCATTTGGTTTCACTGATGCATCATGATTTTCATGAATCTGATTCATTATCAGCTATAATCTTCAAGATTGAAAGGGGGACTGTTATTGGCAGTAATATGTTAATGATAGATCGACGCTGCTCATATCTTGAAATTTTCTGAAAGTCTCGTTTTACTACATCCTCACGATGCCATGGACTTTGGTTTTGAACCTATCACTTCAAGAGCTTAGCAAAGTAAGCATTTCATCAAATTTAAAAACATATTCTTAAAATATATTCTGATAGTGTATGTAGGTCTACAATCAGTTTATTTATTTTTTTGAAAGCTCCGGTGTGAGTGTCGGGCGACATCTCTTGTTAGGGATAGGCAACTCTAATTGTACAATTTTATTTTAGCTATTGTCTTTGTAATATTTTTTATGTGTACAATGAACAATAAACAATAGTGCTTTGATGATTACTATTCATGTCATGTAGATATAGCCGTAATTATAAGGATGAAATCTGTTCCGTATCTGTTCTTATCAGTAAATATTTATCAGAGAGATATCGGATGCAATAAACTACATTTAATACCCTATTAACAAGGAAACAAAACTGATATTATGCGTATGTGTGATTTAATCAAATAAACCTCAAGCATTACTTGTGAACACAATTTTATTTTACAATGATTATAATTTTATTATCTCCTCCGTGGCCTTATCGCTAAGTGTTGGACTGAGTTGTTGGGTCTCGATGTCCCGGGTTCTATTGCCAGTGGGAGTACTAGGGTACCTATTGGTACTCGGTTTGGTTGGTGATAGAGAATTTTGTATGTCCTCCTGCGTAGCTACCACCATGTTACCTAGTCTGCCGCCAAACAGCAGTGTTAATAGTACTGTTGTGTTCTGGTATGAACGGTAACAGAGCCAGCTTATTAGCTTGAGGCGTCTAGGTTACCGTTCTACAGGGGAAATGAAGACCAAATGCAAACCTATCATGCACTAAAAAGTTTTTTATATAAATACTAGCGGCCCACCGCGGCTTCGCACGGGTGGACATTTATTTTGACATAAAAGTAGAGAAAATGTAATCTTTCTACATCATTACAGAACTTTCCAGAAGTTATCATGTGAACTCATGTGACAAGGACAGATATATATTTTTCACATTTTTGCCACCCACAACCACCCACTTCCACCCATTGCAACCAAACTCCCTTACTTTCAGCAGGAGACTAAGGGGATTCACTATCCCAACGGGAATGGACGGAGTTGGTGGTGATAGAGAAAACCCTGTCTTAACGTACTGACATTCGCTTTATATATATAAGATTTCACCATCTCCATTATTCAATCATGGCCACATAACGTTTAAGTTCAAATACGAGTAATGAAGCGTGATTAGCATTGTCAAGTTAGCGACGATGTGCCACTTTGTAAATATTGAACATGCTTGTAAACATTTCGTGCATCGGTCCACATACAACACCGAGGGATCTATTTATATGTCTATTTGTTTCGCTACTTTATTTTCTTCCGGTTTTACGAGTTGTCGAGAAAATGTTGCATAAAAACCCATTGAATTACTTCAAAAAGCGATAAAAATGTTATTTTTGCACAAGATGCCGTCAACATATAATTTTACTTATATGTTTTTTCACAAGGCCAAAGTAGAGTGGGCCTTTTGTAGAACACCATGTGCTGTTGATGATGACTGCTATAAAATAAAAAATGGCTGAAATGGATGCTACAGAAACTATTGCAAAGACTGCATATACCCAATTTTTACCAAATTTTAATAGCGATCGTTTCAAGGAATAATGAAAGTGGAAAAAAAAGTTTACAATCCATAAAAGTAACCTAAAACTCATTTCCTCGAACAGATTATTTTTGCTTAGTAGCCTTTCATTCTTGAATTCCTTTGATTTCCTTTTCATCCTAATCTACTTATATATCGACTATTGTTTATCCATTATTCAATCCATTATATTACTTTATCATATATTATGTAGCACCATTGCCTCTTATTATATAAACGATTCTTCTGCCTCAAGGTTGCCCGGAAGGTATCACTCTTAGCGATAAGGCCGCCATCCTGTACCTTTCATTAATGTATTCTTTTTTTACAATAAAGTTTATTTTAATTTGAAAGTTTATAATACCTACTCTCAAGTTTATAATAGAGCATACCCTCAACTGAACAATTAAACAAACAAACTCACATTTGCAGTTATAATATTAACGCTTAGAAATTACGCGCAATTAATTCCAGACCTATCAAACTCTCAAAACTAACCACAAGTAGCTAGAAACGAAAACAAACCGCATTGTTCAAATATATTAATTACTGTAGCGTATCAATGCTCATTAGGCTACCAAATACCAATAAAATCGAATTCAAACAGAGCAAGTGTCGATATATTTGATTGAATTAGTGTGTTTGATCAGGTCCTACTGCCTACGTGCACCGGGGAAGGTAATCCCGCGAGATGTTTGAAAACACACGTCGGAAAACCGCTACGAAACATTTACGCAGTACGCCGTTTCGAAACTACAGTCCACTGTACTGTAGAGGCGGTACACTTTAGGTTGGCAACGAACCTTTTCACATGACAGTCTGGCGCCACCTAAAACCTAAACACTTCAACGCGAAAGTCAGTCAGTTTTTAGATAGACTTGACTTTTTGTAATGTGATAGTTGAATAGCTGGAAAATGACATAGGCTTCTTTTATCCTGATCAAAGAATGATCCCGTGGGACAAATTTTTAAGTGCACGCGCACTAAGTCTCGGGTAAAGGCTAGTTTTAAAATAATTAGACATCATAGAAAAAGTAAATGCAAGATATATTCTAGACTTCAGATTCACTGGCCTAAGATATTGGCGTAGGTAATAGTTTTTATGTAAGCGACTGTCATCTCACCCTCCAATCCAGCGGGGATAAAAAGCCCGATCATATTTTGGGGGGATTGGAATACGTGCCTTCCGAAGTACGGAATCAGATAATCTGGTGATTCAACCTAACCTAACTTTTTTTTTACTTGACCTAACTGGAAAATATCTCACAAACTGATATTTGACAATGTCTCCACCTATAATCGAACCCGGGACCTGAGTTTGTTGGGTGCTTGAATCTAACGCTCAGACAACTGCGCCACGGAGGTTCACTGAACAGATAAAAAAGCGTGGTCTTAAAATTAAAATGATTAAATTCTACCAGCATTTTTCATTACCCGTAAAATTCCCGCTTATAAGTATTTACCACTGACTGTGTCCAACAGTACCTACAGCTTTATGTATGACACGATCATAAAACTCAAAAAGGATTAAGTAAATACAGCTTAGCTTTTGAAATTTTGTTTTAGAGCACCTTGTGATTTAGGGTTGTCACATTTCTTGGTTTCACTCAGATTTTCTTGCCTACAAGTAGGAAGTGGAACAGTATTCAAAATTTTGCAGTCCGTTGTTCCGCAAAATACAAACTTTTATTCCTTCTTCGGAACTTTTACTAATCTCCTTGTATGTGTGTGTATGAATCCTCGACATTAAAATAGAGCTGTAAACAAATAAAATTAAAGCATTATTGTGAATTTTACGTCCAACTTGCTCTGAGTGGTTGTATTTACGGCCGTCCTCGTAAAAAATCGGTAGGTAAGCGCACGCGCCGGTCTTTTACGACTGCGGTGGCCGTCGTTGACAGGTAGTCGCTATCTTGGTTGATTGTTCCTTGTGAACTTTGTACCACTTTGTGTCGCTTTTTACAACATCTGCAATGTCCAACGTACAAGTAGTACATATGAAAATTGAGCTCGAATCCATTTTGAAATGCGTATAAAACACAATTTGCTTTTACGCGTTATTTTAAAGACAAATACTTTGAGCTACGTAGCAAACAGTTATGTACTTTCGCTAGGCAAAATGTTTTCAGGGCGTCACCCCTTTAGTCTTTTATAAAAGTGCAAGGCTTTTTGAAATAAATGAAAAGCTCGTGTGAAAATCTGTCATAGCTTGAAGTAAATATTGATTATTGATAAAATGTCCACCGGACAGCCCAATCGGCTTAGCTGAAGTGTGCGCCCCAACTAAAAAGTTGCGTCATAATTTCCCACCAATAAAAATAATTAATGATATGATCAATTTACCACTGATAGTATCTCGAGGATTTATTTTATCGATTGAAGCATCTTTAATAGGCGTTACAACGGAAAAAACCTAGGTTGGATGGCCTAATCTTAATTTGAAATTTGGAAATCGAATGTCATCAGCAACAGCAACATGAGACGCGTTAGAGCTTTGACAGTGAGATATATCCAAAGACATTTAACATTAATAGTAATAGACCGGACAAAGCAAACAAAAATTTTGATCCTAAACTTATTACCAATTGGTAATAAGTTACTCATTCTAGTGTCACATCACGTCACGCGGCCGTACAAGACATTTGACATACCATTGACTTTTGAGATCAAAATCTTTATATGAAACGTTTCCCAATGCCCGCTCTATAACCTATTACTATATTTAAATCTCTCTGGATATATCTTATTTAAACTTCAAATGTCTGTATGATTTAACGTAAAGATATGACAGCATGTCACTCTTACCGCTCTCACACGTCTCATGCTACGGCCGCAGGTTCGATTTATGTTTATATCTGTCTTTGCTTGTTACTTTTTGCCGCATTAGTGTCACAGCCAATTATGTCTGTTGAAATATGGATATGGGATTGGAAATCGGATATGAAGCATATAAAGTCGCGCGCAAAAGCTATTGTTTGATAAAATTAATATCCAGGTCTCCACTGTGTTCTCAAAAAAAGGGTATTATTTTCGTGAAGATTTTTTTTCTTCATTGAGACCATCAACAAACCCGAAATTAAATGTGAGTCCAAAATTAGACTTGTTTTTAATCACGAGTACTAAAATTTGGCTATAAAATGTATCATCAAAGTCAGACAACGGAATCGATCATGCATTAGGAAACCATACTCGAGACTGACCGGGACACTCCCGCGCAACGTCACGTACAATATTTCCTAATACTTTAAAATCTTGTTCGGACTTTCCATTTACCGGACCACAATTACCGTTGCATAAACACCACAAAAATCTTCCTTGACTTTATTGCCATTGTAAGATAACACTATTGAAAATATTTGTTTCTTGTGCACACAACTGGGTTTTCACTTCTTTTTTATACAAATCCACTTTATTGTAACTTCAAAAAACTATAAGGAACCAAATGGTTCAGATAGGCGGCCTTATCGCTGAAAGAGAAGCCTTCCTTGCAACCTGATGAAAGGTGTCAAAATGCAAATATCGTACGAGTATAACTGCAACTAAAATCAATAAATGTCAATTTTAATTCTCCTCATTGGCTTGAGGCTTCTGAGTAAGCACGATTTCCATAATTCCACTGAGTAAGACGAAGGCCAAGTGCAAAGCCATTCAACTTTTTTTGCAAATTGGATTTTTTTAGAAGTTATTAATTGTCAACATACATCATAGGTTGAAAAATATAGGAAATGTTTACAGTATTTACTAAACCTTGAGTTTTGAATAAAAGTCGTTCTGAACCTATTAGTTTCCAGCGTTAAAAAAGCGTCACACACCACAAGCCGAGATGGTATTTAATCGTACTAAAAATAAGAAAAAGACACTTAAAATGTTAAAGACTTATTGGCCTAGCACTCTACGATTCTAAAATGTGCCCATAGTACTTTTCCACCCTGAAATATTTGTGAAAATAGATAGAAGTATTTTTTAAATGTGACATTTCAAAAGTGCCTTCTACAGTTGACGCTACTGGCACTAGTTTCAAAAATTTTGGGGTCCCCGGTATTTATTATTTGCCTGAGTCACAAATACGTCACACTACTACAAATACCTTCTATTTCTAATGAACAGTATTTTGAAACAACAAAATTTACTTGCATGTGTATCAGTTTAGGGGATTTATATTTGGGTTAATTTTATCTATAATCGAATTTAGAAAAGTTAGTCCTGAGGTCACGGCTTTGATTCCTAGCGATTAGTTGGTCATTCTGTATCAAGCTGGGTAGCTACCACCAAATTGAATAAATTGTATAACTAATAATAAAATGATGATAGTGATCCAAGCGAATTGAGACCGGTCAGTCTGTGTCAGGCCTATGACAGCGGACGTTTCCCGGATGATGATGATAGGAAAGTGCCTTGTTGCCAATGCCTCATTAGCTATTCTTATGGACATGCACTCGTCCAACCCGCAGGTTCATCGTCTGTCATGTAATATCAGATGAGATGAAGGTCAAATGCATAATTCGATTTTAAATGTAGAAAAAATTACTGCTTCTAAACAATATTTGCATACCTCTAAAGTATCTAAAATTATTTTCTGTCTGTATTTTCGAAATTTCAAGTCACTAGCATTAGCGGACGGACGGTGAAACGCGCGTTGTCGGCGCGTATGAAACACGCAGTGTACTTAGTGCCTAAGGCTCAGTAACACTCATCGAACTTTTCAAACATTATCTAAACATTATTTTTTGTTCAGATTCGTAGAAATTGTTGTTGTGTTGTTATCAAAATCAACATGTTTGTTTCATTCAAAGTTGTAATTTAAGTCAGAATGATTCTATGACGCATACGGAAATGCCGTACCAATATTCCTAGATTGAAATTTTCAAAAATTTGGAAACCGTTATTTTTCCTGTATTTTGTGGTTAAATAGGCACAGGAAAACTTAATCAGCTTAATTTATAGCTTGTTTGAAGGTTAGCTTAATTTACAGCTTGTTTGAAAGTCCCTTTTTTATATAACTGCATCATTATCAGCTGAATCCGATCACCTTTCCACGTGGGGATTTGCCATAATCACCATGCTTATGCAGATGGATCATTGCTACATAGGTAGCAGCGTCTACTTGTCTACCTTAGCAGCTTTTTACGATATGGGTGATCCTATTATTTGGTTGTATTTTTATTTTTCTAAACTGTAATACAAAATTATTTGAGGATATTTTTGCGATAAGTTGTTTGTAGCTTACAAATAATTCTTTGAAATATGTAAGGTGACGCGGATGACATCATTTGGAATGCACCCGGTAGCAACCGACACAGACGAAATATTTTCTTTAAACTTTGCAATTTTAATGCTTCACGATGCAGTACCTATGGCAGTACAGGAGCCCGAGTACAGATGGGTTGTATTAGATCGGAAACCGTAAAGGCTGCAATAAACCGCATACGCGCAAAACTATAAAACTGACAATAAACTCTCATGTCGTCCTGCCGTTCTAGGGTCTACGCACTCGGAGATAACTCGAGACGAGGACGTATTGACAGCGAGTACGTTCGATACTCTAACAGTCATGTAAAAAACTAAATAAGTATGTAACACAGCAGAGGTTCAAACTACATGACTGACAAAGATTCCGTGAAATTATTGACAACGCTACAAGCTACTATGCTATAGATATTATGCTCCCTTTTTAAAACAAAGTCAAAATTCTGTAGAAATATACGAGTATCAAGGAAAACAATTTTAGATTAGTGTTTTCCTTGCTCTTAATAATTCGATACCTGCCGGAAATTCCGAAAACGGGATAATGAATCCAAAAGTGGCCTGTGGTTTTCACCCGTTAGCTGCATAGGTAATCCCTGTTAATTAACCTGCAATCGGCTTAGTTTCGCCGCAAGTCTTGTCGTCAGAATGAGTCAAGCAAAAATGTAAACACAGATCTAATAAATTACTTATAATTCAGTAGTAATAGTCATATGGTTAGCTTGGTGAGGGAATTGTATACTCACGTCGCATCCACCAGCCCTGTCGAGCTCATGCCTTACCATCACTCCGACTCTCTCGGATAACTCCGACTCATCGCAGCCATTGGAAAACTCGTTGCCTCACACTGTACGTGACAGCACAGAGGAAATCCTCAAGGAACATTATTTGTCTCTTATTAATTGGTCTTAAGTTATTATATGTTTATTGTTTGTATGTAGTATATTCATTATGGTATTTATGTGTTTTATATCGCGTCTAACTGCCCTCAAGGACTGCTGTAAGAAATTTCTTATAGAAATTACACGTAGTTTTTTTTATGTACATGTATGTAGATATACTTTCAGTTTATTTATTTTTTTGAAAGCTCCAGTGTAAGTGTCCGGAGAAATTTCTTTTTAGGGATAGGCCACTCAAATTGAACGATTTTATTTTTGGTATAATTGTCTTTGTAATATTTTTTATGTGTACAATGAACAATAAACATCATAATTCATAACGAAAATCAGTGTGTGATAAAATCACAACACACTTTTGATGTACTTTCTCTCTGTATGTGTCAATGTAGCTAGCAATCGCAGTTTATAATACCAATGTTCATCTGTCAACAAATTGTTGCACTGCAGAAAAATTTAGAGCCAATACACTACAGATAAAATAGTAGTTTACTTAGTAAACCGCAAAGTCGAAACTTGCACCACTCATATATAAATTGGACACATGCTAACCCTAGAGCAAACAAATAAATCTACTTGATACAACGTAGACAAAAGTAGACAAAAATCCTCGATACATTACGGCCCGTGTTACGGCTGCGCTGCCCCTTATCGCGGGAAAAGGCGCCGTGTGCGTCGGCAGTGGTGGGGATACGATTTGTCAGACTTATATTCATGATCGGCATTCGCCTCGTCCCAAACGCCGCTTCTCTCTGCCCGCGAACGGTACCAACCGAATTCTTTTAAAAATGTGCAACATGTGTACCCGTGACGTTATTACTGCTCCCATCGAACCACCAGAGCCGGCCGCACCCAAAATTAACAAAAGTTTAGAACGGTTGAAGAGAAAGCATAATATCGTCACCGATCCGACCGACTTACAAAAACAGCAAGAAGTGTCATATCAGCCTGATCTTCTTTCCGTGTCCACTCAGATGACCAAAGTCTGCTATGATCTCCTCAAGCAAGGGCTGGCCCGCCTACAGGATACCAAGGCATATGTGTGAGTATCTTTTGTGACTTTTGCTTTCGAAAAAAAAAAATTGACGTTTGAAACAGCTATCTCAACACACGTCGATATATTCCAAGGTGATTGATTACGTATGCATTTGTGAAACAACTGAAACCAGTGTAGGGTTTGCTTTGAATTAAAACTGTAAATCAGACGTTTAAATCGTTAACTTATCGTTACATTAATTTTGTGGGGTTTTAGCCGTATTTTGTTAACTTGATAGAACAGAAAAGACATTAAAACGAAATTACACGGCAAGACTATTGACAATCGAAAATTTAAATGTTAATTAATGAATGTCGCTAAAGTGTTATAAATAAATTAATGGACGTTCCATAGTAACCTTTGACAAATCCACCCCAAAGCTTAAATCAATCACGAAATTATCCACTTATCTTTTATAAAGAAATGTCACAATCCAATCCTACTAAAGAAACTAAGTTCAAAGTATTGGTTTGACAACATGCGTTTTTCCAGCCGTTTCCGTGTTTGACCTTTTTATAGCCCCAGGAAGTAATGAGCAGTTATTTCCTCATAAAATTGTGATATATTATAAGCTAATCATGATATCATTTTCAACCAACTTCAAAAAAGACGGAGGTTCTTAAATCTACTGTATCTTTTCTTTTGTATGTTATGTTACGCGATAACTCCGTCAGTTGTAAACCGATTATAATGATTATTTATTTATTTATTAGAAATACTTCAGAAGTGGTTCCATTTAAATTTTATCGAAATAGATTGAGCCCTTTTTGAGAAAATTAACAAAACCAAATATGTACCCTGATAATTCTCCCTCAAAGGGTGAACATTTTTAAGGCAATTGAAGTCGGTTTTTAGTTCTTTTTGCACGCGTTAATTAATCTAAATGTTTGGCCAAAATTTTTCTTTTTTAAATTTAGAATCTTTTATAAATCATCTGTTATATATGGTTAATCAACGGTTAACTCACCAACCCATTGTTTCAATACTAACCGACACGACGGACGGAATCTCTCAATCACTTCAACCAGAGAATGACGTTTATGAGAATGGAAAATTCGCTGTACATTTCACCGATAAGCGATTGTTTTTCGTCTCGATACGTGATCGATTGTTATTTGTGTGCTTGATAACACTCGATAAGTTATGTGACAGTTTTAGCAAATAAAGCTTATCTTTGGACATAAAAAAACTTTTTGAAATTGATTTGTTTTTGAAATATTTACTGTTCTGATACGAATCTCTACAAATATAACAAACTTTTGTACCAAAACAATTACAGCAGAAGTAAACTTAACTATGTTTTTCTATATTTTTGGAAGACACACATTTTAGAACTAGGACCGTTGAATATTGTATTCAGCTATTGCAAAAATAGCAATGAAACAAAATCAAAGTCCAAACCTTTATCATTGACTTCCCTACTCGTGTTTTCAATATCAATAGATTGTGTATTGTCATAGATAACAATATCATATGTACTTTACAGTATTTCATAGCGTATAGTTCAAATATCATTCCTTACTTTCTACTATTACATCATTTCTTATACGTAGATGTTATTAAAAAATCTTGAAGTTCCTTACCTAGTACATTTTAGGTAAAAGCGCGCCTATGCGCACCTTAGCCGCCATGATGGTTTCTACCGGATTTAAGCATTTCTGTCTCTTGTGTCATTTGTCTTTTATTTTTCTTTACGTTCATTAATTCATCACGTTAATTTTAGATCTTTGGTTTTACCAATTTTTTTATTATTAGAAATGGGTCATCATGGCCTTTTAAGCAACTCTTTAAATAAAGAGTCACGATCAGTTAAAACAGCCCAACATGCGCTTATTGTAAAAAGAAGTCTATGGCGTTAACATAAAGTATTGTTCCAAATGAAATGAAGCCAACAGAGATCTAGATCTTAGCTAAATAGATTCGAGGCCGGCCTGTCTGTTTGTCTGTGACGGATTTACGTTTCACCTCGCTCTCCAATGGACTGAAAGTTCGTCAGTCTGTGCAATACCGAAATAAAGTATTGGATTTCTATTGGCCAGCCGAATGCGGGAAAGGATATAGGTGAAATATTTATGCCCAGGAAGCAGGAAGTCTCTAGTGACTACTATCTGTGATAGTCGAACTACCGTCTGCTACAGCCTTGTATTATAAATCAATTTACTTCAGGTTACTATCATTAGGCTTCGTACTAAATTTGACTTTATTAACATGTCGAAAGGTGTTACATTATATTACTCTGTGGGTAGTTATATGTGAAATTCCTATTACATTTGGTTCTCTAGAAGCTTTTCAGTTAAAAAACTAACGAAGCTCAACATTTACAATTACTGAATAGCAGTAAATACTGAAAAACTTACGCACTGAAGACCTGACTTCCCTCACGCAACTTCGTTGAATGTTTCTGTGTATACTCGTAGCTGCACTGATTGTTATTGTAAACTACCCTCCTTGTCGTTAATCGGACAAAGGAAAATCGTCTTTTAGTCACAGGTATAGAGACTACAGATCAGTCTTGTGACTTTTTCCAGGTTCAACTGACTAGATGTGAAGGCACGTGCTTCTATGCAATCGTGGGAAATGGAGAATATATTTATGACTGATTTAGTTTTGATGCATACATTTAGTATTCGATTGGAGCTACTCGTATAACTAAATACAGAGAGAACTATAATACTCTACATACACCCTAGAATCAAGTGCAGATTCACTGTCATCAATTTGTCCTAGTAAATCAGTTTGATCAAGCCCGTCAGTCATAAAGTAGGGTGACATGAGTCGAAATAGAAATCGTCTATTGCTTGCGCATTCCACTGCATATCGAACAAGGCTCTCCATTTGTTCTGAAGACGAAAATCTTACAAAGTTTTAGTGGATATTTTATGGATATATAACTATTTATCGACCAATAAAGCTGTCCAAGTAATGATCATAGTAAGATAAAGTTGGCGCAATTTACTACGCTATGTCTAGGCATAATTTTGAGACCTACAGTTTTATTTTCTGGGGCATAAGTGCCTAAAATCCTTGCGCGTTACGGGTTGAAAGACTTATACTTTTTATAGATATATAAACATACTTGATTTTAATCCCACGTATTTGTTTGTCTTGCTTGTTTGGAATAGCCATGTCATGTGTTTTTCGCATTTCATCGATAACACAAACAAAAGTTGCCATTGGAAAAACAATATTATGACTGACGAGGGGTTTAATTCGAACTCGCTACGCCAGTCGTTTATCGTTAGGGCTTCGAGTAAACACTCAAAAAATATTTTTTTCAAGCTACAAGATACAAGACTTCGCTCGATCAGGGATAGTAGACGCAGAGACTTTGATGACAGAGAGATGATAAAACCAATGACATAGATACATATTTCGATGGACAATGTGACGTGAACTTGGACTTGAAGATATTGTGGTTCGATAGGACGTTATAGGCTCATGAAATATTGACGTTAGTGACGTAGTAATATATCGTTGTAGGATCTTAGAATAAATGCATCATACAATCCGGAACAGGAGCAAAAAAACAGTCTATACGGTTATTACGGTTGACTTAAACCGTAATTACTCTGTAAGGGTTCCAACTAGTTCATTATTCTAGTTTCCAAGTTAATGGCAACTTCATACTTCATAATACACTGGATTTTTTACACCAGAAATTACTGGTGCTGGTGCCCTATAAGTGACCTTCTTTTTGCTCGTGCTCCGGGACCCACATGTTATACAATAGCAACTGCGTTCCAGATTGGAACCGATACCGACCCAGATTCCAACCCAAATACATTTCAAAGTCAGAGTCATGTCACAGTATATTTTGTACGTGTGACAGAAGAAGAAATAAGTCAAACAAATGAATCACCACAGTCTTATTTATGACTCTGTGGATTGCAATGGCCGCATTTTTAACACTCTGCTTTCGTCACGTTGTGGTAGGAAGGACTCGAAAGATTATGTTATTTTATGCTGATATTTCTGTTTTTGTCGTTGGGAAAACTACCTGATTCTTGTAATCTTCATTTTCCCTCGTTATATCAGATATGGAACGGAAACCATATCGACACTTTTTATCTGATTAGCGATCATCCCCTGACAGATTTATCTGAGAGTCATGAAGTCGTTGCTCTTGGCACGAATCTTTTGGAACGTTCTAGTGGCTTTGTACTGTACTTTATTATCTTTATTTTTGAAGTAAATGTGCAGATTAGCCGCTGTCTTATTTATTGCTGATTTATTAATTTGAAAATACAATTTCTACGCTTTCTTTAGAATTTTCTGAAATTTCAGCAATCGTGTTTTTGAAGCGATTCTAGTATACTGCGGTCACATCAATTTTGACTATTTGTTTTTTACCTCTTAGTAAATTGTAACAAAAAACTTATTTGGCAGCCATCTTGACATGGTACAGACACAAATCTATACACGCGAAAGTGAGTTTGCTTGATTGTCCTTCCTTTGCGTAACGAAGAGTCAGAATGACTTGATTTTTGTATATAGTAGAAGGTCCAGAATAGGACATATACTAGTTTTATCCCGATCGAGCTAGTAGTTTTCTTAGGAACGAAAAGAAAAACGTGATGTACGTAGTCACCGGCAAAAGCTAGTGAATAAAATAATAAAAAGTATTTGAAGGAAATATTTATGCTTATATAGATTATGTCTGGAAATAAGTAATAGCCCTTATTTTCCAAACTTAAAATCATTATTGCAGTTATTTCTGATAATTCAAAGACGTCAAATGTTAATATTGCATACGTACGTACATCGGCTATGATAAGACGTCTCGACAATCCTGAAATACGTATTTCACATGATCAGATATGAATCTTTACGACATGTGATGAAGTCAAATCTTAAATAGAATCTGTAGGTAACAGATGTAGATTATCAATTTACAAAAACTGTTCATACGATAAACACGCAAGTTTTATGCCAACTCAACCCCAACAACTAAGTCAGACCTATATTGAACAGTGCGTAACGAGTATCTGTGAATGTGTTTTGTCAGATTTTCTTTAAAATTTATACTTTGATGTATTTTGGCATTTTAGATCTCTATACTGTAATATGTAACGTTGAAACTAAATTGTTGTAACAATCTTAGAAACCACAAACACAGATGTCTCTTCTAGATTTAAACAATTCAATTAGCGACTTTGAATTTTAAATTGCATTCTTAAGGGATTTCATTTTAAATGTAAATGTATGTTAGACAAGCAATTAATTTATTCCAGTGTAAAAAAATCTTTTCGAGGAAGGTTATGCCATTCAAATATTTACTACAAAATATAAAGCATTCATCCAGTAGCGCAAACCACGAAAATACGAGATCCATAACGTCTCGGCCCACTCTGACATTGTTGGCAAATTGCTGTCGTATATTGTACGAAATACAATGAGCTGTTGACAAATGTTAACAATGTGATTACAATTGTAGTATTTATTTAGGTTAGAAGGTTTTAGCTGTGACCTCTTTAAAATTGTCCTTAACTTCACCATAAACTTACACAATTAATAATCTTATTGATTTGGTAGTGCATAAATAGCATATGTCATTGGATGAAAACCCCTTTATTTTGATACATTAGTGGTTAAAACAAATCTAACCACGTATAATTTATTAAAAAAGGATTAGAAGTTTATTAGTTACGAGGGAACATAGATTCGGACATACATACAGGTCAAACATAACCCTCCTTTTCGGTTTTGCCGCAGTCGGGTAAAAATGATGACATACGCGAATCCAGAGTCATACTTTACGATCATCTAAGTATAAAAACTGTGTATTTTTAGTTTTATAAGACTAACTGTTACAGTTGTTTATCGATAATGCATTTTCTTTTATTTAACATTATTTTAATAGTTATTGTTTTCTCTTCCATTTTATTTAATTTTATATCTTGTTATTTGGTTAGTAGTAGTATCTTGTGCATTTACTAACCTAGGCAAAAATAGTGTAGGACGTCCTCTGGCTAGGTGGAAAGACGACTTACGTAGGGAGCCGGACGTAAATGGATGCGGGGATCAGAGGACCGAATTTAGGCTACCGCAGGCTGTACATGATGAATCTAGCCAGTAATTGAATCTAACAACAGGTTTCTTAATAAGAACTACTAAGTACCGAGTAATTAAGGATTAACCTACTACTACTACTACTGTAGAACGTTCCCTGTTATTAACAACTTAGTATCTGACAACTTTACCGACCAATTATGCAAATAGTGTCTCTTGAAATTCATAGAAACTGCCTTCAATCATTCCCTTATTCATATTTATTGATATTAATTTTCATATTCATAGTTTTCCGTTGGCTTCAAGTATGATTGCCACAGTCGATAATGTCAAACATGTTCACAATCGGATTGTAATTAATATAACCTCACTTGACAACTCATATTATAAGCGCCCGGAATGGCAGACGATAAAATGAAGTTTTAACTAAATTGTGTTTGGAATTATTGCATTTTCACTGGAAATACATACTTTTAAAAACTGTAAACGATTTGATCAAATATATGTATTAATATACAACCTGAAACTAATTTCTTTGTCTCATATTCATCTTGTCTTAAAAATATGTCCGTCTAAAATAACCGAAGAACTAAAGAAATAGTAAAACGTCAAAAATGACTTCATTATTTTCTTAATTTTTTTATGCCATCTAAAATGTATGTACATGACATTTAAGACTATAACGGACGATCAGACCTTGATTGATTCAATGCGAAATATTCACAAATTGCATTCGTAAAAGACTACCTTATCAACCGTGAGCAAGATCTCGGAATGTCACTTGCAATTACAGGGAGACGCAATGATTTATACATATACAGTTATTCTTATCAAGAAATCATTTCTCTCAATGCCATATACAGTCGATTTTTCCCTACGGCACCTTATATAGATTTATATCTTACTTATAATAATATATAGTTCATTGATTGACTCGTCGATCGATACTTTCTGTCATTGATAATTTAGATCGAATTTGATTGCATTTCAAGGTAGCTTTTGAATGAAAACACTGAATATAAGTATAAACAGAATCGGGTTCCTCCGGTACGGGGTACTACGGTACCAGGGTTCTCGGGGATTCACCCATTTTGGCATGCTACAGAATTGTATTTATGTATCTACACCCCTCCTTATTTCTACGTCAGCAATGAGTTTAAAAACTTAAGGCTCGATAAATTCCCAAATTGTGTAGCTACATGTTCAATATATGTGGTTTGGATATTAATTAGGTAATGCAAATATATAAGGGATTAAAAGATCCCTTGATATTTAAGCATGAAGTCTACTATTGCGGAAGAAGTGCCTGTCACTAGGGAAACAAAACAGATGTACTCGTACCGCGTCAATGACTTATACAAGATTCACACGTCATTCGGCCTTGATGCTACGTAGTTGTTCCTCACACAAATGACGATGTGTTTGCACCGTTTATTGATGTCTCTACATCAATGACCTACGCTGTCTGAATGGCCTATGGATAGTTGTTGACTAGTTCTTCTTTATCTTCGTGACGTCATTTCATTATTGAACAGACGGGTGTAAAGCTAACTGCTAATTCTTAGTAACAGTTTGGATTTACGAAAACAAACGACGAGGATGCTAATCTGTGGTTCTATTTGTACTTCTGACCGGGCTGGCCATATCGGAGACGAAAATTGTATCAGTGAATGTGTTATCAAGCAAAAATAAAACTATGTGTAAATTCGGTATATTCGGACAGAACTATACGCTTTATATTTCTTTCTTACGTCTTTCTTAAAGATTGTAAATTGAAGGTTGCACTCAAAGTTCAATTTTCAAATTGTGCAATGAAGGTTTTTGAGTAAATAATTTATCTTAATACTGACGTAGAATCTTCTATTTGCTGGACAAGACAACATAGAACTGGAGTTATCTGATATGAACAATTGAACATGAAACTTTACGCGAGAAAAAGATGTTTAATAAATTACATATCATACATACTTCTCATCAGAAAAATCGAAACACCTTGCAAGTTTATGTTTTGTAAGGATTATCCTCGAGAACCTTGCGAAGGTTCTCGAGTGGCGACCACGTACCGGGAAACGTCTACCAGGCCGTCCCCCTACTAGATGGACCGACGACCGCGGCCTTATCGTGTAACTCCAACACCGATCACGATCCCTTTGAATTTGACGTTTGAAGATGATTCACGAACTTCACACCGCTCAAACGCGACTGCTAAATGTCATTGAAAGGTATAGCGACTAATCACGAGTTTGAAAGATTATGAATGAACGAAATCGTAATTTTGACATAAAATTGGTACCGTGTAACTTTTTGACAACTAGAAATCGCTTTCAAAGCGACTCGCAAGTGTCAAATGAAAGATTCAACACTGACCTCGAATCTTTCAAAGATTTCTCGCAAGTTTATCATTGTTTTATAACTTTAATGATTAATTTAGTTTCAATGTCGTTATATCAATTGAATTAGTAGCAAGAACTATTTTGATAGCTAGCGTAGAAGAAGAAATTCAGCCGCACAATATAATAAATTGATGTTTTATTTATAACTCTCAATAATTTCAGATTGTTTTTATTATTTGCCTAAATAAGTAATAAAATCAACAAGATAATATACGTTACGTACGTAAATAATTATTTTGTATTAATTTCGAGTAGGTGACTGTAGGTGACTACTGTTGTGTAGATAATAAATAATAATTTGTGCTGTTTGTTTACGGTGCTGTGTGTGAATGGATGAGAACCCACAATATAATATTTGTATATAATTTATATTATATATACTTCGGAAATGAACTTTCTACGCCACTGGTGGTACCAAGGCTATCTTAGTTATTAGATGAAATGAAACCTTAGCAATTTTTGTAAAAAAAGATACCAAAACGAGCGATAAAAATATTTTAAGATAACTAAAGAAGTGGCTGTAAGATTTAAGGACCAGTGCCTGTTAAGGTAACTAAAGAATTGGCTGTAAGATTTAATGATCGTTGCCTTTTAAGACAACTAAACAACTGGCTGTAAGATTTAAAGACCATTGCCTTTCCTGCTAAGGATAATGAAAAATCACAACGACAACAAGCGCCGATTTCATTCGTTCCGAAAGCGATTGTGATTAAGAATGTTAGACGATACCATTTAAGAGTCGCAATCCCGATCGCGATCCCGATACCTTTCAAAGGTATCGCGATAGGTGTTGGAGTTAGACGATAAGGCCCGTTAGAGTCGCGGGGAGTCGCTGGATGCAGGAGGCTCGGGACCGGTCGATGTGGCGTACCATGAGGGAGGCCTATGTCCAGCAGTGGACGTTTCCCGGCTGATGATGAAAGGATTATCAGAAAAACCTATGATAATTTAATTTAGAACATTAACATTAGGATTTGAAAACCTCATATTATTCACTACTAAACGACATTTGACATATATTCCTAAAAATATACATTTTTCTGATAATCCTTACAAAACATAAACTTGCAAGTTGTTTCGATTTTTCTGATGAGAAGTATATTTCTATTCGTAATATTTCATATACCTACAAACTGGAATTAGAGCGTCATCAATATTACAATAATCACGTCCCATGTTTCAACCACTACGTTGGTTTTTTCTCAAAACACGAGGCCGAGTTGACAACGCAATCAAACGTCATTCGCGCGCTCGGTTCGCGCGTAATTTCTTGTATTGAATACAACTTTCTGATTTTGGGAACTTGGAGAATACCAACCGAACATGGCTCGCTAGTGAACTCAGAAACAGGAAATATTGCGTTTGAGAATTCAAGTTCCCAAAAAACGTTGGTATCTTACTATTTTCGTCTTACAACTTTTTCCCACGCCCTTACAATACTTTTGAAATTGTTATTCAGTCATTACATGACTAACCGTGATTATAACTGGGTTTCGGTAACCAGCTACAAATGAATATCACTATAAATATCACGTCACACATCAACAGCCTATATTTCCCCACTGCCCAGGCCTACTCTCCTACAGAGAGCGTATATTTTCATAAAGTGTTGGTGTAGCTACAATGGCTCTAATTTCTATTCTATTTCTTTTATTTAAAATTAGTGTGGTCAGCGTTAAAAAATGTCTATTGTATTTTTTTAATTTGCGGGTTTGCGTTACGGCAATTTTGTATGAAGAATTGTGCAGCGCCTCTAGCGGCACGTTAACGAAACTGTGATTCCTCATAAAATCTGACGTAACCTCAAACGCGATAGTATCAGTTAAAAACTCACACTAGATGTACAGATTACATCTTCACATGATTTCCCCTGCAAAACCAATCAGATGACATTCGTTAGTATTTGAGTCACATTTAAACGAACAAGTGTAATTGGTCGCGGTAATGAGACGCCACTTGATTACCTCGACGTTACAACTGTAATCTGTAATTATTGCCCATAAAGTAAAGATAATGATAAAGTATATTCTGTAGGCTTCCACCGTGCTTGTTTATTGAATTTGCTTGTTTAATCTGCATTTAATTTCTTGGTGTCTGTTTACATGACTAACGACTCTAATTTTAGTCCTACACCCTGTAACTACTCCTGGCTCTTGGTGTATGGAAAACTGGATAAGTTCAGTTCTCATTGTTTTAAATTTTTCTACGAATATATGCATCATTTTAAACAGTTTCTTTAGTTCTATTGGACTCACCAATTTTGCAGATTATTTGTTTAAATAAGATTTAGCACCGCATAAGCACCTGAATGTACGTCATTTGAGAATTTAAGACTTAGCGAAAGTCGTCATATAACAGCATAACAGCATAATTTACACAAGAACTTGGTGTATACTTTGTCTTAATTTATATTATAGTTTGTATTATCACTGGCTTGCCGATGACGTTATTCGCGCAATTATAGCCTTTTAATTAAAACCAATTGTCATTTGTTGTTCAAAATACGGCTTTCCATAGCTATGGTCATAAAAGTATTTATTATATTTAATTTACAATTGCATATACATAGACATTTTAAACCACATGCGTCAAATGTTAATTTATGAAAAGGTCTTTTGGAACAAAGGGGCTGTCTTACACAGACGGCGTGAAAAAGCGGTTATTCTTCTAAGAGTTTATCGTCACGTGCAATCCAGTACTAAAACCCTTACATATCTGAGTTGAAACTGCAGACTGCGTAAAGGATTTCCAGATTGCACTGGAAAATTGAAATCACTTCTTGATGTATTTGACTATTTTTTTAAATAGTCAAGCGACTTGATTGTTTTTTATCGATAAGGCTGCACAATCGATCAATTGCACGATTCAGTATTAAAATGCTCGCCTTGCAATGATTTTACAATAAAACAATTGAATTTTATTGTATCATCGTGGCGGGCACTTTTTCAAACAAAAAGAAAAAGCATCTCTTTTGTCGATTGTAATGTCATTCCAAATTCAAGTTCAATTGAAATTCGAACGAGGGAGAAACCAAAGTTGAATGTTAATGAGAACTCACGGCGTATTTTCGGCTCCTTACATAATTCATAACGCTGAGACTCGCTGGCTTATCTTATATTTTGGATCGTTGCGCGAAAACATACAATTTCAACCTCAAACTGTAAAGCCACAGCTACGTTAAACTTTCCACGAGGAGGTTTGCTATCATCACCACGCTTGGCTTGGGAGGTGATCGGAATAAATTGTCGGTACATGGGTTCCTTTAGTCGCTTTTTCAGAGATGATGTGATCATATTCTAAAGCCGAGACCACACGGCGACAGAAATAGCGTCATCATCCACTCGAAAATAGAACTCAAAATAATATTACGTAGAAACTGACGCAAATCCCACAAGGTACCTGCTTTCTCAATATTTTGAAATAACATACGAACACAAACAAATAAGTATATTTTGAGGATGAGAAATATTGACTCAGCCAATCCCGACCACCTTAGAAAATAGGTAAATCCTTCACCATCTTACACTTACATACTCGTACGTAACAGAAAACGCTGGATAATAATATTCCGCAAGTGAGAAGTGCATTGGTGATAAGAGTAAATCTCGTCGGCGTTGCCATGTTATAAGTGATAGTGATAACCTACTCAAACGAGCAATGTAATTAATTAGTTAACTTTAAGACCTTTGTTCACGAGATAGGCAGATTGATTTGCTTTGTGCTCCGACGTGGTCCTTATCTGCCTACTTTGTAAGTATATAAGGTCCAATGGTCCATATCGGGATTCCGCTTAGAATTCTACTGTTCCCATAATCTTTTAAAATAAAATAGCTGGCTTTTATAAGTAATTGCTTAAAAATAGGAGATGTAATTATAGTGTCGCGAAATCAATAAAGGTGGTAAGGCCGTGCCGCTTTTGTCTCGACTTGGCTGACGATGAGGTTAGTTAGTACTCAGCTAATGGTCCATAGATGGCGCTTTAAACAATAATAATCGGACAATAATAAATTAAAAATGAAGACAATGATTATCTAGAAAGTTGTACGTTAATGATACTCATTTCACGGCATAAAAATCCGATATCTTATTTTTAGATAATTACAAGATTATGGCAACAGAAATTTAGTATGAAACTGTTATCGAGCGAATAACCTTAATCACTCATCAATCAGAGACCATTGACCTCTTTGTATAATCATTGGCTGCTACGCGTGGTGATAACAAATGATAAAATGTGAAGATGAGCAGCAAATTGAAGTGATTTTTTATTCTTCAATTGGTACCCACAATGATGATGATGATTTTTTTACTAAACTATTTTTAAACGAATAGTGAAATACTGCACCCCAGTCGCCGTCAAATCATTGTGTTCGAATGTACAGTACACTCGAGTAAAAAAATAAGTACCAAGTCACATTCACCCTTTCTTGTTCCTATGCTGTCTGTTGAGGGAAATGTCATTTAAAGATGAATACGACGTGGTACAAAATTGGGTAATATTTTGTTCTCGGGTGTACCAAACAATTAATTTAGAAACTGTGAATAGTAATGAAAGTTGAAAATGTCCTAATCACTTTTTGGTTTGCGTATATTTACTCTTTCTCTGGGAAATTTACAGACGTGAATTGAGGCACGTCTACATTAATCGTATTAATGACGGTTTATTAACTAGATGGGCTTATGAATTTAAAATAGGAAAATGCCCGAAGCTTTTGCACGGAAAAGAAAATGGCGAATGGCCTTGTCTGATTAATGCAACACGTATCTAATATCAAATCAAATTACTATAATACCTAATATCAATCAGCAAAGAACTGTGTGTATGTCGTTCAAAGATTTATCTTTTATTTTGAATCATGCTTTTTGGCTTTGTGATTTTGATGTGAAGAAATTTTTGAGAATGAGTTTTTCACATAGAAGAAAATAAAGATAGGCATTCAGACTTGTAGAAAATTAAATCTTAACGCTTATCTCACTTTTGCATTCTTTTCATTCTTTTAAGATTATCCATTTTCAACTCAAAATCGTATCGTATGATGCCACCATGTCAACATACGGACTCAATCTTGACAGACTGGAACAGTTGGCAAAGGTACGAGTAACACAATTTAATGCAACTGGGCCCCTCCATTATACCGCGTCGCTGTATATGAAAATTGACGTATTGATAAAATCGAGCGGCGTCATCTGATAGGTGATAGACAGCTTTGTGTTTTATCGTAATTTGCACTGAAAATGAGAGGAAAACTCGTGCAGAATACGTAATTAAAAATAGAACAATCACCGTATCAGACTAATAATGATGTTCTGACATTATGTGTAGGCGTTTGTCAGTGTGAATCTTGGGCTATCACATAAAAGATATGTAACTCGTATATTTAAAGCAAGCCAAACTAAGCAATCATTACACAAGGCAAATGTTTAAATTAAGATACTAATCTAAATCAAATCAAAGAACACACTAAACCACCAATCATTGAGAATATTATCAATTTGCCAACTTCAAAGAGAGTTAACATCACATAATAATGAACATAAAATAAAAACTAGCGGTGAGTGTACGAGCGGCGCGCGACCGTGTGGCTGCCAGCCAACACACGACAATGTTGCACTTCCTCTGAGAGAGTGAGACTACAATAGCCCGGCGCATGACTCCCGATGACATCTTTGCTGACATTGTGTTTATTTAGGTCTTGATATTTTAGGAAGAGCTAATTTCATGTTGCTAAACATGTTAATACAAGTATAATCAATGATCAACATTGTCAGTCGAAAAAACGCCCGTAGTTGAACTAGCGAAGCCAAAACTCTCGTATTTACACAGCTTGGCATCGTAAGTGATGATAGAAGACAGATATTTATGCTACCCAAGCTCCAGCATTTCTGCTACTGCTGGAACAACTTCATTGAACTGTTGAAGGTATTTGGGAGCAAACTCTATGTCCTGAGGTAATTTACCCGTAGTGTTGCCACTCCTACAATGAGCAGCTGTCTCTTCGGCCTCCGTACATTCTCTACACAAATCTTTGTTGCCTAAAAAGTGAACAAACTATGTCTGTTTTAGAGTTCATGTCCTTCCGCAATCGGTATTGACCTAAAATTCGATTAGGTGTTCATTTAATGTTGTTTCATAAACGACATTCAAAAACTCCCAAAACAGAATGAAGAATATATAATATAAACATCGTATTTTATTTTAATACTAAGATCACACTCAGCAGTTAGCATTGCTGTACAATAAGTAACGAATAATTTAAACAAAACATTATCACTTTATGACGAATCTATTTGCAAATCGGTATACATTGCGGTTTTCTCACGAGCTCTTAATTAGCGCCCCGGAGTGATGCGTGCACTGCAAATAATATACACGCAGCACTACTACATTCTCTTTGTATCTAAGGTTAACTTTTCTTAATGAAAATCAATATCGTATATTCGTTACGAAACAGCTATATATTTGTACAATGTTTTGCTCGCGATTTCGTCTGCGCGGATCATTTACACGGATTATAAAATAAAGCTACGTGAAAAAAGTACAAGCAAACACATGAAAGTCATGTGTACGCTATTCCAAAATCAATTTGTTTGCAGCCGTAACGGCTAAACCGTTTAATTAGAATTTGATTCATGATTTTAAACGCTTATGTGAACGAAACACGTGCAAACTCAGGTCCTATAAACCTGATTACCGAGCTGCCTGGCTACGTAAGTGATGGACGATTCTAGATTCTCAACCAGTATATAATATAAACCCACATATTTTTCCAATTGAAAAGTTACAAGGTTATCTTCTTCGTGATTGACATTAAAGCATTATTTCCCTCCTCCATAGCCTCGATAATATTTTATCGCCAATCCTCTCATATCAAAGTAACCACCCTTTTTGAGGAGGGGAAATCTGTCAAAGATATTCTGCGTCTCGGGGATAAAACGCCGAATGTTTGCCGAGTCCCGGAAACATGTGATTCTACGACCACGACCACATCCGTCTCTTCACTATGCGTCATTCATATCTTCGATTCAATGCCCTTAGATTGTTGTAAGTAAAATCTTAGCAGGCGACACATTGCTTAATAAGTGTTTTCTTTCTTCACAGAATCGCAACTCGGACCACCCAACCCTTCCACATCGCGCTGGCCATCCTCGTGCTGGTGACGTGGATGAGCAGACCTGGGACCAGCACCAACGTGCGGGGCTGGAAGGCTCTCTACGTCGGAGCCGTGGCCACCCATCTTGGTGCTCAGATCTGGATGACCCTCATCTCTGGTAAGTCTAATAACAACAGCCGAAACTGAACCAATACACATGTAATGTTCTGAGTCTTATCGGCTTAGAGAGGCTCGGAAAAATACCAGTTCGCGGATATTGTGTTTCGCGATATAGGTATTTCTTTCGAAAGAGTTTTTAAACAAAATATAATGCCACATGACTTCTTAAAATAAAAAGTTTTGACGTGTGTTGAGCACGTAACAGGATACATAAAAATCACGTTTTGTAGCACGTGATGAAGTTTCGAGTGAGTGAAAAGTGAAAATAACAAAATAGAAATGCAGACAGCTGTATAGTTTTTCAAAAGATGTGGTACACATTTAAATTGTAAAAGCATATCAAATTTTAATCATTGGTTGCCAACAAGAATATACGATTTCAAAGTTCCCTAAGAAGACAACTTATTATGTAACAATAAAATTACTGAATACATTTTTAAAAGTGAACAACCTCGCTTTTTAACAGCATTTTAATTACGCTCCAATACATTCCATCACGTTTCGCGAGTACAAAGTGAGCGCTTTGGGCGATGGGGGATTCTCAGAAGTTCTTATTCGTTTTACATTCAGATATATGCATGTACAAAGATGTTTAACAGCGCAATCGAAATCTCTGAATTTAATTTTACTGCCGTTTAAAAACTATAGAGTGAAAGAAGCCAGTAGCTAATAAAATATTGTTTATGTAAATGCATACCTGGACGATTTGCATATGCTCATATCGACTTGACTAGGTATGGAAATGACTCCGAATTTTAATTTAAAAATTGTAATGGAAACCAAGATGTTCATTCTTTATATAAGTGAAACAAATTGGGCAGAATAAAAAAGGCGAATTTACATTATCCAACAACCGGTTTCGAGCATGGCAACCATTTTCCTGACTGTTTTATGTCCCGACATATATATATTTTTAAAACAACTTTACTCACTTCCTAAACTTATATCTATGGATATCAAATTGAAATTGGGTTGTAGGAAGTTGCTTTTAAAACAGTTACTTTATTGTCTTTCAGTTCTTTGACAGTTTAATGAATGTGACATGCGGTAATGACCTTGCTGGACGGATTATTTCACGAAATATCTGTAACGAGGCAGCGCAGTGACAGGGGCAAGGGCTAAGTTATTTTGGTGGAACTTTGTTGGTTGGGAAAGTTATTATTGAACATGACTCAGAAACCACTTTTCGCGAATTTATCTTATCTTGATAGTTGAATTTTACTTCACGAAACCTCTGCAGATTCTATAATCTCCCTAAGTTTTCACATTAGAAAAGAGTAGTATCCATCCGCTCCAACAATGACAGTTTGATAAATGGCCTCGTTGTTCAATTTGGAACACGTACAGTGACCGAACAGATTGGTTTCAGTTCCATTGATACGACCTCACGACCTTTTGATGCTATTCGATTATAACTTTAGCTACAAACAACAGTGAATAGTGTGGTGAATGTAATTTATAGGTATAGTTAAATAAAATCACACTTTTTAAAGGTACTTCATTTCTGCACTGGAATACAAATCGTTATTGCATATTGTATCTGAATAATTCCCTTATAGTTTACTAATCGAAGATAGTTTAAAATAATAAGTGACTTCAAAAACGCTATACTCACATTGTCACTCTGTTGTTTGACGTCTTCCATAATCCACAGTATTATAAATGTAAAAGTAACCTCTTGGTTCGAGGCCTCTTCAATTCTTCATAATCAAAGTACTTACACGATGCCTACAAATTCTCGGCTCATGTATACAACGTGATCTGCTTGTCCTCAGGTATCGTGCTGTACTTCTCTCTGCCCCGTCACGAGTTCGGGCGCGTGCAGACCGTGCTGTTCCCCGTGTACTACGCCTTCAACGCCGTCATCAGCCTGCTGGCGCTGCTGGCTTACTTCCGCACGCAGTACCTCACATGCTTTCAGAACACTTCCTATATACAGGTGAGACGAAGCTACATGCTTCTGTAACGATTGATCTTGTATAGTGATAGTCTGTTGGGGCTGCTTGCCTCCTTACGTACTTCTGAGACGAAGCTACATGCTTCAGTATTATTTGATTTTCTATAACTACACAGTAGATAGTCGCTGACAGGTTATATTGTGATCTTGAACTTAACAAAAGGAAACCACATTTTATATGCACCATACTCAAGTCAATTAGTATATTTATTTTTATTAAATCCGGTGCCGGCCACCTTTCACCGACCAGCGTTAACCTTAATCGATCTTATCGTTTCCGATTAAAAACATCGATTAATGTTCTCGCTCTAAGGTTATCTATACACAAAGAAATTTAAAATTTATCAACTATTGCCATTTTGATGACAGAATTATCATCAGCAAAAATGGGCGTCAAGGTCTTTTAAAATGAGTTGATCAGATCCATTATAACACATTATTTGCTAACTCGATTTTGATGGTCAATCAATTTTTGTATTGGTAATGTAATTATAACTTTTTTGGAGATCATTAATCATTTTGAAATATTGCCAATACTACTTACTTAAGGTTAATTGGATGCTTAAGTAGGACATGAATTGGCGCCTATTTCAAGGTAAAGAACAAACTCGGTCTTTGTAGTTCCAAATGTTATTTTTAATCAGAATTTCGGCAGAGGTCACATATTATTTTTGTACTTTAGACAACTTAAGATAACAGTAAAGAACCGTTTACAAACAATACAGTTTATCAATCGATTATTATCAAGATTGATTGCTAATATCAATCAATAGAAAAGTCATGCGTTTTATAACCTCATCACTATCTTGCCTGATAAAATATACGGTACGAAATTTTGGTTTGAATATAATGAAACATTTATCTAGTAATTGAAACTATGTGCCATTTTACTTGGACTTAAGAAATTATAACTAATCTAATTATATCGTTTTCCGACCCTTCAATTATCCTCATGAAAAAAATCATGTCATTCTGACTCACCGTTACGAAATAAAGGACAAAAAATCTATTACATTTATAATATCAATATAAATACTTTTGCCCGTAATTTCGTCTGCGTGTACTTCAGAAATCATCACAACGTACCACGGAAGCGCTTTACCCAGAAAAAGTATATTTGTGATTCTCTATGTCTGTGATTTAATATTGTGAATCCTTCCGTCGTATATATAACTTCATATATAAACAAAAACTTAATGTTATATTTATGATTGTTACAGCTAGCCCTGCTGCTAGTCGTATTTAGCATAGAAGCTTACGTGCGTCTGTGTCTCGTGCGACCCATGCTTCGCGCCAAGCACGTTAAGACACAGATGGAGGAAGCAGCTGGCGGTGGACAAGAAGTGAGTACCTTCATAAATACATTCGATTAAACTAGAAATAATACTAGATTTCGTCTACGTAGACTTAAGGAACCATTTGCCGTAAAAGTAGCTTAAGTCCCTATAAATACGTGACTTCAAAAAAGGAGGAGATTCTCATTGGTTACCTCAGAACTTTTGCCTGGGTGAACTGATTTGGATGATTCTTTTTTATTTGAAAGCTGGAGCTTTCTGTGTGGTCCCATTTCCAATTTGGTCCAGTTTTGATGAGGGCATTCATGAGAAAACGATATAAATATTAAATTAGGCTTAGTAAAAGTAGACTGTTGAGGGGCAATAGGTTGTAGGGCAATTGACGTCTGTTTCCAGTTCTTTTTGAACGCATTTACTTACTTGTTTCATCACGATTGTTTGTGCTGCTGAGGCCCCATTTCTATGACTACATTTTATGGATTAATACTAGATGAATATCAGTTTATGCTCTAATTGACAGACAGCTGCGCTGAGCATAAAATCGGAGTTCAACAAAATCGCACAGAAAGAAGCGATTTATCATCAGATTATTTATCAGCCAAACTTAGTATGATATTTCAAAATTGTGAATCCCAATAGTGTTCGTCAAAGAAGACTCAGTATTTGTAATTAATCATGTTTAAAAATAAAACAAATTTGCAAATTAAACTTTCCAAACAAGTTGTCTAAGTTACGAAGACTGGTTCTAAGGCCGAGCCGTTATAAGGTTCGTTAATTTTTAATTTTCGAATGTATAACCTCTGTCATATTGGTCATTGTACTCGTATTTATAGAAATTCAATAAAATAGTGTACGTAATATAAATGACAAAGTTCATTGTTAATTTAACATGTACAGTATATAATCAAGGATAGGTATAATTATATAAAATCATGCTACTAATATACATATAATGTTTAAGTAATCTAGGTGAACGGTAGGTCTTCAAGTTCCACGTATTATACAACTTTTACAACAAGACTGTCTGACATAAGTCTGAGGGCATCGGAATGTGCCTCGAATATGCAAATATAAATTCTAAATAGCCATAATGATATGAGCAAACGTTACAATACGGCGCTCAAATATAAAATGTGTACATTTGTGAAAAGATAAATCACGACTATTGATGTCGTAGTATTTTATTACAAAACAGGTACATTGAATGATGCAATCAATTGTTTGTAATCGATTCATTACAATCGAAATTTAAATAACGTATGACTCATATCGAGTACGAGCCAGTTTCATTTGTGACCATCTGGATTCTGGCATGTATAAAAATCTATTTGTACGTTTGTCCTACTTTTGAAAGGTCGTCGGAATAGATAGAAGCTGTTTCCTGTCAGCAATGGAATATATATTGTTAGGAGAATATTAGGTTACCTATTTTAGTAACATTCCGGTGCCAGAATAGAAATATAAAATAACTAAAGAAATATTGAACCATATGAAATGATTTACCTCTGTGAAATTTTACCAATAATAAACATAATGAGGATGTAAGGTTTTGTATTTATGGGGGCACGGAAGTGTCCCGACAAGTCTCTAACAAGCACTTAATTTAGCTAATATTCTTAGTCACATAATAGGAACAAGGCTCTATGTAGAAGAACATCGAATTCACTGCGTTTTTTATTTGTTTCAGGTCGGAAAGCTCGTCCTCGGCGAACTCGCTCACTGTCCCCGCTACCTGCGCGTGCTCAAGACCTTCCGCACCTACCACAGCACCATCGCCATGGGCACCATGATAGCGCTAGGCTGCTCCCTTTACTCCACCATGATCATTGTCGACTCTATGTGCACTTAGAGTACAATAATGGTTGCAATAGGAAATAGCGATTTGTTGGGAGGAACTAGGAGCTGGATCTAGGAGCTACCTGGTCATGAAACACCAGAGACCGTCATTTATGAATCATTCAGGTTGTGTTAGCTGACTTTGACAGTTTTGATAAGAATATACTGTAAAAGCCATGACGATGCAAGTGAAACGGCTATTGTTAGTCAGTAATTGTAAAATTGTGGCGAAGTAATAAAAATGTGTCTCTTTGCCCTCTAGTGAGCGTAGCAGATGCTCTCAAGAGTTTGAATATGTAAAGAAAATATTTTTGAAAAAATGTGAAAATATGGAAATTATTATTAATTCTGAAACATGTAAGAAAGTAACGTCATTGTCGTAGCCAGAGTTTACAAACATGACTAACATAAGAGCTGTCATGATGTGGTCATGATTATAATTTTCATCATGGTTTCAACTTTTTGCTGGGCCGTTTGTAAGGCCTTTTAGTATAAGGCCTAGATATGTAAAAATAGAAAAATATGCATTTTTGTAATGCAATTAGGGTCTGACCTAGCTCCACCTCGGGCTGTGAAGTCTGCTTTCATTATATTGATATAGTGATGAATAAATCTAGTATTAAATATAAAAGTGTTATTGTTTTCATTGTAAAAACATATCCACCAACTTGCAGAGTTCTTTATTTGAAAATATTCATTTATCTTAATGATTTCAAAAAGTAAAGTGTAATAATCTGCGGTGGAGTTTAATATAGATGAACATAGTAATATTTTTCCTAATACTTCGCGAAATTTATTACGCAATGTATAAAGTGTATTTTACAATATTTTTAATAACATTAGCAAATTTAGGTTGTTGTAGAGTTGGTATATTTAGGATTGAAAGGCGCTGGTCGCATTATTGTTTCCTAGAGAAACTTTATAAAGTAATTCGTTCGAAATTTTTATTTTGTTAAGTAGTTAATTTTATTACTGTTAGACTTGGCTGTGGTGCACCACTGTGCGACTTGGTTTGCATTCTTGCCAATAAAGAAAAGTCGTCTGGTCGAATTTCACTTAGAATTCTATCAATTCATTAAATATTTGCTGTTCTCGTCAACATAATACTTGGGACATCGACAATCTTACGATTACGTCTCAAATGTCATCTTACTTAAGATGTTTCAATTTCGACCGCAACGACCGGAGCATGCCTAACCCTAAGCTGCTTGATTGATTACGATTGATTTAAAAAAATTACTATGAAACTCGTTAGAATCGCTCTCTTATTTCCTGCATTTACTGCCATAAAAGTTTAGATATAAAGTTAGTTTGTAATGATCACTTATCGCCTGATGACTGCGCCTGATGATTTACCAGTAGATCGACTAAAATAAGACATTGTCGTCGAAATAGGTTAGAGTATTGTTACGAAAAGAAGTCAAATCGGCAGATAATTTACGTATTGTTAAGATTTTTCTCGACCTGTGTGACTGACCCGCGCAGTTACGGACACAGTTATCGCGTAAAAAATTTCATTCGTAACTAACGAGACATGGTTCTGTAACCGGAAATTGCCAACTTTGATTTCTTTTTGTAACATTACTTACTATACAGACGTCGTTTTGACTTCGCCTGACGTCAAATGAAGGCACGATGATGCACAGATGGACGTCGGACATCAAATCTAATCTCTATCATTTGATTGGATGACGGCAAACATTTACGAAGCGTGCGTGTATTTTTATATAATTATTTCATTCGGTTCCACCATGTTCATATACTTACGTGATATTGTTATTAATTTAGTTCAATTCAAAAGTCAATTACAGGAAAAATGATGAGAACGTACAAATTCTGAAAATCAAAATTGAAAGTACGAAAGCAATAAACTTTTTAATGGCACTGATGACGTCACCAAACTTCAAAAAACAATACCCTGATGTCTGTAATTTACTTAGTCGGTCTAACAACACACGGTTGCCTACAACGCAGGAAATTATGAGGCCAGCGACGTGAAGTATTTCGCACCGACTTTCTCTGATCTAGCATTAAACTATATTTATGAGAAATCAGAATATTTTCTACTGGGAAATCCTTTTAGTTCACATTGAAAATTAATTTATTTTTATTATCTATTCTCATGTTTTTGTAAGCTGTTCCTTTGGAAATACATAAGAAAGTTTATTTAACGTAGTGCTGCTTTTTCTATCTGCAGTAGATAACATTTCATGTCGGTGAACATTTTATAAGTGCCACTGCGACTGCAATCTAGTCAGCAAACAATGTGCGACTAAGAAATCGCACGGTTTTTATGCCAATGTAAACTGAGCCTAATGTTTTGAGTATTGTGTTATATTTTACTTGAAATAGTGCTCAAGAAATAGAAATAGAAATCAAGCAGCTTCCGCTGTAATAGTTGGGTGTATCAAATCAATTTATTATTTGGTAGAAAATACTTATTAAAAATTACCTTGTTATAATTATTTTAATTAGTTATTAGAACTATTTATGTGAATAAAGTAGTTATACTATTAATCATTTAGTATTTTTTAACACTCATAAATGATCTGAAGTGTAATGTATGATTTTGTTATTTATTATAAAAGGTGAAAGTATTAATACAACAATACATGAAATAAAACGAATTAATATTGACATCGCGTTGTTCATTTCCTCATCTTTTTTTCTTTTGTACTAAAGAAATAGGTAGCCGTTTCATGGTCGCAAAATAGACAAATAGACACACAGATGAAAAAGTAACTGGAAACGATTATTATTGAAGGCAATCCAATAGTTTCCAATATAAATGGCAAGAAGCAAAATACTTCTTAAGAGATAAATTCAGATAAAGTAAAAACTGCATTATACAAAAGTTTCAACTTTACCGCGCGTAAGCTATCGGAAGCGGAAAAATAAATACATAGCCAAATGAATTCTTTTGTTATCTTTGAATCTCAGAGTCCGAGCTTTGAATAAACAAAGTAACATGAACGCATCCATAGCAACGTTCCATTCATTATCATACATATTTTATTTGTTTTTTTTTAATTATTGTTCCAGATATGTACCTAGGAGCATATAATGCCATATGTACTTCAAAATAATCTAAATAACATGTACTCTGTCAGGGGTAACAATGTTGATATTAAACTAAAGTTATAATTTTAGTACAATTGTTCCTATGTTACTCGAAATTCATAATTTATTTTTCATTGACATCGTTGATTCCGTGAGTTGACTGAAATAAAAAGACGATAAAAATATTTGGAAAACTCACCAGACACTTATAGCTCTCTTTTTGGCTTCGTCGTAGGCGGGCAAAAAAATGCGTATGTCGGAACGTAAACAGCTGACAGGACACAAGTGACAGATGTCAAAATGATGGCCTTACGTGGTTAGTCGCGATTTGCGTCAGGAAAGATTTCTTACAAAATCACAATGAAATCGGAATATTCGGCAGGTATTAACACTGAGATTTCATCGACGGCTAGGTGTTTTATGAAGCTTAGCAACAATGCTATACATAGGTAGGCGGAACTCTAGTGAAAACATGAAGTGTTGCGATTGTAGCAAGCGAAATTTATACACGAAAATGATAGTGGATAAATGTAAAACTGTGTTAATATTATCTAGCTTGGTATGTACGCTTGCTGTTATTTTATCATTGCACAAATTGGTTAGTCATGAAGTCAAAATCTCGAAGCCTTTCTCACCAATACCCGCGGGACTTTACGGGAACTATTTAGAAGCAGTTACAGATGAAACACCTGTGCCAACGCCTCCAAAGCGTCGCGATAAAGCTAGCGATGCAGAAGCTGTAGTCTCCTTAAATGCCGCCTTAGAAATGAAGAAAAATGGTAAAACCGACAAGGCTTTAAAACTCTTCCAGCATGCCTTTGCTTTATCACCCAAACATGCAGATATATTAAACCACTATGGGGAATTCCTCGAAGACACTAAGAAAGATATTGTAAGAGCAGATCAGCTGTATACTTTAGCATTAACAAATTATCCTGACCATTCTGGAGCATTATCTAATAGACAACGAACAGCAAGTATTGTTGAGAATTTAGATAGAGGAATGTTAAGAAAAATTGACGAGAAACGAGATGCATTATCCTCAATACCCGACAATAATTCAGCTCTGTGTCGTGCTAAGAAAGAAGCATATTTTCAACACATATACCATACTGTAGGTATTGAAGGAAATACTATGACATTATCTCAGACGAGAAGCATATTAGAAACTAGAATAGCAGTTTCCGGTAAGAGTATCGATGAACACAATGAAATTTTGGGCTTAGATGCAGCAATGAAATATATTAATTCAACATTACTGTATCGTTTACGAGATATAAATATGGGTGATGTCCTAGAAATCCACAAAAGAGTTTTAGGGCATGTTGATCCAGTGGAGGGGGGTCAGTTTCGTCGAACTCAAGTGTATGTTGGAGGTCATATTCCACCAGGCCCTACTGAGATTCAAAACCTAATGTCACAGTTCTTGGAGTGGCTGAATTCAGAAGATGCTATGGAACTACACCCTGTCAGGTATACATATATTATATTGTTAATTGTTAATGTTATTGTACAGACAATTTATACATTACTTAATTATAGGTTTACATATGTAAAAAACATAGTAAGTGACTTATCTCTCAGTATTTATATCAACGACCCCAATTATTCTGAGAAACAGAATTCCAATGTACTGTATTATGCAAATGATTGTTTTATCAAACTCAACCCATAAAATTACAATTACTAAAAGTTACAAATATATCCTTTATATGAAGGCTTTACATGGGCAAAAGAGCACCTATGATATGGCACTACATGCACCTGGCGGGCCAAACCCACCAACCGCTGCCTGTGCGCATTTACGTGATCCCTTTATACATATAGTATGTAATAAAATTTGAATTTATGAAAATGTGGATGATTCCCGACTGACTCATTAGATTGACTAAAGAAAAATAGAAATGAAAGTCAAGGTTGTATAGCAAATTATTCGTTGTGATTTGTATTTTTAAATATGGAAAACAGCTTATTGTACTGGAAAAAGTGGGAAGTTATATCTGATAAAGATTTTCATAAATTATCATTTTTTGAATGTGCTAAATTTCAACCTACAAAATTTTCACTTTACATATTCTGGCAGAAAAGCATATAAAGTCAATTTTTTAGGGTTCCCTACCTCAAAAGGAAGAAATGAACCCTTATAAGATTACTTTGATGTCTGTCTGTTAAGACCATTTCTTTATTCTATTATTTTATTCTAAACGAGTCTGGGGTCCCAAGATAGCTTTAGAGTCCGTAGGAAATTCATCCACCTTCAGTGGACGCGTTTCAAGTTACCGCTGTAGATCCTGGCTAAAATAAAAAACAGGAATAACAGTGGGATCGGAGAGGAGGTGGGAATGTTAAGACCATTTGGCTCAGGAATGTGTAGAGGAAACTTGTTAAAAATAATACTGAATACTCAAGTCCCTTATATTTGTGAAAAAATCAAACTTCTAGGTCAACGCAATAAAAGATATGACTGTAAGAATGCAAGG
The DNA here is from genome assembly GCA_910589575.2 of Carcina quercana. Taxonomy (NCBI): domain Eukaryota; kingdom Metazoa; phylum Arthropoda; class Insecta; order Lepidoptera; family Depressariidae; genus Carcina; species Carcina quercana. The sequence goes on from OU342427.1 coordinate 14,347,345, forward strand.
AATTAAAAACTAATTGGGTACTTTCCTTTAACCTAGGATCCTGAAATTTGGCAAGAAGTAAGGTCTTACAGCACAACCATAGATATAAATTTGAAAACCAGGATTTTGTAATAATAGCACAGTAAAAATAGCTTTTTATATTTACAAGCTTAACTTTGCAGTTGAAAGCCATACATTGGGTATGTAATTTAAATGCGAAGTTAAATTGGTTTTTCAGTTGGACTTACATTTTTCGTTTGAGTAATTGGTGGGTGCATATAACGTTACAGATTATTAATATTTTCCATATGTTAATTATTTATATTCAAACTCGCACCTGACCGGTTTTTTCTATACACATCTTGCACTTGCCTCAATTGGCATCTAACCTGTGAAAGGGACAATGAGGCCATACAATAGAATCATGCTAGTTCAGAAGCCTAATGATAAGGACGTAGGATGGAAAGGGTGCTTGCCCAGAAACCTCAATCAACTGAGGGATTAAACCTGCAACCATTTGAAGTTTTGGATTCTTATAACATTCACATCAATTTCAGATACGCTGCATTGGCTCACTACAAACTGGTGCACATCCACCCGTTCATAGATGGCAACGGACGCACGTCCCGACTGCTGATGAATCTCCTCCTCATGCAGGCTGGTTTCCCGCCTGTCATCATTCCCAAGCAGCACCGACATCTTTATTACCAGCATTTGCAGACTGCCAATGAGGGTGATGTTAGACCTTTTGTTAGGTGAGCACTTATGTGTCCAATTTAATCATGTGACAAGACTTATTTGTCGTTAGTTAGAGGATAGCGGCTAAAGGTTGTTGCTCGTTTAGTGAAACCCAAGGAAATGGTGCAAGGGAAATCAACCTGTGGACATGAGCTCCACTGTTAGCGATAGATGACTATGCTAAATCAGAGTTTACTCATAAAACTATGTTCTCATATCAGAAACTTTGTCAATAGTGGTAGGTAATCATGTGGGTTCTGCTTCAAAATATGACACTTTCAATGGCTCAATGTAGGACTCACAAGCCGGAGGTCTCGGGTTCGATTCCCGCAGTGGGGGTCTACTGACAAACAGCAGTGTTAATAGCACTGTTGTGTTCCGGTTTGAAAGTTAGCAGAGCCAGCGCCGCATTACCTGATAACAGAATAGTGGACTTCCTTTGTTGATGACAAATGAAAAAATGTTAGTATTGGGTGCTTAGTCAATCATTGTGTAAGGATAGCTGGGTAAGGAATGTCGCATGGGTCGCTCTTCAAAATGCTATACGCTCAAAATCTAAAAATGAAATATTCATGGTGTCAACTACATGCAGGGTATTTCCCGTTTTATCGATATGTAATGATATTATAAATGCGAAAGTTTGTTTGTTTGTCCTTCACGTCGTAACGCAAAATCGGAGTGACGTAGATTGTTTTTACTGGGATCGTTGAAATCCCGGAAAAGGACAAGCTGCTTATTATTAGTCCACGCATACAGATTCGCGGGCAAAATTTAACCTTTCTCATTACCAATGTCATGACCATTTGTTCTTATCAATCAAGTTGAAGCACGTGTTCTTTTCGAATTTTTAATCCTTTATTTATATGATTTTCTCAACACAATACTCCATCCTTATCATGGATAAATAATAATCTGCGCTTATCTGCTGGCGTTGTTTCCGCCATTCGATAGCGCCCAGTCGCCTGTGACAAATGACGAAATCGATTGCGTTGTAGCTGGCAATTTGTTACTGGCCGTTCTAGAAATTAATAAATACTCAATTGCATAGCGCGATGAACACAATGTCTGTTATGAAATGACGTCACACCTTAATCTGACGCCCTCGAGTATTTACTATAGGTTTTTTACTTACAACTTGGTTGCAAAACACGCGCGGTTTTATAAAGAGGGCCTACATATGGTAGAGGTTCTCAACAGGGTGAAAGGTATCCCCATATGTTAATCTGACGCGCTCGAGTAAATCCCCATTTATCATCATAGGCTCCCCTATTAGATGCTTAGTCTGCTTGAACTACTAATAGCAAGCCTGTGAATAAACATTTGAATTTGTAATAAATGTATTTGTTATTAATTTCAGATTCATAGCGCAGTGCACAGAACGCACATTGAACCTGTACCTGTGGGCGACGAGTGAGTACTCGCACGCCGTCCCCGCCATAGGGGACCCGCACATACTCATAGAAGACGAAATAGACGAGGATCCTCTATGAGACGACCACATTCCGAGGTTCAGTGGAAACCCGGACTCCCTCACGACCCGTCCTCATTTTTTATTAGTTTATGAATGCATTTTACTTGGATATCGTTTACTATTTCATGTTGACATTTGATTATGGTTGGTACACCAGAATTATTTTTTTAAAGACAAACAGTATTTTAATAATAATAGAAATTTACGAGTAGAGTAAAATGCGTATTTAATAAGCTAGCCAAAAGATCAGGACAGTGAGGTAATGTACTAGAATCGATATTGGCAAATTTGAGTCGATTTCAATATGCGTGTCATGTCAGTTTTTAAATCCTTATTTTGTGAGCAGTCGCTGGAATTGACTCAGTCTTGAATGTGTTCTCTATTTGCTTGTTATATTACAGAAATTTAGCTAACATGGTTTGGACGTGAATAAAACAAGGGTACAATATAGGTCAGTATTTTCAGGTAATACCTCAAAAGTGATCCCCGAAAAAAAATTGGAAGAAAGAAATTGCACTTATCTGGTCAGATATGTTTATAGCATTGTTCTACCAGTATAGTTTTTGCATCTTCGTTTCGATAATAAATTAAAAAACATTAAAATAAATCGTCATTTAGTAACCGAATATAGTAACTGATAGCCAACGAACAGACGTAATTTAAAAACGCAATAAAATATTTTAATAGAGTCCTCCTAGACAAAAGTCACGGGCAAAAGTACTAGTTTTCAATAAATAAATAAAAATTCTGAACCATTCTAATTGTTCCTACCAATATCAACAAGCAAATATTAAGTAAGCTTCCATGTGAATTGTCCTGCTGGCAGGCAGTCAACTATTAGCTTACTAGCAATATTGTATTTAAACTAATTTATAAACTTAAACATAATGTATATAAACTAACAATTTGACAAACCGTTTTTATAACACTACTTTCAATAGTTGGCTTTAAATTTACTCAAATCGTAAAAATTTGATCACACGGAGCGTGCTTGTTACTAATTCAAATTTGTGCCTTGTCATATTGTCTTTTACATGACATTTCTCTGGATAAGCTCAACAAGATTGATTCGGAATGAATGTGACATGGTACAAAGTAATCTAAGCTACTATGGTTTATGGTCCTGAGTTACTGTACGACAAGCCTGAAACTCTGGATTGGGCTTTAATAATTAAATTGAGTACTTCTTATTCATTAAACAATAAATTAAAACTTACGCACAACTCCGCTCAAAATTATAAGGTATTTTGATAAAAATTAGTAATATTTAAAATTAAATGCACTTCTCATCAGAAAAATGGAAACACCTTGCAAGTTTGTTTTGTAAGGATTATCAGAAAAATGTGTATATTTAGGAATATATGTCAAATGTCGATTAATAGTGAATAATATGAGGTTTACAAATCCTAATGTTAATGTTCTAAATTCAAATTAAATTTTCATACGTTTTTCTGATAATCCTTACAAAACATAAACTCGCAAGGTGTTTCGATTTCTCTGATGAGAAGTATATATCAAAAACTTTAATCGTAAAAGAGACAACACTGTTTAAAATAACACAATATATTTTCGCCGTGAGGCGCGGCGATCCTACAGCTGGTCTTGAGTTCTGCGTTCCGCGTTCATTGCACTGCACACAGCGAACGGTCTAGGGTTCTTCTATCTTCCGTACATTAACATCTATAGATGTAAAAGTAGCTGTAGATGAAACAAATAATATACACTCTGAATTCTTAGTTAAAAATAAGTGTTTTACTTACTATTCTCGCTGCTCATATCACTGATGATTAACTGCCAAGTCAAGCTAGCCAAGTAACTGCTTTTTTCTGTCGATTTTTATAGTTATCATCGCTTAAATCATAAAGTAAACTCCTACCAATACGAACTGCACTAATTCAATTGACTTTTCGATGTTATGTTGGTAAAGATCCAAGCCGTCACCGTCACATCAACAGCCTATATACGTTCTCACTGCAGGGGCTCATGCCTACTCTCCTACAGAGAGTGTATGGGCCATAGTCCTACACGCGGACCCAGTGCGGATAGGTAGACTTCACACACACCTGTAAATAAATATAGTTGTCGGGAGTGTGCAAGCCGTCACCATGGATCTGTAAATAATACGGATTCATCCTTGTCTAATAATGCGTGAGGTCAACAAAATACACACACATGCAGACGAGGAAATGCGACTGACGTGCGCTGCATATTGACGGCCGATTGTCTGACGTTTGGTATACTTTTGTGTATAACAAAATAAACGTATGTATAACAAACGAAAGAGTCTGACCTAGTTCCTTCATACGTGTTCAGTGGAACACGTCCTATGGGTGTCTATGTGGCCGTCACATTCATTACTGTGAATTGTGAACGCTGCCGCAAAACTCGGAACTCCAGAGACCGATCGTTGTGGCCTCATCGCGTACGGATATGTACTGTGTCAGGACCAAGTCAGGGCGCATCAAAAAATTAAATATTTGAGCAGCTTACTTTATTTTTTCAGAAACAATATTACACAAGAGATTAAACTTAATGCACCTCCTAATATTTTAACCAAAGAGATTGTATGTATATGTAATATTATTATGACCGAAAAATTCGCCTCGATTAACTTTTAGTTATAACTTGTATATAATTTATTGTTATATTGTATTTGTGTCACATGTCTGTGATATTATAATGACTTATTGTTTTGGTATGACAAAATTGATTATGAATAGTTTAACTTAATCAATCAATTTTAGTGGATGTAAGGGCTAATGCACATTGTAACGTACTCGTTAAGACAAATGCTAGTTTTTTCCATAGAAATTGACGAAGTTAAACTATTGTAGGGTCGGAAATTTGACTAAGTTAAATTAATGAATAATTATTTCAACAATATACTTTACTGTTAATCTCTATTTAGTCAATGTCGTTGAAACTGACATGCGTTTTCTAGGTTTTTATTTTTGAAATTATTCTGTTCCCCTGTTAATACAAATACAAAATATACAAAAATGTTTATTTTCCTGAGTAATAAGAACACATAAACAATTTACATTAGCTCCCGCACTAGGAGACCTGTGTTGCGGACAGCCAATTTTGGAGAACATTGGAATATTTTAATGTCATGAAAATTATTTTTTTTATTCAAAGGACAGAAGATTTAAAAAAAATACAGAGCTACAGTACTCGCACGCTATGTTTTCCCCTCTCCAGTTAGCTCTACGGAATTTCGAACATTTTCTATAATAACTATCCCTAGATGACATAAAACACGAGGACATTTCTTTCGTAATAATAATTTTTAGGGCTAATTTGCCTTGCCTCCCATTTATACGTTAATAATTGATACTTCGCAGCCTTTTGTAGCTAACTTCAGAGGGGCAAACTTAGGTTGCGAGTACTGTACGTATTTTTGTAGTTGACTATGGTGTTGGTAGTTTGCAAAAGTTATAAAGTGAAAATATAGTACAAATTTTAATTTCTAGTATATTGACGTATTTTTGACGCAAGTGTTAATTTAAAAGAATATTATTACATTTATCTATCAAATACAGTACTCGCACGCTATGTTTGCGCCTCTGGAGTTAGCTCTCCGCAATTTCAAACATGTACAGATGGAATGTGTGTGTATTATTTTCGATAATAACTATCCCTAGATGACATAAAACACTAGGAAATTTCTTTCCACCCGCTAACTTGCCTTGCCTTCCATTTAGCTTCCTTTCATTTTCATTTACTTCGCGGTCTTTTGTGGCAAACTTCAGAGGAGCAAACTTGGTGTGTGAGTACTGTACATGTCTATCAGGAACATGTAGTAATGGAAGACGTTTTATTGTAATTTATAATTTTACGTTAGGTTGAGTTGTCTTCCAAATCTATTTTTATTGCATTTCAATCAGTACAAACTACTGTAAAATGCATTATATATTTTAAATATAAAAAATATTGACGATTATCGTATTTTGATTTATTCACCATTTTCAGATAACATTCCAATCGGAAAGTAGTCGTTTTAATTAATCTATGGGTCATTCAGATATTGTGGGTTCGATTCCCGTATGTGTATTCAAGACTCCTGTCAAACGACGATCTGAGTTCCGGTAAACAAAGACCAAGAAGATATGTATAGCCAATGCCAGTCACTTAGTCTTCTATTTAGATGAATCCGTTTCACAAGTATAAAGTTGTATAAAATATATAGTATTATATAGTATATATATAAAGTTGTATATATGTATAAACATATCATCAACGTTTATTTAATCTCTATCAAGCTCACATTTTCTCGACGGGCTGACGACACTTGACGCCCTAATGGAATTTTTAGCAACAACAACGCAATATTAGCATCGCGTATTTTAACAGGATTTTATATGAGACGGTCACGATTTAATCTTTCATTGCCAGACCGCAACATTTCTGTTTCAGCACTTGTATAGGAGTGCATAGGCGAAAGGATATCGCTGTGCGTGAGTAATATTTCACTCACGCAAAAGCAAGCATACCTACATCAATCGCATTCAAACAGCGAGGTAGAGCGAGACGACACTACTGCTAACAAAGCAATAGAAAGAGATGAATATACTATCTACGCTTGCGTCTTCGAACATAGGTTGACGCTGCTGTGCGTACCGGCCAACTGTTGTGTTCACAAACACGCAAGCATAGATACTATGACCATCTCTTTCTATTCTAACTTCATTTTTACCACTATGTACTTATTATGTCAATCTTTACTTCGAAATATCTGGGAAACGTGCCATTTTATGTATGTATACATCAGCCGAATTCTGTGCTGCCGACTTGAAGAAATAAAAACTAGATGACGGCCGGACACTATGCCAGGCCTGAAACAAAAAACAGCTAACACGTCGAAAACAACCCGCTGTAATGGAGTTATGGTTGCTGCTAAATTATGACTGAAAAGTTTGACTGCTCCTAAAATGCCTTAATTTTTGGTATGCGTACAATTTTTCTAACTGTATGAGGAAGCTGACGACCCATTCATCTTGTTTCATACATACAACCTTTATATCTGATAAGGTCAAATGATAAGTTATTGAGATGAAGGCTCTTAATCAGCTACTGGAGGGTCCCAGTAACGACTTCTCCAACCTCCAGACGAGCGTAACTTTACGAGTCGCGTAATTTACGCTGCATTCGGTTTTATATTAGATTAAAGACCAGACGATGCAAATAGAAAATCCATATTATTTAAACTGCTGGCCTCACACTTCGTGGTATATGGATAGGGCAAATCGCAACGATTTGAGTAACCTATAACTGTTGTACGAAATAAAAGAATGAAAGAAAATTTGATTAATTTATTTTAATGTGCGATGTTAAAATATGTTTTTTTTATTACAATAAAGCATTTCATCTAGATACGGGACGATCGTCGCTGCACCTAGCGCCACATGTCCGTCCGTCCGACGCCTCCTTACAAACGAGTTTATTCGGGCGTAACGGAGGTACACTCATGTCAATAATTATAATTCAAAAAATACAAGTAATTCACGCTTTCGATACTAGACGAAAACAGACGGAAATTATGCCAAGGAAATAGTTAAGGATCAAACTATACAGAGATTATATAAAGGCATTATTTGAAACAAAATATTGAAATATCAAACAACTATGCATTTCAAAATTGAAGAATACAAAGGTTTTTACATTTGTAAAAAATAATTTAAAAATCGTAAATGAATCAAGCTCACTGCATTTGTTTAAATAAAATAATCAAATATTACGATGTCTTAAATTATGAGTAAAAAAGAAAAATATATGTTTACTTGCTATAATCACTCCGTCTGGCTTCCCCAGTAAGCGCGGCGCACACAAATAGATACATATTTCGTTCATTAAATCGGTGCAGCACACTCTGATACAGAGTACCGATACATTTTAACATTATTTATTATTAATAAGCTATCTAACTTTATAAGCCGTAGTATACAATAGTTACCTCGTAGGTTCACATTCAATGTTCGAAATTTATGATTTATGCGACGGAGAAGCGAATTTTTGAACGAACCTTGACGTTCACAAAGCTTGATTTGGGTTTTCTTTCGTTCACGAATATAACAACTTGCAAAACTTATCACACGAGTTGTTTACTATCCGAGCCGATAAAATCGAATGACATGATTATTACACTCAAGAAAACCCAAACAAAAGAAACGATTACTTTAAAAAGCAGCATATCGGCGTAGCACCAAACTAGGAAACCGACACACAGTAGGTAGATTTTTATAACATTCAAATACGTGGTATGTTGATACAAACGATTTGCGAGTGTCAAATCAGTCCTTTAGACATTATTCAAAAATTACTGCCTCCGAATACCGTAACATTTATATTATATCATTATCACAACAATAAATATTACAAACAAAAATGAAATAAATGACTTGAAAAACTTATCATAGTTAGTCTTTTAAGTTTTGTTTACTATTTTTTTACAATAACAATAAAAATTATATTTTACGATTTTTATGAGACGACAATATTTTATGTTCTTCTGATATACAATTATTGTAAGTTAAATAAATACATTACGCCATTTCAAGAGCAAGATCAAGGTATACCTTTCGGTTTATGGTGTGTAAGTCATAACTATAGATGAATCTGCAAAGATCATGGGCGTACTTAAATGAAAAGTCGAAAATAGCGACGTCAAAACCTCAGTCAGTAAACAGTGGCATTCTACCTTTATAATCTCAAAACGCAACCTATACAGGAAATTGTTGTGAACATTTCTTTATTGCTCATTTATTTAATTTACAGGCTAGGGCATAACTAAAATTTCCCTCATCACATCAGTCATCACTAGTCATCAGTGTGTTGTCATCACGTCTAATATTAAATAATTACCCAAATATAGTTGAAATGTTAATGTCATCCTTTTGTCACCTCAGTCAAACAAACAAAAAACACAATATTTTTTTCTAGTCCCACAGATTCAATAGCTTTAGATGCACATAAAATTTTGCAGAACTATTAATAATGTAGGGAGCTCATATAAAATGCTACAAATAAATATGATAGAATTTTTTCTATGCTATCATTAGAGGGGTGTCATTAGAAACATATTTCTGGTCTTTTAAAACAATCAGTACCATTCGCCACGATATAAATCTGTCATTTTCAACATATCTCATCCACACCTTTAGACAGGTAAACAGAAAACAATTCTATTTGAAGCTTTAAAGCAATTTCAACCCCAATTTAATTATTTTAATTTTATAAACAGCAAATTAGCTTTTAATAATTATACTGGTTGACTAACTTTAAAAATTATTTAGTCAAAAGTATTCATTTGACAAAGCTACAGCTCAATGTGAGTATTCCAAACGATGTTTCGTCTCACCGTCATGTCATGATACTGAGAGATCCATTATTTCATACCCGCCCTACATCTTATTTAAATCTGTCAAACAGCACTGTAGCGGAAGCACTGGTCTTGCTTCATTGAGGATTACAGACATGGTTCCAAAACGAAATATTTATGACATAGTCCTCACATCCTACATGTGCACTGTTCAGCCGCGGAAATAGTACATTCCTGGTGTTACATAGGTATCTTATTGATGATTTTAGTTTTTATACGGGAAGAACGAAGAAAATAAAATGTAGGTAAAATGTTTGTAGGACATAGTAAACAGGCTGAGCAGTCAAAGCTCAGAGCCATCAAGGTGGTAGGCTATATATACGTTGAGCACTATTTTTGAAATCAGAACCATCATGTTAACATCATGAATTGTAGAAACCTAAACCGTCATACGTGCAGTATGCGAGTTGAGATTTATACAATAAACGCGTGGCAGTCTCCACTACTATTACTAATAAATACTGTAGCTGAAAACTGTAGCTAGAAAAGTATATAGACAAAATAAAGGAAGGAAAGGATAATCTAACTTGCTTATGAGCAAAAATTTTACTCAAGGCAAAATTGGTTCATTATAATGATTTTGGGCGGACGACCGCAGAAGTTTTTTCAAAAAGGTATTTCCCAGAATTTTGTAACTAACTTTACCTCTTAGTAAGAACGACACATACATTCTCAATGTTGAGACTGAATGAGGTTTCTACGATTTCTACTAAGACAGTGTGATGACTCAGAATTTAGTTACCATTCCTAACCCTCAATTAGATCAAACTAAAAAATTGTGTGAAAAATTATGTTCGATTTTTTTTTATTGCTGTCCCTGTCCCTCCCCTGTCACGTTTGATACAAATAATTTATGTACAACTATTACCACAACGTGGTACGCAATAATTGGTTTTGATTTATCAGGACACTTTTTACACACCGTGCAGTCTATAACGTTCACAACATCACGAGTATTACACCCCCAAAAAATTATTGGATGATTTAATGGATGAAAATTAGCACAGAATGTCATGCACACAAACTTGGACCGAGAAATCTCTTTGTACTAACCAGAAACTCGCACTATAATCTCAGCATATCCTATAATTTAGCCTTTTAGAAAGGGTTAAATGCAATGGGAAGGTAAAAAACTTATGTTAAAAAAATTAAAAAGAATTAAGACTATAAATAAGTTTTCGCACCTGTTTGCATCCAAAATTCTTCGACATTTTTAATACCGATATTAGGTTAATGACACACTGGGCAATGACCACGACCGGTATTTTTTCAACCAAAAATTTACAACATCACACTTCTTGTGACCGAATAGTTCGTTTTAGCTGGCTTACGGACTAACATTCAATATCAAATAACTAGTCGAATCATCCGGTAACTATCTTAATAACTAGTTTCCATACTGCTGCTTTTTCGAGATTATGGCCACCTACTTCGTCTTGATGAGGTATATAAACTTCCAATTAAGGCTCGTATTAATTAATAATATTGTGCTTCACATTGACTAGACTAGACTTTGAAATATCTCATAAATAACTGAAAATTTCAATAGAACATTCTGACCGGTGACTTGTCTCCAGTCTCAGTCTTGTGATAAATATTGATTTATTGATACGGCCCTAAACATGGGAAGACAAAATTTTCTTTGATATACTCATAGACTTCGATTCGATTCGACTTGTTACCTCTTGATACAATAACAGAACGTAGTGTAGAAGATAATTCGATGTAATATTAATAGAATAGCTATGTCAGTTGTTTTAAAATCGTAATATTTACACGTCATTGCTTAAAACAATATCACGTAACCTATTATATATCTCAAGCAACGACTTGTAGTATTTTAGGGAAACTAATACGCTGAGTGATCATGACCAAGCCATATGTAACAAAAGTTTTGTCTACAACACTTTCACTTTTAGTACTGACTAATACCATATAATTTCGTGGTCGTGGTCAAAATCTCTCAGTGTGCCTGAACCCTGTGTCATATTTTGTGCTTCACTCACTCCTTAAACAGTCTATAATCGATCCATAGCCGCGTCATCGCAACCTTTCTAAAATACGACACAACTCCTTCCAATTTAATATTTGCTAGCGCAGTTGTAGGCCAGCTACATACATTCACAATACTGATTTTTACACTGGTTCATGGGATTTTATTTTACATTGATCATAGTGACGTTTCCGCCCACTCTAATGACTAAATAAAACAAATAGAACGCACTAAACATACCAATGTCATGCATATCGCTACGCAACACAACCTCGAGATTCATGTCTCCAATTCAGAGCGCTCTGTCTGTTTTACCTTAGTATGTTTGTCCGGCATAATGTCGTCCGCCATCTTAAAAAACAAATTCAGCAATTATATATCTATTTATATGGATTATATCTATCAGATATTTATATGCGTAATGTCGATGTTACTTTTAAACGTCATAATTGCCATGTTGAGTTGATTTTTTTGTTACTTGAGTTCTTGTCACTAAAAAACGTTCAAACAAGCAATGAGTTAAGTCGTTAATTTTAAATATGAAATTAAAAATCAATATAAAACAGCTGCCTCTAATTCATAAATGCAACATGGATATGCAAATTCTTTATTCAAAAAATCAGGGGCTGCCGTTTCCATATCACGAAATCTACTGCCACTACACAGACATTCTGCAAAGGCAAGAGAACATAAACAATGTAGATATAGACAAGTCAGGGAACACATGAAAATAACCTAATTTGTAGCACCTCGCTTGTTCAGACTAAATTGACCCATCATTCGACCGCTCGTGCCGTCTCCCGTAGTAAACGCAGCCGGTTATCTTTGGACGTATATACAGAACCAGCATTTAAAAGTAACAATCGATACAACGCACCGGGAGGACAGGGTCGGGGGGTGCTAGTGGTGCCTGCCTGGCTGGATGCCGCGCGAGATGTGCTCTTCCTGCTGCATCTTGGTCCTGAACTCCGCCACCAGGTCCCGAGACTGGTTAAAAACGGCGATCTGCTCGTTCAGGAGCTCCTCCCATTGCGTCGCGTACGCTGTCCAAGATACACACATCGTTAGTTTTGGTAGTTATAGGTGAAACTGTTGTATGTTTATAAATGTTAATCTTCTCTCGTACTGACAAGAGTAACAATTTATGCATTTTGTATGTATTTAAAATGTGTACATTCTAAAATATTTACATCCAAGTGTAAAAATATACAGAAAGAAAAATGTCAAAAGATTCTAATTATTCAATAAGTTTTTCGGAAAAATAAAAAAATTTAACCACTTAACACTGATCCGTGTGTATATATCATAATTTATATTATTCTAGCAACCACATCTCATTTTCAATCTGCTTAAACTACTTTTGAATTAATACATTTGAAACTAGATCGTACAACAGAATGTCTTGCATAGATCTATCGTTTAGTTTTTACGTTCATTTCGAGTATGATTAGCTGCAGTTGTTACCAAATTATTAAAAAGCTTCTTTTTACATGTTCTTATTTTATGGCTTTGTTATGAAAATTAAACGCTTTTGATGTATGATAAATATGTAACTAGGTAACGGTGACCGGTCTGTTTCATAAAAATACAATTCGTAATAGACTGACAAATGTCAGCCATTTTCGACTTTTCGACCAATCAACGGGCTATATGGGCTAAAATGACATGTCATATTTCAGTTTATTACGAATTGTATTTTTATGAAACAGTGAAGAGAAACTAGTGGCATGTTTAGATTTTCGGTCAATGAAACTATATCCCATCCACAACCTGTGATCAACAGCATTGGCATTAGACGAAGTTACGGCGAATGAATGATCCCTTGTTAACGAATAATGATTTTTCCAAAGTTATTCAATTTCAGAACAGATATTAATCATACTGCCGCATGAACTAGTTCAATTTCGTATTCAAACCTAACAAGTGCTTCGTTCGTCTCCTGCCAGTGCCGTAACCACCTATAGCTCGGAGTCGCTTGCAACGCCATAAACCTGAAATCATTCACTCTACCAGTCACAACGAGCTATCAAACATTGGGATACCTGTTATACGATGAAATTGCACCCATAATCGCTTATTAAGAGGTAGGTATTTACATACTTTTATTGATCCTAAAGGAACATGAACATGAACCGAGTGATGACTATTTACAATATATATGTTTGTTTACAATTACGACCAAAGTCTACTGACAATTTAGCACTGAGTCACTATTGACAATGTAGAAGCGTTGACTTGACAATTAGCACTAGGTGACTGGATGAATTCGTCGACTATAACAAATCATTTTCGATACTATCTACACTGACTCACTTCATACATAATGTTCACAATATAAAGAGCACATCACAATAATTAACGCGTTCAAAAAGAACTAATAACCGACTTCAATTGCCTTAAAAATTTGGTTTTTGTTGATTTTCTCAAAGAGACCACTTCTGAAGTATGCTCTACCAACAAAAAAAAAGGATTTATCAAAATCGGTTCACTATTGGCGGAGTTATCGCGTAACACACTTTAAAAAAATACGCGACGAATTGAAAACCTCCTCCTTTTTGGAGTCGGTTGAAAATAGAATCGAATTAATTTAGAAATTTCTGAAGACTGAAAAATCAGTGACTAAAATCAATGTAGAAATGTGTGATTATTGACTTGTCTACGGGGTGTCTTACTTCATCACTTGGGTAGGGATACGGTAATGTGTGTGTATGTGCAGATATATATAACATACCGTCCTGGTCGTAGTCGACGTCCCTGGTGATCGCGAGCAGCTGCTGGCAGCGCTGCAGCGCGTGCTGCATGTAGTCGGAGACGGCCTTGTGGTTGTCGAGCACCTCCTCCTCGGCGCGCTGGAGCTCGTCTATCGCTTCGTGGAACGTGTACATCTCCGCGGACATGTCCCCCTCCTGTACATGACACACAACGTAACGTGCATTTAGTAATAATACCAGTAAATTATTACAAGATAATAATAGGCTAGATGATACCAAATCAGCTAAGGGTTAAATTGTATTTTAAACCATAAATGGCATTATACAATTCCTATAAAATTTGAAATATTAAATATTATTTAATATTTTACTGCAATTTTACAGCATATACATACATATACAGTATACATATTTTTGTACTCGAGTGTACATATTTTCTGTAATCATTTCAAATCATAATGACACTCAAGTACAAAAATATATATCCACTTTTGAACCACGTCACATTCAACTTCAATCGACATTTCCATCAACACACTTCGTAGGAACAAGCAAGAGTGAATGTGATATGGTTCAAAAGTGGATACATATTTTTGTACTCGAGTGTACAAATGTGTGTCTGTATTGTGTAGTGTAGTAGACTCACGTTTAGTGAGCGCAGCTGCGCTAGATCGTCGTGTGCGGGCTCCATGTCCACGTCGGCGAGGGGGGACTCGGCGCGCGGTCGCGACGGGTCAGACGTGCCGAGCTCCTTCACTCTGATACAACAATTATTATACAAGTTAACTACCTGTTCGATCCCAATACAAAGTAACCATAAACAGAAGAAAAAATTCCTTCTCCAACCCTTCAGCTATCCTTTAACAACAAAAACTATTTTTGCTTTGTTTTTATACGATCGATGTTTTATATTTCCAGTTTCTAAGTAGCCGGGTCTAAGTAGACGTATGACGCCTGACCAAGATTTTCATACTTAAAAAGTTACTCCAAGATTACTATAAACGATCTTGTGGAACTAAATATTTTTCTTTTAATCTTTTTATGTATGTATGTAGTTGTTTGGAACGCTCTGCGGCCTAAACGGCTCGATGGATTTTAGCTTGAGAGGTGTCGTTAGATTCGTATTTACTGTGAGAGTGACACTGGATATATCAAAATCATAAAAGTTTAAAAAATCCGCAGTCGGGTTAAAAAAATACTATTCATTAACTTGTTTAATCTTTATAATTTGTTCACACGTTGGACCTGTGTTGTGATCGATCATTGAACAGCATCAGCAGAGCAGTGATTTATAAAGTGTTTATAAATATCAGTGCGTGTTCCATACCTGTCGGCGTACCGCAGCGTGTTCAGCGAGTGTTCGCAGGACGACATGCACGGCGATATCATGGCGATCATGCAGGTGCGGGACTTCTCTCCGATAAAACTGTCGCGGAGAACCTGCCAGCAAACAAGAGATGTGGTAGGGAACGTACCAACGACGTGACCCATTTTTTAAATTTTAAGCACCTCCCGACCTTCGGTGACCTCCTGCAGTATATGCCAATACCCCCTCCCTTCTAGTTTTTACGTGGTATTTAAAAAATATGGTTTAAAATCATTTTTTGGCAATTTTGGCAAGTGATTGTGCTATAAGGAAGCTTTGAAGGAGTGAACAGACAAATCTGAACTATTACAATAATAAAAAACGCGCTACTGTCATTTTTTACTACAAATGTGCGTCAGTGTTGCCACCAGTTAGTAAAAAGCGCTGATCGTTGCGCGCCATAATTTGAATACAGCTCCAAAAAGCGCGAGATTTTCTCTAGGTCTTGACTACGTGAAGAAGACCTATGACTTCACCCCCGCCCCTGTGACCAAGCGTGGTATTTCGAAGACCCCCCCTCTTCCCCTGAACGTACGAACGTAGTATGGGTACGTTTCCTAGAGTATCTTTGGTCTATGATTTCTTAACTTTTACGGAAGCTATACGATTGAAATAATTATAAATACGTAAGTCTATGGCCATACACTCTCTGTAAGAAGGTAGTCCTGAGCCCCTGCAGTGGGGACGTATATAGGCTGTTGATGATGACGTAAGACATTATATAATAATATAATAAGACTAGATAAAAGATGTGGAGTGAATCTTGATACAAGCAAAAAGGGTATTCATGGATACCATAAAGTTATTTAGTAGCAATAGATATTCTAAATAAAATTACTTTATTTGTGGCTATTCCATGAACTTAACATAAGTCTAAAGTATGGTATAGAACAGTTTATACATACCTGTGTCAGTTTGGACACCCGGAAAGGTAAATGGTTGTTGCCCTTCATGCCGAGCGCTCGGATACATTCTTTGAGGGCCAGTAACGACTTGTTGATTTCTGCACTCTCCATACCTGCAATGAAATGTTAACACATTCGTAAGCATTTGCAAACATCATTTTAAGTTTTTCACATCCCATATCTATAGGTAATTTCTAGATACATTTTAATAAAATTCTTAACGAACTTTATTTTTAAAAATCTGAAAAGTTACCGTATGTAATGAATATGTAAATGAATAAGTCTTTTTCACACTCAAAACACATTTCTTTAACAATTTTTTTTCTTCTATAAAAAGCACATCCCAATACGACTTAACAAAGTTATATCTTTCAATTACGTATGTGCTCAATTTAGAAGAAAATAGTATTAATTTGTGCAGTTATGCCTCATTATTTATCTTAGAGGCCGGCCCTTGAGTGTTCGGAGGGTCTGATATAATTTCATTTCTGCCATTCTTTCGAAACGGATTCAAAAGAGGCCGCAGGCAGCGGGTAACGGCGTCGAGTAATACATTCTACCATCGCTCAATGCCGTCGATCGACGATTGATCTGGTAACACCCATAGAGTCGTCGACGAGTGAATCAAACATAGAGCTCCAGTTCTCATTCATGCACTCGTGTGTGTTCAACTCACGCGTCTGTCTGTTAGCGGAGGATGTGTCCGCGCCGCGCTCGTTGCCCGCCAGGTCGATGAGGGAGAACTTGCCGTGCACGCGGTGCATGCCCGGCGAGCGAACCACGATCTGGAACACGGCGTGCGACCGCGACGAGTTCGAGTTCGCAGACGTCTGAAACACACCAGCGTTACATCAGGTGGGGTGATTGAAAACCATATCGTACACAATACTAACGACACAAACAACTTGAATAATAATGGTGGGCATAGTGGGGATGAGTTCGCGCATCCCGGGCGACAGAAGGTCGCAAGGGAAGACTGTTCGCCCAATCACGTGCCTCGACGCGTTCAAAATGATATTCCCCTCCCGCTCCCCGCCAAAGAGATCAGAAAATCGTCAAGGTCATTTTCAAGTTCTTTGTCGCTATCTATACTCGTTATTATTTAAAAAAGCTTTACGATGGTATCCCCATATTGGTTTTATGATGACGACTTGTTAGTTTCAAACGAAATTCAGAATCTATACAACCATTTGGAGGTCCCAAGGGAACAAAACAAATCACACATACATATCATGGCCTACAAAAGTCCTTGTGTGATGATGAACTTGAAATTGATTTCGGAGACATATTCTGCTGCTTTTTACCTGTCCCGAGGTCCTGGCGGCGTTCCCGTACTGTATGAGCTTGAGCACCTCGTCCACGTTGTCCACCACCTTCTCCGTGAGCCCCACGATCTGCACCTGCTGCTTGCCGTCCTCCAGCACGCGCAGTTTAGCCTTGTCCGCAAGCAAGTCAAACACCTGACACAATCAACATACATAAAAACCTAGAATTTTGACTCCTGAACATTATCATACTACAGTGAGTCCGTTTACTTCATTGTTACCACTTAGCACCTCAATGTCACTACAGACTATGGAATGGAGAACATATGTTACTTTTACACTGATTTATTATGTGGTTCCTGTCTATCACATAATGACCGCAACATATACAACCATTTCAACTGCGATGCACGTTCTTTTGTCTATACTAAGATCTAGATAGAGCTCAGGTTCGGTCGTGTATAGAGTTACCTCTGCTATCTTTGGGGTGTATCTGCTAAATAACAGTTAGCTGCTCTGGACTCAGTGGAACGACGCGCCAAAAGGCTTAATGGTAAAGATGGACATTAAACTCCAAAGCCTTGAACACAGGCGAAGTGGCCTGCCTCTCTATATTCTATACTATAGGTCACATTTTGGAGAGTGCGCACAAAAGCTATTCTTGTTGTTTCCGCCATCGGCATTCAAGTATGGACACATTCGACACCCCTATGGCTCGCACTAAGCGTTTTGCTACTAACTTTATCATACATACAGCTAGAGAGTGGAATGCACTGCCAGCATCCATATTGCCACAAAGCTACAACTTGGGTGTCTTTAAGACGGTTAACAGGCACCTTATAGACCAGCGCCATCGTAAGGCCTCATCGTCGCTTACCGTCAAGTGAGATCGATGCCAAGCGTTCTATCTTCTGTAAAAAAGCTCACTAGGATATATAAGTAACGTCTGATTGTATATCACCTTTCCCGAGTATATCTCGAAGAAGGACGCGGACACAATGAGGTTGAGCGGCTTGTACTTGGGCGAGCGCAGGTACGCGAACACGTCGCGCGCAGCCATCGCGTATATACCCTTCTTGCAGTCTTGTGTTTTACCCTGAACACATACAACAAGACATCAAAACATGTTCAGTCAAATTAACATTCACAAAGTATATCTTATTAATATTCATTACATCATCATCATCAACAGCCTATATACGTCCCCACTGGAGGGGCTCAGGCCTACTCTCCTACAGAGTGTATGGGACATAGTCCACCACGCGAGCCCAGTGCGGAGCAGCGGACTTCACTTGCCTGTCCAAGACATGTAGGTTTCCTCACGATGTTTTCCTTCAACGGATAATGTACTTGAAAATCAACTCATAGTTACACGGCTGGATTCGAACCCGGAACCCTCAGATTGAGAGTCCGCACCTTATTCAAAGCGCCACCGACGCTGAAGCATTTAGAGTTTACTAGGGGGCAACGCTACGTGGTTCATACATATATATTTTTAGTGCAAAAACTCCATCTACTATACGGGGTGAGGTAGGTAGAACGTTCATATTTACCTGGAAATCACCTCCCATGGTGTGCGTCTTCCCTGAGCCAGTCTGTCCGTACGCAAAACACGTCGCCATGCCGCCCTCGAATATCGTCTGCACCAGGGGCTTCGCTGTGTATCTGCAACGTAACGTATCAACTATTATATTATTACCCACGACGGAACGGAGGAGGTGTATGTGTTTACTGTGACAAGTTGTTTGTATGTTTGTTTGTCTCCAAAACGGTTTGTGATTCATCAGCGGTGGTGATATCGGTTCCTATTCCCATCACACATCGAACGGATGAAGATTGTAGACACCCGCAAGTGTGAGTGAATTCGCGAGCGCCATATTACCGATCCTTGAGCGAGTCACTTTCTTGCGGGGACATGTGAGGTATCGCGGATCCGTGGGAGGCGATGAACGTCCGTTCTGTTCGTAGTACTTATGTAGTAAGTATTCTGTTTATAGGTGTTATGATATTCTCGCCAGGCGGCGCTGCAGTCGATAATTTTTATCGTTCGTCAGCTGCATAAATTCACTGGATGATGAAACTATATTTCAATAAATAAAAAACTATCACACTTATTCCTAGTTTATTTTCAAAATTAACCCTAACAGCTAGTTTTGTACAAACGTCACAGTACCTTTACTGTTTGGCAGCGCTGCACTTGCCAGTGACAACGTTAGCGCAAAATTACTAAAGCATCTCTCTCGCTCTGTATTTTAGACATAGACACAACTTTATTTAAGAACACACACAACACAATACACATACAAAAACACAGTAAAAATATATCAAACTAAATTACGGAAAACAAAAAAAAACTAATTAAAATAATATTATTTACAACTGATAAACAAAATATTGAAACTATATAACGTAAATAAAATTTGGTTGTGTTGTAGTGTGTTGCTAAAATGGATTATTTTACATAGTGTTGTATTACAGTGAGTATTGTGTGACGCGTCTACTCACTTATATACAATCTCGTTTGTACACGAGTCGTCGAACGCGTAGTCGAAGCGGAACTTCTGGTTCTCCAGGTACTTGGTGAGGTCCACCTTGTTCTTAGGCTCGTGGACTATGATCTGGTCGCGCGTCGGCACACTTATCACGTCCACCTGAACAACGGAACGCATCACAATTATCATTAGACATAGAGATTGCTAGAATGTTATTTTGTTTAGTACCCACAACAGAATGTGAGTTATAATTAAATAATTCATGGCTTTAAAATTTCGACCATACCATAATTTATTGATTTTAACATAATTATAAGCATTCTGCACTCCTTCTCTATAGAAACTATAAGTGTGCGAAATTTCAGAGCCCTCCGTCCGCGCGATTTTCTTAAAAAGTATTACACAGTTTTTGCTTCACGTTATAAATATATATATGATATGGCAATCACAATTTGTAACCATGCTTATTTCCCAAGTCATCATAATCGACCGCATAAGTCCACTAAGTTGGACTCCTCCATAGATCGCAAAGCCGGACTTTTCACAAGGGGATTTGCCATAATCAAACCCTTGGCATTTGGCTTTGGTTTGGTGATCGCAGTAAGATGTAGTTAGCTACGCAGATACTGCTGCCAGTCTCCTGAATCGCCTTCTCGCGACAGCCACGGGATGGCATGTTCCTATTCTAAAGGCGAGGCCACACTTCCATACCTAAATACTGTACAACAAAACTAGATCAAGTGTATGTACCTCTTTCTTGTTGTTCTCCTTCTTGTTGAGCGGTCGCTTGCGCACGCACACAGTGATCTGGTGGTCCTCGACCGGCTCGCTGCCCGTCAGCGGACGGAACTCCACGCTGTTCTGGTACTCGCGGATCATCGCCAGGAACTCCCAGTTGGGGTTGCCAGGGTCCATGTTCATCAGCGCCTCCTGCATGCATATTTTAAGTGTATTTACATGCACACTACACATTGTAAGTAATTTGACGATAACCTGAAAATTATAAGATTTTGTTAAAAACTATTTGCATGCTATTTGAGATAGATAAATAGGACCTATTTAGGGCCGAGATATTCCTTATCCATTGTAAAAAGAATATCTTGATTGTGGGTGTAACTACTATAAGACCACAAATATGGTTAAAAGGCTATGGTCCAATTTGGGGTTACTGAAATTCGGATTGTCTCACACAATATAATTTTAGGCACTCTGCAAGCTATATTACAATTTCTTATGTCAACAAGAATAGCTATATATTTAATCCATACGAATATTACAATACCAAAAGTTTGTTGTCGTCAAAAGATAATCGAAGGGCCGGAAAATGACATAGGATCGAGCAACTCTCTTGGGATAATAAGTCATATTGTTTACCTTCTCCTCCTTGAGCTCTGCCTGCCTCTGCCTACGCTTCTCGCGGTTCTCCTTGAGTCGCTCCACCTCCTTGACAACGTTTGACCGCCGCACCGCCCCCGACGTCACCGCGTGCGGCACCGACAGCGTGCTGGACACACCCGCAGCACGACCACCGACCAGACCGGACGCGGGCACGTTAGCGACACCAGAGTTCGTAAACTGAAATATAAACAGTCGATACACTTTAATTTACTGTAATATTATAGGCTTTCGCTTTTTAATGAGGGAGCCCCCGAATGGCGTAGAATACGGTCGCTTACGATAGCAAACGTAGCTAAATGTAGTCATTGCAGTTTGTAGTAATTTTAATTGAATGTATATATATCATTATATGGTAAATCTTACTATGGTCTGGCTCTATGATCCAATTTTATTTTTTCAATAACAGGACTTTTTAGGAGATTTGTAATATATCTTTTATTGATTAGCTATCCACCTGAGAAGCATGTTGATAATGTCGGAACCTCTTCTAGAAATTATGACGTGGCGATCTCTTATCCAACTGTGGCGTTATGCAGATGATTACAAAACAATACATTGTGTCTAAACACATAATAAACATTGGACAGCGTATATTCTCTAAAAAATTACAACACGGGGTCTACAGTTTTAAAATATTTCTCTTGGGAATTTGTGCAAGACATAACAGTAGTCACGAACCTATTACGTTTATATTGTAATCATATCTAGATATCGATATCAACTACAAAATCGACCTGTCGCGGACAGTAGACAGGGTTATTTTAACAACAAATGAATTGGTCAACAAAGTAAATTGTGCTCCGCAAATCTGGTATCCCATATGAACCTGTACTGATGCTAGTTCTACAAGAGCACATCATCAGATAACCTCTTTGTGTATCCGTTTCTGTATCGGCATGAAGGTCTGCTGCGTCGACTGTATCATGGAGGCGGCGGACGGAGAGATGCCGGACGTTATGCTGCTCCGCTGCCGGCCACCTGACGAGGGAGCCTGCGTGGAGGGGAGTGGAGGGAGGGAGGGTTAACAGGGAAGGTGCGCAGGAGTTGAGTGACACGAGTTTGGAAAAGGACGTAGCCACAGACAACATGGGAGTATTTTGCTTCTTGCTGAACAGTCTATTGCCAAACTACTCGTATTTTCATTGATATTCTTCGAAAACGCTTGTCAACAATAATTGGGCTATTATTTGCTACCTATCTACAATTTTATTTTTGTAACTTAAAGCCGCCGTTTACATTGGACTAGCTAGAACATAAAGAAGATTACAGCTTTGAGGAAATACAAGCGGCAGTGTTTTTCCCTCCAGAAATGCTATCCGAGAACAATGAAGAATTTTTTGCAAGTACATGTAGTGTTTGTGGTAGAGTGTCTCACCTGTTGAGTGACCCTGGAGTTTGGTGTTGCCTGTGTCTGTTGTGGGGGCACGTTCTCGGCGCCGCGCCGTCCCGTCGTGTCGCCGCCGTGCCCGTTGGTGTACGCACCGCCCGCCCCCGCACCCGCACCGGCACCCCCGCCCGCGTTGGACACGCGCATCTGGTTGTTGCGCGTGATGCGAGACGATGGAGCCGACACATAGTTGGAAGCTGTAAATATATACAGCAATAATTAGATTATTTGATTTTTGAATATTTGACCTCCATCTCACCTGATGGAAAGTGACGAAAAAGCCGTTACCCAGAAGCCTCAATCTTTAGAGGCATTGGCTCTACTATCCTTCATACTGGAACAGAACAGTGCTATTATCACTGCTATTTGGCAGCAGACTTAGGTGACATGATAGCTAGCCTAGCGGAAATAGAAAAGTGCCCTGCCACCAACCAAACGCATAGGTACAGGTTGTAAGTGCAAGCGTGTATCCATGGAGGCGGTTAAACTTCAGTTGAGAAAATTAATTTGGTACGCCACAATTAAAATATAAAAAAGATTCAAGGCTAATCAAATTAAAGTAAGATCAGACTGTAAAATGTTAGTTGTTAATCTCATCTTTAATATAAACTTAGCCTAAATTATTGACTTGTACTTAAGTAAAAGGTGTCCAGTTTTGTAACCATAAAAACATTAGAAAATTAAGAGCCGAACTGAACAGGGTTTTGATGGTCTAAAATGCAAAACTTATACTCGTTCTATTTTCTTTATAATTACATTTCGAGAGTCATAAACTAATTGAAGACTAAGATATCTTTTATATTTGCCAAATTTTATGATGATGCATATTGATGACGTATTATTCAAAAATAAGGACGTAATTCCGTTTGTATGGAGACTCCAGCTTGCTGCAGGCTCTTAAATTTTTTTTATATAAAATTTAAAATATATATATCATGTTAATATGTTTTCTCTGAATCCCAGATTTTAAAAAACTATACTTTATAAAAACCTCAACAAACAAACAAATGTAATCCATTTCCAATAAAAAGAACTAGCTGAAACGCAAAAAGGTGCAAGAAGCTCAACTCAACGAACCCTAACAAAAACATCGGGTGCATAGAACAGCTGATCTTATGCTCTTACGTGGCTTGAGTTCATGCTCCTCTTCGATTGCCGCTTTTGAAGGCAACGCAGTTTTCTCAAACGCTTCAACGGGAGCAGTGGATTCCGCTGAATCGGCGACGCGTCTTCTACATCGCAGCCACGAGCAACACATATTTTTAGACTTTTATTTGACTGTATTCCTTGCGACCTTTGCCATTTCCTTTTTCTTATTTATCAGGCGAAAGTAGAGTCTCATCTAGTGAATATTGACACGTGGGCTTTAGTTTATTTAGTTTTAACGTGTACTATCTTTAAAGACGTGTGCTCGACAATGGCAGCGATCTGCGTCGGCGCAAGGCGACCCGCCTGATGCCATATTAGGATGTCTTTCCGTACTCAAGGCAATGAACCGTGACGCATGCGCGCCGAGGCAATTGTTCCGAAACGTCAAGTTGCATATCAACTGTCTCTCTTATATATTTATCTCATTCATTCGGGTTACAATTTCACACATTAAATTCATCAGAAGAATCTTCGGTATAGAAATTAAGATATAAAAAAACTGCTTGGGCTTGCAATGTCAATTTGTCAAAATTTTCCACGAAAAAACAAGATGGCTACGATCTGTCATAATGATATTTGTTTTTGGTCTTGGATCACTAAACCGGACACCTCGATCGTCAAAAGGTAAACGCGGTCCAAGAAACCGGACCAAAAATATCTTCTATATAACAAACGCCGATACCCCAAATTCACCAACACGAAATAAAGCAAAAGTCAAACAATCTCCACAATTTATCATTGACCTACACTTGAGTGCAGCCGCAACAGAACAACAACTAAAAACCAACAAAAACTTGATATCTAAAACCTTGGACGTGTGCAATTGTGCACGTTATGAGAAAATGCAACCATTTCCGACTTTGTAAACGAAGAGAACTGTAGTCTCTTTGAACGTTTTTAGCAATTCTCCCAAGAAACCGAGTTCAATATTTCGAAGGAATGACGTCAATCTGTCGTTGCTCATTTGATTATAATCTGACGCCACTTTGAACTTATACCGTTAGCCTCACGAAAGTTCACCCTAGCCAAATCGCTGTCTTTTGAATTAATGTAGTTCCGTCACTTTTCTGACACAACCTAAATTATTTAACCCGAGCCCGTCTAAAAAATAGTTCCAAACGCGACAAAGGCTGAAGATAAACTGCCTGAAAAGCCGATTGGCGACTATTTATTGATCAATTACACAATTTGTCGCTCAAAGAGGGAAATTGGAAAATAATTGTCGTTCATTTAGTAGCATTACATACGACGAATTTTAGGGCATTTACACACCAAGTCCTTATATATGCCAGAGTCAGATAATTGATCAGACAACAGTTGCGTCAAAAAAGACCATAATATTAATAAGCTTTGTACAAGCAAAATACATTTTACAAATTACATTTTAGTTATCTAAGTTAATCGAATGAATAAAAAGTATTTAGAAAAGTAACCGCACTAACCTCTGAACTCTTTCTACACAGACGAATACCACAAAATGACATGGTGATGCATAGTTTAGAAACATAATATTGAAAGTCTATTACCATTGAAATGTAATTTATTGCAATGCTTATTGTATAGACATTTTAAATTGGTATGTATTACAAACAATCTCATCAAAATTCTACATTATATAACCCATGCCTACTGCCACTGCATGCCTAATAAAAAATGCCCGATGACGTCATAGAGCGGGGTGACTTTCAATCGATTTACCAATACGCTTTGTCATTGTTACCCCGGCTTTAGATTGAACTTGAGTCACTGAAAATAGATGAAGGAAACAGGCTGAATGGACTAGACTAGTCAAGGCCCCAGTTGGGGGAAATAATTTGGTAATGGACTTGTTAAAAAAATTAATTTTAGGAGCACTCTTTGATTGTAATGTTTTTGTTGATATATATCCATGACGTATAAACGACTCTGTTTTTGCTTTGCTTTTAAAATGTTTAAGTTTTTATATCTGAGGCATATGGGAAATACAGTGTCACAGTTCAATTAACAAAATTCTTTTGCTTTATTACTTTATTTTCAGAAAATATTTCCATTTTTTGTAAGTAAATTGTTAATTGCTAGCCTATGTCAGTAAATACAAATACAAATCGCCAATCAAATGTCAAAATAAATACAATAACGTAACAAACAACTGTTGGTTCACTAGCTGTAAAAATATCCTTCTGAATATGTTTTTGGGACATCAACGACTTAATATTGAATTATCGATAAAAAAAACAGATTCGTTTAAGTTTACTTTTGAGCAACACTATTCTACTAGTTGTTAACAAAAATTTCTACACAAACTCAAGCAAAAATCAAACAAATAATTCGAAAACTTCAAATCGAGGTTTTGCACTTTAAACTTTTAGAATTCAGTTTACCCACAGTTTCGACACACATCATTAAACCCGTTGCCTGGCAACCACTCCACACCCCCACGTATTTTAACGAAACAAAACTAAACTAAAGCATTGAAAAAATCACACGTAACCCTAACTTAATAATAATGTGTTATTGAAGCGAATTCTTCGAAGGTGTTCATAGAAAAAGTGTTGTCGCATAGCAACAAATGCGTATTACATGACAACGGTTGGTATGGAGATATTTAACTTGAAAAAGAAACAACTCCATGGAACTAAAACTAATCTTGTCCATGTCCGAATTAATGAAGGTGCTTCTGCATTGACCTTCAAAAATAATCAAAATAATATTTCACTTCATTTTTACAGTGACTGTGATAGATATTTAGAGCATACCTTTAACCTTTCAGTTAAAAGTTTAGTTTCAGTTCAACATCAGACGAGTGTTTTGAGATTCGTCAAAAATGCAAAATCTTTTAAACAATAAATGCAAAATTTGTAATTGTATCAAGTTGTAACAATAAATTTTGAATAAGTTCCAATTTTAAAATTTGATCAATGAAAACTCGCAATAGGTTTATTATTTAAGTTTCAAAAGAAAGACAGGTTGAGATAGCACTATTAGAACAACAATAATGATTTACGTGTAAGACTTTTTCATCGCGTATCGCATTCAATCTTACAAGTAGTGTGGTGGTAAAGCAAAATTTATAGCTCGATAACTAGAACGGATCTTATCAGACGAGCTATACGGACCCGTGGCTTGAATACTTCCTTCCTGTAGGAACTTGTAGTATTTCCTCGAGGTTTAGAATAGCACGCTCTCGTGCTACATCCGCAATCAGAATGTTGGATACTTATGAGATGGTTTTCTTTGTCAGGCGGAACAATCGAATGATAAACAAGATTTCCAAGACGGAATTTGGTTTAATTACATAGCTTGGCTGACGGATTGGTGTACCCAATAAATTGAACTCTTGTTGATAACATATTTTGGAACAAAGGTAGATGTACTCAAAGTCTGTCAATTCATTCAGAACAGTAAAACTGATCCGTCACTTGGGACTTGTTTCTATTACGTAGCTTTGCCAGTGAAGGGGGCGACTACTGCAGTAACGAAATGCAAGATATTTAGTGTAGATTTTACTTCCAAAAATAACGGTCTTGTGCTTTAATCGTACCAGAAGAAAAGTAAAATAATTATATTTATAAAGTTCCCGACGACTTCCCAAAAGCAACAAACACAAAATGTGGATAGATTGACCACAGGTAGCTTTAACCTTTCGGACGGTAATCAATTTTGCGCCATGAAAAAACATGCAATAAATATTATAAAAGTCAGCGGCTGAACGTCCACGCTGCTATAAACGGAGCTACTAACGCTACCCCTAATTACCCATAATAAAATATTCACCGAGTCAGCTGTATTCAGTCAATTCGGACATCGGACACATCGCAGGTCGTTCACCGATCGCCTACGCGACATATGACTGATTCACAATCAGGTGCTTTATCCTTTTTTTCATAAAAACAGCATCGATGCAAAAAGCAGACGATATGATATTGTTTTATCATGTACATATTTTAGTCTGGTGTAGGTTGGTACTTGATTGATTTGTTTTGCAAGATATTGAATCATGACGTCATTTTAAGAACAATAGTACCAATTTATTGTTCAGTATTATGATCAAAAACGTTTTAACGATATAGATTTGGATGTAAAGTTGTGAGATAACTTTATAACGGCAGACTCGGAATGATGAGACATAATTTAGTCAACGCGGAACCATAAAAGGCAGAGGCATCTCTGTCGCTAAGTCGACAACGAACTACTCATTCCTGAACAAAACTCGATAACCTGTAGAAGGTCGTCAAGACGTACTTGGAAGACTTCATTGAGAACAACTATTGTCTGGAAACTTTCCCGCCTACCGCTGCATCAATATGCAATACGAGTATGCGAAAGAAATTCAATTCCCTGTACCGTATGAACAATAAGATTATCGTTCCCTCAACAGTGGACATAAAATCAACGAGGCATCACGTTTTCTTGAGCAACTTCTGTAGTTACTTGTCATCTCAACTGTCAGTAAAAGTTTGACTTGTTAGACTGACATTACAAAACCAGACATTTAATATCAAAATCGTATGTCAAGCAAGGGTAACACTTACTGCCTACTTTAGCATTCCGTTGTAAATGCGTCCGAGCGCATCTCTCGGATAACACCCGCATTTCAGTGCGAATACACTATTTACAAACTGATACGATACGACAGGAGCACCGCACTGTTTCCATTAGTAGGATGAATGTCTTTTGTATCCGATGCCGTTAATTTAAAAAGGTTATTGTGGTACGAGCGGTGCCAGCCAGTGCTGCAGGCTGTCGGCTCGACACTGTCCGCGCGGCACGCCAACCCACGGCTTATAACTCGACGTAATAACGGGGCCCACTGGCCGGCCACCCCTATCAAACATTCACATACCCCCATATACCAACATAGAGCCTGATAAAAGATGACTAACGATAATTAGTTACACAGATGAGGACAAAAAGCTGTTCAGATGAAATTTATGGAAAAACTTCATTAATACGAAAACTTAATAAAACAGCAACATAAAAAACTAACTTAGAAAATAAAATGTACAGGCGGTAGATACGAGCAGAATACATTTTGTAACATTGAAAATAAAGAATTTGCTGTTAATTTTGAGTTGCGAAATTTTTCTGTAGATGTGAAAAAAAAATTGTAGTGACAAAGATAGAAAAACGGAGTTGCTCGAGAGACAGATTCCATTTCATACATCGATTTTCGGATACAGATTGTATGTATCCAATATTTATCCGGCATTCGGATTTCAATCGGGTGTCTTTGGGATCCTGTAATCCCAATTTTAAAATTACCTTGACCATGTAGTAATTCAACAGCTATGAAAGAAGCAATGCATCATTAACTACTGACATCTAAATTCGTAGCTATATTTATCCAGCCTGTATAAACAATATTAATGGACGGTCTATTCTTAATTATGATGAATACGGCTTCATTGTTAGCTTGCAGTGGTTGTGTCGGAAGCCGTATTTAAAGCGGGAAGGAAGGCTTCAGACAGTTTTTGCACCGAGAACGTACTGAAAATAGACAAAGTGATAACGAAAAGGTCAGTACAGAATTAGATTTAATTTGTTATCTGAAAACACGACGACGACCTCGAAAACAACGACATAAATGAGGCTTGCTTTATGCAAGCAATTTCAATTCTAAAAGATGGATCTATGCAAACAGATGAATTTAGAAAAAGTACACCAAAGAGATTGAGTTTCGAATTGGAAACTACGTTGTCAGGTACGAGTTTTTCGTTTCTGCAGATCAAAACACCATGGCCAATGAGACTATATGTGCAACCATCACAGACCACCCCCACCCACGAGACGTATAATGTTCAATATTCAAAATAAAGAAGTTTGCAAGGGGAAGGAAATGCACAATGATTGGTCCCAATAGTAGAGTACACGCTATTTGGCCAGTTCGAATTATGGCCGTGTTGTAAGTGGACGGACCCAAACTCGATGAGACAAATAAGTCTGAGTTTTAAGTTTAAGATTGTGAATGTTTGTGACTCAGTAAAAACGGTTGAACGGATTTTGATAGCGTTAGTCAAACAACTATATAGGTTTTATAGTTAATAACAAATTTGTGAAAACCACAAAGTATAGGGCAAAAACTAGGTTCATATAGTTACAAATGCAAGTGACAAATAATAAACTAACAAGGCTAATGAGGTGTCAAAAGTGTTCAAAAAATATTATACAGGAACCCGTTAACACTTGGGGATTCTAAGAGATTTTTTTTCTAAGGCGTATGACACATCCTATGCAAAGATATATTTAGTAAGAACAATAAGACAGCTTTTGTGTACTTATTCATACGGTCAGCATGAAAGATTGATTGATGTCTTCGTAGTACAATGACATCAGTCCCATTTTTCAATTACTCTGGGAGCAATGTACTTGTACGGGTCAACAAAATACGGGGTAACAATGAAGCCTAGTGCTTAACAGTAAAGCACTAATCGTGTGAACCTGACCGCTGTCACTGCAGTCAAGATTATTATGCACCCGTATTATACTGAAGTATTTGACAGAATAAAAGTGTTATAAGTGTTTTATAATGCTGTGCTTTAGCATTCACCTTGCAGCGAATTTCATAGAAATGGTATGTAATGTAACAGATTAAAGGTAAGTACAGCATGACGCAATAATGAAGGGCCATGCTTTTTAAGGACCTGATGCAAAAGTTTTGTATTGCTGCAATTGGAGAATAAACAGCTGAAGACAAGCTGTTTACACACTGTTTCATATTATTAGCAATGGTTCTCAACGATTTTGCAGGGTTGGCAGCGTTATCAGGTCATCTGGGCACTAATTGGTTTGTCAAGGCTCACTGTCACTCACAATTTTGGATCACTTCACCCCACTGTCACCTCAATACCGCCTGCCTTCCGACGATTGGTTTCAGCCATGACTTTACGTCTTTAGAGTCTTTATTTAGAGCTCGGGAAACACAGAAGCTGGCAGGCAATTCCACTTCATAGCTGTACGCATAATAAATCAAGAAAGTGTACAGTCAACTAAGCAAGGTAGGGGAACCCACACGTTCTTCTAGTTGACCGGTTATAAAAAGGGGAATTGAGTCGTGTGATTCGATCGCACACTGCGCAATGAATCCTGTATAAAACGAAAGGCTGGATGTTCCAGGCTTTGTTGTAAATACATGGGCGATGAATAGGCAAGTAGCTCAGCATATGTTTCCGCGACTCTTACATGCGTTTACGCTGATTGAAATATACGAAATAGCACTAGTGACCTCCAACCTTTACCTCAACCACCCATTTTGTATTCGCAATTCGCGAAATGCCGCAAAACGCGTCAAAGTGAAACCAAATCGTAAATATTGTATGGCCTCGAAGGAGTACAATGTCAAGATTACATTAGCATTGCGTCCGGTCAAGGCTGTTAGCCCGAGAATGAAAAATTGTGTTACACGGTGAATTTCTACTGGCATTAGTAGGTGCTACTCACGCAATAAAATTACGTAGCATGTAGTACAAATTGGTTCAAATATATGTCGATAATACATCATATAGGTATGAATTATGAACTTTTCCACAAGGTCTTAAGTTTAGACCTTTAGACTCTAAAGCCTTTGCACATTCCCAAAATTCTGCAAGAAGCATAATTGAAAGTTCTAGACACGTAGAACACGAACATCAGTAAAATAAATAAAGACTTTAAATATGATCTCTTGTAGGCCCCACAGCAACGAATGAAAGCGAATGAGATGCACACAGTAGTAAAAATATTTTAACAATATCATAAATCATCTTGACACAAATTCTATAACCGCCCATAAAAACTTCCCAAGACGTTATTGATATAAAAAATAAACCGCAACCACGGCTGTTGAAAAAATTACAAAATCAGTGAACAAAAATATCCAATTTACGAAAGCCGAACACGAAAAACAGCCATAGAGTTTATCAACAGATGATCCTGCAACAAAATGTGTCTATTCAACTAATCATCGCCAGTGTTGGGTGTTGGTTGTTGAGTATTGCGGACGCCACAGGTCAGAGTGTGACGGTGCGACACATTTCACAGAGTGTTGCCAAATTAAAGTTATGCAATCAAATGTTGGTCGCGACATGCACAGGAATGTGATGTGAGCTTGGCACGCTACTGAAGTTTGATGACCAGCAGGGGTGACTGAACAACTAACCAACTCTTCCATCACATAAAACTACTATAAATAAAATATGTAAGGTGTATTGATAAGTCAATTTTAAATACACTAACAAGGATTTCAGAAAATATCTCATGGTAACACTTAACCGAGATAAAGAGTAGTCGAGCGACGTAAGCGACGATGTGGCCTACGATGGTGCGCGTTTGTTTAGAAGGTGCCTGTGCAATCTCGACTTACACACCCAAGTTGCAGCTTTGTGGTATCTCCGATACATAAATAATTTTCATGAGAAATATAGCGTTGTGTCTTGTCGTAATGTTAATAATATTACTTCACGGGGCAATTTAGTGACTACAAATACAACACAGAACACACGACAGCTATTGATTTAAACTTTGATTAAATAACTGATACATATTTTTGAATTTGAATTGAATATTTATTTTCTAAGGGCACCCCTACGCAATCGAAAGAGTTGGCTGGATTTTGATAACCAGGTGGAGCATTGCTCTATGATACACGTATAGGTCACCTAGCGTGTCTATTCCTTTTATATCTGTGGTTGAAACCCATTCAATGCAGTCCGTTTATGTATTTTAATATCTCTAATCCAGTCCGCACTTGCAGTTTACGCTACGAAATCGGCCTTCAAATGCTTATAGTTTTCTAAAACTCCAATAAGTTTACTACTAACTTCAAAGAAACTCATAAAACCATCACGATCCCATAAACTTTGCAAATAAACTGCTATCAAAAGTAAAGTGAATTTATTTCGATTTTATAGACAATTTACTGCAGTACTTATCTGATGTAAACGAAAGCTTTTAACGAGGTAATGTAGTCGTAATTAGACAAAAATACTATTAGAGACACGTCACTTTTTACAATCAGAAAAAGTTGGGGAAATTGTCAAAAAACCACTACCCGCGGCATATTACGATAAAACAAAAACGCTATAACAATCTAAACTTAGTAAAAAAACATTAAGATATATAGAGAGTCATCGTCGTCAGCTGATGTATATGTACATATGTCAACTGAAAAGACATTCTTGTCTCTGCGTCTCTATACGGTATAATACAAAGTACTCGCCGTACACAGTGTATATATCTGTAGACATATGTACAGTATACATGTAGATATAGCCAAAAGCTGCAAACCATCTACTGTTTCTTCCTAAATTCCCTATGACATTCATAGGATGACACGCAGTGATTTTATTCTAAAGCCGAGACAACAAAACCAACGCACTACTGCTGCTCAAATTATTACTATTATTATTTATTAATCAGGCAGGAAGATGATGTTGCCTGCATCAAGCTATTCTCCATTTCAATCACTCTTGCTGAGGGTTTTTTTCTGTCCAGTCTATTTTAGATGAGTTGGCATTTGGCGCGGCAACTACTTCGTTTGAAAGTTTATCCCACTTCTCCCATCTTATTCCCACTACTCTACGAAAGTGTTTGTGGGGATTGTTGTGTGACGGAGTCGTTTTCAACTTTATGTGGTGTTCTCGAACTGGCATTGCAAATGCGCCCCAGTTTTTTATATATATTGTGGACTCTTTTTTCTTTAAATATGTATATGAAAATAGTTTAAACATAAAACATATTTATTTTCTTTGAGTGTAAAAAGCTAACTTCACACAACTCGACGACTAAGTTAGTTAGAAATAAGAGAAACTGTATTAAATATCTGAGACCATATAATCCCATCCCATTCATTTACACAAACTCTGCGGCACCTATTGCGGACCAAGCTTACTTTAAAGCGACGTCTGTACTTTTGATTTAGTCTAAAACTTGGGCACGAGTCATTCAACCCTGCAGTTAAGTAAATTCAATGTAACTAAAACATAACAAAGGTAAACAGACGACACGGTGCTAATATTAAATATTTGATCATATGGCACAACAAAGCACAGGTGGCACAGTTAAAGGTTCGTTGACTTACATCTAATATTTCCGACACGATCTATCACATAATCGTTTCCTCTAATATCATGATTTCACACTGTCATATGATCCTGGTGTGAAACGAATAAACAAGCTCAAATTCACTCAGCGAGCTATGGAACAAGCTATGCTCGGAATTTCTATACGTGATAAAATCCGGAATGAGGAAATCCGTAGACGAACTAAGGTCACCGACATAGCTAGACGAGTCAGTGCGCTGAAGTGGCAATGAGCAGGACACATCGCTCGAAGAACCGATAACCGATGGGGAGTAAGAGTTCTCTAGTGGTGAACACGTACCGGGAAACGTCTACCGGGCCGTCCGCCTACTTGATGGCCGACGACCTAGTTAAGGTCGCAGGGAGTCGCTGAATGCGAGTGGCTCGGGACCGGTCAATGTGGCATACCATGGAGGAGGCTTATGTCCAGCGGTGGACGTTTCCTGGCTGATGATGATGATTTCATATGTCAGAAATACTCTACAATAAATGTACGCTGTATAACAGTGACATGAAAAAAAAATCATTACAGCATGTACTATCACTGTCAAAATCATCACCGCCTTGATCAAGCCATAATTTTGAGGTGGAAAACTCACGAACCCTCTCTTCGATTGTATCTCCATGGTACCCAACTTATAGCACAAGCCAGACACTTCAAACAAATGTGGTGGTAACGGTTCCTATTCACATCGAACGAATGACGGGCATGTGTGAGTGGATTCGCGCTCGCCATTTTACCGGAACCGGTCACTTTCTTGCGGAGAGATGTGAGGTATCGCGGATAAGTGGGAGGCGGTGATAGAGATAAAATATGAGCTTACTGTTCCGCAATATTAGGTTCTATCGATTAAAACGCGTCTCCATTCAGACCGCAATCCCGTTGCTCAAAAATGCGCTTTACTTTCATGTGCAATGTACTTATAGTAAGGTATATTTGTTGTTATGCCTCGTAATAGCGTATAGTAAACAACAACGATTAGTAAATAAATACACACAATCATGTCATTACTCACACGCAACAAAGCATAGAGCAAGTGAGTCGAGACCGTTGACCTGCCAACCTTCCAATGCCGACACACATCGCCAGTGCAAATCATGCGCCGTGACCCCGCCATGGCTAGTGACCACACTTATCATATCTTATAACTATTATAACTGTTAAAACGCGGATGGGAGTGAGAAATTTTCAACTAATTTGTATCTGAAATTAGCGGATTTATGTTCACAGTTTTAAAATTAAAAGAAATGTCAGACGGTCCTCCATGGGCCAGTGGTTCAGTTGCCCTAAAAATCCGGAGGCCCCGGGTACGATTTGCTTGGCGGTACAGCACTTTTCCATACCCGCCTGGCTAGCTATCACCATTTTATCTTAAATAGTCAATAGCACTAGTGTGTTCTGGTTATAAAAGATAACAGCGCCTCATTAACTTGGCTAGCATTTTCTTACTTGCCATAGCTGTCATTATTGACGATCAGGCGAGATGAAGGTAAAGTGCAAGGACATTGCTTCCTTAAATAAAATATTTATCATCTTTAACTGCTTGATTTTCAAAACTTACTGGAAGTAGTAGGTGGTAAAATTCTACTTCTCTCTCCCTCCGAGTTAGAGGTAAAAAATAAATATAAATTAGCTTCGACTACGACAGACTCAGCAAGTAGTCTTTTATTTAAAATTACGTTTACCGGTAGTTTCATAATTTAAACCTAAAAAGTCAGCAAGACCCACAACGTCTTCAATGAATTTTCGAATACTTTTCCCTCCATTTTGGGAAAATATGAAGAAACAAATGTTTATTGATTGCGAAAAAAGAACTTTTTAGAGCGTGTCTTTCAACAAAATCAGTTGACACGCTTAGGTAGGTGTGCGTTGATCCCTCAATCAATGAGGGCAATGTGTATGGATATTAGTATGTATAATTTTAAAAAACATGAATAAATAAAATAAAAAAGTAAAAACATTGAATTCGACCGGGGTTCGAGCCCGGACACACGTGATTGTCAACCTTGCGCCTTGGCCACATGACTACGATGCTTATTTCCGAGCGTGTGAAATTAGCAACCATATGCTGCGTCGAATAATGCGAAAAAAAATTGAATGGAAACTCGAAAACATGCGTTTTCCCAGACATAAGACTGGACTAGATTGATTTTTCGTTCCCGAAAACCCCCACATACCAAATTTAGAGCCGTTTCCGAGATCGCCGGTATACATAGATAAATAAATATACAAGAATTGCTCATTTAAAGGTATTAGATATAGATATTAGGGATGCATCCGATGCGATACTTCGGGTTTGCAGATATATCGGTATGGGCGATATTTTTATGGCAGATTCAAAGATACTTTTCAAATTTCGCGCTTTAAAAATGAAATGTAAACGCGCGTGTTGTCCCATCTATTTCGTTGCAAACGAGGCACGAACGCATCTGAGAGACTATTTTCCACCGCAGGTCTTATTCAAACAGACTTGCGAAATGGCCTTTGCCCGCAAAACTTAAGAATACTTTGTTTTTTAAATAAAAATCTTATAAATGTTAATTTCGATTACTAAAACTATTAATTAATTGTGTTTTATTTATTCTACCTTCCTTTTTGAATTCAATAAGCGTATCGGTATCAGTATCGCCGATATTTTTATAAGAGTATCGGTATCGTATCGGCAAAAAGGCGTATCGAGGCATCCCTAATAGATAGATAAGACCACAGACAGTTGTGTATTCGTACAACGAACCTATTCCTAGGTCACGTGAGCAATGGATCATCGCGTGATAGCTGAAGCTAATTCCGTCGGACAATCGACCCACTTTCTGGACGAATATCAATGTTTGAGAATCAAATTGTCTGCCTGCAGGGTGGGCCATTGCAAATTTTTTGGAAAGGAGGCTAAACGAATGTACATGTATTGTGTATTATTAACGGTACACCGTTACACTCTATTGTCGTGTACTTATGTTTATATATCTGGCTGTATACAATTGACAATATAACTAAACATCCCAAAACACCGCTTTTTAAACGACCTCATTCTAACTTGTTGTTGTTCGACTTGAAAGTTTTAGCTCATTGATAATAATTTATCAGGAAAACTATAAACCTTTAGAGATCAGGATATATCAATTTATATTATACAGTTTAATAGAATTAGCATAAATAACAAAAAGACTATCAAAAAACTAAAACCCGACTACTGCAAGAAACATATTGGCCGACATATAAAAATTATTTATGTTTAACTTATATTTTCGGAATATCCTTATCAAGAACTGTCATTTATACCAAACGCGATATTTTAGTCTTTGTCATTTTTTGATATCACTTTGTTCCCTACCGGCCGCCATTTTGGCTTTTTGTAATGCCATTGTCATATAGCCTATATCCCGCGGACATACACTATTCTCTCATTGATATCTTAAGTTCTCAACTGTCAAAAGACGATTGTTAGTTAAGGAGATATAAAGGAACAGAAGAATATACATATAAAGGTTGCTGAAATTATAAACCTTCTTTTAGTTCCGCCGTATTCGGGTAGTTATAAAAGGTTTCCCGGGCTGACTAATCAACCTCCAGCTCCAACCGCTAGGGCCGAAACTCAGCATCACCTACAGTAATTAACTTTTTATTTTACCTATTAATTTTTTGTCATTTCAGTTGTGTGACACTTAAGTTTTCTTTTAGTATTGTAAAGTGTATTTTCTGAAGAAGGTCTATGTGTTTTTTCGATAACTATAACTTTATATAATACTAAACGTTCCGAAAGCTAAGCATGTCTATAAACTAAATTTGTAAAAAAACTCAAGTAGAACAAATCAAACTCGAGTAGTAATTCAAAGAAAAATATTTTTCAGGTTCTTACTGGTAAATACGTGAGTCAGCTGACTTCAGAACACTGACTGCATACATTTCTAAGAATCACAACTGTGACAGAGCGACAAACTAAAACGCGAATGATTCAATAGAGACCAGAAAATAGAGAGGAATACAAATTCCCAGACCGGTGTGTACACACGAGTACAAAAATATGTACCCACTTTTGTACCATGCCATATTCACCTACAACACACTGCACAGGAACAAGGTGGAGTGAATTTGACATGGTACAAGTGGATACATACGAGGGGCATACCGAAATGATCGGGAATATAAAACAATACATACAGGAAATAACTAAATTTATTTTTATTGCTTTTCGAAGTATTCTCCGTTGCAGTTAATGCACTTTTGCATTCGTTCGAACCAATTATTATAGCAGCAATTCCAGTCCGAAGTTGACATGGTCAAAATCGTCGATTTGTATGCTTCCACTGCTTCTTCTGGACCTTGAAACCGCTGACCACGCAATAAATCTTTGATTCTAGGGAATGTAAAGTAATCATTGGGACTCAGATCAGGGCTGTATGGAGGATGATCCATTAATTCAACGTTTTCCTGCTTCAAAAACTCGCTTGTTTTCTGAGCGGTGTGAGAGCTCGCATTATCGTGATGGAGGATTATGCGTCGTTTCGGGTTACCTCTACGGAGTTCGGATATCATCTGTGGCAAACAAACCGTTGTATACCAATCAGCGGTAACCGTTCTCCGTTCCTCTAAGGGAACTGTGACTACATGTCCTGTTTTCGCGACAAACGAAGCGACCATTT
Source organism: Carcina quercana (assembly GCA_910589575.2). Taxonomy (NCBI): domain Eukaryota; kingdom Metazoa; phylum Arthropoda; class Insecta; order Lepidoptera; family Depressariidae; genus Carcina; species Carcina quercana. The sequence goes on from OU342427.1 coordinate 14,386,252, forward strand.
TCTTCGATACGCTGCGAGAGCGGACAACTTTTGTTGGCTTGATCTCACCTGCGAAGACCCAGACAGCCGACTGATGCTTTCTTTCTGGCTCATATGAATAGATCCATGATTCATCACCAGAGACAATGTTATAAACTGCTTTTGACTTTCCTCCGTTGAAGCGTTGCAGAGTAGACCGGCACCAATTGACACGAGCCGCCTTTTGCTCTTCGGACAAATTATGGGGCACCCAGCGGGAAACTAGCTTTCTCACTCCCAGTTCACCATGTAAAACAGTTTGTATCGCAGTCATACCTATCCCTAAAGTAGCCCGAATCTGCTCATATGTAATATGTCGGTCATCCTGTATCATTCGGCGCACAACAGCGACATTTTCTGGTGTAACCGCTGTTTTTGGCCGGCCTGTGGAAGGTACGGTGCCAAGAGAAGCACGTCCACGCCGGAATTCAGAATACCAGCGATATATTGTCGTCTGGCTAGGCGCTTCACTCTTGTATATAGATATAAGCTCAGCGAGACATTGTCCCTGAGATAATCCTCGTCGAAAGTTGTAAAAAATTATGGCACGGAAACTTTCTCTTGTAAGCTCCATTTTTTTATCGACCTATCAATTTCAAACTGATATTGTTCTTTAAAAAAAAAATTTTTTTTTAATTCTGTCAATTGTATTCGATTTTCAACTAACCAGTGTTTATTCATCAAAAAGAGTTTTTAATCTAATTAAATCGAAAGTACTCGATTACCGATCTTTTCGGTATGCCCCTCGTATTGTTGTACAGTGTACAGGGCAAGAGTTTCAGGAATAAGCAAACAAGGAAACTGTACAAGAGAGCATCTATTACGGAGCATCCGCTCCGCATGACGAGCGAACAAAAACGAGATTTCACACGGCAGGAATCGAACAAAGAAAGCGTTCATTTATTGCGTCTCATCTGACTGAAAACAAAAACGTCGCACACAAAGATGGTAAATGGTAGTGGTGAGTGAGATTCGTCGGTCATACCGTTGACGTACCGTTAGTATGACGTCACACGTCGTCGTTGGTGAGGTAATTTACTTAGCCTTGTTAAGATTTTCAAATAATTATCTTTTGTTTATATTATATGATAAAATTATATAAGATTGAGTGTCGTGTGAAATAACTAACCGCCTCCGTGGCCTAATGGCTACACACTTGGACTAACCACCCGAAGGTACCAAGTTTGATTCCTGTGTTAAGATTAAATACCTGGTACTTAAATTGCTTGATGGTACCACCATCGCAATCTGTTGCTAAAACCACAATTAAAATCTTATTATTGTGTTTTGGCAAGCAAAGATAACATAACCATTGATGTTTATGGATGAGCACACTTCCATCCTACGGTCACTTACAATTGGGCACTTGACACCTAATTTGTTTGGGATTGAATTTTTCATACCATAACGGACATTGCTTATTAGATTTAGTTTACTCATTGCATTTTGTACATTTTCTTATATGGGTATGTAATACATAACAAGTAAATGCGTTCAAAAAGAACTGGAAACTGACTTCAATTGCCCTAAAAGAAATGCCCCAAATTGAAATGGAATCACAAGGAAAGCACCAACATTCAAATAAAAAAAAGATCATCCAAATCGGTTCACCCAGTCAAAAGTTCTGAGATAACAAACATCTTTTTTTAAAAAAACATACCCATGGACCATCGCATGATACAAAAATATTTTTTAGTAAAATACCCAACTGAAAAGTGCAAAGTTAATGTGTATTTTGAATAAAGAAAATTTACTTACTTTTAGTAGCCACTGGAATTGATTGTCGCGTCATGTCCTATAAATGAAAATAAAATATTAATTAATCAATCAAAATAAACACAAATCACACGATTGTATAATACAGAAGCACTATCAAGTCGCTTTTAATATTAAAATACTTGTCTATTAGATTTATCAAATCTAGATATTAACATTTAAAGCGACCTTTTCTAGTGCTTTATGAAACATGAAGAAATTCCAGGTAAGTTTTTAAATATTTGGCAGGCAGTATTCTTTACTTATTCAATAACAAACTAAGCGTCAAATATTTAAAACACTACCTCTTAAATCACATAAACTTTAGCTAAAATAAAACACCCAGAAGAAGCCAAAACGAGAAAAAAATTGTATTTACAATAGAGTAGAAAGATACACTATTCCCGTACCAGCAAAATTCAAAATCTACAAAATGTGTTCCGATTCTACAACACATTCTCTAATGTGACACTACAGTGATCCTTTACACATTGCGAGAATATGAAAGAGACGCCTTATTCACTGTTGGCCATGAGCCTAATATTGACAAAACATTGCGACCTGTATAATAAGTAGAGAGTGCGTTCTGGAATCAATAATAAATAACATAAACTAAAAAATACAATAGAAGACACACGATAAAGATCAACCCTACCTTACTATAAAAATAAACCTTGTACAAATCACATTTTTTCTAAATAGTTCATAAATACAATCATCAATTCATTACGAAACGAGTTATATATCTATTGGTAAAAACACAATATTAATTAGAAGTTTTAAAACACGAGACATTACAAACACAGACAAAATAGGCGCATCTGACGTCGAGTTGCGGAAACCTGCCCCGATTACGAATACGAATACGAACACGAGACATATATAAATCGTAATGATTACAAAGCGACTGAATATCCAAATTCCTTCGTGTATAACGGACACAAAGCAGTGCTTTGGGGTAATGGCTGACACACACTAAAGATATACCACTCTATAATAATAATAAATTATTGTTCAAATCTCACTTTTTTAAACAGTTCTTAAATACAAAGATGAATTCACTACGAAACGAGTAATAATACTATTGGTACAAACACAATATTAATTTTTTAAATAACAAAGAGAAGTTTTAAAACACGAGACAGGCCCGTATAGAAAACGCAATGATTACAAAGCGACTGACTTTCGAAAATCCTTCGTGTGTAAGTGTGCGGGCTAAATTGTAATCCGTTCTTCTGTTGTTCTGGGATTGCGTAAAACTAATTGTACACGAAAACAATTAGGGTGTGTTATCAAAATAAACGTAACAGCTCAGGCAATATTTGGCAATCAAACTCCGACCCGGAGTGGATTTTCATGATCAGACTGAGACAGGGACGGTGTTGCCCGTGTATGAAATACCCAGCAATAACCTTTCCCAGTTTCTGCCTGGCTAGCGACCACCGTGTTACCTAAGTCTGCCGCCAAACAGCAGTAATCTCTTCTGTGTACACATACTATAGGTGAGATAAAGGCCAAGTGCAAACTCATCATACATTTTTAAACTTGGATTCTGTATCTTCAGCGACAAAAAGTTGTATTTTTAAACAAATACACTAGTTTTGCTGTAATAACAATAATACCAGTACAAATTGCTTTCATATGGCGTGGCAATTCATTTCCTTGGTAGTACTCTACTTCTTCCAAATTTCAAGCTTCTAAACCAAGCGATTTGAGCTGGGCGCTGATATGTCAATGAAATAGAGAATCCCTCTAATTAATTACTTTAACATACATTTACAGTACTAATACATCACCTAATAACCCAGCATCTAAAGAAATAATTGAAATTTTAATCGTATTGTATAGCCTCCGAAACACCTCAATCAGGTCAATAGTGGTTGTTTGTATTTTGTCAGTCACGCCTAAGCAGAAGGAAGACCGGAAACTGAAGTGGGTTAAACGTTATTGAAGTCTAGCTGCCGACGTTTGTAACGATTACATAATAAAACTGAAAGGTTTTCTATTCAAATCATTTTCAATCACAAATTAAAATTGTATGATTCAAACATGAACGTGAAACTTGCAAAATTAGTTGCCAGATAAATAACACTGCAGTTTTGTTTGCTACTAACAGTGCTACTTCGTTTGTTATTATTTAAAAAAAATACAACACTCAAGAAACACATTTAACAATATTTACTATTTCAATTTGGAACAACATTTGTCCGAATTACCATATGTTCAATACTTATAAATGAGCATAGCGGATATCCGTGAAATTGTTTTAATTGACTCAAATACAGTCCATCGTCACAAATTACCATGTTCAATGTTAATTAAATTGGTTAATGCTTAACCGGGTCATTGTGTCCAGTTGACGTTCATAGATTGTGTTCATAGCTAGCTGGACGATAATGTTATTATGATAATACAGCGTCACCTAACGGGATACCATTCTTATTCCCGGCGTCATAGCAATAGATTGAATATCGTATGCTAATAGACAATTACAAAACGTAGAATCATAGATGTACTGTAACAATGATAATAATGTAAAGGAAAAAATTACAAATTGTCAATGTACTCCAAATATTACAGTGTACTGTTATTTCAATTTTGAGTTAAAGTAAAATATTTCGAAAAATAGTGAAAATCTGCTCATAATTTTCAAATCTATTTATTCATTTCATTGACAGTTTCTATATTCCCACATGCTTTAGTTAGACCAAAGGCAAAAGGGACCGGAAAGATTGGACATTTTAAAATTTCAACCTTTTTTATGCACAATGGGACTCGCTGTCTATATTCTAAGAAGTCATGACCGATTAGGGAACTATGTTCTAAATGTAATATTCTTTCGAGTGGATTTGTTTATCTTGGTCACGATAACGACTGTATCAGGCACTATATAAGAAACGCAACCACGTGGTGCAGTCAGACCTAGATGTTCTTTACACTGTCATTGAATAATATTCCATTTCGGAGATCTTTCCCTAATTTGTCATACATGAACAAATACTGGTATCTTTCATTGCCTGAACACAACTGCCGCTGCTGTGTTGCTAGTCAATGCTGCTGATTGGAGGAAGACTTAGATGACATGGTGGTGGCTAAAAAGATCATAGAAATGTATCTCACTCTGAATCGAAACAGCAAGCTGTGGATAGTAGTCCACCTGTGAAGCCACTAGCTTAGAGTCAGTTTTACATTTTAGGAATTCAACATTTTGACCCCAAAAAAACATTTTTACCTGACACATAAAGACACTTAATAGACCACCAATTCTAAATAGCGACATTACAATTACTTCGATGTTGGATAGTATCACTCCAACTCGGTGCCAGTCTATGGAACAATGCACACATATAAAATCCAAGTACAAACGCATTAGTAATGCAATTTCGAGATTAGCCACGGTAATCAATGTTCTGTGTTTAAATTCAGTGGACGGTTTTCAAATAAACAGATTTTTCTGTAACAACTACATCAACTGAACAAAGTGCTGACAGAGATTGAAATAGTAAAAACGTTCTTGAAACTTGCCAATAACTCAAATCAAATCATTTTATATATAACTGTGGAAAAACCAGTATAATCTTGTATCATTTTAGAGCATAATTATTAATCTGTGGATCCAAGAAGAGGAAAAGGATCATTTTTTACAGCTCAATCGAAATTTGGGAATCCTGTTCGAAAGGAGAAACTCACACAATAGCATAATAAAACAGAAACTTTTGTTTGCACTAAGTTAGTACATCCTAATTAAAGTGCTGAAGGTATCTCCCACAAACTTGCTAATTACATTATTCCTAGCACTTAATCTAAACTTTGACCTAGTTTTGTCTCTAGACAGCAACGTTTATAGATGACCTTAGATACCATCTAGTTGCATGTTTTGCAACAGCCATAAGTTCATTTAAAACTACTATAAAGTTTTAAAACATATTCTAAAGTGTTAAAGTTTGTATTTTGTGACTTAATCACATTTAAACAGAACTGAGCAGCTTTGGATGAAATTTGTAAATGATAAATAGGTTCTGTAATAACAGATAGGATCATTTTAATCCCCGCAGCACCGTTTGGTCTCTCTCGGCGTTAGAATATCGTCGTTAAATACGACTAAAGGAAAACTATATTACTATACTATACTAAATATTTCTATGTAACAATATTTTTCTGCTATCACCAGACCGCTGCCAAGCGTGGTGATTATGGTAAATTGCCTCATATAAAGTCAAATGTGGCGATATATGCAGAATACTCGTGTCCGTTGTCCAAGAGTGGACTAACGCAACCGATTATGACATGTCAAATATAAAAATCAACGTAATATTCACATGTACGTATGTGTACAAGTGTCTGTAAATAGCCGTTGCTAATATTCCACCCTAACTCTGAGTCCCACAACCTAGTTATAAAGTCTTAGACCATAAATCCCGCGTGACCTAGCGAAGCCCTACCCACCGGGTGCAAACGAATTGCAGCTTATGCAACTGGGGCGGTGCGATGCGATGTGCTACTGCAATTTCCTTACTTAGCATTGATTGCGTACTGTTGAATTACTTTGTGTGCAAAGTGAGTGTTATCGGTGCAAATGGTGAGAAGTTATTTGGGGCTAAATAATGATTGAACTGACTAAAGCAAGAAGTCCAAGAAAACATTGTTTGTCTAGCTGATACAGATTGTGTTTTGATGTGTGTGAAATGATATAATTTTATCATTGAAATGATTATTGTAGGAAATTATAACACTTTAAATACGGCACATGAAATGGTGAAGTGAATAAATATTGATTATAATCATCATTTATTTCGGAAAAAATTACATAGTTTCATATTATATGATGGATGATATAAAACTATTCCAACAAGTTACCAGAGAATGCCAAACTATTAGGTCACTTAAGAATAGGTGACATAAAAAAGTTTGCTACCATTGCTCCTAAAGTTAGCTCCCAACAACTTTATTAATGCTATTCCACTATACATAGAACAGTTGAACTTTTCAAATCCAAAAAAAGATTAATTAAAAGTTATAAAAAAAATTGCCTGTTAAAGCTCATTTCATGTCTGAGAGCCCTATTTATCAGTCTCACTGCAAGCAGACAACTTGCTATTTCATTACGAACAATTTACTTTGCCGGAGGAGGAATCCAGAATTACCCCGTCGTATCATTAAAGGAAATTTGCCGTGAAAACGTCGAGTTAATGAGGTGAATTCTTACATGTATCTCGTAAGTAGTGCAATTAAATCCAGCAAGAGAGCCTTAGCTTCACTCAGCAAACGTATTTGCAAAATCCAATTCAAAGTAAACTTAAATTGTACATACTTGAAAAATCTGAAATGATAAAAATAAATATTTTATTTGATACTGTTATTGGTTGGTGTGCACAATATATTTCATCGAAATCAAAAAGCACTGTTTACGCGAACCGTTAAAACAACAAGTTTTGGATCAAATTTAATGATACCAAATGCAAAAGGTGCAAAATTATTTGGCTCAATTTATACATACTGAGGCGTCATTTTAAATTTACAAACTATTTTATTTAAGTAGGTCAAAAGGACCGCCGTGAAGCCTTCTAACTATCAAGTGATTCCGAAATGTCATAACAGTAGGCAAACGGCCTACGTCCTCTAAACACTTCCTCAACAACCAATCAAAATTCAATAGGTACCTTTCAAAAAGACATGTAATTTACAAAATTGCTCATCGAACCGGCTTCAATGCGCGGAAGCATGCTCGTTACTGCAATCAAAAGGGTTCCCTATTTCAATGGCGTGAGTTCTATACAAAACATACATATATGTTGATGATTAATGTAGGTAATGGACATTACAAGTAGGATTTGATCCAATGCCCTGTATCAGTGGTCAAATCAAATCAACCATTGTAGCGATGTCGCGACCAAAGCTTGTCAATTTCATTATAGTAATGTAACATTTGACTTAGTAAACAACGCAGTTTATCTGTTCGTTAAAGAGTTCGAGACCCAGCGTGGGAAGATGAATCACCACCGACCGATAAAAGTGATGTCATTGTTGACTTCAAATATAAACAAGACACTTTACAAGTACAAATTCTTCCTAGAATGTATCTAGAAATTTCAACTTATTGTATAAATGGAATAGGGCTTACATTATCTAGCACTAATCTATAAGAGTTTAACGGAAGATTAAGACATTACATACCAGCAGTATTTAAAATAATTTACATAAATACCGTTTAAAATTTGTTTAACTTCTACCATTGAAATGACTCATCCATTATGGCGCTAATGATATTTCATTTTCATTAAAAGCTTTCATAACAATAACGATCATTTATAAATATTTCTAACTAATAAGTAACAGAGTGACACAAATAGTGATATTAAAACCGCCTCAAATGAGTAACTACATAACATCAACACTCACTGGATTGTGTTTCTGTCATTCACAACTCTCAGTTATAAATTGATGAATTTTGACAAAATCACAATCCATTATAACAAGCCCTTCGTGTGCAAATCATAGATCGTGGAGCAGCGCAATTGAAAAATGTGTAACAGTAAAAATAAAGTGAAGCTTATTCAGACCAGTCACTACTCTCGATTTGTAAATTGCCTATTGGCCAGTTTGTTCAAAAGGATTAGCCGAACCTTTCAGGTCACACAGCTTGCTACAACCATTTAATTATGTTTCTGGTAATTAATCTGATCAAATATTACTACTACTATGCTCTTGAAAAAGGCCAGAAACAGTTCGAATCTACTGGCAAAAGACATTCGAAGCAAACAGTGAAACCAACAGGAATGACCAGGTCCAAATAACAGAGTGAATACAGTGTACCGACCATATAATGTACATAGTGCTACATTGGTTTAACGTGCGTGAACATCAGGCTGTATACCGATCGAGAGTTGCGCACGGGCAGCGTATGTCCAGGGTCGCCGGTGCCTTCCCCCTCCGCGCCCTCCCGCAGGAAGCCGCCGTCGTCCGACGATGAGCCAGAGGGATCCTTCGCAAGTGCCAATTAATTGATACACGCCAGTGCTAACACTCACAGCATCGTCCGGAACATAATCTACGACTATACTAGTGCTTCAGACAGAGTTGAAAGTGAAACTGTAGCACTAAAGCGGCTTCAGTGCGGAAAATCGATGCGGCTCGAGTGTCTAGCGTCATTACACCCGTACAAGTGTACGACAGGTAAGGTCGCCGGTACCTGTAGGACATCAATCGTAGTCCAAACGGTCAACGAAGCACGCGACTACTGTGTTTGTAAACAGCAAAGCTTCTACTTCTTATGATTCTTGTGATTTTAAGGCGTGCTAACAAACCGCGTTGCCATGACAACGTGTGTTAAAATAATAAGTGCTCGAATGGTCACCTGCCAGCTAAAGTTGTACGGGAACATTTCTACATTTTAATTTGCGTTATAAAAAACGTGTCGATTTCACAATTGCAAACACTAGTTCTCACTGATGCTCTTCATGGCTACAATCTTGCTAGGTCCTCGGAAGCATATCTTTGTTTGTGAAAAATTCCAGGAACTAAGGACTCATCAGCCGATAGCACATTCGCGAGTCGCGGGCATACGAGTCAAACTGTGGCGGTTGATTAGCAACATGCTTCGGGCCAAACAATGAGAGTGATCGCGGCTTGGTACGCGGCGCGGTTCAAGCGCCTGCACAGATCGATAATAAATAATGGAGCTTCCGTACGATTGCTTTAGCAAATACTCCGAGTACTTAGAATGAATTGAATGGTTGTGTTACGTTAGAAAGCGAAATGCGACTGCAGGCTTTCTGATAAATTAAATCGTTTCGACCTCTGCTGTTTGCGGTCGACACTGCTACTGCGCTTTGGCTTTAGTAAATTGCTAAATTTGCATTTTAAGGTCGCGAGGCGAAAGTTATGTGAAAACAATTTATTGTTGCTGCGGAAAGAACATAAATAAATATATTGTGTTTGTTAGTTCATAACGAATTAATGTAGATTAAATACTGTTAGCTTTTATTTGTACACAAAAGGCTCGATCGGAGTACATAAGCCCGACGTAGTTAAAATCGAGCAAAATTTTTAGTATTAATATATAATAACTGTTCGTGGTACTAGTTACCTCACAAAAACGAAATTCAAATTATCTGTTTTTGCTACTGGCAAGCGCTTAGTCACGTACCGTGTCCGCAATGAGACGAGATGCCACAAAATAGAATGCATTTTAGACTTCATTCAAAACTAGCCTAGACTTTAGCCTAAAGGTACCAGGCGTTCATAAAATAACTGATGCTCTAAATTAAATTTCTATAGGAGCAACGTCGCGGTTGATTGACCGCGAGAATGAAAGATCTAAGATTGCATTTCTAAAGCTAGACTCCTGCAGTGAGGTACCAGGCGTTCATAGCATTAGTGGAGATATACAAAAAAATTATTGGATAGGTACACGTTGCGGTTCAGCTTTATAAAAAAATCTAGCCCATTTCATGGTTGTTATTGTTTAAAGGTGGCTCTCCATTTGGTAAGCTGTGGTATGCAGAAGGCAAAACAAGTAAGGAATATTTGATGTATGACATTTATTGCTACTTTGCTTTACTGCAATTTCAATCACGCATCAGCTGTTATGGGGTATATGCCAATGCTAAATGCTCTTGAGAATTAGTCTCCAGTTCAATATTTCAGTCAGATAAAGAATAGAAACTTATTAACTGATAACGTTACCTACTATGTAACTGCCTTTTGATTTATTTAATGGTGTTTCGTATTTTCTCCGATTCTCATTACACCATTTGTTTTGCAATTTCCAATTACTAGCTCGATTCGTTCGTTGTGGTCCCAAGATATGAACCATAACCTAGATACGCTCCTGCTCGTAAACCACCCGTTTCGGATCATTCCGAATAACCCAAAATTCATCATTCAAATATTTTATAATACAAAAATACATGACTGGCATTAGCTAGATAATATTTAATCTACCGGCATCAAGCAAATTAGCGGTAGCATATATGTATATGACGTTCCAAGTAAAAAATCTATCTAATATCAAAATTCACTATCATTTAGCTCATAAAAATTTCATCTTTAAGAGCTTAATCTAACATTGGATTGCATAACATAGCACAGCTTACCCTACCTATTTAGATTTTACCTTCATGGAAAATCAAACCAAAATATTTGCATTGTTTTTTACCAAAATCTTGACATTGTAAATGGTATACTACCTAGAGATAATTAACGCGTTCAAAGAGAAATAAAAACCGACTTCAATTGCCTTAAAACATTTGGTTTTGTTGATTTTTTCAAAGAGCGATCAATCAATTTCGTTAAAATGTATATGGGACCACTTCTGAAGTATGCTCTACCAAACAAAACAAAAAGAATTATAAAAATCGGGTCACTATTGGCGGAGTTATCGCGTAACACACATAAAAATAAAAAAAACTACGCGTCGAATTGAGAACCTCCTCCTTTTTTGAAGTCGGTGGAAAATACTATCAAGGCGAGCGCCACTGTGCCCTGGCGCAATCTAAACATGTTTGTAGTAACTTTGTTCAGAACCACATACGTTTGTAAGAGTTGTATATGTTTCTAACATACCCTGGCCAGTTTGTTGGGCATGGGCTGAATGTGTGAGGCGTGGTGGCGGGGTCCTGCCAGCTCGGGGTTGAGCGCGAGTATGGCGTCGATCTCGACCTCCTTGCCCTTGGTCTCACCGCGCTCGTACCACTCCACCGTGACCGAGCGCGTCTCCGCATTCACTCCAGACACGATCGCCGTGTGGATCCGCCCTGAAACACGAGCAATATAAACATTCAATCACATATCTGATGTGGACCGCAGCTCATAGTTATAAATGACGACCATTGGTAAAATTACATGATTCAGACATCGGCGCGGCGTCTACCTTTCTATTATCAATTAAATATATGACTGCAATCACCCGCAGTGATTTCTGTAATTTAATAATTAAACAGAGAATATATTTTTTACAATCAGTGTCTCAGTCTTAGTGTCTAAAAACAAAAGTCTATAATCAGTGCATGTTGCCAGTGATGAAATACGGAACCGCACGTTTCGGTTTCGGTCTGATGTAGAATTGTAAGAGATTAAAAATAAACCACCAATTCAGGAACGCACTCTCATACGGGCTATAAGGGCTGCAAAGTCTACTATTATCTAGTCACATCAGACTTCAGAGTTTAGAGTTTATATCTTTCTTTAAACTACCGAACACGTACACAGAACAAACGATCGTTCGCGAGTGCGCGTCTTGTGTTTTGTTCCGCCCTCCGTCACTCTCGTTGACAGCGGGGTGAGGTAGCTCCGATTGGGGGGAGGCGGAGACTGTCCTATCTATATGCAGTATTAATATCTAATCAATGCTTTGGATGAAGGTATTTGCCATAATCACCATTACCTTGGATTAATGATCACCCATCCCCTAAATATTTTTCCGTTAGCCGCCTTTTACGACACCCACAGAACGACACAGGATGATCCCTACACCGAATAAGAGCAGATAATCTTCAAGAGCAGCGCAGGTTGAATCAACCTTCTAATAATAATAATAAAGGGCACACAAAACAATTCCTTTCTAATACATCATCATATTTTCATCATGAAATCATCATTATTTTCGAGGCACTTTACGTAAAATTTTAATTAATTAAGCCAATGAAGCTTGTAACTAGCGTCAAGGGTATAATTACAGTGAGCCCTCGAGTACAAAGGGATCTTTCATTACTCATCAAGGTCCCTGCAGATAACCTTCGCGACTTGCGCTAGATCCTCGTATCATGTCGTACAAAGGAGCTAACAGGGAACATTCCAGTTCATCGTTAAAAATGCGTAACAATTTGTTTCTATAAGTCCATCGTAATAACTTTACTTAGTTTAATTATGTATATTCCATCTTTTGATCTATCTATTTTTGGGTTCCGGCAGTGTCAATTTTGACTGACTGGACATGTCTTTGTACTTTAAGGTACCCAGGAGTACCCTGGATAGTTATTGTTTTAAATAGTGTCCGGGATTTTGAAAGCGTCCAGGTAAGGTCCTGTGTTGTATTTTATAATTAAGTTGAAAATCCTACCATAATATTGTTTATTGCTTGCTATTCGTTGAGTTTCATTGACCCTGTCTTCATTACGTCACTACGGCTCAAACGCACACTGTGTCCTGTTTAACCCAAATGTCCTAGTATTTCCACCTCAAAATCCTGTTTTACTAATTCATAAAATAGGTAATGTCCGAAGACCCAAGGATTTTTGTATAATATCCTGTGTTTCCACATTAACCAGATTCCGAAAACCAAGGCGTGCACAACAGCGACCGTTCTTTAATAGCAAGGTTACTACTTCTTTCCATATAATAGTGGGTAGTAACCAGATATGTGCGATAATTAAAATATATTTCGCATGCAAGAATAGAAAACATCAGCGTGGGTTTTAATTACAGTGGGGCCCCTTGCGACCGTTAATGTCTTCTGAATCCGCACCTGGGGGAGGTGTCTGCGATAGGTTTGGAAAAGGGGGGAGGATGGTGACTAGACACATTAATTCTAACAAGCCCGAGGGTAGGCGGCAACCAAGGACGTAGATTGCCGGAGGATCTCACGCAGACCAGACAGCCAGGTTGTTCAGTATCAAAGTCATATTATAAAGATGACGATTTGGAAGCGAGATCGCAATTAGTTCGTTTGTATCTGACTTTTCTTGGATTTTCTATGAAACTCAACAGTTTTTATATGATTGTGATGACTTATAATAGCAAGTGCCTCACTAGCTTAACAATCCTGGGTGAGAACGTTTATACCCTAGTGTTAGACGTCAACTGTCAGAGTGACATAATGGTGCTTGTATTTGGGAAGATGTCGAGGAGGGTATTCGCACGCCAGCAGTAGAAAATGGCATTTTAGGTGCCGCACCGTATATATAAAATTGTAATATTATGTCAAATTGAATATCAGTGATCCTGGCGGTCCACAGCAGCCAAGGACTTAGAGCTGGCCCGAGCAAATGTTTCGCGCACTGAGGACAGACTGGCGCCGCAGAACGAGGAAAGCCGACCCCGAATAATAGGAAATGGCTAGCACAAAGAAGAAGAATATTTCATATCATATATCTCCAATAACTGAATAGAAATTTTAGGTAGGAATCACGGGAACAGCCCGAAATAAAATAATCCGTCACCCTAATTCAATTCAAACAAAACGTCATTCAAGCATACGAGTGCGTAGTAGAGACAGACAGACAGGCGGACGACAATCGTATTGTTTCCCAGCGCTTCCCGAGGGAAACAAAGCGCTAATTATACCATGCAAGGGCAAGGTCGGCGAACTCTACACGACACGACCTGCCGTATTCGCCCTCCCGTTACAGCTAGATATATATAACGTTTTAAAGCTGCATTTAATGCTTTAATATGAAAGTTAATTGTAGGATTACACTCATAAACTTTTTAGTATTCTGTTTCTTTATAGGATTACGTTGGAAGGGGATAAACTTTAAGGCCGTAATGCGCGTGATTTCGGCTTTGAAATGATACTATCCAATCCCGTGGCTTTAGAAGGCTTTAGGAAAAACTTCGGGGGACGGCAAGCAGCGATCTACATTTATTGCGATGACCAAAGCCGTTGCCATGCAAAGCTAAAAACAATAATAAAAGTAACCTATATAAAATATGGTTTATTTTCAATATGTCCAATCAAATCAATATAGTTACAGGTTTAAGTCAAGACTTACGCACACACTGCCTCGATCGAAGGCTTCAACAAAAGCTACTTTATAAACAGCAAGGTTTGTATCGGTTCAGGATCATAAATTACTTTCAAACTGAATGATATGGATGCGGCCTAGAAAGTACCCTGTCACTGCCTTAATTATTGTTCCAGTGAGTTTCCATTGGCACTGAGGTAAACATACGAAAGCTCTAATGACTGGTCCGACCCTGAGAATTGGCTTAGTTTAAGGAATAATTACATTATGTTTTGTTCAGCGCCATTAATGTAATCAGGTGGAAAGCGCTATGAAAGAAAGTCGGTAATTTCGGATAGGTTTCGAAGACTGTGGCCTGTTCTAAAAATATACACCTCAGCCGAACTAGCTACATTGGACAATATATTTAATGTACAGTAAGATCATCAAAGACGAGGATTCGGACTAATTTTCCGATAAAAATTTTTTTTATGAGATAGAAAAGAGACTGTGAATAAATATTGATAGACACTCAACGAACATAATAGAAGCAAAAACTGAAGAATCACTAGAAACGCTAATAGTAAAGCAAACTGCGGGCATTGAGCAAACCCCGGTCGCCATGGTTACGGTCGGTAAGCGGCCGAAAGTGGAACGAACCTCCCAAATAAAACGAGCAAAAAAAACCGTTATTGGAAATGTGCATCAAGATACAATGGCTAGGCGGTTAAATGGAAAAAAGTTATTGAAATCGGTATTTAAGATAGTATAGTCCAGATGCTAAGCGATCCAACAGTAAAAGTACGTTCTTACTTTCACTATTAACTGTAGTTTGATAGATGAACTAAACCTACTTGTTGAATCAATAAATACTCAGGGGTAAAATGAAGCAAGTAACAGAAGCTACAATAAAGACTTCATAGTAACTGTATGATCTAAGTTGTGATAATCTTGCTATAATCTCAGAGGGTATTTCGAATATACCGACTAGGACTAGGACTACAAGGCCCAGATGATAAATCCATACGGAAGAAGAGAATGTTCAGTTACTGAGATATAAAAGATAATAAATTATACCAAAAACACGAAAAAAGGTAAAAGAGTAAAGAAACAATACATCACCAAACTCAAACGATATCATTTCAATAGATTACTAATTAAACGATAACAATTATGACTTACATTTATTTTAAAAAAATAGCCCTACATGTACTAAGTCCAAACCTTTTACAATAAGTATCGAACGTTTACACGATTTATTAAAAATTTAATAAGTTACATGAAGTTGGCCAATCTGGCATTGTTCGATATGAAATCCGGTCCCGATTCACCGTTTTGGTAACGTGTTAACCTTTGCTTTAGAAGAGCTGGCGTTATAAATATAGAAACACAAGGCAAAACATTGCGATTTCATGGATACGGTATTTGCATAAGGGATTCTAATATGACTGAGCTGAGAAACGTTTGGATGTAATCCAAACAAATAGAAGTAAGAGGCGTTGGCCAACGTTCAAAAGGAGTATAAGGAAATACTATAGAAATCAAACGAATGATTCATGAGCTTATATAGTGAAACTATAGTATCGAACCTCGGTCTATACTCTTGTCAAACTTCAGACAGTTGTATCAATATCGTATCCCGGAAATGTAAGCAATTTCCTCGTACAAGATTCAGGGTGGGCACACTTCCGCTCGAAGTATTTATTTCTATAGTTTCGGGAAATTCATATAATTCTTTTAATGAACTTACAACCAAATTGAAAACTAAGAGTGTGTATTCTGGACACGATTGGAAATCAAATCATTTAAGGACACTGAAAAAATTCGACGATAACACAAAAAAAACTAGCAACGGTTCACCATAAAGAGTAGCTAAATAACGTCCAAACAAACAGTTCTTTAAAATAGGAAATTAAGGATGCTATCCATTAATGTTCATCAATTTATTTAATCTATCAACGTGCGATGGACATCCGCTACATCATGGAGCAAAAAGCTGTCATTCAATAAAGATAATAAGCAAATCATTAGAAAACAACTTTCAAAAGCTGCCATTTTATTAGCCTCAGATAAACTCAGATTAAGCCCACCAACTAGTGTTAATTAAGATAAAACAGAGATGATCAATGATCATAGCCACCTTCCACAAGTACAAGGAAATATTATTATTAGACTAGTCTACTTTCATTTCAGATTGTCATAGCTCGAATTCTAGAAATCGTCACTAATTAGTGCCATTGTTGCACTGGATTATTAATCATTGCTTTCTGTTTTATCGGTGGTTGCAGTTGAAATAATAAGGTTTAGATTGTAAGTAATTGTGAAAGTCTGTCCAAATTTTGGCATGGCAAAAAAGTGATTTGCGACTTTCTCACGCTAGTTGCTTAAAATCGGACAAGATCTATCATTTTACTAGTTCATTCTTGCTTCTAGCACAGGAAAATTCAGTCGAAGTCAAAAAAATAAAGTAAAAGTAAATCTTGATCGCGAACAATAGCGATGTGGATAATCAGTTCATATTGCTAAAAACGAACTGTTGTTCTAAAGAAATCGAAAAGTAAGATGTCAAACCTTGTGCCAAGGTGTGTGCGACGGTTTCATCAAGAAGACTACGTTTAATCTCTCTAGAAAGTGAAGCACGAACTGAACACGTGGCCATGTGCCAAAATGTTTACATACGACACCAATGTAACTAGACCTCCACCGTCAATGTGGTTCAAAACAAAGCATGGGCCTCGGGTATTGGAAGCAAATGTCAGTTACAATTTTATTCAGTCGTATTAGTGTCATTGACCTGTTAACGCATTGCTTTGAGCTAATTATAATATGCTTGCGTTTCCTTACCCGTTCGTTTTGTTAGGTTTTTTATAAAGAGGAACATTTGGTTTCTTTGTCAAAAGAGTATAATCAAGAAATATTTGAGAGAACATTGTTTTAAAGTTAAGGTTACATACTCGTATTTTACGTTTTACTAAATCTGAATCTTTTTTTTACAAACTATCTTTTGATGAGACAAGATCATAAAAATTATGAAGACAAAGAATAAAAATAGAAAGATTAAATTCACTATCAATTGATGATGATCACTATCTAGAAACAAAAGAAAGATTCGAAATATCAATATTATACGTTCCTACAACAAATGTAGAAAATGTTAAACAAAAGGCCAGCTGCGTCACCTAAACAACTGAGACAGAGTTCAAAGACATTAGAACAGTTGATTTGGAATAACAAGATCTGTTGAAAAGCGCGGCCAACGCACTATAGGGTACCGCCATCTGTGTTTGTGCTAGCCAGAACAATCAGCCTGTCTAAGTGTGAAAAATGTTTCCGTAAATTTAAAATTTCAACGAACTGTTAGATAATTTATATTCCGTTCCGACATGCTTAGCATATCGTTAAGTGAAGAAAGCATAATTTTTACATTTACATAATGAATAGAAAAAGGCAGATCTCTTTCAGGAAAAACTATGATAGACGCACCATCTATTAATTACAGCGAAGATAGATATCAAGCGTGAATATTCATAAATGGTTATCGTCTTGTTTCACCTGCGATTTTGCTTATTATAGGAATATTTATGGTGGCCAATGGGAACGAATCAACAATAGCTATAAGAAGTCTGCTCGTTGAGGTAGTACGTAAACACTCCGGTGTTCATAACATCCGAATTCATTTGTTGATTGTGTGCGTGGTATTCTCAAACTTTCCAGTGATATAATTTTATAAGTAAGAAAAGACAAATGTCCGTGTGAAAAAAGTAACGACAAAATAGATTATACTTTCAACGCTATAATAAAAGGCTAATAAAACAAAATAAAACCGCTCCACGTTACAAGTTGGTGGTACATTCATCACGGTCGCACCGTTCAAACACAATCTAATAATTGTAAATCGCAACTTGTAATTACGCGCGGTAAAAGTGGAAAAGAAAACCAGACGGCAGCTCCTTCCCACGGTCAAGTTTACTGGAGAGAATGAGACGAGCAGCGAACTATAGTAATCTAGAATCTTGACTGTTGTTACAGATTTAATACTGATCTGTTTGCAGGTGCGTTAAGAAAGTGTACACGACCGACGTTAAAATCTTATTTACAGAGAGCTGTAGACGAGTTACCGAAAAGGTGATAGCTGCCGTATAGTTTGGTGGCACTTTAGTGGTTACCAAATACGCGGGAGATGATAAAAATGATACATTATTATTTGAACATTATAGAAGTTACATCATAACAAACAACAACTTGAATTGTGATAATGACAGAAAATACAAGTTACTCATAGTTATGTTGACATAACATACGTATGTACACGTATATATCCTTGGAATAATGGTTAACATCCTGATTGATCGACGACCTGAAAACGCTCGAATTGATTATGAAAGCGGATGAGACGCGCCTCAGGCACAGATAGTGAACGTGCAGATGTAATTTCAAGGTATTGTTTTGATACTCTCACACTTCTTGTAGTCGCATTTATTCTAATGTTCAAGTATTATCTTACAAAAGCGAACAAAGCCTTAGACGTGTTGCCCATACAAAATGAAGTTGATCGACTCTAATCCTAGGTTCCGCTAACACCGGCTAACAATATGCGTGACAACAGTGAGAGATACCAAGAGCCGTGTAAGGTCATACTCGTGAAATGGCGGCAGCTTCAATGCGCCGCTTTCCCCTAGTTAGACGCAGCTGATACCAAGTAGGGATTAAGTGATTTACCGAATGAAGTTCTAACGAATTGGCTGTTTGGGGAACTGTGGGAGAGGTGAAATGGCATCGTACTCAGAAATATTTGACCAGGCACATCATTATCCCATACTTATATCAAAGGTTTTACGATCCTATCGAGCGGATCGGACTACGGATAGCTTTGATTCAAAAAGAGATAATGTAGAAATTTTGGACTGCTTATCAGAGTTGATCAAAAATGTTTATTATTATTATTTAGGCGACACAGATGTCAAACTAAAAGACACTAAAATGTAGCTTCGTTTTTTTTAAACAAAGTGGCATTAGTTGCTGCATTCGGTTACGCTAAAATCTCCACCTCATTCCGCTACCCTAGGTCAGCTCAGCTGCGAGCGTGTATAATTTAAAGTAAAAGTCGCAAACGCACCGGTAATGAGCCACTTGCTCGAGGCAATTTCGCAACGCGGCCATGGCATACATACAAAACATAATAATTGTATTTAATATATCATTATTTATAGATTCTGCGTTCCGGTGCATTGTTGCTACCGGCTAACGAAGACTCCGACGGTAGCCTGATAGCGTCATATGATGAGATTCCGTGCGTCAGATCAGATTAATCGGGGCAGTATTGCTTTCTATAAATTTTAATCAATATCATGTTTACAGAAAAGTAGTTTTTCATATTGTCAACCAATCAGAAAAGTACCTGTCTCTTTGTCGCATTTACAATGCTTTAAAACAATTCAAGATATGTTTACTATTTCTGTACTGGTTGTAAGTAATTTGGCTACAATCCTAATAGCTGACCCAAATACCACGACGTTGTTTACCAATTCTTGAGTGTTATAAGCTCATCGGTACAAAAATAGGTCGATATAAACCAGTAAACTTTTGTGCTAAATAGAGAGCATATATATAACCAACAGTTGCTTAACTACTGATACGAGGGGCATACCGAAAAGATCGGTAATCGAGTACTTTCGATTTAATTAGATTAAAAACTCTTTTTGATGAATAAACACTGGTTAGTTGAAAATCGAATACAATTGACAGAATTAAAAAAAAAAATTTTTTTAAAGAACAATATCAGTTTGAAATTGATAGGTCGATAAAAAAATGGAGCTTACAAGAGAAAGTTTCCGTGCCATAATTTTTTACAACTTTCGACGAGGATTATCTCAGGGACAATGTCTCGCTGAGCTTATATCTATATTCAAGAGTGAAGCGCCTAGCCAGACGACAATATATCGCTGGTATTCTGAATTCCGGCGTGGACGTGCTTCTCTTGGCACCGTACCTTCCACAGGCCGGCCAAAAACAGCGGTTACACCAGAAAATGTCGCTGTTGTGCGCCGAATGATACAGGATGACCGGCATATTACATATGAGCAGATTCGGGCTACTTTAGGGATAGGTATGACTGCGATACAAACTGTTTTACATGGTGAACTGGGAGTGAGAAAGCTAGTTTCCCGCTGGGTGCCCCATAATTTGTCCGAAGAGCAAAAGGCGGCTCGTGTCAATTGGTGCCGGTCTACTCTGCAACGCTTCAACGGAGGAAAGTCAAAAGCAGTTTATAACATTGTCTCTGGTGATGAATCATGGATCTATTCATATGAGCCAGAAAGAAAGCATCAGTCGGCTGTCTGGGTCTTCGCAGGTGAGATCAAGCCAACAAAAGTGGTCCGCTCTCGCAGCGTATCGAAGAAAATGGTCGCTTCGTTTGTCGCGAAAACAGGACATGTAGTCAAAGTTCCCTTAGAGGAACGGAGAACGGTTACCGCTGATTGGTATACAACGGTTTGTTTGCCACAGATGATATCCGAACTCCGTAGAGGTAACCCGAAACGACGCATAATCCTCCATCACGATAATGCGAGCTCTCACACCGCTCAGAAAACAAGCGAGTTTTTGAAGCAGGAAAACGTTGAATTAATGGATCATCCTCCATACAGCCCTGATCTGAGTCCCAATGATTACTTTACATTCCCTAGAATCAAAGATTTATTGCGTGGTCAGCGGTTTCAAGGTCCAGAAGAAGCAGTGGAAGCATACAAATCGACGATTTTGACCATGTCAACTTCGGACTGGAATTGCTGCTATAATAATTGGTTCGAACGAATGCAAAAGTGCATTAACTGCAACGGAGAATACTTCGAAAAGCAATAAAAATAAATTTAGTTATTTCCTGTATGTATTGTTTTATATTCCCGATCATTTCGGTATGCCCCTCGTATAAGTCATGACTCTACTGAGTCTACATGAGTCTACTGATATGAAAGTTTAGTAAAATAAAATTTTAGTAATACCACTTTAGATCTGACAATGGCCCTAGTTTACTAGTCAGATGAAATTATTTCCAAATCTACGGGTAAGGTTGCATAACTTCATAGCTCAAATTTCTATTCGCCCAAAGTTGACTCAAAAATCCTTCAATATTGCAAAAACGATGCAATTTGCACAATAAACAACGCAGGAAATAACGTGATATATGTGAATATGAATTTAATTACAGCAAATCAGATAGCACTGATCACACCACTTGAGCAGCAAACTTCAAGGTTAACTGGCTCTCATAATTACATATAGGGCTGTTGAATGATAGGAATAACGTTTAAACTATTCAAAGAAAATTTGCAAACGGTTGTTAAAAACATTGTAAAACAAAATAGATACATACATTGGATACCAATATCCTTCACTTCTCAAATGGAAGTCAATGTCTCTTACTTACAAAAAACAGTAAGTGAAATAAGTCACCAACCCTAATCCAGTGGTATAATTTAACGTCACCGATCGAACTGTTATGCAAGTCTGAAAATCGCTTCTCGCGCAAGGTTACCTTATAAGGGAAATGCACGTCTTGTATAATCTCATACTATATGTTAAGCAAGACTAGCTTATCCTAATGTGGTCTGTAGATGTGGTCATGATCGCTGAATTTAGAAGTCATTTGAATGTTGTCTCCAAAGGACATGGAGTAATATTTTCATAAAGTTAATATGGGCCAAATAATTTCAACTTTAATTATCATCATCATCAACAGCCTATATACGTCCCCACTGCAGGGGCTCAGGCCTACTCTCCTACGGAGAGTGTATGGGCCATAGTCTACCACGCGGGTCCAGTGCGAATTGGTAGACTTCACATACACCTTTGAATTTCTTCTCAGGAGTGTGCAGGTTTCCTCACGATGTTTTCCTTCACCGTTGTTAAGCAATCGGATAATATACTTGAATTGAAAAACAACTCATAGGTACACGGCTGGATTCGAACCCGGAACCCTCAGATTGAAAGTCCGCGCCTTATCCACTGCGCCACCGACGCCTCAACTTTTATACACGCTATAGATTCAGTTAAAGAGTAAATCTAGCGCAAGTTACAATTTGATGGATTCCTGAATTTGTGAACTGTCAAAGATTTAAAAAAACTGTGTACAAGGCTCACCCGAACCTGTACCGATTAAGAGCATCTATAAATATGGTTGTTGAAGTATTTTTACCAAAGGTTGGCAAGGCTGGCGGGTGTGAGTCAGCGATCCGGTTGTAACCGGCTAGCTAGACGCAGTCGCCCGCGCACGTTGCCGACTCACAGTACTGTTTGCAATCACTTTAGTAAAATTACCATTGAGCTACAATCAATTGCCCTATAAATCAGTCAGTACTATTAGCGTCTGGCCTTTGAAAAGGTTTAAATAATATTTTAAAATAAGACCCATATTAATAGACAGCTGGATATTTTAGTAATTGAATAAATACACTCAAATTCAAGGAAAGTCTATTGAAATTTAGAATATTTTTCTCAAGAAGTCAGTCAAGGCCCTATGGTCAAAAGGCTTGTAGACATTTTGGGCATTGCTTTTACGGAACAATCATTCTCCCACATTAAATATTTTGCAACCTCTAAACAACAGGGTAACACCAAAATTGGCACAACAAAACTGCCTCCAGCATTCAGACGTCAGTAGGCGTGGTGTAAATTGACCAATTCATCCGCGTCTCGCACAGACTTCGAATTATTTAGTCACTACCTGTATCTAATGAAAAGTTAAGATACATCACTACTTTATCCTCAGTATACTTGACGTCTATGATTAATTTTAGCTATTCCTGAGTATGAGTAACAGGATAATGTATTTTAACAGCCTTGATCGTCCAACAGTAAAGCTAAACGGAAAACTAGGTGAGCCTACTCAAATACATATTTATTGTATTATTTATACTATATACACCATATTTTATCAAGCCTTTCTGGGCTTTATTGAGGTAGGTATCGCGATATATTTAGGCTTAAAGGTGAATGATATCATACGTGGTTATCATCACATCCTCAGATGAGATGAAGGCAATTGTAAGTCTTTTTTGTGCATAAAAATCCTTCAAATCCATTTAAAAAATTCTTCAAAGGGAATATTTTGAAATTTAAATCTAAATGTCATTCATTATAAAGTGAGAATATCAAACAACAAGTTTAAAAATTAAAACTATCAACTGTAGAGCTCGCACTGAGGAAGTCGTGCTATACAAATCCTAAATAGACGCAGGCACGCGACTATTGTCCTCTACAACAAAACCCGACGTAGTATATTACTGTCGAGGTGCGACACGACATATCACACGATATGAGAAGTCTATGTATCATTCTAACACTTCGATATTTCATGTTACACTAGGTGGAACTGACCATGAAATTTTTGCGATGCTTAACATTTTTTAACAAACATTTTGAATGCAAACTATGGAAGTAGCAAAGTAAGAAAAGAGATGGTGTTGTTTGTTTTAATTTAAAGCAGGAGATGCCAATATGAGAATAAATTCTTGCACAGATAACACCTCAAAAAGACGCTCTCATCAGAATAACTAAAGTAAAAGCTTCTGGGAAATCACGATTTCACCCAAAAATGTGATCTATCATTCTGATTACGTTTTCGTTGCAAAATATATAGAGGAATTAAAAACAGTAATGGCGACTTTAACTACATATATTTTAACATTAGATGAACCCAAAACAGCGACACAGTATAAATAGGACATATCGTACATAAGTTCATGACTCTTTCATGTAACCGCCCCCAAAATATTCAGAAACATTGATATGTCACGCGAAGGCACTATTTCATTTGACGTCACATCGAGATACCAATAGAAAGCTGTAACAGATATTAGTATCGATTTTGTGTCCTTGGTCCGACCTGATAGACTTTTGAATTATCTATTTGGTGGCGTTGCGTTGACTTATTTCAATATCACGTTTACTACAGGTATAACGCATAACTGAATCTGTTCCTGAGGTGTGGGAGCGGTACGGGAGGGTATGTTTACGAAACGGCAAACGACGCTCGAATACGATAGCTACGTTTGACGTTCCGAAAACACACCCTCCCGTACCGCTCCCGCATTTCAGGAACAGACTCAGTTGTGCGTTAAACCTCAAAGAAGTGTCTGTAGATTCGCGATTGACAGAGACAAAGGAAGTCCTCCAAAATAAGATGGTATACATAAATAGGTAGGTTGTCCTAACTCTGATAACTGATGATAATCTACAGATCATTCTTCATAATTCATATCATCGTATTATAGCAAAAAGACTTCAATTAGTGGTCTGTACCAGCTGCTTCTATCATGATCATTATCAGTGGCTGTCTCGTGGACAAGGGCTGCCTAGAAGAGACAAAAGTCCCCACAGACAAATACTATTATGAAATGAAATGTTTCGTCAACAAACTTCACGAATCTATTAAGTGCTAAAACCTAAACCATCTTCTTTAAACGAAAGATGTCATTACTAAACAAGAACAGACTGAGTTTACGTAAATAACAACCGTTTATCAAGAAAGAACTTGACACAACGGACCGTGGACGTAACAAAATAAAGAAAAGATCTGGTTAAGTATGCATTATGTCACCGTTTCTGATGATTAACCTAAAAAGAGTAGCAAATCGAGCGTGAACAATGAGATGTTGCAAAACTGTTTGCGGCGTTATTTATTTACGAAATATTAGATTCGACTGAAGATTTTCCACATTATATCTATTTTAACTTTAGTTTGAAAGCGTTTCTTTAAAATTAGCTAAGAAAATAGAGTGAGCAGAAAGAGTGAGAAAAAGTTGAGAGGAATATGAGGTATCGAATGATAGCTAAGAACAAAGAGTGACCAGATGATGAGGTATACAATTCAAGCTAAGATAAAGTAGATTGTACACACTGAATATGAGGCGTCAAAGGTTACGATCTCCTCGCCAACGTGAAACCTGATTGCATTAAGAACGCTTTCTTGCTTCTGTAACCGTAACTAAACATCTGATAATGATTTCTGATAACGATAACTTAAATACCACAAACCATTTCAATTGATGCCTTCGATCGATTGTGCGCTAGAGTCCAGTAATATAGTGGAATGTTATCGTTTGTCTTTTATAGCGTTGCTTATTGTTCAATTTCCGACAACATTGTATTCTGATTTTACTCTTGACTTACGTATTAGAATTACGTGTAACTATAGAGAGCAATGACATTAAACTGTTTTATAGTCTTTGCAAGGGATGATAATTGAGTAATTTTTTTAAAATATATTTAGTTCAATATGCCAATTGTTAAAAATAGTTCGATTGAAAAGTGATTTCACTTTCTACTATATGTACCAGATATTACGAATAGAAAAGTAGTGGATGACGTGTGACTCTCCGTAGCAGATCTAATAATGGATACTGCAATGATTCAATGCTATTAAAATTTTGGTCAGTGTGACGCAACTTAGTTCCAAATTATTGCAAGACAAATTGTATGAAACATGGCAAAGCATCAAAGGCGCTGCTAGCGCATTGTTGGCGCCACTGTCCCTATATTATGTATGGTAGAGAATGGATGTTGATTTTGCCCCGTTTGAGATTTGGTAGGTTTATTTTCGCTGTATGGAGTCCCGTCTCTATACTCTTTGATTTTGGTATCAAAAAATTCTTGAAACATTTTTTACGGTCGAAATTATTAATCCCAGAGAATTTCTAGTAGGTAGATAAATGTGTACTACACTTGATTATCTCCTTTAACAACTGGAAAATGACCATGTCACATACCCCATACGGTACCCCATATCGTCCGGTCACTATTCGCTTGCACCTAGCGGCTTTCCACGACTTTACCAGGTTATCGGTTCATGACGCGCCCCCTATTCAAGTTTCCCGGTGCATATAACTCAATACACCATTGTAAGTTGGCATCTCACAAAGCACTATGCTATCTATTAATCTCAAACACAGTGCACAAATAATTTTGGTTTTGAGGTCCAGCTCGCTGCTCGGCAAAGAGTCCGGTGCGTCGATGACATCAGCAAACGGAACCACTCCGCCGCCCACGTCCACCCACGGCCCCAGAGCCTTGCAAAACCCTCTCGATATGTAGAGGACTTGGCGTCAAGCAAGCCAAAGTATCGTTACAACAAATAAGATCGATATATGGAATAAGTGATATTTTCCTCAGAAGTTTTGCTTGTATCCCATTTTAAAATTTTAGATCATAAAAACTAACTGTATCGTATTCATTTTCCAACTATGTTAGTTATGTTTCAAATGACTTCCAGCGGGAAAGATCATGAATAAACATTTTCTTCACAGTACATTATGAAAATATGGACCCAAAGCGAAGGGGTCAAGAAATCAATAATAACTAGCGGCCCGCTCCGGCTTCGTACGGGTGGACATTTATTTTGGCATAAACGTAGAGTTAGTGTAATCTTTCTAGAACATTACAGATCTTTCCAGAAGTTCTCATATGTACTTCTTCACTCATGAGAAGTTCACATGAGTTAGACAAGGACAGATATATATTTTTCATATTTTTGCCACCCACAACCACCCACTTCCACCCATCGCGACCAAACTCCCTTACTTTCAGCAGGAGAACAAGGGGTATTCACTACCCCAACGGGAAGAAGATAGAGAAAACCCTGTCTTAACGTACGTTTAGCTTTTTATATAAGATTTATATGATTTTTGATCTATACCATGCAAAAATATGCGAATAAATCATAAAGTTATTATAATAGAGATACAGAGGAACAATCCCCTGATTATCGCATCAACAAAAGTGAAATGTTCAAGTGTGCGTCATTTACATATACATCATCATATGACTATATTTCATAAATACATAAATTTATGAAATACAGTCACCTGAGTAAATTAATTACTTTGATCAAGCTAAAGAAAAGTAAAAGTAGTCTCATATCGGGAAAGGTTAAATAGAGGGCGGAGAGAATAATAGCAAGTACTCGAGCGACGATAGAATTGAAATTGTAACGCATCATGGACGAGTAATTATGCGAATCATCAAAAATAATAAACGATAAGTTTCAGTACTCGCGATTGTACCTCTTTGAAAT
Organism: Carcina quercana; assembly: GCA_910589575.2. Classification (NCBI taxonomy): domain Eukaryota; kingdom Metazoa; phylum Arthropoda; class Insecta; order Lepidoptera; family Depressariidae; genus Carcina; species Carcina quercana. Next base: position 14,413,756 of record OU342427.1, read on the forward strand.
ATAATTTCGATCATATCCTGCCAATATTAACAGCCTGCGTAGCTACGATATTCATAAGAATATGTCCGAAACCAACGTTCTTTTTGCGTTCTTTTAATAACCGTTGGTCTTGGCTTTTAGTTCAAAATTTACCATACTGTTTCATTATAGGATAGTGCTCCTACGACAATAATAAGTAAATCTATCTCAGTAAGTACAACTATATGTCTACTAGTCTGGATGCCCAGTAAACAAGGCAGAATAAGTTTCAAAGCAAAGGTGTCCGTCAGCATATCTTTTTTGTGTGTTGTTCATGGTTAGCTTAAGTCTTGAGCAATGAATGAAATATTTCCTTTCTTTAAAAGTTGCTACCAGGTTGCTTCAGGAAATTTGATTTAAATGAGAGACTATCGCAATAAGAAAGCTGATAACAATGACAGCTGATAAATAGAATGGAAGCTGATAAGTTACGCACACAACATTCAAAATTGCAAACATTTATTTTATAGCCTCACTAAGATATTCCTGAGCACCATATCTATTGCAATGATCGGAGCGTGGGTGTTGGGCGTAAACCATTACATGTTTTGTTGGTAGACTGGACACCATAAACATGTTATAGTTGCTGATAGTTGATAAACAAACCTTGAAAATGAATACTGAAGAGTGATTCGTTCTCGAATTGCAGTTCAAAATACAACTGAATCAGGGATAAGTATTTGGGAAAAGATCTAATACTGATTTAGATCACCCGAAGTTTCCTATTGACAATAACGGAAAAATATTCAACTTACACTGCACTAGGAAGTCATCCTACCTGACGGTAAGTGACGAAAAGACTGTGTAACAGACGCGTGGTCACACTGAAGCCTCGACAATGAGGCACGGGCTACGTTATTTTTCATAAGCGACATAAAACAGCACCTGAAGGCATTCCCATCTTATATAGAGGTAAACTTAAGATTGATCTTATAACCATGTGAGAGGGAAAACTAGCTTCAAAAGCAAACAAGCTAGCATTTCGCTACGGCAATCAAGTGCAGGATGTCTCCCAAGCACCCTCAGACCAGTTCATCGACATGAGTCGTTATCCGCAATTGTCAGAGCCGTTTGCACGTCCAATTATCGCATTGTATCGTAACTGGACAACATTGCACTAACGGTTAGCGAGGGTTGACTCACGACGCGTCACCTTGTTAACGACAGATATAGTTCTAGACACACAACTTGTATAATAATGGGCATAGTGGGGATGAGTTCGCGAAAATCGTTTACTGCGCAGTCCAGGTCATTTTTCAAGTTGTTTGCCGGGAACAGTGAAATTGCCTTCAACATCTCTTCATTTCGAACTTTCAAATTGTTCAAAGTATATACAGCAGGAAGTTCCTTGCAGTGCTCTACATTTGAAGTACGTACGACTTTAGCAAGCATTTTCGGAAAAGTAGAAAAAACTGTCATTATGTATACCATCATCATCAGCCGGGAAGCGACCACTGCAGTTGATATGGTGTTCGCTGTAGAATATAGCATCAGAAACAAATTGCAACCGGGCTGTCAGTAACATCACCAAAGAATATGATGTCACAATGCTTTATTCGATAGCTACCGACCTTGAAGGTTAAGTATAATGTACATAACATTACCCACGTTATCCTCTATTCGATACAAGACCTAATTGATTGACCTATTACATAATTTCAACTTTGTAAAGGTAATGAAGTTATAAAACAAATAGATCTTACCGAAAATCCTGAACCATGTTAAGATTATAAGGAAGAAATTACGAAGAACACTGCAAATAAAATTCAAAGCACTGAGCTTTACCATGGTCTTGTACTATTAGAGCATCACTGGGTCTTCATAGAGGTAACTAAATTGTTGGTTGTAGAGCGTGGGCGTTGAAGGCTTCTGTCCATTGCGAGTTAAATTAATGGGTAGCTCAAGTTCACGTCTTTTGTTAGTACACAAAAGGAACTGTAGCGTCCTTCATCCAATTTGGCTACTCAGTTTTTTTACGATTAAAATTTATTTCATTTTATAGAATCTAGTGCGTTACAAATATAAATCTGCCTACCCGACCGAAGTATTCAGTCTTCGTCATAAATCAGAACGGATTGGGGATCGCAGTCAAATTAAGAACTTGGCACTTGGTTTTCATCTCACCTGATGGTAAATAAGGCTATGGGATGGAAACGTGCTGGCCTACATTAAGTTTTTGAACGTTTGCTGTAGTGTCAAAGTCAAATAGCCAACCCAACAGCCTACAAGCCTCGAGTTAATGAGGATCTTGCACGTTCTGTTATATTTCAGTATCAGTATCACTGATGTTTGACAGTGGATAAAGAAAGTTCTCAGCATTAATCAGGGTAATAGATAATTAACATTTACTCAGGCCTGTCTTGACTAAGATTCTTAAAAATTACAAATTTAAAGCAACATGAAACTTCTGACGATGGGTTGATGAGTGATAAACGTCTAGACCCGATTATTCTAAGCAACGAATAAACCCAGACACAATTGGAGTTTGTAAATATATATCCAAAAGTAGGACACTACATTCGGGTACAATAATGCCTAACGGCCTGATTCCAACAATCAGAACACAATTTATAGACTATCGATTGTAGTAACCTAATGGACTACTTTTATTGGTTCATACAAAACACTTTCTCTCTCGCCTTGTGGTCTAGCGAGCGATGCCTAAAACCTCATAGATAATTAGAATCGGGTGACAAAGACAGCGGATATCGAATGTCGCAGACAGTCGTCTAACCAAATGATATGCTATATGTATATGAGGTACTGGAAAGCAGAGATACAATATTTTCACATGGGTACGCAAATAGGATAGATGACACAAAATCAGATTGGAGTTAAATTATATTTTTTTTATTTAGCCATTATAAAACTCATATAAAATGTAAATTATCTTATAATTTAATTTTTTACTGGGCTTTTACAGTATATAAAGCCCGCAAAAATTCGAAGAAAAAAAAACTTCATCATCATCAACAGCCTATATACGTCCCCACTGCTGGGGCTCAGGCCTACCCTCCTACAGAGAGTGTATGGGCCATAGTCCACCACGCGGGCCCAGTGCGGATCGGCGGACTTCACATGCCTGTTCAAGACATGCAGGTTTCCTCACGATGTTTTCCTTCACCGTTAAGCAATCGGATAAATGTACTTGAATTGAAAAACAACTCATAGGTACACGGCTGGATTCGAACCCGGTACCCTCAGATTGAGAGTCCGCGCCTTATCCATTGCGCCACCGACGAAATTTTTATATTAGATTTAGCTTTTTAATTACATTGTAAAGGTTTTTTAGTAAGGCGTGGTCACATAAAAACGTTATTTTACAAGATAACTCAAATAATATTAAAAGTTTCATACATTTTCAACTTCAGTGCCTAGCCGTGACGTCACGCTAGGCACTTTTGCATTTTTGCACCACGTGACTAGAATCACTTTTTGACGGGATAAATTATGAAAACTATACGTCGTATCGAAAAATCTTTTTTTATGCTATTTATATTTTCACACGGTCTCTCGTATGAGATCATAATATTTTTTTAGTCATCGTCCCTATTAAAGAGTAGATGTATTTTAGTTTTAAACAGTCCCAGAATATAGCCCTAAATAACCTAACCTAAATTTTGGGGATTTATAGGAATTACAGAGCCGCACCAGCAACGCCAGAATTTTAACCGCCTCCGTGACCTAATGGCTACACGCACAGACTCACTATCCGGAGTTCCCAGGTTCTATTTCTAGCGGGGGTACCTACTGGAACTCGTTCGGTTGGTAGAATGGCATTTTATGGCTGGCTAGCTAGCTACCTAAGTCTGCCCCCAAACAGAGTTGTTAATAGAACAGTGTGTTCCGGTATGAAAGGTAGTAAAGCCTTCTGGGAGCGTTATCAATAATTGTCTATAACCCCAATTCCGAGTATGATACCAATGGTTTGTTATTAGTCCACCCACTCAATGCTGCGGTATATGATGACATCACACGCGAAATCGAAAGTCAGCTATAGTATTCAGCTAGTCACCAGTCTCTTGGAATGATACAAAAGCGGTAGGTAAACTTTTTGCCTAAAATACATTCCGTAAACCACAAAAGCTTTTTTACTAGGAACTATCATATTGTGTGTAAGTATTTAATACTTTACTATCGTGTTTCTATCTCTTAGTGAGTGAGAGAGAGACGTAAACAAATATCACGTTTATTCTATGGGAGCCCCTTAAATATTTATTTTATTCTGCTTTTGAGTATTTCTTGTTATAGCGGCAACAGAAATACATCACCTGTGAATGTTTCAACTGTCTAACTATCACGGTTCATGACATACAGCCTGGTGACAGACAGGCTGACAGACAGCGGAGTCTTAGTAATAGTGTCCCGTTTTTACCCTTTGGGTACGGAGCCCTAAAAAGTTTCTTGGAGTGAAATAGCTTTGGTGAAGCATTAAGAGAGCTATGTAGTGCGAGCGGCGGTGGTTTGGCAACATCACAGTATACGCAGTGGAGCGGTTTTCAACAAGTTGTTTAGTTCTCCGGCCTCAGAATGTCCGCCTACGTTCAGATACAAGTTAAGGTTACTGGAACTAGGCTCACCAGACTGTGTTTGCCTATTTGTAGCTTTTGAACCAATTCATGCAGCTCGGGCTTCAGTTCATCATCAACAGCCTATATATGTGTCCCCACTGAAGGGGCTCAGGCAGGCTTACTCTTCAACAGAGAGCGTATGGAACATAGTCCACCACATAGGCCCAGTAATAAATAGCCCAGAGGATAAATACCTTTTTTTCTCAGGAGTGTGATGAATGATTTTATCATTCTTACATAAATTCCGAATAACAAATTGTAACTCATTGGTACGGACCAGGATCGAACCCAGACCTCTATTGTTCAATGACTGACGCTCTACCCAACGGAGCTACAGCGGATGTCTTTCTCATCGTCTTTTAAACTATCTGCGATACCATATACTTTCAGTATTTGTCGACTGATAGATAATAGCATGGTTTTGGAGGCCGATAAACTAAAACAGTTACCACGTTCCGAATCGTGTCGCTAGCGTACATAGATGCCGATTGCAAGTCATCATAGCGAGGGAAGCCGCTCGCGCAAGCGGTGACTCACACATAACCGATCATTGCTTGTGTACTGAATAAATGATTATGTCTTGGCTAACTACAGGTTTCCATTCCATAAATAGCCGTAATTCTACGTCTTTACATATTGCAGGCAGATTCATGGTGTATGCTAGATGCAATGACTCTTAGACCTAGCTTAGCTCCAAAGAATTCTGTTTCATCCCTCTATTTTCCAAACGTAAATGCAAAAATCTGAAAATAGACTGATACAAACTCATGGTCCAAAAAATCCGACCCACCTTGAGAGATATTATAGCGCATTGAATTAATGCTTACTTACTATTATTTATTAGAATCTTTTTTGGCACGAAAGTGTCTGAGAAAACAAAGCAAGTGGCCTTTGATATACAGGCTGTTGAACACAATCACCCAAATGGTAGTCCATGGTATGCTTAGGTCTAGCTAGAAGAACTGCCACATTATTTCGTTCAGGGAACACATGAGATGGTTCCAAACTTTGGCAGGTGCAATAGATTTAGATAGGGCTTGTAAAATATTTCTACAGTGTCATTTGCAACTACGCTTCGATCTACGATCTTTTTAACCGACTTCAAAAAAGGAGGAAGTTATCAAATCGACAGGTTTTTTTAAATGTTTGTTATTTCAGAACTTTTGACTGGGTGAACCGATTTAGATGATTCTTTTTTTATTTGAAAGGTGGTGCTTCCCGTGTGGTCTCATTTCAATCCAGTTTTGACATCGGGATCCATGAGAAAAAGATATATAAATCTTAAATTTGCCTTAGTAAAAGTAGACTTTTAGGGCAATTGAAGTCGGTTTCCAGTTTTTTGAAAGCATTTACTTGTTAGCTACAAGGATGGCTCTAAATAATAATAATCATTATCAGCCGGGAAACGTAGGCCTACGGTCCCGAACCACTTGCATCCAGCAACTCTCCGCGACCTTTACCAGGTCGTCGGTCGATACGTAGGTGGACGACGGTGCACGTTTCCCTTTATGTAGTCGCCACTGTGTGGTGGATCTGAACAACGTATATTTGTACGATATAACGTGGATCCTAAGGTAAAAACCGCACCATAATTAATTGTTTAAACAACTAATATCTTCACTGCAATGATAAAGGATAAGACACGTCAATGAAATTTTATAAGAAATGACGTCATCTTACCGATTATGAACCTGTCATTGGAAGTTTCTTGTCGAGATTACGTAGAAACAAGTAGGTATTATAGTTTACGGACGACGGAACGTGGGTGATATATTGCAGAGAAAATTCATGTACATGCATAGAATAAATAATAGCACCGTTCCTTCTTTTCAGGGTTCCATACCCAAAGGGTAAAAACGGGACCCTCACTAAGACTCCGCTGTCCGTCCGTCCGTCCGTCTGTCACCAGGCTGTATCTCATGAACCGTGATAGTAAGACAGTTGAAATTTTCACAGATGATGTATTTCTGTTGCCGCTATAACAACAAATACTAAAAAGCAGAATAAAATAAATATTTAAGGGGGTCCCGTACAACAAACGTGAATTTTTTGGCCTTCGTGCGCGAGTCCGACTCGCACTTGGCCGGTTTTTTGTGTTGGTGGTTTAGCTAGTTAGTTGGCCACATCGACCGGTCCTGAGCCACCTGCGTCCAGCGACTCCCCGCGACTTTACTCAGGTCGTCGGTCCACCTAGTAGGGGGACGGCCCGATAGACGTTTCCTGGTCGCCACTCGAGAACTTTTACTCCCCACCGGTTATCGGTTCTTCGAGCGATGTGGCCTGAACTTTGCCACTTCAGCTCACTGACTCGTCGAGCTATGTCGGTGACCTTAGTGATATTACATTACGATACATTACACTACATTTGAATAAAGAATAAATAAAGTTTTACGAATATTAAGTTAGAACTTAAGCAACCTGTGCTGGTATTAAGTCCTTATTCTTACATAATTTGCAAAATATATTCAATATTTAAATCATCGATTGTTTTGATAGTACATTCTATCAAACAGATTATGCTCATATTATAAAATTTAAAAAGTACTATCAGATACTGTAGGCACAGAATAATTATAGTATTGTAAGTACATACTTAATATTCTGTGAATAACATTCGCGCCCGATTTGACCACAACGCTAAACTTTTTTAGACACAATAGATAAACTTTTTTAGGAAAGTTTAAGAATCCAATTGAAATAAAATTAGAGTCTTGTAAGTTGTCAACCGTGAAATCATTTTTGGATATGACAGGAGCACAGGAGATGACCTTGAAATGTGCACGATGTACGTCAGCAATCCATACGTCTTTGCTCCAAAAAATTTAAGCTCTTTGTTTTTTAATTACCGAATTAGAAACATTCGAAAATTATACGTAACTGTAAGGGATAACGTGCTGGAAGAGCATTGAGTTTAAGAGCGAGGGGGCCCTCGGATCGATGACATAACCTTGGACAAGCGAACACCGTGGGCGAACTATACTAGCAGGAAGTGAGCTCGCACGAAACTCGACTAGTGATTAGCTAAAAGGCAGGGCTGACGAACAGCTTTTAAATAGTTTGAGAACGGAACTGCCAAAACTAAATAAAGGCGCTAAAACGGTCGCCGGAATTTTCTTTATTTGAATTTTACCTACACAGTAAATCAACTTTTTAGCTTCATTTCGACCAACGCCTTATCCATACTAATATTATAAATGCGAAAGTGAGCTTTTCTGTTTTCCTTCACTCACGCACGGCGTAAGGGAGAGTCAGAATGGCTTATAGGGATAGTGAAACGGCTGGTAAAGGACATGGGCTACTTTTTATCCAGATTGAACAATAAGTTTCCGTAGGATAAACTCGTCGACGCGGCCGATGTCGCGGGCAAAAGCTAATAAAAAAAACGAAGACGTTAATATGGGTTCGATTATATGTTATGTAGACACAAAACTGCAAATTAGACAGAGACTTAATATGAAAACAACTCCCGTAATATCACCACGCCGACCCTTCTTAGTTCCGAATATAAACAAAAACTTAATGGTCTATGTAATAAAACATTTATGGAAAAATGTTTTAGGCTATTTTTATTCATAGCAGACTGATGGCATGGGAAGTCATCAAACAAGCGGAGGCGGCGTACAACTACTAAACTGTAGAACAACTTGCCGCTGCCGGTGGTTAGGGGCGATGCGGTGCGGCGGTCGGTCTTGCCGTATATGGACGCAGTGAGACAAGGCGACCGTCCTCGCATCGACCTGGCTGATTTTGAATAGCTCTTACTGCTCACTAACAGATAATATTCAACTATACATATACACGTAAAGACGATTTGTTGGACCTCTTTACTGATACTAATTTTTTCCTGTATTTCTTTTTACTCAATATTTTATTCCTTGCAGTATGTTTCCAATTCTCAATTTTGTAATTGTCGCTTTTTTCCGTTAGTATTAATTCTAGTTTAAAAAATTTTTGTGCGTATAAATAATACAAATGAACATTGATAAATGTTATTGACTGACTTCAAAAATGAGGCGATTATGAATTCTGATGTATTTTTAGCACATTTTTAAATCTATATACAATTAAAAGTTATATGGTTGTAACAAATATTTGTTAAAATCTTCGCCTAATGAGATCCGATTTTGATGGTTCTTTTGGAGATGCGTATCGCAGGAGGCATCAAGTAGAAATTCATATTTAATTCAAGTCTACACTCCCTTGGAGCTGTGACAAATTAGACTTCTAAGTCAACACAATAAAAACACTGCCTTGTATGCTGAATATTTTTATGAGTTCCCTTATGAATGTGGGATTCAAAGCCTACAGGGTATTTTCCGGTTTATCTTTTCTTAAAGGTTGGAGTCCTAGTAACTGTTATTCTGCATAATACCTCATAAACACCATCAGCAGTAAGTAATTTATGTAACGATCATTTGAACTGAAATAAAGCTAGGAAAAAATAGCGATCAAAAAAAGTTAATAGGAAAAATAATTAAGGAAAAAATGTGAACGGAGAAAAAAATGATACGGGAATAAATGTGAATGGAAATAAAAACATAAGTAAATAAAATCTTAAAGACTAGTAGGCATAATCAGAATAATCGAAAATTGCTAAACATTCTTCAATAACTCTGAAACCATTGAATCAACAAAAATCCTTATATTTAATGAATCCATAATTAATGGATACATATTTCATAAACAGTATTCAAAGATGTCAAATTGGGAAAAATACACTAAAATTCATTCCTATGATTTTGAGACAAATACTTTACTCAACACACAAACTTTATTTCTTCAATTGCAATAGGAGGAAGTCACAAGCTAGACAATAAATACATTTAGGTTCAGGATTAAGTTCAGGATGCCAGGAGGCTCCTATGTAGCATGGTCATTAAATTAAGTCATATTTTTCAAACTAAATACACAAATAAAAAATAAACTTTCAGACTTATCAAAAATATATCAGGAAAGATTGCTCTTTGCTATGTTTTACAGGGGATTCAGCAATGCTTTTCTAATCTATCAAATAAAATATATATTTCCGTACTTCTTATTTGTTATTCTCATCAAATTAATTATGAACAGTCATAGAGAGATCAAGATACAACACAGCATCACATGTCGTTATAGTGCTCAGGTAAATATATTTTAAATCAAAAATAAAATAGCTATCTAATGAAGCTCCCATGAGATTTTGGACAGAGTAGCACTACATTATCATTTGTGTAATGGCATCCTACAAACAAACATCAAACTGTAAACATAACAACTTTCTAATTTCAAGTGTTCTATTATGCTTCAAAAGATCCAGCCCTGTGACATATTGCTATGGAGTCATAGTTATGTTGGGCACCCTTGTTTTGAAAAACAGAACCCTTATAGTTATAACTTAAGGATTTTAAGTGATCACTCTCATGTTGGTCCATCAGCCACACACAGCTGATTACCTCAGCAATGCTATCAACTTTAAATTTATAATATAATAATTAAATAAAATGGTGAAATACTTTGAAAAACACTATTATTTTAAAATAGTCCAGATTCATCAAAATTTGACATAGGCCTAATATTTGGCATTACCCTATTTTTGGCAACTTCCACATTGTGTTGTAACTTATGATCAGCTGGAAGGTTGGTGTGCATTAAAGACAGCACTCTCACTTTTAATTTTTACTAGCTGAATTTTTAAATAATTTTTCATGTTGTGTACTCTATGAAAATAACGTGATTAATTTATCTTTAGGCCAACAAAGTTTCGAGAAAAAGTAGAAGTTGATTCACGTGTCCTCCATAGTGAATCATGAAGGAGATAAACATATCTCTTTGTCATCAACGACCGCAATATACGAAATCCAAAACTGCTCAAAACGGGGCAGGATACGGGCCAAATACATATTTTAACTACACCGTAGGTACTTACCATCTGTTCTTTTTATGTTGATGTTGATGCCCGACTGAATCCTTATGGTGTCTTCCATTTTCACATAGGCTCAAGCACCACGTACACTATAGAACATTATTTAGCAATGAACCTAGGTTCAGAGTTAGTCTAACACATTTGGTAATTACACATCAAAACCGGTGAAAATTCACAAATAAATTTCTACATCCAGATTGACAGTTATATCGAGCTAGCTACACACTTCAGACTGGAACGTTTGAAATTTGTTTCACTACAACAGTCAAATCAATCACTTTACTTTCTTATACGTTAAGGAGGCAATTGATTTGAAAATTGTGAATGGTATCGCCACTATAAACTGTAGAAATCACAAATATTTTAAATTATTTCGGTTAGAACACAAAATCCAAAAATTAGTCGTCAGAAGAACACGAATGCGTCGAAAATTGTTGTGTTGCAAACAATAAAAATATCACTTTTCCTTTTTTCTGCTATGAATGCGTTCAAGATTTAGACGTTTAAAAACGATTAAAATAAATCGATCGATTTCACATATTCATATCACTATGGATCCATAAACAACAACAAGCTTTAACAAAGTTTGCATAATTTTAGATTTTGATATTAGAGAGTGGGGCCAGTGCAGTGGGGCCTTAAAAATAAGTCCATTGTCCACCACTGGTATAGTTGCTTGTGCGATTTGTGTAGAATAGTCCATGAGTGCTTTATTGAATAAAGCATTTACACATATTAACAAAGTAATAAAATATTATATACTACTATAGTACATACATGTTAAGGATCAACCTTACACCAAAGTTCACATACTTGTCTATAATAATCATAAGAAAACTAAATACATAAAATAGTGGACCTGCGATTATGGCAGTAAGGACTAGCGACCCTTGCCTCTTCTGTAAAGCATGAATGTAAAAACAATAACGTCAAGCCGAGCAAGACGTCAAATCAATCAAATCAATTCCAAAAATTAGCACAGTTTTTGCTTGTACCTTCTTGGGGCTTGCGGTACATATTACAAGTAATAATTGATTAAATAACATGAGCACTGAATGTAAATTGTCGCACAAGACAAAAAAACGTATCAAGGAAGTAAAGAGAAAAGCCCGGCCTGGTAAGTCCAAATCTACAGATAAGACAACAGGATGTGAAAGTATGGTGTTGTAACCACTTTTAGGTGATAAATATCTATTTTATTTATAACTTATTTGGTAAACGACATTTACTTTTCATATTAAAGATGTTAAAAGACTGTTAATTCATTTATTATTTGAAACAAGATCAATTTCTAGAATGATCTCAATACACCACGCTCAGCTTATTCATGGCGACCTCGGGTTTTGCTAACTGTTGTTGCCTTCACAACAATACTGTATTGTTACGTTTATGAATAAGTATCGTATCATTTGTAAGTAATTCTTAAAAATAACCTCTTAGCAACTGTCATTTAATTTTGTCATCTACTCTCCTATTGTGTACTTGTTAATGGTAATCTTTGAATACACTATCTATGCTTGTCGTAGTTGTTTTAATTATACATAATAATATCTGTATGTATTGAATATTCATGTGATATTCTTAACTCAAATATTGTGGAATATTGAACTATATTATGACAGTGTTAGTGTGGGGTCTTGTATATTTATTTGTTCGTCTTGTTTAGTGTCTCCTGCTAAAACATGTTTTGTGAATTTGAATGGTCCTGCTTTGACACCTTCTATATTCAACATTTTTCCCTGTGTTAGTTGTAATAAATGGGTTAGAATTATTGTATCACCAGCTTTATTATCTATCTTTTATCTATTTTTTATACACACAAAAATTAATTTTGACTCACTGTTACATCATAAAGGAGGGCAAACAAACAAACAATTCACTTTTGCATATTATTATACTAGGCAAAAACCAAATCATTAATTTTCTTAAAAAACCTTTTAATATTTAATAAATTAATATATTATTCATCTTTCAGAAATTTATTATGAAACTTATTTTTCTACACAATTATCTTTGCCTTGTTTAATGTATTGAAATGAAATGAAAATCATTTAATCCGTCAGTCCATATTTAAAATTTTTTAATTACAATTATGAATGATTGAATGTCCTTATTTACAGAGTTGGCAGACAAATACCAATGGACAGCTTTGAAGTATGCTAGTAACTTTGAAGAGTTCTTAAAATGTAAAGATAATGTTGACCGCATCGATGAAAAGACAGTCTCACCCGAAGAGTTTATAGAAAAGTATGAGAAAATATACAAACCTGTAGTGATAACAAATGTCCAAACCAACTGGAAAGCTAACAACAAGTGGACTTTAGAAAGATTAGCCAAAAAGTATCGGAACCAAAAATTTAAGTGTGGCGAAGACAATGAGGGTTATAGTGTTAAAATGAAAATGAAGTATTACATAGAATATATGAGGACAACGACTGATGATAGTCCACTTTATATTTTTGATAGTAGTTTTGGAGAACATCTAAGGAGGAAAAAACTGCTTGAAGACTATGACATTCCTGTTTACTTCAGGGACGATTTATTTAAGTATTGTGGTGAAGAGCGTCGACCTCCATATCGCTGGTTTGTTATGGGTCCGCAGCGCTCTGGGACCGGCATTCATATAGACCCCCTAGGGACCAGTGCTTGGAATGCATTAGTGTTTGGACACAAACGATGGTGTTTGTTCCCCACTCAAACACCACGAGAACTGATCAAAGTGACTGGAGCCATGGGAGGAAAACAGAGAGATGAAGCTATTACTTGGTTTAAGCTAATTTACCCAAAGACACAACTGGATTCGTGGCCCAAGGAGTACAAACCTGTAATTATTTTACTAAAAACCATATGTGCCTACTATTAGCTTGGGTGTAGCTGTTTTAATTATGATTACTAGATTTTGGCTGTAGCTTTATCCATGGACTTCAGAAATTATCCCATGGGAGCTACTAGTTTGAATGGACTAAAATAGTAGCATGGTTTTTCTGGACTTTCAACTACCCCTTTACTAAAAATCATTCTGATACTCCATTATGCCATTCAGGAAAGACAAAGCCAAACTCTCACATTTATGTAGTAAATATGGATTATAAGACAGGCAAGCAGTTGGTACAACTGATAAATAATGGCCTGCTACCAGGATTATAAACCAAAATGGTGATGTGGATGCTTTCTTATGCCATATGCTTTTCCAATGTAAATATTTTTAAAAAATCACTCTCAGTAAAGTTGGGCAATGGAATGCAAACTATTCCAATTTGCATTAGCTGGGAAAGACAGACAGACGAAGTAACACTAAGAGTCCTGTTTATCTTTATTTTTTTAATTAAAAGCTTAAGCTTTCAGGTTCACAGTGCTATATGAAGTACAGGATTGAAACTCAAAATTCTGATTATCACTCTTGAACCTTAATAGTTTTTCATCAGTTTTTGTGTACTTATTCATATGATATTTTTCTACTTTCAGGTAGAAATCCTTCAGAAACCGGGGGAAACAGTTTTTGTACCTGGAGGATGGTGGCATGTCGTTCTCAACCTTGACGACACTGTGGCAGTGACTCAGAACTTCTGTAGCCGCACCAATTTCCCAATTGTCTGGCACAAAACTGTCCGTGGAAGGCCAAAACTGTCTAAAAAATGGATCAAAGTTCTAGAGGCCAAAGATTCTGATCTGTACAAGGTTGCAAGTGGCATGGACATCAACAAAAGTACAGGAGTAGCATCTGACAGTTCTTCAAACAGCAGTTCGTCAAGCAGTGACAGTGATAGCAGCTCCTCTGGCAGTTTAAGTGACAGTGGCCAGGAAAGCATTACTGCACATAAGAAGAAGAGGCGAAGGAAGTTATGAAATTACCATTGTGCCTTATAGTATCAAAATTATAATAGTATTATAACGATATACAAGACATGACTGCTGTTAAAGACAGTATAAACATTTGTGGTCATTGTTGTTGTACACAACTACATTTAACTTTTAGCATATATAATTAACAGACAGACTCATGTCTTGTGTAGATTCAATTATTAGAAACATATGTATAAGTAATCATGCTTTTTGTATTTACTAGGTGAGTTATGTGACTTATTTAATTTCTAATCATTGTTTTGAAGTAAACAGATTTTTGTTAACAAATAAAAAGGATAACTCTTTATGAATAAAGTATTATTCCACATAGACAGTTACGATTTTTATTGTTTCAATCTAAAGAAACCGAGTAACGACTGTTAACCTGCTGGGAATCATACTTGCGACCTCTTATTATTAGTGTTGCCCAAAGCTGAGAAGGCGATAGAGTGCTAAACGAGATCTAAAGTACAAGAGATTTAAATTATTTGGGTCAGTATTTTGGACTATGTACTTTAATAAGTCACGATAGATGGACCCTTGTAATTTTCACAGATTGTGTGTTAGTACGGACGCTATAAAAACTAATTAAAAAAGTGTTCACATATAAGAAATGTTTTTTTTTCAGCGTTCTTTGCTGGATCTTAATGAATTTAATGAAGTATTTTAATTAAAAATAATCCCACTGTAAGATTTATTCTGATTTGTTTGTAAGATTATGGTTTAAATATAAATAATTTAGCTTAGAAAATGAGTCTTTGGACTACATGATATATTCAATTTAACCGTGATTTAACCTAAATGAAAAAAGTCGACTAATATTATTCGAATAATGTCGATTGTGAATTCAGAATGGTTAAACATTAGAACATCTCTAGGTAGCTTGTCAATGTCAACATTTATTTGCAAAAAATATCTATGGTTTTCGGCAGCCATTTGTTATCCTCGCCTAAAGTCACAGTGAAACCTTTTATCAAAAATGTTGAAATCGGCATCTGGAAGATTAGCTAGTGTGCTGAAAAGGTCGTTGTTACCAGCAGTAAGAGTAACATCAGTTGCTTCCGTTAGGAGATCGCACGGCGGTCCAGTGGAGTCAGACGAAGAATTCGATTCCAGGTTATTTCTTTGATTTTGAAGTTATGTAACTGAAAATGCTGTAAATTCTGTCACATACTTAGGCTTTCAGTTCATCTGGATAAGATGTCTGTTCACATCTAAAAATATGTCATACCGGTGTAAGGAAGGGCGTTTTATGCAAGTTCTTTCGTGGTTTTTGAATGATATGCATTCCATAAAAACATTCCGATATTGATTTTTCTTCACCTTATCTTTCATAGCCATTTTATTTTTTAATGTAGAATCTGACTGGATTGTGTCTAAAATTATTTTTCTCCAAATTCTCTTTATTAATATTTTTTCGAGCTTGTTATAATGTTTGTAAATGTTTATATAGTCCATTATTAAAAGTGGCATTTATTAGACTCTTAGGGAAAGTGATCTAAGAAGTCACTACATTGTTAGATAAGAATCGAGAAGTAATAGAGATGAGACATTTCATATGAAACAGATCTCATATTAACTTACGTTTTACAAGAATTCTTTCAGAAATGTCTTTAAAAATATTTCAAAAGGAATAAAAAGTAGCTTATGTCCTTTTCCAGCCTTTCAACTATCCCTCTACAAAGAATCAAGTCATTCCGTCTTTATTTTCGGTCATGAATATATGTATGAGAAAATGAATTTTTGATAGTGATTTTATCCCACATTTTAATGGTTATTCTGCTATTGAGAGTAGAGACAAATTTCAAAAATCAATGATCATACAACTCGTTTTAGCCGTTCTTGAGTTATAAATGGTGTAACAAACCTGACTTTAGTTTTATATATACAGATATTTTATTAATACATATATATGTTTGTTTAGAAGCAAAATATGATTTTATCTATTTTCTTCCAGGTATGAATCATTCTTCAACAGAGCTGACATTGATGGTTGGGAGATCCGCAAAGCCATGAATGACCTCTGTGGCATGGACCTGGTCCCTGACCCAAAAATAATTAAGGCCGCCTTGTGTGCCTGCAGACGGGTGAATGACTATGCTCTTGCTGTGAGGTTCATTGAGGCCTGCAAAGACAAGTGCGGGCCCAAAGTAAATGAAATCTACCCATACATCATTCAAGAAATCAAGCCTACTCTTTCAGAGCTGGGCATCGACACACCTGAAGAACTTGGCTATGATAAGCCAGAATTAGCTTTAGAAAGTGTTTATGAGATGTAAGGTCTTCAGAAATTAAATAAGATGTAGAAAAATTTGTATAATAGTTTTGTTGTCGACATATTTTATTGTATTATGGGATGCAGCACATTTGTGTATTTTTCTTGAACCAAAATCCAGCAAATGACAAGCTTATCTAATGTATAAATCATTAGAGAAATACATGTTCGTTTCATTTACATTTTTATATTTTAATTGTTCCTTTGTTACTAGTAATACAAGGCTTTTGAGAGCCAATAAAACTGGAAATAAATAAATGATTGAATAGGTTTAAAAACTATCATTTTGTAGTTAGCTTTTTTCATTTCTCAGGGAGCTGCTTTACTGTCTTATTAGAAGCAAGAGGAAAAAAGACAGTATTATAGTACTGAGGCCTCTTTTTTTAACAGCAACACTGCTTTCCCTGCAAGCATTCCGTTTGGGATTAGGTATACATTCCCATTACGGCGTGTTCCCATATTTGACTGAATTCTCGTTTATTATAAATATTTATGATGCGGGAATCGAACCCACGAAATACATTTTGTTATGAAACGTTTTACTGAAGAAGAAAAAAATTTGGTCTTAATAGCCTTAGAGAGACGTACCCTGTAAAACAACGCGTCCTAGGACAGAAATAACAAGATATCTCTTTCCTTTAGGAAACCAACAACAACATCGCTTATGTTTTATAATAAAGTTGATAAATTTTTAAGTACACGCGGACAAAATCTATTGTTTCAAAGGTTTCAGTATTTTTTTTTTCCTATTAGTCAAAAGCAAGGCAGGCGTCGGTGGCGCAATGGATAAGGCGCGGACTCTCAATCTGAGGGTACCGGGTTCGAATCCAGCCGTGTACCTATGAGTTGTTTTTCAATTCAAGTACATTATCCGATTGCTTAACGGTGAAGGGAAACATCGTGAGGAAACCACCTGCATGTCTTGAACACGCATGTGAAGTCCGCCAATCCGCACTGGGCCCGCGTGGTGGACTATGGCCCATACACTCTCTGTAGGAGAGTAGGCCTGAGCCCTTCCAGTGGGGACGTATATAGGCTGTTGATGTAAAAGCAAGGCAACTGTGGTGTATCGATTCCGGGATTGGGAAGCAGCAATTATGCAACAATATTTTCTGCGATCTCCAATCCGCATGCCAAGCGTGGTGATTGTGACATATCCGCTTATAAAAAGCTCATGTTCAATAATGCAAAAAATTTGTGTTTCATTTGCACTTGGCCTTCATCTCAATAAGGCTTGTTGGACGGTAGCGAGCTCGCTCAGGCGCCTTTATCTAATGAGGCGCTGGCTCTGATACCTTTCATACCAGAACACAACAGTGCTACTAACACTGCTGGTTGGCGTCAGACTTAGGTAACATGGTGGTAGCTATAGCCAGACATAGAAAATGCCCTAATACCAACCAAACCGAGTATCGACAGACCTGGAATCAAACTCGGGACCTCCAGATTTTCAGTCCAAGTGTGTAGTTATTAGGCTACGGAGGCATTTAGATCATGCTCATTAATCTGCAAGTGTGAAGTTTATGTACAAATTTTGTACAAAAAGTTTTTGTTTAGCACCAGTCTTAAATTAAAGAAAATAAATTGTACGTAAATACTTTAATGACTGCAAATATTCACACGTTCATACCTTTATTTACAACACAAATCATTGCCTACTTAATAATAATAATATTAACAACAAAATTGTGCTTCCATCTATTCTCTTAGTAAAAGACAAAACACATTCTTTGGTAAAAAAGAAAACTAAATAAAACCAACATAAAATATGATTAAATTAAAAACAAATAGTCTTTTCGAAAAACAAATATATAAGTAAATATGTAGATCTTTGTACTTTTCTAGAACTACCTTATTGACTAGTTCTTCGCTAATAAATTACATATACAGATACTCAAGAGGATAAAGACTCAACGCAACGTGTAGAGGCCTTATCTCCAGAATTTTAGATTTTTGGTTCTTAACTTATCCCTCTCCTAATGCTTAAATACTAAATTTATGTTGCCATAATCTTTTAAAATAGATTAGCTGGCTTTGATAAGTAATCACCTAAAAATAGGAAACGAAATTATAGTGTCGCGAAAAAAATAACATTAATTTACTTACAACGTTATAGTCAGCTACAATAGCATTTACGCAGCTAATGGTTCATAGATGGCGCTTTGAACAATAATCTAAAAAAATGTGTTTAAAAAGGAAATTGTGATTCATTGTGAAGTTGTATGTTAATGATACTCATTTCGCGAACTCACAATCGGATGTTATATTTTTAAATATTATTAAAATAAAACAACATAAGTCCAGGTATTATATTTTAAAAGATTATGGCAGCAGAAATTTAGTATGAAACTTTGATGGAGGTGGATCGCCTTAAACGCGGTATAAGATAATTTTATGTGGAGAATGCAGTTCCTTATTTTACTGTACATGACTATTCAGTTTACAATTTTTATGTATATGTATTTTTTAAAGAAGCTATATACTGTGTGGACAACCGTTACGAAGACATGTGTAAAATTTTAGTACACTATACGATAAATTAAAACATCGCGTTCAATATCGCGTTGTACTGACGTCTACGTACGCGAATTTATTTTGTTGTATTTTAAATACAATTCATTAACAATTTACATAGATCTGCTCTATCGTACCTTTTGTAACAATTTTAATGAATTTAGGAACTGTAATCGACACTAATTTTGAATTTTACAGGAACGTGGTTAGAGACCGGAGCTCACCTAAGCGCTGAAAACATGGATAAAATTTAAGAGGCTATGTTGGTAAGACCACGTGGTCGGTTTCAAGGTTGCATTGTTTTGTAGCTGTCCCTCTCCGAGCCCTATCCTACCCGAGCGCGTACGGTGAGACAGCATACATTACGCGATGTTATCCACCCGTTATTTGGATGTTTCGTAGTCCAGGGATCATTTGAAGGATATAGTATATTATGTAACCATTTTTTTAATACAGTATACTAATGAAATTTCAGATGTCGGTGGTTTTTCCAAATTGTTTTAAATTGATTCATACTCTTGTAAATCAGGTTCAAGGTTGGGGCTTTTTATTACCGAAAAATACAATACTTTGACGCCCTGTAACTCTGTAAATATATATTTAAACGAAAATCTGACTCACCACCGACACAGATATTTGTTTCTAGATTGTGTCTTGAAAATTTCATAGATTTTCATAGCTTAATACTCAAAATATGACTGGACTACGTTTGTATGGGCGCTTTGACAACAGCATACCCTCTTAAGGGAGCTGAATAAGCGTGGGGACACACCTGTCTTTGTTGTTCTAATCTACCTAGAATGACCTAGACCAGAAAAGATTCCGGGTCGATCGCGTCACACTTACCGTTGAATTATTTCGAGATTACAACCCTTCACCATTGCGAGAATGTGACCAGATGAATAAATGTATTGTAATCTCGTCGACTCTGTTCATCCAGTTGACTAATGTCAGTGTCATAGATTGACTGGTGACTGACTGCTTCGATTGATGGTATGATTTGTTATGATTCGTGTTCTGTGTGACAGGTATCGTAATCGCAGTCATCAATTAAATTCTAATTCAAATATTGAAAAAAATAAACTGTGGGGATATAATACACATGTTTCGTTTCTTTCACTCCTTCACAGACTAGAACGTTTTACAATGACTTCGTTTAGACTAGAATAGAATACATGCGCAACAGATAAAATTAGGAAATAAACGTAAATAACAATCAACAAATTAACTTAAAATTATAATTTATAATATAAATTAAGGAATGTATCATAATCGTATTTAACGAATTTAAAAAATAATTACTCCAAATAAAGACTGTTTCCTTTGTTTAAAAATATTGCACTTATATGAATCTACAAGTTTCAAATAAATATAAATTAAGAAATCGTATAAATAAATTTGAAATAAATAATCTTCATCCATTTTATGGCGTCATCTATTGACGAAATACTTTAAAATATTAAGATCACTGTCAAAATTTGGACACCATTTTAAATGTCTATACACTTATTAGCTTTCCCAAGCTATTCAAATACCTACAATTTATATTTAAAATAAATGTATGGTGTCACAACCCGCCCACCAATATTGATAGTTTTTATACAATTTCTTGTACTTTTTAATGACAGTAAAATTCATATCTACGACAGATTATTGTACAAAAGTAAACAAAAAGAATACTGTGACTAGAATATAATGCTTGTCGTTGTAATACTGTTATCACACTACAAGCAAAGGGCGTGTAGCAACGTCCATTGTTGCGATTATACAAGAAGCATAACTGTGGTCCCTTATAGCTTGAAACACATATTTGATACTAGCTTCTGCCCGCGGCTTCGCCCGTGTGGACTTTATTTTTCGCATTAAAAAGTAGCCTATGTCCTTTCTCAGGGTCTAAAGATTGTCTGTGCCAAATTTCATCAAAATCGGTTGAGAGGTTTAAGCGGGAAAGCGTAACAGACAGACAGAGTTACTTTCGCATTTATAATATTAGTAGGGAGTAGGGACTAGTAGGGATTAAGATCCCCAACTGAATGTTCTATGAAATGATGTTTTGGTTAATTTCTGTAAATACATTGATCAAATATAACTGGATATTTATTACATTTTATCAGTCAATATTAGACTTAGGTTTTTATAAACATATAAAATGTTGTGGTAACTTTATAAAAAGTAGACGCACTTCTCAGTTGGGTTGGCATCACTATTTCAGTTAAAAAGTGAAATATGATAATATTTGTTTCTTATAAGATTCCAATACAGCTAAATTTAAATATAATTTTTCGAAGAAAAATAGCGGACAGTTTAAAACAGCTATACTTCTCAGTAACGAATATAATAACGTTTAGCTTTTTAAATATTTCAAAAACATCAACTTCGCTTTTCTAAAGCGATGCCAGATTGTTAGTAAATTACACAGATATTCCGCGTAATGCAGCAATAAGGGACCACGTTATCTTTTCTAACAAGTCCTATAACACGGATCGTGATTGCGGGAACACGGACTCAAACCAAATCTTCACCGTCCTGAGAGAACGTCCATAAGCTAGGCACGGGGTGCGTAGTGGGGCGGGCGGCGGCATCGCTGGGCCGGTGGGAGGGCTAAGTGTCCTCCGACAGCAAGTCGGAACAGTCTGGCGAGGCGTCTTCGTGCGGAGACCCTGCCACCAGGGTTAGTAGCTAGGAATCCGTCACTACTGCGTCCCGTTCCGTCTTCACTTGCTGTCACAATAATACTGATATTCTTACAAATAAATGGCTTACAATATAAATTACATTGAGGATAATCTTATCGGGACTTATTTGGGTTAGATAAACGGCAGTCGTATGCATTTTAAATTGAAAACAATTGTTGTCTGGAAGGTTCTTTTTTTTCTCAATGCGTAGCTTACCCATACTATTATAAACGCAAGAGTTTGTTTGTTTGTCCCTCCTCCAAATGGTAACGCAAAATCAGAATCGAGAGTTCGTCTGGGATGAAAAGCGGCATATTCCTTAATTATCCCTATACAAAAATCAAGTCAATCTCTCTCTGTTAAGAAGTGAAGGATCGACAAACAAATATACTTTCGCATATATTTTGTAATGTATGATGAAGGCATTTGACCTTCATCTCATCTGACGGTAAGAGACGATAAGGCCGTTGGGTGAAAAGCGTGCTCACTCAGTTTGAGAAGCTGGTTCTGCTACGTTTCGTACCAAAACACAAGTGCTATTAACACTCCTGTTTGGCCGCAGACTTAGATAACATGGTGGCAGCTACCCAAGCTACATCAACAAAGAAATTGATTTCAGAAGTGTATATATAACAGCTTGTATGACAGTATGTTTTATATTTAAACGGATTTATCCATCTAATAATAATAACACGTCTAGAGAAAACTGTCAAGAGATAATCTTGTCATTGAGGTACAGTCAGAGTCATATGTATCTACGCAAATGTACACTCGAGTACAAAAATATGTATCTACTTTTGAACCATGTCAAATAATATACCTTTAGCTGACATTTCTTTTAACACACTGCAAAGGAACAAGCTAGAGTTAATGTGACATAATTCAAAAGAGGATACATATTTTTGTACTCGAGTGTACCATGTCATATTAACTTTCAAATGACATTTATGTTGATACAAATATCAAGTCAGAGTGAGTGTGACATGATACAAAGTTGCGTAGATACATTTGACGCAGGCTGTACAATAGCAACACTTGTTTACAAAGAGCGAAAGTCCAAATTCCGTATTGTATGTGTAGTGTACATACCATTGCCTTTGTTAGTACTGTGGCGTCCTTCAGACTGAGCACCTGCAGCACCTGTGCCTCTCCCCCTCCCTGCAGCATCACCTGCGCCACCCCACCACCCATAGATATAGCCTCCAGGGTCTCGCCGTTGTTCTCCACCTTCATCAGACAATCACTTCATCAGCTACAAAGTTCGAGGCAGGCCATTAGCCTTCTTAATAGAAGAATAAATACATAGGTAGACGCCGCTGCATGTCTAGTCTACCTTAGTCGTCTTCTACCCCATCCACGGCATGTCATATGTGGTTTATAGTGCAGAATGTAACTATGGAACTATAGTTGATTTTGTCGAAAATAACACAACTTTATATCATACTAGCGACCCACCCCGGCTTCGCACTGGCAACATATAACAACATTTTTTGCATCAGAATGTAATATATTACTACTTAACTACCACACAATTAATGTAGCACTAATGAGTATTTTTATTATTAATGCATGTAAATATTTGACAATGTAAAGAACATAAATACAAACTAAAATAATATCTAAAATATGCCTTCAGTCATCTTTTATATACCAAACGGATTACGCAGCGTTTTCGATGAACGCTCACAGACGGCTTGATATATTCCGACATCTTCATCAATTATCTTCATATTTCATTCAATTTACACAAAAACTTAATTTATCTTTATTCATATGAAAACCGCATAAAAATCCGATCAGTAGTGTTTGAGTTAAATCAAAGTTGAGCGGGTAGGATATGCGAAGCCGGGACGGGTCGCTAGTGTTTAATTAAATTAGAACGGAACAGCGAAAATTTGTTACACTATTGAAGGGCCTACACTAGTGTTTAAAAAAACAAAAAAAATACACACCTTGAAAAATGGACATGCAGACATGTAAGTGCAGCAAGCTGTAATGCGTGCAGAAATATATACCTCATTCAGAGCTAGATCATATTACAGAGTTGTCTACCTCGGAGAAGGAAACATTACGTCTCGCGTCTTTGTTGTGCAACAAGTTTCAAAACGGGTGCCAACTATTATCGAAACCGGCATAGCAAGATACAAGACCGATCAACATTGTATCTATAAGTATGTCAGGTTGCTCGTCATATCTAGCAACGTCGTGCAACATCTGGCAACGTTGCTCGATATTGCAGGCGATCAATGTGTCAAAACAAATGTTGCTTATTGAATACACGGCTTAATACACCTGGAGATTTACCTTAATCTGTATCTCTGTAATATTACCTAGCTGACTTCAAACAATAAAACAAACCAAATACACATTCACATATTTATTGGCGCTACTGGCAAACAATAGCATACAAAATTTGTTAAAGCTTTTGTAAATAAATGCAGATTGAAAACTTTTGTTTTATTTTTGGATGTTTGTCTGGTAGAATTCGATCAATCAAGAACACCACCTACATTCAAAAAATGTAATCATTTCAGACTTCATTTCGATATTTTTCCAAAGTTTTCTTGTATTCAGAGTACATAACACTAAATGGCCTGCAACAATTATAAGTTAGCGAACAAAATTTTAATTGGCGGGATGTTTGGAATTTTTAGCCCCAATTTACATAATCATAATCATCATATTTGATGTATCACAATAAATTAACGTGTAAAAGTTAAACTGTGATGAAGAAACTAGATCACGCTACCGAAAACACAAGGTAAAATTATTATACCGTTTAAATTCAGTTTTATTAAACTAAAAGACAAATACAATATGCATTTAGTTCCAAAAGTGGCTATCACACACAAAATAAATTTTTCTACTTACAAAGTAAAAAAAACAATATTTACAACAACTTTTATCAATTAAATATATTTTGTCAACGGGGATGTTCAGTTACCCCAAATATTAATAAGTTATTTAAATCAAGTTAACAGTATGTAAGCGAAATTAATACTTTAAGCTTATTTCCCAGTCTTTGGCTGAATACACTCACTTAAAACAAGTAATCACGAACCATACTTTTATTTAAAACACATTTACTTTACTTTCAATAAAAATATATAAAGAAAACATAGATAATTTTGAGACTATGTGTCTCAAATATGTCAACCTATTTTGTGAAGCACACCTTAAACGTTTTCAGAGTCTATTGGAAAATTAAATTAAATATCGTAGTAAGGTGGCTGCGTCCTCATAAATTGGTACATTAGGCTAATGACAAATTATACAACAAGTAAATAGTAAATGATTCATTTTGTAGTTAAATTGAATGCAATTAGTAATATTTACCAATCAAGCAGTTACTTTCAATATCAACAGATATAATTAAGGGCGTGTGGTCTCGGCTTTAGAATAGGACTACATCATTTAAAACATCGGTTGTCGTAAAAGGCGACATACAGAAAATTATTTAGATCACGAATCTGCATGGAGATCCCCTCATGGGGGGTCCGAAGTGGCGATCAGTGAGGGAGACTCATGTCCAATAGTGGACTAACGTAGCCCAATGCTATAATATTGTATTTAGAGACAATTAATAAATGTTTTAATTATATTACCGTAAACAATAAATCAATTCAATAGAATTAATTAAACTTGTTGCACAAAATACTTAGTCATTAGCCTGGTATAGTTACCGGGAAACAACCTGAATAGTTGACTGCGCAGTAAACGATTTTCGGGTCTCTTTGGCGGGGGACGGGAGGGGAAAGTCATTTCGAACGCGTTGAGGCGTGTGATTGGCGCGAACACATCCCCACTATGACCATTATTGTTCAAGTTGTTTGCCGGGAACCATAGCGTGCCCCAAATTTGTACACTCGAGTACAACATATGTACTCACTTTTTGTACCATGTGTGTTGACGGAAATGTCATAGGTGAATATGACATGATACAAAAGCGGGTACATATGTTGTACTTGAGTGTATGGGGGCGGTGAAACAGCCACCTTAATACAGAAGGCATTTTAATACTTGGAGCAGTATTGAGTCAATTTCCATCCAATAATAGGACTTAGAATAACAAGTTATTGATTACTTCAATAAAAATACCTATTCTGTAAATATAACATAACATAGATAAAATATCATATTTTAGAAACAGTGCCAACCTGCTAAAGCAGATTATGCCAGTAGGCAGTGGCAATAAAGCAACAAAAAATTTTAAAACAGTGTATAACAAAGAAATTTGAAACAAAACATTTTGAATACAATAAAATAACAAAAACATAATACTAAATATGGCATCAAGATGCCTTGCGTGCATTTATCGTAATTCTAGCTCACTAATGTATTACTTTGGCAAATAATTAACAAAAATCGGTGCAGCAACCAAGTCACCGCGGCGCGTTCTTTAACAGAGATCGTTATTATTATATTAAATATATCACATATAATTCACTGGAACAACACGAAAACATTTGGTAAACACATAAATATTTCGATGGCACTTAAATAGTTTTCAAGTATAGCAATAAATGTTCTTATGTTGTACTTCGAGCGTCTTTGGGATAAAGTCAATTTTAAAAAAACATGCATTTTTCCCTTTATTGCCTGTAGTACCACCAAGCGGTACAGTAGTAAGATGGGAAAATTTTCTACCCGTAGTACAAACATTTTAATAATAGATTTTTGGCATTCTTTAGCCCTTCGTTGTTACAACTGAACATTACCGAAACGTTCCAGGGCAACAGAACAGAATGCTGTAGGAAGTAAGTTAGCTATCACTGGTAGTACCACGGTCAAAAAAGGTTTTTTTCAAGCACTGCAGCCGTAGGACAATTGTAGTCCAGTTTACACTTTTCATCATACATTTAACAGTCCGTGTGGTCTCGGCCTTAGTATAGAACCACCCCATGTCATCCCGTGGTTGTCGTAAAAGGCGACTAAGGGAGAAATATTCAGGAGATGGGCATCAGCACCCATGTAACAAAATCGTTCTGATCATCAGTCCGCCTGCCAAGCGTGGTGATTATTGCAAATCATTGTGAGTCCAATATATGAGGGATCGAGTCCAATGTGGCGATATATGAGGGAGCCTCTTGTCCAACTATTGCCTCATTTAGCCGATTATGATGTTATATTTGACATGTTCCCCTTACATTTATTACTACCCGTTGAAGCTATAACAATATAGTCGATATCATAAAAACACTAGTGTTCTTCTCAATGAAAGAAGGCAAAACATTCAGCAACAATTATAGTCTCAATCGAACGGAAAGAAGGCATTGTAGTATGTCTGTGACACGCCAGTTTTTCGAGTCCATTATGACGAGGGTCAGTCCTACAACAGTGGAGATGTATAAGTATAAACTGTCTACACTACAACATCACATTCAAACACAGGTTTCAAATCAACACAGATCAATCCAATGAGGTTTATCGTCAACAAGTGTTGCATTATTTTATTAATAGGCATAGGATTTGTGTATTCAATACAATTAAGGTTTGCAACATAGTAAGACTATTTTTAGTGGGTATTAAATTATTTGTGTAAATAATCATTTATAATAATTTTAAATACGCACAAAAATCACACTAGCCATCAGCGGAGATTAACTGGTTTTTACTGTAAAAAATTGATGCGTATTTGCAATTATTTGTTTACTTCTACATAGAGCGACGAGTGGCGCTCTTACTCGGTATTTAAAAAAAATTATAACTTATTAGCAATTATACAACAATTTAAAAAAAAAACAAGCTTGTAAGCAAGTAATTGGGCACTTGACACCTAATTAGTTTGGGGTTGAATTGTATTTTATACCGTAACGGACATACGTAATAATTTTAATTTTTTATTTGGATTTGGCAAGAATTTAGTCTCAAAAATTTCAAAAAATATAGTTTCTCGAATAGTAAAATGCTTATTAGATTTAGTTTTCTTATTGCATTTTGAATATTTTATTATGGGGGTATATAACGCATAAAACATCATTCTACGAGATAACTCAAAATATCGAACAAGCTTCATACATGTAACGCTCCAATATAGGCATGTGACGTCACAAAACTCTACCGATTTATATGGAGCGTTCTAGCACCGCGTGACTAGAATCACTTTTCGGTGGGTTGTACTAAAAACAGTATTCGTATCGAGAAAAAATTGATAGAGCTATTTATCTTTTTACATTGACTATCGATTTAGACAAAAATATTTTTTTTTTCAAATACCCAATTGCTGGTTTTTAATATATCCAGACGTAGCAAATTCAAATTATACTGGCCTGGTTTTAGAATCATTGTATGATTGCTAATATTTTTAAAACACGATTGTGATGTGCTCTATAGTCTTTATGAAGGTTTGTTTGTAACAGGAATTAATACGATGAGCCTCATTAGTTCGATTACACATCAAATACGGAGATATGACTTAACGTAAACAATGTAGCGACAGCAAGAGATCGAGCTTTACACAACACACTACCGTCCACTGCGATTCAAGATATCAGTGTCCCTTCTTTAGTATGAAACAATCATGCGATTACTTGACGATACGGTATTTGATAGTTTTCAAAATAAAATACGCAAAGCTTTTTGATAAATTAAAAACATGTTTTACTTAAATCAACATGTTGTTCATTTGATTACTGCCGTCACAACAAAAATGGCGTTTTGAGAGATAATTTACGAATTTTACTAGGATTCAAATACACTATTACAACGGCTTACGTTAAGTCAAATCCCCACGCACACATATACTAACGGCGCATTTTCATAAATCGACTGACTGCACGCGTGTAGAACTACATTGCTTCCTGTGGCTGCAAGTCTAGCATGACAAACGGCCATTAGCAGCAATGGACTACAAAGCGGTGTATCGACTGAAGATGCGTCTAACACCAAGCCACTAGTCTACTTCTATCTTGACGTCGCCTAGCTTGCGGACCTGCACCAGGGGCCCGACGCACACGCCGTCCTGCTGCTGCATGGACGCCACCATCGACTGGTAGACGGAGGCGGAGACGGGCACCGTGATCACGCCGGACACGGACACAGGGTACCCTGCGCACGGTATCACAAACTCTATTCAACTTTCAATCGTCGTCATCATTGCTAGTCGGTACGGGACATTGCTGAACATAAGCCTCCTCCGGCGTCGCATTCTTACTGCGATGAAGTAAATTAACAATTATATACGTAAATAAATTCATAATATGTATATTTTTTCCATTACCAAAACAATTTTATCAGTCAATTTACTTCATCTGACAAGAAGCAGACTTGATTTTGCTTTCATCACCTCACATGGCTTTGGTTGTTGATCGCATTACAATGTAGAAAAACAAGTGGTTGTTAATATTATTTGCTATAACTGTTTTGGTTTCATCATCATCAACAGCCCATATGTGTCCCCACTGCAGGGGCTCAGGCCAACTCTCCTACAGTGAGTGTACGGGCCATAGTCCACGCGGGCCCAGTGCGGATTGGTAGACTTCACATTCACCTTTGAATTTGTTTTGGTTTAGTTATCGTTTAATTATAAGTACATCGAACTTCCGGTCAGTAGTTGTAAATAAAGTGTTCACCAGCCTTAACGCCTCATAAAATCACGATTAGCAAATATTTCTCATTGTCATGTCAACAGGTTGTTTTCTTAAGTCCCATCTACAGTGGGTTTGTACGTGGCCTCACCGTAAATGAAAAAGCAATAAATTAAAAGTAAGCAAACCCTGAGGCAGTTGCGGCTCTAGGAAATATTGGGTCAGTTCTTATTCTTGCCAAACCTGTTTTTGAGGGTGGCCATATTTTATTTATTTTAATTTTAAATAAGATATTTTTTTATAGAAGATTGGCAGCAATATCTACTTATGTAAAATGTCTTGCTGCCATCACTAATTCGCTTGCCCAACGTGATTATGGCCAATCACCGCATGGAAAATCCGCGGTGGCGATCTATGAGGCGGCTCAACAGTAGATTTACGCAGCCGATCATGATCGTGGCACCCTGAGCCTTGAAGCCGCCACTGCCTATTTTTATAATATTGGTAATGGTGCTATTGGTAATCTTATATCTAAGTTAGTCTGGATGTTGAGATCGCACCGTGTCCATCCTCGCCGGTGAGTATGATCTGTCCGTCGTGGTTGAGGGTGGCCTCAGCGACCGCGTTCAGGTCGACCGCCACCTCGCCTTCCAGCGCCTGCACCACGCCCCCGCCGCCCTCGCCGCTGTGGATCTACAACATTTACGAACGGTGACATCACCAATATTCTCACATCATTTTACATTATAACAAGTAAATGCGTTCAAAAAGAACTGGAAACCGACTTCAATTGCCCAAAAAGTCTACTTTTACTAAGGCAAATTTAAGATTTATATAGTTTTCTCATGGGTGCCGTTGTCAGAACTGGACCAATTCAAATGGGACCACACGGGAAGCACCACTTTTCAAATAAAAAAAGAATCATCCAAATCGGTTCACCCAGTCAAAAGTTCTGAGGTAACAAACAAAAAAAACCGTCGAATTGATAACCTCCGCCTTTTTTGAAGCCGGTTAAAAATAAAATAATACCTTGGACCAATTCGACTTTTTAATGCCCAGCTTAAACTGCTTAGCATACGCTGGGGCCGCTGGGGCAAAATACGTGTCTTTTGTAACATTATCACTTATGATTTAGAGTTGTATAGTACCACATGGGCAGAGCCGCGGGGCGACCTAAGCAATACATATAATAGTAAATAGGTTATAGTTTGAACACAATGTTGTCACGATGTTATCGAGGGGACACACTTGTCTAGTCTATTCACTGTCCTTGAAGTCATCTAAGTTGTAGAGTTCTGTCGTTAAGAGCTGGCGCAGATTTGGCGAGCGCAAAACATTTTTTAACATTATAAATACAATATTAATATTTCAAGTCAACTAATCGGAAACTACAAAAATTTAATTAAAGAAATATATATAAAAAAATTGATGCGAGCTAAAACATGCGCAACGGATAATGACTATGTATTAGAAAAAAATTCCTCATACCGCGCATCAAAGAAAACCCTTCGTCTACAAACTGTTATAAAGTTATAATTTATCGAACAAGGAGTCAAATAAAACCAGTGCCTAATATAAGCTCATGATAATACGAGTACGCAACAAAGATTCGTGTGCTATTACTGCTTCTCGAAATTATGTCTTGATTTCTAAGAGGATTTAGGTGTTGAATCAATAGCTTTCGCTGTGATTTCGTCAACTCAAGACCTCCTCAAGACAAGAACATTGCCAAAAGGCATTACGTGCGCAGCTTTATTTGGGAGCATATATGTAACATTTTGCAATCTTATCTGGTATATTGTTAACATCTGGACTTCGCAATCTAGGAACAGTTAGAACAGGTTGCTTTAACGTTCCTTGCTTCAAATGACTCTTTTTTCTTTAAGTTAATACTTAAGACCAATAAATTTTAAAACCCCGAAACCCGTGATAAGTGAATTTCCTAAAAATTGCAGCCGAGAATATACGAGCAATGATAAAGTTCTTATACAACATACATACTTGATCACAATGTGGTCAAAGATGGTCCGCGTTGGTTTAGCTTGTAGATGCCTATGCATACACTATCGATTTAAAGACATATTGCAACTAGATTTTTTTGCACCACACTTTGCACCGGAAACTTACATAGTCTGTAGCAGTGGGGGCGTGTTCCTTGCTGTTAACGAGTCAATGCGTATCTTTTTATTATTTGAATATCTTGTCAAGGTACAAAGATATAAATGGCCTTACAAAACAACTAAATGGCAGGGCCCAAATGGCAAAAGAAACCTGGGAAGACAGAAAAAGATATGGGCCGATGACATAATAAACATAGCAAGAAATAGTTTGATGAATAAGGCCAAAGACAGGGAAAGGTGGAAATGAATGGAGGAGGCTTGAGACAAGGAAATTGAAAAAATAATTATAATTAGATGTAGCTAGTTACGAAAGATGGTTACGAACGCGGACGAAGGGGTTTGTAAATGTTAAGTGGAAAATAAAGCTGAAAATTGTAATAATAAATAATCTTGTCTAGTAAATATTAACTCAATGACATTATAACATTCTAGGAACAAACTGGTAAGATGTAATAAATCTGAACTGTACCTTAAGTGGAATAAATAAAAATATTTTGAAAATGGTGCATGTCTAGTTATAGTAATATATCAGAAAGTTTCCTCACACTCACCACCTGCGCCGTGGTGCCATCCGGCAGCGTGATGATGGGGTTGTTTGGGTCAACCTGTATCAGCGACACCGTGCCGTCCGGGTTCGTGATGGTCTGCAGCACAGCCGGCGCATACTGAGACATCTGACACACACACACGGCTCGCGTCACGTCACAGAACATAGAAAGTAGAGCATATCTGCCGCTGGTATTTCACTAAAGTGGCGGTATAGCCAGTGTCTTCAAAAAAGATTTTCAAATTTATGTCAATTTGAAACAAAAAACATAAGGTTTCTGAGAGAACAAGAATATCTTCACTTCTCAAAAATATCAGAATAATTACACGTCTGAACACAAGGGTAGGCGGATCAGAACATCATTGCATGTTGTGTTGCCGTCGCCTCATCAACTTGAGGCATCTAGGTAAGCACGCATCCACCATGCGGCCTTATAGTCACTTAATACCAGGTGTAATGATGGCCAGATTACACCTATTGTTTATTAAAAATCGGTATATTAAAGAGATTTATCCGGAGCCTTAGAATAAGACCACCCAGTGTCCTGAAAACGACTAAGGGACAAAAGGCAGGGAGATGGGCAACAGCATCTACCTACATAACATCTTACTGCGATCACCCCAATCGACCTTCCAAGTGTAGTGATAATGATTGCCATTATCCCTCAGAGGCCATTATCCCTGAGAGGATTGAGACCCGTGGACTTATGCAGCTAATTATGAATGTAGAGCAGTGGCATAAGTCCATCTGACACCGATGCTGGCTGGTGTCTGTTTGCGTATCAAGTGTTCGTACATCGACGTCAGCGAGGGTCATCTGATCGATGCAGACTTGCTGTGCGGCGAGCGAGGACCCCGCCGGCTGGGGGGTGTTGTGAGCGCTGCGGGTGCTAGTGGCGGTGCTGCTACCGCCGCCGGGCGAGCCGTGAGACGACGGCATGCAAGCCGATATCTACTCAGTCATCATCACAATACACGAACGACGGAGAAGTGACCATTCACAAGTTACGGAGACGAACATTGTAACAGGTTTGCTCAAAAATATTTCATTCATCAATTTATACATAAAGACGAGTATTTTTTATTTAGACGAGAAAATTGAAATGAAAACGTAGATTGTATTTGTGTTACCAATTCCATTTGTGCGGCAATCCAGAGTCAAAGGCGTGAGTGAGAAAAAAATTAAATTTAGACATGTTACTAATAGACAGGGTACACAACACTTTAATCAAATTTACGGGGTTTGTTGAGCACGCTTCTATGTTATGTAACCGTTAATTATCAGTTAATATGAATCCCAATTGCAGCGCCATGATAGATCATTTTTAATATAACGGATATTATGCATATTGTCTATGAAAATAGTTTACAATAACTGTACGGTTTGTCAAGACTCACGGGCTGCGTGGGAGGTCCCTTATCGTCGTCCTCGGTGAACGCCGGCAGCAGGTCTTCGCGACCGTGGTACTTGTAACAATTGATGACTATCTGGCGCAGTGCGTGAGTCCACGACATCTGTAAATATTGAGGTCAAAATGTAGATTAGATTCCTCGTATGGAAGCGACGGGGCGAAGCACAAATATTCACATCACGTAGCTCGTCCATTGTCGTTTTACAGGACATATTTTGGAGTGTGCGCATGAGTTTATGCCGATTCCGCCATCGTCACTCAAAATAAGTTCAGAAGACTACTACTACTATTAATAATAACTACTACAATGGTCATAAAAACTCATAAACGCGTTTTCGTCTTTCCTTATTGAACAAAAGAAAAGGCGGGTCTAGCTAAAATCGCCACATGCAAGCAACTTGGTTTTGAAACTGGTCAGGCGGGAGCTATGTCGATATTACGTCCAAGCGGGTAGCCAGTAGGTCACGGAGGCGGTGTGGCATTAGATATGTCACTTGTGAAATACCTTTTGTTTTTCATCCTCTGTGCGCGCGTCCATGCGAACGTTCGCCCACGGCAGATCCTTGGGCCACCACGGCGGACGCGTGGATTCCCGACCCCAGCCAGGCTTGCCGCGCACTGCAACAAAAGAGCACACACGATATATGTTCATATGAATATTAATTTAAATCGTCTATACTAAGCACAATTTGAAAATTGACCGTTCTGCCTTATGTATTAGCAAGATATCAATTAGGTAAAGCAATTATGTTTAGTTGTTTTTGTTTCTTTTTTCGTATGGCTTTTATTCCTTCGTAGTTGTTATAATTTAATATCTAGGTAAAGGAGCCATTCCCTTCCGTCGTCGGTCAGCAGATTTAGCTCTTCTAACCCCCCTCCAAATCTTATCTTTAGGTAGTAATTAGGATAAAACAGCCAGCTTTTTGATCTTCTATAGGCTGTTTTAGTAGTGTGCGATCGAATGACACGACCTAATTACACCGTCAGAGTGAATAGGCTTCAAGGCAACCGTGAACCATCCTAGACCATATCGTATCAGATGTAAGATTTTGATCTTGGTGTTAATTTTGTCACCTTGGCGAGACATCATTTCATTTTTTAGTATAGACTAGGCCAGATTCAAACTGTAACCAAATTGGTAGCATACATGTATTCAAGGTGCTAGGATAAGATTTTCTTTACAAACAAAAATAATAAATTTATAAAAATTTAAAAGAAGTGAGACCTTTGTGTCTCTACCCGTTGGATTATGTCAATAGTTTGTATAATATATTTAACTCACCCATGGAGTACTTGAGCATGAGGGGTATGAAGGCTCTGAGCTGTGCTTGCGTCATCTTCTCTACTGGCGTTGGGATGCCGTCGATGATGAGTGGTGGGAGCTCGAAGAGCGAGGGGTCGTCGGCCGGCGGCGGCGGCGCCTGCCCGCCCCCGCCCACACCGAACTACAGTCACTCATGTACCAAACCACCGGACAACACGACACACCCACCGGAAACCGGTGGACACCGACCACTATACCACATTCCAGATAATAGTAAACTTTGTTTTCTTAATTACATTTATCTGTATAGGTCGCCCGCGGCCGACATAGTTTGGATGGAAAACTGATCTTATTTCAAAAGTTTGCCCAAAGAACACTTTCCTTCCCCTCAAAGGTAGAATTTCGAAAAATATTTCTAGCGGGACTCTAGGGTCATCAAAGGGTTCCAAATTTAAAGTTTCTAGGTCGCTGGGCGTTCGACTAGTTAAAGTCTAGTTAAAGTTTATACTAGTATATAAACTACTGATCTACGCCTACGCCGTCTTTCACTGGCAAAGTAGTAGATCTGATATTATTTAGCATTTATATTTTCTGGAATGTGATATATGAACTTCGGAAAAATTATTTTATCTAGAAATGAATTAGAATATTTGCAAACCTATGTGACACGCGCCGTGCGCGGC
Organism: Carcina quercana; assembly: GCA_910589575.2. Classification (NCBI taxonomy): domain Eukaryota; kingdom Metazoa; phylum Arthropoda; class Insecta; order Lepidoptera; family Depressariidae; genus Carcina; species Carcina quercana. The sequence continues at coordinate 14,449,105 of OU342427.1, forward strand.
GCATGTACAGGGATCTTTACTTTTATCATAGACAATTCGTTCTCTTTACACAACAGAGTAATTTCGAAACACATTACAGTAAAATTGGCTTATTATTTATCCAATATTTTATTCATAAAAAAGTAAAGAGCCAGAGTACTAATAATAATTAATAGGTTTGAGGAATTATTTGTAAATCACCATTTATATGATATAAAAGTAAAATTCTGAAAATAGATAAAAAATATGTGTATTTTAAAAACAAGTTTGAAAATAACAATATTTCAATCAAACAATAAGAAGTATTTTAATGGTTTTTCAGGATATTAAGATCTGTTTATGGTGTTGCAACTCAATACTTTCCGTATTATGATAAGAATAATTTTAATTTATCAGACTTTTCGCCAATATACGTTTTAATTTAATATAATTTAATAGAGCTGGCGCATCTTCGAATAAATTAAAACAAAAATTTATAAAAATGGTTTATTTTTTTCACAGTATTATTTACAGAGACAAGGTGACCTTGTAAGTATGAAATACCTATATCAGATGGTCTCGCTCTTCTACAACAAACTTAATATTAGGAAAAATGAGTAAAGTAAATATGATTTATTGCCCAAAACTACACCAGTGATTAATGCAACAACATACAGAACAACAACAGTCATCCAGAATTATTGATCAGCCAGCGCTTACAATAGGACTGTTATATTATTTTTAAAGAGACATATAAAACAAATGTATATTGTATAAGCCCTGACAAAGATTCTCATCACTATAAGGCCATGTTAACGAACAATAGCAGTATCATTTATCCAGCCAATTCCAATATTTATCTGTAGCTTCAGAATAGGTCTTGAAACTAACACATTTCACTCATTTATATTCCTCCAGGTACTTTATCACGTGACCACTTCAAAGAGGTGTTTCAAATTCGGCCTTCACTTGTACACTATTTAAAAAATATGTAAATCTAAAGGTGTATAGAAAAATACTTACATCACACAAAGTGACATCGTGAATGTATTTTTTTTTGACGCCATCTTTGTTTTCTAAGTTAAGTATTTCCTGTTTCGTGCGATTTTAATGTTTTTGTACAAATAGACTACACCAGAATATACAAAAACTAAAATTAAATCACTTATATTTGATAATGACCTTTTAAAATTACAAGTGTACAAGACCAAGCCGGGGCTCCATATATTCGCGGAACGTGTCATTTTGTTGTGAAGAATCTGTCATATACCTGTCTCTGTTTGTAGTACTGTGTCGGTTCTCACCTGTTGCGCGAGCGCATTCTCGAGCTCCTCCATGATCATGCAGCGCAGGTTGCGCACTACGTCCTCGAGAGGCTTGGCCCCAAACACGCGGTACGAAGTGTTGGGCTTCCCCGGCGTCGCAACTAGCACCACTGCCTGCTGGCCCACGCGCGTCGCAAACTCTTCTATCGTTTGCTATTGTAAAATAATACATAGTTTAGTTAGTTAGTCCCGTTACTAGATGGACTGCCGACCTAGTAAAGGTTGCGGGGAGTCGATGGAGGAGGCCTATGTCCAGCAGTGGACGTTTCCTCGCTCATGATGATGAGAGGCAACTATTGACAGAAACCTTGCTAGTGTGGGCCTGTCTGCCCTTAATCTTATACTGCGTAGTACGGACAAATTAACCTGAAAGACTAGCTTTTATAGTACCACCACTGATTTCAGCAAAGTAACTCTTTAATAGCTTACATGGTTGTTTAAGTCTCATTTTATTGGCTCTTATCCTTCTGGACATGGCACCCTTATATCCAATTGCATGTTACTTTATCTGTCTCTTGCCTCATATTGTATCTAATAATAATCATAAAGATTTATTTAACTTCTCCAACTTCCTAGTACTTACTAGTAGACCAGGCTCATATTTCATAGATGAATTTCAGGGGCCTATTTATTCTTCATTAAAATATTCCCACGTTATACTCTTTAGGGAAATTGGTTAACAATTTCAAGCTATATGTATGTATTACGTAAGTGGAATCGGAACACTGTGCGAGCTGTGAAATTTTTGCTGTTGCTGGAGGTCTGCAGTTCTAACGTTTGTCCAGTGTTTCAATAATAATAACTTAATAATAATCGCGCATGAACTTGTTAGCTGATAACTCACCCTCAACTTTCTGAGCAGTCTGTTCTGGTGCCGTTTCCTGACCGATGGATTGGTCTCGAAGGAATGCGGTCGCTTGCGCTTCTTTGATGACGCTATAGCGGCGGCAGCGGCCATGCCTACCGGACCTGGTGACGTAACATCTTGTTACATTCAGTGCCTTAGACACTTGGGATTATTGGAAGAGCGCACTTGGACTTAACCATCGGGTAACAAGTTCCCGTTTTGTTCGCTAATTTTTAAAATGTTTTTTTTCCTATCTTACAGCTAATCATTGTTTATTTCGCTTCCCGACCATCTATCTGGCTTATTAATATCACAGGGCTTATTTTTGTATTTGACATTCTAACTTTCATCATTAATTTAATAATAACACATCATTTGTTGAAATTAACAAATAACGAGTGATAACAATTAACACTCATTTAGAGTGTTAGTATTTTAGGGTTCCGTACCCAAAGGGTAAGAGCAATTCAATAATAAAGCTGTAAATTGCCTGAATAAAAATGAAATCTCAAATATCAGCGACCTGCGGCAGCGAGTTGTTTGGTGACCTCGTCGCTCATTGCGGTCTTGATCATGTCAGCGCCGTCGTCGTAGGTGGATCCGGCCGGCGAGGATGCGCAGTCATCTTCGTCATCCGAAGCGCCGCTCAGACCGCACCCGTCCACTTGCGACATGTTCTGTATTATAATGAACTATATCAATGTTCGCGGCTTCGCCCGCTGTGAAAACTTTTATTGCGTTTATGGGAGACTGGTACCCTGTAGGGCCTATCAGCAGCAGCAACTGGATAATTTAGATCACATTTCCATAATAAGAAATGTAAACTGCAAGAATGTATGGACACAGTGGTTTTGATGAACATATGGATATGGCGCCTATAAAAATCTATCAAAAGGTTGTAAAATTTCAACAAAACCAACTTTTGCTAACAGTTTTCATTATGTTCTTGAACTTTTAGCAAAGATTCAACAGATCAGTATGACTTCATCCCAAATAAGGTTGTGTAAAGTTATGATTTGAAAAAATATGTATAAATGTAGTTCTCATTTCATTGCTTATGCCACCACAGCATGAAACACATGACAGTGGTGAGACTAAGATATTGTCATATCTAATTGTCAAATTGTATACACATTTGACATTTAAATCCTACTAATATTATAAGTGTGAAAGTTTGGATGTTTAGATGTTTGGATGTTTGTGACGCTTTCACGGAAAAACTACTGAATGGATTTGAATGAAACTTTACAATAATATAGCTTATACATCAGAATAACATATAGGGTATAATTTCTAAAGACATATTGTGTAAATTGTCCAAAATCACACTTATAATATAAGTGGGATTACATGGGCAATTTTAGCATAACAAAAACGCGTTGCCTAGCAACCGACCATAGAATATGTAAATTCGTATATACAAACTTTTGCGTTTATAATATTGGTGTGAAAACTATTTGAATGTACTATGACAGATATTGAAATTTATTTTGTTTCTTTAAATTATTAGACTACGTAACAGAATAAAAACTGTTTTGTACCTTATGCTGTACAATAATTTGTCATAAACGCCACCTGTGCCTATCGAACAAGTAGAATACATCCTGAAGTACACGCGGACAAAGTCGCGGGCGGAAGCTAGTATGACATATATCTCTCTCACCGCTCTCATGAATCTCATGCTACACTAGCTGGAAGCTTATAAATTGTTAACTAGAATCGAGTGACGGAAGTAATGACATGAAATGATCTCATTTTAAATTCTATGTAATAGAAAAAATTACCGCATTAAGCTCTAACAGTAATAAACCGCACCTCCTCATTCATATCCATGTCATCAGTGCTGACGGCTGAGTTCATGATGTCAAAATCCTCAGGTTGGTCTTGTCCATTCGCGTCCAGTACCATTTGGTCACCGGACACGGTGTACAGGGTTAGTTTCGACAGCTTGACGTTTGTTTCACCCCTTTGACTAGAAACTTAGGACCTGTTGTGTAAAAATTAGAGAATCATTATCTTACTAAATTGTACTTTATCTCAACAAATGAGAAAGCAAATATAATGCACGGATGCAGCTAATTAATTAAGACTTCTTCATTATTTAGGAAATGTGTCTCTGTCTAAATGCACTAAAATTGAGTTTGTTCTGAATTAACTTCATGTTTAATAGTCATAAGTTCAAATTTTTTAAGATGTGTTTAAATGGATATCAGATTTTATTATTACCAGATTAAAACTATCTGATTTTTAATTCGAAAATGCAAATAATTTGAGTAGTGGGTCAGAAAAGATCCAAGTATTCAAGTAATTTTAATCATTTTCAACCTAAAAACCACCACAAGTCATATTCGAGATAACTTAAACTTTGGAGGTCATTGACCTTACACTTTAGTTCCATTGACCTTTTAGTCCTGAGATTTCAGCAAAAAAATCCAGCAATAGTGTCCCTTTTTGTGCACCCCAACCCAATGCAGGCTTAAATATATGCTCAAAGTTATGTTAAAAACCTGCTTTAATAGGTTTAGAGTGTTTTTGCATACCTTTTCACTACAATTATCTATAATAGTAGACACTCCACTGCCTTGTAATTAAATACATTTACAAACTAAATACAAATGTTGGAGTACAGTATACAGCTACTACGTAATGTTGATTTTTTCCCCTTATACATCCCAACTCAAAGCTTATTATTTATTCAACAGCAGGGATTTGATTGATTGCACAAATTATGTCTTTCGAGTTTTCTAGTAAACATACTCTATTCTTGGCACTTATACATTCATCAAGCAGCCATGATTATTCTAAACAAATTCTTCTCAATCAATAAATATATGCCTATCAGTTCACACCCATTATAATATATTTTGATTACTCATTTGAGTACTCATTCATTCAAGACTTTACATAAAGAGTAGGAAAACTGGAAACATTGATTAGAGCATTTCTGAAATGAAACTAGCTTGGTACATCTTCAATCACTATAAAATATTGTTAGGAACTTTCTATTAACATTCAAAAGTAAAAATAAAGTAAATTTTATGACATAAGGATAAAAGCTCATAGCTAAATCATATCATTTGCCACCCCATCTACTATGTACATTAGTACATAACAGACTTCTATTGTGTAGGCACCTAGCACTGGGCGAAAAATCAATACTTGAGCACCCTACAGTATTCGGCCTAGAAAGCGAAATATAGATTCGTCTAGTGACATACCGGGATTCACGCTTTCAGCCCCAATCATGACTGAAATGACTATCAATACTAAGCCAATTCCAATAAGAATCTTCTAGCTTGGAAAAAAGCATATCAGAGTTCAAGATAATGCTAAGTTGTCCAATGTAATGACGCATTTAGTATTGGCATATAGTTGTTTGGATGCAATGCACCATGGGTGGTCGCGGCCGCCAACTTCCGAGACAAATGACACAAACTCTTTTGCGGCGGCGTAAAGGATAAGTCCAAATGAATGGCCATCATGAAGGGGAGCAGCGCATTCGAGCAGGCCCAGATAGCATAGAAAGACTACGGCTGCGTACGCACCTGCGTGATTTGTAACTCATCCTGCGGTCTTATTGGAAGCCCTCGCGAACTCGCTGTGATGTAACCGTTTCAAAACAACACTTTTCAATACTTTTTCACTCAACCAAACACTGAATTTATAAAATTCACGGAGGACACAAGAGACCCCGAAAAACGCGAATCCTCCATTATTATCGATCGGCAAATCCGATACGAGAATCGTATGAACTTCACTTTGCGGGGCGCCATTTTGTACGAGTCTGCGCGGTGTGATTTTCGCATGGAAAGGGAAATCGCCCCTCTGCCTGCGGGGGGACCGGATTTCTACTTCTGTAAGTACAAAAACTCATGTAATTTGCTATATACTCACCAACTTCGCACGTCTTATATTATTCAGGGTTTTGTTTGAAGCCCCATGCACTGGGCGTTGAGGAAAACTTCCAAGTTTATTTTCGAAAACATTTGATCACGTCATCCAGTGCTGCCATCTTCACCAGTTTTATTGAACTACTCTTTGACATTACGTTGTAAACATTTCTGTTTCTTTGTGGATTATAGTTTTTATTTCCCTGAAAAGTCTGTGTAAACCGTACCTACATTGAATGTATCACATTTGACCTCTATATTGACCGAAAGCATTTCTAACTTGTATATCTTTATCCTTGTAAATTATTTTATAAACATTGTCTTGCTGAAGAACTGTATTGCTTGAAGTAAGTTACTTTTCTTAGTTTACATGCTTTCGCTGTATCTGCCTGAAATCTATATTTAAAGTACCTTTAAAATGGTTCCTTCGTTTTTATTTACAATTATATCATTTTACTGTTGCATGAAATACTCATAACCTTGTCGTATTTCAAGAGTTTCACTAAGGTTTCACCAAAGAGTACATTGTACATTTGTACAATGGTTTTACATAGGTTTCAGGTGTCTGGTGCATCATGACTATATTCTTTGATCATGACTGATCATGTCTCTCAATTTGTCAGTGTAGCAATATTTTTAACTCGCAAATTATTTTCTGTCTACAAATATATATAATTAGGTATTTTGTATTGGTTCCCACACACGATTTTGCTGGATAATTAATTAGAATCATGATCAATCATGATGATCATATCTCTATTCCAAAAGTAATTATCAATGAAATTTTATGTTGACAACTCCTGCTGACAACTAATCATCATTCTAAAATGTTAATATTGCAATCCATCGCAAACCACTTACATGAAATGTCAAATCCAATTCAATTGCATTATCATAAAATAAGATACATTATGATACTTTGATTCAGGAAATAAGATGTAACAATTATTTCACTCACACACCTATATAAAATCTAATTTCGAAATATTAGTAGCTTAAGTATGAGTGTTAATAACTTAATATGAAGTGCTTCTATATTATTTCTATTTGTAAAATTGTTCAATGAAACTCCATCATTGGTTGTCTCTACTGAATCCAAGGAAAAATAAAACTATTTATAAAATAGTTACAATCTCTTATTTAATATTGCATAACTATATTAATTATCTATGCGACATAGTATAAATGACTAAATTTAATTAATTTATTATAAAATAATAATAAAAATCACATGTAAGTTGTTTCTCATCGTGGTCTTTTCTGCTCGTTGGATTCATCTGATGATGCTGAAACAATAATAAAGAATTGAATCTTTTATAATGATCAAGTGAATGGCAAGTTAGAGGAGCAACAGTAGTAAAAAATCAACAGCTCTCCTATTTGAAGAAAAATATATTTGTAAGTTTGTTTTTATATGTGTGCAAATAATATGCATATATCTTACAAAAACTTGTGAACTAAAAATGTAAAAACCTTAACATAACATTCTTTCTTAAGTAATTCATTTTATTGCCAAAATTCATACCCATTTAGTTGCAGCACTTGTTGGTCATTTACCATAACTATTCGATATCTTTAGTAGTTGCTGAGATAATCCACCATGGCAGAAGACAGACAAAAATAATTATTTTGTCACTTATCAGTTAAAATAAATGCAAAAATGAAATTTTAGTATTTTTCTATTACGTCTTTACATTATTCCATTTTTTAAAATAATGTACAAGTGCAGGCTGTTTTTTCGAATGGACTTGATGTGGTTGCTCCTGTGACGTCTACAGCTTCACCCGGACAATGGCGAGCGCGGAAAACGCTCAGGCGGTTAAATTATTGCTAGTAATTGTCCTAAGAGAGCCCGCTTGGGTTCGCTTGCCTTGGCTTAGGGCGTTGCTTTTGTGATGAAGATATCTGAGAACATCGTCCCGGAATGTGCCGATAGTTGCCATAAGCGCCAGGATTATTGCTCTTCGAGGGGCAGGTGTGTCTTTTCCATTTCCGCCGGTGGAGATGGTGTATCTGTACAGTGTAGTTTTGGGGACGGATTGGTAGCGAGTGCAGGCCGGATTTTAAACACGCTTTTAATTTTACCGTAAGTCCTGTGGCACGCCTTCCCCCGCCAGCCGGGCTCGCACACGCACGCGCCGGCGACGCACGCGCCGTGCCGACAGACGCGCGGACACTCTCCCCCGCGACGACCCACCTCGCAGTGGTTTCCGCCGAGACCAGCGGGACAACGGCACTTGTTCACGCCTTTACACCGACCGCCGTTCAGGCACGGTATCACGCATTTAGCTGAGGATTATTAGTGAAGAGTTTAGATTAGTAGTGACAGGTTGAGGAATGTTTCAGTGTCCAATAATTTAATAATTAATCGCTTCGTCTCCATGGACTGTCAAAAAATATCAAACAGGGTTCTCCTGTCATTTCCCGAAAATAAAATGTGTCAATTCAAAACATTATATCTGTATGAAATTAAGGCTTCGGGAGTGAGTACGCTTCGATCCGTCGGTCCATTAGGTCATGTGAAGGCAATATACAACCCCGATAATAAATAAACGACCTGTGACGTTGAATTCGGATAAATTTAACTCCTTGGGATATAGTTTTGAAAAATAGCTTTTCTACCTGGAGACCAAGTTTAGTGATCATGCAAGGTCAATGTTAGACATAGCCCTTCTCCTAAGGCCCTAATTAACTCGTTTCTCAGATTCGCGAGAGATGTTGGCATTTAAAAAAGTTGGTAGTTTACCCCTTCCGCGTCGCCGAAGACACGCGATATTTAAATTTTCTAGAAATCAGAATTTTTCATTTAGACAGGCTAGTAGGCTGTTTGGATGAATAACATTGACTACTTAATAACTGAAAATAAATATTGAGAGACAACTCACAGAACTCGCATCTCAGCCCGTAATACCCCTTCGGACATTCGCACGTGTCCTTCTGAATGCACTTCCCTCCATTGAGACATTTCTGCGAACATATACCTGAAACAAACACACCTCTTTACAGAAACCTTCGCGGTAGTGAGCAGCGTATTTTAATCGAGATGTCCGGTGTTGCCACGAGGATGATACGAAAGCCGAGACTCTTGTATCAGGTCAGGAGAGCTCATGCGACTGCTTGGAAGAAAAACCCAAATGTCAGTTGGTTTCTAATTAATTATTCTAGTAGTAGGACGAAGTCCGCATTGTATACAACTCAGCTTTCAAACTGTGTTGCTCTTTTACTATCATTTAGCTCTTTGTCGTTTTTCAAATGTACATTAACAAAATGTTAGGCAGAAAATGTGGATAATAGCTGATAAGTTTGCCAAGCTCAAATGGGTCATCATAATCGTTTGCGTGTCCCTCATAGGTCGACATCTTTCTGTGAGGGGTAGTTGCAATCGCAACCAGGCATAGCAGTTGGATTGGTGATCGCAATAAGATTTCGTTGATACACAGGCAGGTGCTGCTGTCCATCTCTTTACGCCCACGGTGGTCCTATTTTAAAGCCGAGACCACACATCTTCATCTTATCGTGAATGTTACGACGTCGATGACCGACCTCAAACCCTAGTGTCAGAGTTGTTGATCCGCCATACTCCTCTGAGATGGCTCATGTAACAACCTCTTAACGTGCCTTCCAAAGCACGGAATTACCTTACTTTTCAGACAATCAGGATCAGATGAATGAGGCTTGTAATGACCTAACCAATCTGGGGAAAGTCTTACAATGGTGCAGAATGTTTCTTGAGAGGTGAGCCAATATTATAACGGATTGGGTGCCAGTCGATCGTGATCGTAAAAGCAGTAGATGTCGTTACCAGCTGGAGGATTTCCAGAGTAGCTGGGCAGCCTGTTAAAATCGGGAGTTTAACACCAAAAAATAATCGCCAACAGCTTGACGAGATCATCCGTGTGGACCATGCCGGTGAGCTCGGCGCGGACCGCATCTATGCTGGGCAGTACGCTGTCCTCGGGAACACGGCGGAGGGCCCAACCATCCAGCACATGTGGGACCAGGAGAAGAAGCATCGGGAGGCGTTCGAGAAGCTCATCAACGAGTACAGAGTCAGGCCCACCGTGATGACGCCCGTCTGGAACGTGGCAGGATTCGTGCTCGGTGCCGGTCAGTATTTACTTGCACATTAAAATTGATTATCAATTGACCACAATCTCGCCGGATTGTATGACGTTTTGTTTTGTTGGTAAGCTACGTATAAATAAGTGGAAGACAAGAAGAAGAAGGAAACATGTCAAATAACAAGTGAATGAAAAGCAAATTTTAAAAACCCGGCTGCGTAATTTTTTTAATTTTTCATGATTTTGATATATCCAGTGTCACTGTCACAGTAAATATGAATCTTAACGACACCTCTCAAGCTAAAATCCATCGAGTCGTTCAGGCCGCAGAGTGTGCCAAACAATTATACATAAATTTCCACAGTCGGGTAAAATCTACATGGCCATGGATCCGAAGTACCTAAGTTCCATCTCCACACTACTCCCACTGCAACTTCTGTGTAGAAAAAATCAACAGTGGAACTAAAAACAAACCTACTGAAGGTAGAACCGTCCCAGAAGATATGACTCTACGGAAACCTTGTTCCCCTCACTAGCTCGAGGCTTCTGGGTGAGCACGCTTTCCATCTGATTAGATGGAAAGCCTTGTTAATATTTACCATCAGGTGAGATGAAGGCCAAGTGCAAACCCATCCCATTATACGTAAAAATAACAATCAAGGTAGATATTTATTTCAGTTCTAACTATTAACGAATTTGACTCGGAAATTAAAAACTTTCTATCATTGTATTTCTAGGCACAGCATTGCTTGGGAAGGAAGCAGCTATGGCATGCACAGTGGCTGTAGAAACCGTAATAGTGGAGCACTATAACGACCAACTACGAACCCTGATGAACGATCCCAACGTAGACCAGAATATCCTGTCAGCCATCACCAAGTTTCGAGACGAGGAGCAGGAACACCACGACACCGGGATAAACCACGGAGCTGAACAAGCACCGTTCTATAAAGCCCTTACTGAAGTCATCAAGACTGGCTGCAAGATGGCCATAGCCGTATCGAAAAGGGTCTAGATAAATTAATGTAAATAGAGTTTTAAGGATTGAGAAATAGTGAGCTGTTTATGAAATAAACTAATTAAATTGTACTCTTATGTTGTCTGATTGTTATGTCAGCCAGTGTTTTAAGAAGTCACTCACGATACGATTTGTATACAATTAGTAACTTCGACATTCAAAGCAACCAAAGTAGTAGTAGATATGAAAGTATTTTTTGAATTATAGTCATATTTTTGCAACATTTTTGTTTGTTTTATTTAAGTGATGCTACACAATGGGAAATCATAGGAGACTTCGAATATAACGCCAATTCCATCTGTTTGATTGATAGGAAATATATTCAGAGGAAAACATGTAAAAGTTGAAAAGTTGGTCTTTGACGTAAAGAAATTCATTTAATTGTCCAAGCGTCTTAACTCAATAAAACTTGACGTATAATACGTACCTCCCTCGCAGTTCCTCCCCTGATACCCCGGCGGGCACGAGCAGACCCCAGGTGCGGTGCAGTTCCCCCCGTTCATACATGCGGGGTAACATAGGGCCGTGCGACAGTGTTGTCCCATGTACCCTTCCGGGCACTGACATATTTTCTCATGGTTACACCATCCCTGATTCGCACATTTTTTGTCACACTCCGGGTCTGGACCTGTGAGATAATTGTAGACATAATTTCGCCTAAAATATAACGTATACAGTACAGATAAAGTAAATCTTTATTTAAAATAACTTGCCAATTTAACACAGACTGTGAATTAAATAAAATTTGTGTCTTCTAATTTTTTGAGCCATATTATATGACTATTTGAGGAATGATGTTTCCTATGTTTATAAAATAGTTTAAAATATTTTCGACGAGTGAAATAAAACAGCTGACTTTATATATGAACCCTCTTCGTTTTGAGGCTTTTGTTTTAAAAACCCTCTAAAATGGGGTATAATTTATTTTGTTACAAAATTTTATGTAAAGATGAAGCAAGCGTACCAACCTAAAAACGCAAATGCTGTGAGCAGAGGCACCGTGAGTTGAGCCAATCAGCGTACTCGGCGAAAAGGCGCCCGGAAATAAATGCATTCATGTTAATATAGTTGCTAGACTGTACCCCGCAGGCTTGCCAACACGCGCACAGACTCAAAATATAGACCAGGGTCGATAATTTTTTGCAGAATTTTTTCTTCTTCATATATTCAAAGGCTTCAACCCTGGTCTAATAGGGTTACATGGGTAATCAACTGAATGAGTATGGCGAACGACACAGTAATTGATACTTTATAATTTGTGCTTTATTATTATTCAAATATTTATAAAATTGGGAAAATCGAAACTATAAAGAAATGTATTAAAAGAGAATATAAAGGTTGGAGGTTAGTTTCATAATAAAAGAAAATTTTGTGTTTACAGGCATATTTACCACAAAGAGATAATTTTCATAAATCACGGAAAGGTTACGTGTGAAATGAATTAATTAAACTTCAACTCATTTGTTCGCGATAAATTGTTATGTCTCCAGTCAGTATTGTGGCGCGAAAACATAGAATTCTTCTTAAAAAACATCAAAAATAACAATGAGTAATAAAAAGCCAATTGCTGCATTGTTCGAGCCGTACATTTATGAACACAAACATTTTATGATGGAACGATGGAGCTGGCAGCTCATACCGACTACCCATAAATGTATTATTAGTAGCGTAAGCAAACAATTTGAGCTGAAAATAGATGAAATGCAATGTTTAGTTCTATGAAACATCCGAGCGATGTACCGAACACTCGTCACTGAATCTCTCTGGTAATTTCAAAGCATGATTCAAAATAAATTAATAAGCTAATGAGGTTTTCTGGTAATTTTTTAAGAGTCTATAGGAATTGAAGTACTGTTATTCTCTTATAGATTCTCGGGATAACTAATTAAAGCAAGACGCCTGTTACTGTGAAGTTTGTATTGTTTTAATTACGAATTCGAATATATATTTACCTATATAACTTTGTCGTACTCGTAAACAGTGACTTAGTCCGTAATGGTTAACGGGATCCCGCTATTCCCGCTCCATCAAAGTTTCATACTAAATTTCTGTTGTCATAATCTTTTAAAATCTGGCTTTGTGCCTATATAAAAATAGGATATCAGATTATGATATCGCGAAATGAGTATCATTAAAATAAAACTTCACAGTGAATCACAATTTTAATTTTAAACACATTCTTTCGATTATTGTTCAAAGCGCCATCTATGAACCATTAGTTGCGTAACTATAAAGTTGTAAATTAATGATATTTCGCGAAACAATTATTTCATTTCCTATTTTTAGGTAATTACTTATCAAAGCAATCTATTCTATTTCAAAAGATTATGGCAACAGAAATTTTATATGGAAGCATTCGGAGAGGGATCCCGTTAATGTAAAATTGTAACAAATCTGTTCTAAAACTTTGTGCAAATAAAAACAATTTAAATATTATTTAATTCTAGTACTATTATTACAAGTAGATGTTTACGTTTTTATGACCTTATTTAAAAAAATTGTCATTAAGTGTTATACAGGGGTAAAGATACAGCTGCTACAAAACCGTACAAAACAAATACGTATGTAATTAGTATGATTTAAAGCAAATATTCCGTTAATAAAAGTTTAAAAAAACGTGTTAAAAACGACAATCACAACACAAACTTGACAATCACAGGCGTTTTAGTGTTAAAAATGCGTTGGCGATACAATACCTGTCCTTTCTAAATACACACCTCTCTGTGCGCATTCCTTCTTTAAGTTAAACCTCAGAGGGGTGCCTTTCAAAGGTATTCCTCTGCCGTTCTTTAACACTAGGCCTATCTCTAATGTGGCCACGCCGCTGTTGTTACCGACGCACGGCAAAAATATACTGAACTCTGTGAACAATTACAGTACAAGATATCACAATAATATATCAGAAAAATCGAAACACCTTGCAAGTTTATGTTTTGTAAGGGTTATCAGAAAAACCTATGAAAATTTAATTTGAATTTAGAACATTAACATTAGGATTCGAAAACCTCATATTATTCACTATTAATCGACATTCAAGCGTCGGTGGCGCAGTGGAAAAGGAGCGGACTCTCAATCTGAGGTTCTGGGTTCGAATCCAGCCGTGTACCTATGAGTTGTTTTTCAATTCAAGTACATTATCCGATTGCTTAACGGTGAAGGAAAACATCGTGAGGAAACCTGCATGCCTTGAACAGGCATGTGAAGTCCGCCAATCCGCACTGGGCCCGCGTGGTGGACTACGGCCCATACACTCTCTGTATGAGGGTAGGCCTGAGCCCCTGCAGTGGGGACGTATATAGGCTGTTGATGAATCGACATTTGACATATATTCCTAAATATACACATTTTTCTGATATTCCTTACAAAACATAAACTTTCAAGGTGTTTCGATTTTTCTGATGAGAAGTATATTACTAGTGGCTTTGTGAGCTATATACCTCGCGAGCATATCACTCACTCACACATAGCACTCATGTGGGGGCAAACCACAGAGCCAGTCAGTTCTTTTTAAATATCGACAAAATTGAGGCATACATAACACTTAGTATAGATTTATCGCTAAGATGTAGTTGCGCCAGCTAGAACGTATTAATTGGTTTTAGCCCTATTAGTTTTGTGATGCGAAGATGTGATTAGTTTTGTAAATATATTTGTCCTTAGTGAATTGCACACCAGTGCTATTGAAATTGCTGTTTATGAACAGACATATCAGCGGATATAGAAAAACTGTCTCACCGGCAACCATTCACCCAAACCAAGAATTTGAGATATGTCGCACTGGGGATTCGAACATATTGCAAGACTAGGTATACGGGAGGCGTGTGGTTTTGTTTTGAATCGTAAAGCTTACCTTTAGACAGCTTAGGCACCCTTCCCTGGGTTTTGATGGACAGCACAGGTGGTTGCAGTATCTTAGGGTCGGACGACGTCAAAGTGTCGAAATGGTAATAATATCTCTTCTTTGACCTCCACGTGAAGTTGACGTATCCCACTTCTGACGGTATGATGGGCAACTTGTGAGAGAAGTTGGGGTCCAGTATGTACGGCGATATGTGACCGTTCAATATGGCGAACACTTGCATTGATATACCTGAAATTTAAATAAATAAATATCGTGAGTATAGTGTTGTCGAATTTTGAGAATAAATTGGTGCAAACTCGTAAAAAAAGAAAGTACTCATATGAGACACGTCTACTGCCGGACATAGGCCTCCTCCATGGTATGCCACATTGACTGATCCCGAGACACTTGCATACAGCGACTCCCCCCGGTCGTCGGTCCATCTAGTAAGGGTAGTTTTTATTGTACCATCGAGATGGTCTGATGCTGGAGACCGAAGGCGGCCCGGCCTGAACTAAACCCGTCGTATTTTGATCGTTTGATTATTCTGGACACAAAGTGTAATCTTGCTTGCGAGGTGCCCAGGGTCTGATGTTGCCAATTACTCCTGAACTTACACTTAATAGACCCATCGTGTTTGGGCTCGTTTGATTATTCTGTACAAACAAAGACGCTCAATAGGAAAGCTTTAAAACACGTTAACGCGTTCAATAAGAGCTAGAAACCGACGTCAACTGCCCTAAAAGTCTACAGCAAATTTAAGCCTTATATGGTTTTCTCATGGATGACATTGTCAGAACTAGACCAAATGGATCAACGCGGGAAGCACTAGCTTTCAAAAAAAGAATCATCAAATTCGGTTCACCCAGTCAAAAGTTCTGAGGTAACAAAAAAAACATATCCGTCGTATTGGCAATCTCCTCCTTTTTTTGAAATCGGTTGAAAATGTGTAAATGTGTTAAATAATTCATGGTCGTACCAAGACGTGTGTGATTCCGACTCACACTTGGTCAGTTTATCTAAGTATGTGTGTTTCCGAAACAGTAAAATAAGTATCTCAAAATCATACTGAATATGATTGGCTTGGTGTAAGTAAACGATACTGACCACTGAACATTCGTACTTGTCGCTCGTCGATCCAGAGCGATATATCCGAAGGCGGTCTGGAGTCCAAGTCCTTGTAGTCGCGGCGACCGGCGCGGGCGCCGAGTGTCAGCGACATCGCCAGCGCCATCCCGGCGCACAGACGCGCTCCCATCGATGCCGATCGCCACATGCTGAATCATATTTGAAAACAAAAACCACACATGTATTACAGTCATTACACATGCTTGCGACAGTATCACGATGAATTGGCATGTCTTTAATCTTCTAAATAAATAAAATAAAGTCGGGTTAGTTACAGCATTCATAACTCGAGAACGACTGAACCGATTGTTATGATGTTGGATTTTTTGAATTTATCTACGCTCGGAATAGCAGAATAACTAACAAAAATTCATTTTCTCATACATTCTCGACTTCACTGAAATTTAACAGAAATTCAGAATGGCTTGTTTTGTAGAGTGAAAAATGAAAATGAAAAAATATTTATTTTCTTGTATATGATTACCTTAACCAGTTTTTGGGACACTCCTTTTAAGTTTTTTAAAAAACTTGTATTAGGAGGCCCCGCTCTTCCGCTAGTTTTTGAAGTTATACAAATACTAATACTAGAGGGATAGTTAAAAGGCAAAGGTAGTTGCCATGGGTTAAATCCTTGGACGAAGGGTCAATCCTAAAGTCCGCGAAGCCGCGGGCAGAATCTAGAAAGTTGATAAATTTAAAAATATGATAACTAGAGTCCGGACTACATTATATAGGATCGGAATGTTCACCATCAGCTCCATAAGTTCTAAACAAGGTCACCGACATAGCTAGATGAGTCAGTGAGCTTCAGGTCAGCTTCAGCGGCAATGAGCAGCCTACATCGCTCGAAGAAAGATACCCGATGAGATGTGTGAAAGTTATCGAGCGGCGACCACATAGCCGGAAAACGTGTATCGGGGCCGTCCATCTAGAAGATGGACGGCCTAGTAAAGGTTACGGGGAGTCGCTGCATGCAAGTGGCTCGGGACCGGTCAAAGTCGCATACTATGGAGGAGACATATGTCCAGCAGTGGACGTTTCCCGTCTCATGATGATGACCCTCTCTCTATGACAAGAATATTTCCATTCAAGTCAATGTTACACTCTAATTCAAAATTTAAAAAAAGAATTTGTTATCTACAAAAAAAAACTTGATAATTAACTTAATATCTGTATTCCATTACTTTCTATATCAACACCTCAATCCCAATCGTAAAATAGCCGTGTAACAGGCGTTTAATTTGTTTGTCGACCGTATACCATAATACAAACCAAGAAGGAAAAAATACAACAAAATTATCACAGTTAACATAATTGATTGGGACCGTTTGGGACGTGCTCCCACAAAAGCACCATCGTGAGAAACGCCCGGAGACCATACATATATAAAAAAACAGACAACTTCATTAAATATCCCCTGTCAAAAGTAATGTCTACCACTTTTTTTAACGCTCCCGATGTCAAATTATACTTACAAAAGGTGTTAACAAAAAAAATACTAGTATCGTTCTATGATTAGGGATGCTCAACCATTTTCGTCTATGATTCCGATTATAAAATAAAGAAATATTTGGGGCGTATAAAAAAGTGGTACATGATGACTCTACCCGTCAGCTTTTTCCGATTGATATAGAACTTTTATAGCTTAGGCATTAAAGTTAATGTTTCAGATTTTAGTAATTTGATGTAGTGCCGTGTATATTTACCCTACAAAATAAGAGTGTGAAATAATTAGCCTGTTTTCTCTATCAGGATTGACAGAGCCGCAAACA
Source organism: Carcina quercana (assembly GCA_910589575.2). NCBI lineage: Eukaryota > Metazoa > Arthropoda > Insecta > Lepidoptera > Depressariidae > Carcina > Carcina quercana. The sequence goes on from OU342427.1 coordinate 14,466,945, forward strand.
TAGGTAAATGCCTCTAGCGGCCACTATTCCACGTAAACTATCAAAATTGCATAAAAATCACCAAATATCGAATGTGACTTGAGATAATAGAACTTAAAAAAATAGACACAGGTTTTATTTCACACATATCTCTACATTTAATAAACGTAACAGAACGACGCAAGCGCAACTGTGCTAAAAAATGGATTCTGACATTTTTATTTTATTTATTTTACAATTTTTGGGAAGACTAACAGTTTATAGTATATAAATAAATAATGAATCTTATGAGTAGCTATAAACTAATAATAAGTCTCCACATGTATAAATCTATAAATCTTATTTGACAACAACAACATTATCAAAGTTAGAGGTCAAAAAATATTTACGTTTTTCAGGCGCCAACTCCTCCACGTGTACCTACGATTGAGATTTGTTTTATTTCGTAATTGATTTATTTAACTCTACCACTAATATTTACATTATGATAGCCTCAAATTAGCGATACATGAACTAGTGCAAGCGGAACGATAAGATTAATATGTTTAATCGAACTGTTACGTTTTTTTGGGTTCCATAGTGGAATAAGAAATTGAGCTTGTTCCATAGGTTCTCTGCACATTCAAATTTCAGTTTTTGCAATATATGATTGACTGTCTTCGCAACAACAATTACATAAACAATATATGAATAATGTGTTTGGATATTAAATCGTCAAGAACAAATATACGAGGTTTTGAAATATTTGTTAAAATTGATATTACTTAAATTCGCCTTACCTACTCAGCAATCGTTCTGCGAATACAGCTCTACTCAAACAAATCTTTCTTATAAATAAACGCGTCAATTTACACTTATAGTTGATTTAGTTAACCACAATGACATCAGCGAAACCCGCAAAACCCTGATCCACGCGAAATAGTTCCTAAAGATGAACTGAAAGGAAAATGTTGGCGCGGTATGCATCGTAGCTTGAAAGTAGGGGAATTGAACGTGTTGATTGATTTAGTCACTTTAGGAAAATGGATCTTTTCATGCATATGTATTCGGAACAAAATATTTCCTAAAGACGTAAATCACACCTTCTGAAGTTACAATGGTGACTGGTTCACTCTAGTTTATCCTACTATATCCATTCACCTAACATTGACAATGAAATTGTGATGGTTGAATTCAACATTCAACTCTACTTATTTGACTCTTGTACCGTATGCCTCCGTAATGTCTTGTTTACAAATTTTGCGTTTTGTTTTATTACATATTGTTAGTTTCCACGTATGTATATATCGTACTTACACAACTTTCAGGTTGCGTAATTCTTAAACGGAGTTTATGGGTGTGAAAATAGTGAAACATCAACTTGATTTTGATAGGTCTGTTTAGTGATTACTTGCTCAGTTGCTACTGCTATTCATGTGACATGTCAAGTTGTACACTGTCAACGTGGTCATGGTCCGTCTGACAGGTTGGTTGCGGCTTTTTCGAAACTTCTCAATATTACGTAGTACCTATAATAAATCTTCTTTGCTTCTCAATCTCTCTGTATTCGTGGCATGGAGTGTAATTTCATATAATTAAATTAATACATAAAATAAACACATAACCTAGCCTATAACCAGCCGTTGGGATCCTTCGAAAGTATAATACTTATCAGATACGCGTGAAAACATAACGAATCTTTGCTGTTGCACAGTCGAGTAATAAACCCGAAACGAAAACTCATGTTGCTCATGTTTGCACTGAGTTGGTGCGTCTGCGCATCCTGCGATAGATAACGGATGTGCGAATGACCGCTGATTCGCGAAATCACAGCACCCGTGTAATTACATCAATTTAAAATTTAGAATATATGAATGCAATTGTATTATTAACAATCAGCTTGCATCTCACTTGATGTTATGTGACGGTAAGAGTTGATAGAGTTATAATTGAGATAGGAGCTCGGTCAGCGCTTAACAATACTGTGAATATAGAGATTCCCCATAGAATGTGGCTTATGGAGAATGAGCGACTGACAATATTACTTTTCATATCAGGTCGGAGTACAACTAATACAGTTCTGATTGTAATGTTATTACAAAATTACAAAGATTATTAGTTATCTGACATACAATATGTCCATTTAGAAAATTCGTACAAAATTAGTATAGATGCATATTATGCCAATTGCTGGAAATGATAATGGTCAGGCATGAATTACGGACTTTGCAAGAAGATATGTTCCATTATAATCAAGTCAGGTTACAAAAACATAATGTAACATATTTTGATATTTGCAAACTAAATCCTTTATGGTACTTCCAGCTGATCTATAAGAAGGCAAGAAGCAGGATCTCACAGCATAAAATAAATAAATAAACAATAAATTTAATTATTATGACTGGAACATGTTTTTATCATTTTTGACAATTTTGTAAATTTTCCTCTTTAGTCCCACCAACATGCACTGCCTTTAACTATGAGCCAGTCTGAGTAGCTCTAGATGTTCTACCATTAGCAGCGGATACGGCCTGGCCCCTTTCCACTGCAAGGGAATGCAAGGGCTGTCACATCAGCAGCATTTACCGTTCCTATCGATGACCCAGAGCTCTTAGATATACGCCGCGGATGGCCTCGGGGGCTAAGGGTTTGGGTAATAATCTTAGATATAGCTGACACATAACATTGGTTATTAAATTTTTTTGCATTTTAGTTTAAAAAATAGTTGATATTTTTCTTATTTCATACATTTTCGACCACTAATTTCAATAATATTAAATTATTAAATAGCTCGGCATTATGTAGAATTCCTGAATTCCGTATATGCCAAACGGTGCCGTACTCACGTACCCACCTAATAAATGAAATATAATCGTTAACCGTGTGTGCAACTTTAAGTTTACCGTATGTGCCGAAGGTGTGTCACCCCTGCGGTGCACTTGTTAACTTAACCAGCGTCTGCGATGCGATCCCGCTCGAGAACAGGTAACTCAGTAAAAGGTAAAAAACCCGAGGTCCGCTCCGCTCCTGTCCGCGACACCGGGTAAAAGGGACTGCACACTGACCGTCAACCTATCTAAGCTCAGACTGTGTCGGTTCTCCAATTGTTTCGGCAAACACTACTGTATAATCCTTTGTAATTTTATTGCATTAAAATTTTTACAGTGTTATGAGTATCTGTGTAAAATTATTAAGTATATATTTGTTAATTCATCTGAATATAATTTGTTTGAATTAATGATTTTATGAATTAATAGGCTAAATTAAGTATCCATTTTAAATTCTATTACAATGCATTAAAATCCATCTTCAAGCCGTAGTTAACTTTACAATACAGCTAAATAAGTAAGACATAGTGAATGGTCCTCGATGCAGAAATTTCTAACGTTAAAACATATCGATAAAACTAGAAATTCCGTAGCTTCATTGACTTGACGCTTCAGGGTGACAGCACTTCCACGCTAAGATATCATACTCACTCAACAATCAGGCGATACGAAGGTCAAGTATAATAGCGAATGTGTGTGTGTGTGTGTGTGTGTGTGTCTATGTCCAGCTGTGGATGTTTCCTGCCTGATGATCAATAGCGAAAGTGAGTTTGATTGTTTGTTTGTCCTTTATTCCCATCGTAACGGAAGGTCAGAGTGACTGTTTTTTGTATAGGGATAGTTGAAGGGTCAGACAAAACATCGGCTATTTATCCCAATCCAATACAAAATTCAGTATCAAATTCGCTACAGTAATTCATTAAGTACAACAGAATAATTTTATTGAAACTCACCAAAGAATGCTGAATTTTATTAAAAATTAAATAATATCTCGTTAATCCGGGACGGGATAACTTACCTTGCATATTCAAGTCACTGATAAGAATGTAGATTATGGCATGCACAATGCAACCATTCGTCTTGAGATAGCATTTTCTCACCATTCAAATATTACATAGCCTTCCGATTGGCTACAATGTCACCGAATATGACGATGTGGTCTAGGATATAGTAGAAGTAGAAATAGACTATCGAAAATACAGTTAAATATTGTAGATCTAATCGGAGTATGAACAGGTAGCTTTAGAAGCTACGGTGCACCTTGCCCGGCCTTTCAACATTTTATACAGCGAGATGACATAATAGAGGGGCCCAAGACGTACTTCTAACGTACCCACGGGTTGTTCAAATAAACTTACAATAATAAGCTCTAATTTGGTTAATCTAAAGTGCTTATCTTTTTAAAAGTTTTTTATATAATTTGGGTTATTTAAGTTTATGCAATTCAAATTTGACAAAACTGACATCAATAAACGATTTTTAAGTAGTATTATTTCATCGAAATCTAATGAACAAACAAAAGTGTAATAAGTTTTAAAAAATCTACAAAAATAATGATATGAAGTTCATATTACATTATTTTTAACTTCATACCATGAAATTCTTATTGGCTCTATTCAAATAACAAGTAACTTATTATTATGTTGTTCGGAGTACAAAATGATTCGGAAGCTCGAGTTTAACATATGATCCCGTCACACACTATTAATAACTACCGCATAATATTTACATTTCAGAATGTTTTGTTTACCGTATTCTGCTTTTAATCTTCGGGATGTTCACTGAGCTCTCGTAAGGATAGTTAGGAAAGAAACAAACTCTATTTGCTGCCAACAAACTACTACAGTTCAGCATAGTATAGTTTTTAGAGAGCAGAGCAGCTTTGTTATTAAATCAACATTTCGTTTCATTCCATTAAGTACAATATTTAATTGCAATGGAATACCTATATCTTTTTAGCAAAATTAATTAATAGGGACCCTTCATTTTTACTTTTGTCATTTTTAGCACGATGTATGATAGACACTGTGGGAGTTTAAACGGGGAGGCAAGTTATTAAATATGTTATCTAATTAATATCTTGTGAAAACTGTCTTGTTGGTTTAATTACAACTCGTCCAAGAAAAGTCAATAACGTCTTCAAATATCTTGATATGTTTTTTTATTACTTCTGTTTAATAAAAGTAAAATAAATATCACTCTAATCTCTAATTTATTTACACAAATCAGCCGTTCAAACAATTCATAAGAGGGATCAATGATCGTTAGCGATCGGTTACCCTCAAAAAGCCATAATATTAATTTCGCGATACCATACCTTGCTTACTAAAAATATCCCTTATCACCGCACCTGTAAGTCCTTCGTTCACAAGCCACAGATCACGCGGTCATTATAGCAAAAAGAAACGACACTGCACTCGCGAACAGAACGTCCTTGTTTCGAACCGATCGGAATCCGAGCGTGTGGTGTGTCCCTTACCACGGTCAAACACAGACTGCCTGTATTTTTGTTCTTTTACTACGTTACACGCGCAACTTTATTTTGCTTCTGTTTGTTACAAGTCGAAAGAACTTTGAAGCTTAACACTTGAGCTTAAGAATGAGTGACCTTAACACACTTAACTTGTAAAGCTCTCGAACAACAAAAAAGTGATGTATCAACGAGTTCCGTCCCAAGTTGTCGCGAATTTTATTCGAATTGATCGTTCGGTTAGTAGCACTTTGTATCATAAATCGCGTAATTTATTTAAGCACTTTGTCTATAAATTGGTTGTTTATCGAGATGAAGACAGTAGAGTTCAAGGTGCTTTGCTGACCGTGGACGACCTTCGATAAGTGGCGGATGCGTGCGATCCCACGGGGCAGCTCATATCGGTATTCTTGTTCTGTTCTAGTCTAGTCGACCGCTTTGTAAGTGCCTTTGATGTCATTTCTTTCGCAGTAATCGGGTATAAATTCAAAACAACAACTGACAAATGATGGTGTAATAATTTTGGTTAGGTTAAAGGTACGCATACTTTGAGTAATCTAATGTTTGAAGCGGGAAGCGAATTATTGAGTTTTCATATAAAAAGCTCCAAAGGTTTGTACTCCCCTAAAATGTCATTATTTCTAAAAACTTAACGTAGAAGAGTATACGTAAGATAAGGCTCGACACTATTTTGTACATTATCACGATGGCAAGTCTTCGATTTCATTATGAGCGATAAACGAGCTAGCTATTCTTAATTAGACTGTTAATGCGGATGTATTAATTGAGAGATTAATTAAAACGACGCATCTCACTAGTCTGGAGACTTTAATGATAACAGTTTTAAACTGTGCAATTGGAATTCATTATTTTTCTCATTCACACTCATTACAAATGTGATAATTTCTAAAGTAAGCAAAAGCTACGTGAATTATCCGTACTTAAGATTATAAATGCAAAAGTAAGTTTGTTTGTCTGTCCTTCCATCACGTTGTAACGGATATTCAGGCGGACTAGATTTTTTGTATTGGGAGAGTTGAAGGGTCGGAAAAAGACAGGCTACTTTTATCCCGATCGAAAAAGTAGTTCCCATGGGATACATTCTGAAGTCCACGCAGCGAAAGCTAGTATATTATAAATCGAAAATGAACGTTTGATTTGATTTTGAAGAAATTTTATTCTGCTTAAGAGCACCAGTGGAATAATTTATGAAATCCACACAGACGAAACCGCGGGCAACCATTATAATAACTAATTTTTAATAAAAAAAAATATAAAAGAATACCACATTGTTCACTACTATTTAAAAAAATGATTACTCAAATATTAAATAGTAAAAATAATATATCTAGTGTTTTCTATTATAGATATACTTACAGTATAATTAGATTTTACTATGTCACGATTTAGAGCTATGGAAAAGCGGACTCATCTCACAAGTTTTCTACATTTTCGGTAACCGAATTTATGTTAAAAAATAATCATTTTTTCATTTTAATTTCAATTATTGTTGGAGTTCTACTACGATTAAATAAAAGAAAACAGCTTTCCATAATTTCTTAAAATTTATTTTCTATGCAACATAAAAAAATATCATCATAGTTACACAATAAATTACAATAGAGTTACTTAATGCAAACGAAAATTGTAAAAAAATATTATAATTCGTGTACAGAATTCGCACGAGGTCACCGATACATACAATAAATACACGTAGTGTTAATTTTGTCATGATTTTTAAACATTTAAATACAAATGCTACCTAAGTTCTACAACGTAACACCCTCCGAACGGTTAAAAAGCTTGCTTAGCAAATATTTTAATAGTGTAGAAATACTCATGGGTGATTTACTTCTGTGGCCGATGGTATTTTAAAATTGGAACGCAAAACGAGGACGATTTGCACAATGACTGTACACTTTTGGCCACAAAAATGTATCACCTAAAGGACTCACTATACCTATCTGCAGAGAATTCGGCTTGAGACGAATACGCAACGATACGTAAATCTAAAGCAGTTAGATATAGAAAATCACTTAAACTTTATACAATAACACTGATTCATTGTACCTCACAACAATTAAACTACCAGATTCAAATACACAAATACACATACTATTGCAACGTGATTACCTTTAGATTTTTCATAACATAGGTTCTCCACTAGTTTTTAAACATTCGTTCGACATCTAATGAAGACATGCTTACTGCGTCAAATAAAACCAGTACTCATACAATTGATCTTAGCTGAACACAGTTTTTAAATCTATTTGCATTGTAAAGTGCAAAGGGAAATACTAGCAGTTAGGTATTAATTATTCGATTTTAAACAATCTGATTAGTAGACGTGTTTTTTTTTTCAAAGACTCATGCGACAATTCGTACATGTAACCAATGTATTTCACCTCACATTTACAAATGAGCAAGATTACACGAGTAATTTTAAAATACAGATGATACATTGTTTGACACTTTTTAAATGATTGTGACATGATCAAATACTTTAGTAAATAAATGCATTATTATATTGTGCTAATGTATACTGATCTTATTAATATTTACTTTAAGGCAAGTGGAGTGGATTGTGAAAATTTCGACAACACAAAATAAAATGAACACTTGGAGGATTCAAAATTACAGGCAGTGACAATAATTACCGTTTAAGGAACTGTCATATAAGCATCACAAAGGCCTATGTGAGTCGCTCTATGTAGTTCTGTTTCACAAAAGCATGGCTCAGGCCAGTTTACCATGCACACATGGAATCCCTTAACGGTGGAATATCCTAACAATTTTAACGTTAAAAGCTTGAGTTAACAAATATCCAAGACAAATATTTTTTTAATTGTTAACATAGTGGTAAGAAGCGAAGAAATATAGAACAAGGCCCACCTACTATAATTAATATTAAATATATATTAAATTCTTACTAGACAGTGATAAAGACTCCTTAACAAACAACTTAAAGGGGTTACTATAACAGTGCGCATGACGGGTGTGTTACACGGTCGATCAACATGAATTTTTAGGATAAAAAGAAAATATCGAATCGCCAACGTCAGTTCTTAAATTGTATGATTGTACAGTGTACGCATTAAAACGAATACATCCAATTATTTAAAAAATTAACGACTTGATTCGGTTAAACTACTCCCGATCTTTAGTAAATTTCGTCGTAAGCAGTGAACCCTTACTTCCGTATTAAGTTAATATTCAACTTTGAAATACGATTGAGCATCGATCGACCGTGTACAACACCCGAACAATAAATACGTATATAATGCGATGTATAAGGTACAAATGGTTACAGAGTAAGCTCAAATTAGAACGTTCGTAATGTTTAACTCGTAAAAATTATATGACTGCCTGCCAGTACGTTTATGCGAAGCTTGAACGGTTTCGATATTCTTCAATTCATGAACAACTGTCTCTATCTTTATTTATTTTTTAATATCTTGACGATTACGATAAGAAGTGTTTACAAGTCGTTATCTTCGCAGACAACGAACATTTACACACTTGAATTCAATCAAAGTTTTATTTCTCAAATCGGAAATACAATTTCCACATGACAGCTTCGCATTAACCTAGCAAAACATGAAAATTAAATAAATAACACAAAATAATGACTCTGTCCGTTCACATCGCGTTTGACAGCGTTTGAAACTTACAGATTGCATCTGACTGTCACACGATGTGACACTTCTTTTTAAGGGTCAAACTACATCACACCGCACAGATGACTTTAAAAAGCTAACTCGCTGCAGTCATAAGCAGTTTTCGGTCAGCATAATGTGGCGTGACCCTTAGAACGATCTACAAAACTCAACATAATTGGTTAGACCGCGTGGAATGTATTATTTTAGGACCGGACACCTTTCAGGCGGTGAAAGAAAACATATGAATATAAATGACAAAACATATAAACTCATGTACACAGGTCAAGAAGTAACACCAACGAACAATACTAGGAAGATGCTACGAAGCAATAAGAGAGTGCATGATTTATACAAAAAGGTTTTATATCTCTTTAATTGCTTTTTTTAAAGTTCAAATTTGAATAGAGATGGAACCTTAATTTTGTCCGCCGGTGTATAGTACAAATAAGACAAACAATTTAAGTTGAAAGAGTAAAGAGATGCCACAAGCGAACGCATTATCTGCCTATTTATTAGTTAACACGAGACCCTAGCCTTACATCTAGACACGAAATACAATTGAGACTTGTGTTAACTACAGGGCACGGACGAATGTGTATTATTAACTTTTAGTAGAAAAATCAAAAGATTGCAACACTGGAATATCAGATGCGTACAGACTCGATACAGGCATATTGTGGCAGCTAAATCGCGTAGAGTTGTCTACTGCAAAGACCTTATTAATTTGACGTGATTATTGTTTTCCCAGATAACTTGGTGACACATGTAAGCAGTCGAGTGAAAGCGCAATTATTCTGAAATTTTCTTTCACTAAGCCTATACGCATCTTTAATACATCCGCCCGGACCCCGTTTCCGACCAAAACTATAGTTAAACATCAACTTGGGTTAACTTGTGTAGTGCAAACTTCATAATGATCAAATATTACAAGTAGTTAAATACGTAAAGCGTTATTTTAATGCAAAGAGAGTCATTTTACTGACGGGCGTGCGTCACAACAATTTATTTAAAACAAATACGAGATTCTCTACAGAGTTTCTGCCGTTGCGAGATGAATAACTACTGAGATTCGTCAAAAAACATGTTAATGTTTTCACCGTCAAAGTGTATGAGAAACGACAGATTATGAACAATCGTACACGAACACTGCCTACTAAAACAATTCTTGGCCAAATCTATCATTTTGTTTTAATCAGAAAATGTGTTTTTGTAAAGGAAAAAAAACACGAAAACGAAACTTTACTTTTGTCAACGATTAACATTTGAAAATTGCTGAAAAAGTATCGAAGTATACAGTCGCCCAACCACATCGGGATAGACTGTATGAATGACTCTGAGATTCGTATTTTGATCATGACGTTTTGTCAGTAATGGCGGGCGACATGATGATGACATCGATTCATAATCTGTTGCATCTGTAACAGACACGCGTCGTAACGTAACCGGTGTACTATAGATACAGTGTGCTACCCACTACGTACGATCACAACACCCAATACACATGATAACCTCTCGATACTTCGCAAAGCACCAACGTGTCGGCCGGTGGTCAAACTGCACTGTTTCAACACGACTACTAAACTACTTAAATATATAAAAATATTATCATTATATTTATTTAGAAAATATAGCTTTTGGAATAGTCGAATTTTGAATATATACTACTTAATTCACTGCGTCTACCATGAGTTTACACAGGCGATAACGTATATCGAATACTATCGGAAATGCTGCAGAAGCGTGTGACAAGGACAGAGCGATAGGTAACGATATACGTTATCGCCTGCGTAAACTCATGGTAACTGTAAGTTTGATATTTCTATTTTGTTCCGGTCCTAAAATAGTTTTGTTTGATGTGAAAAAAGTAACCTAAACATCTACACCATGTATATAAATAAATAACTATATACATGGTGTAGATTTTTAGGTTACTTTTTTCACATCAAACAAAACAATTTTAAGAACCGTATCAAAATAGCGAATGTATATAATTATTTATTTTACTATTTTCGTTTCTGTATTCTGCTTACATATTTTAAAACTGTAACACTAAAGCTGAAATAGTAAATGTGAAACGATCTTTAAAGAGTTTGAAGCAATACACGTTTTTGCAAGCGATTTTTTGAATATGGTGTCTCTAGTAATATTCCAAAATAGCGTAAAAATAGACATTGATCAATGATTTACCTACATATTGACGATAAAACAGTCAAATTTTTTTATGTAAAAAATAATTTATTTAATGGTCCATGATGAATATAGATATAAGAATATAGGATATGCATATGAAAAATAATTGAGATCGGTTGAATAATTATGATGGCCAACTTGTCTGTAGGAGGACATGACATTTCAACAACAAGTATTTAAATGTATGTAAATGTTTTGGGGATTCACTGATATTTAATCCGAAAAAGACATTTTAAATGTTTGTAGTTGTTAGACTGGAGTATCTGTGTATATAAGTCAATGAACTCTCAATGAAAACTTTGTTTTCTCTTCTTGCCTACAAACAAGTTGATCCAACATGCTAGTCTGACCACCGGTATCCAGAGCTAATTTCTTTTTACCATTAACTTTTCTGTGACAAAAATAGCTTCTCTTAATATCAAGTCTTCCTCTAACCATATCCTTAATTTACACATAATTGATATAGACCCAATACGCCTAACACTTCCTAAACAAGCTGGGTACTCAGACTAGGATAATGCTGACCGAGCGAGTTGACTTTTATCAGAAATGATTTTTTTGTGCGCTCTGTTACCGCAGTATTTCTAATCTGAGCTGGAAAAACTATGGTTTGGTGAGTGCCAAATTTGGACATCTATTTTTTTTTCTTTAATAATTTTAGTTCATTACTTAAAATCAGTCTCATAAAACAAATCTATTATGTCGTGTGTGTGTCATTATATTTTTAGACATGTTTTGCAGAATTATCAACCAAAAGTACTTATATATACAAATATATACTTAAAATTTGAACTTGTATTTATAAATACATGTTTTTAGTTTGAATAGCCTTTTTATACTGATGCAATTTTAATGCCAAAATAAACAACAGGCGTTGATTGTACTTAATCCTAACTCGGTAGTAACTAATAAATTTGAACTAAATACGTTTTTTAAAATTTAAAGAGATGTATATAGGCATTATGACAATATTTGAAAGTACGCCTAAATTTGCATGTTTACAGAGAAGACAACTTTCAAATAAACGTCAATTCTGATTCTGATTAGTATCGCCATCTCGTAATAAATGAAGAGTTCGCTTTTTACTATTTCTCAATAGATTCTCTTTGAGATATACATTTCGTCTGATCCTAAACTGTTGTCAATAACGTCATTACGTGACATTCTTATACCAAACGACTGCCAACTAAGACGTCAATCAAATCATGCAACTTACATCAAGTGCTATTCGTTGTGTGCGCGATGACAGCGCCCCTAGTGGCCACAACTATTCAGGACTTGTCATCTGTCAAATCATGTCAACTAGATGATAAGATATTTTTGTGATATTGATTTTTGACTAGTTTTTCAACGAAATTGAAGAAAATAGTGTAAAAAGTGAGTGTGTATATTATACCTAGCGATTTTCTTCCACGTGAAAAATATGGATATTATAATACGTACGGGATTTGAATCGATTAAGCATAAAATACATTTCCAACCTGAAACTGAGCAAAAAGGGAAAAAATTAGTATTAGCACAGCATGTGAGAGAAGTGGAAGAGCTTAGAACGAACGGGAAAAGCTTCTTAATAAGAGCTCTGATCATAAGACAAACGTCTGTCACACAAACTCCCTACAAAACATCATTAAATGTGAGTACATACCTACCTACATATCAAGTTATAGAAATAGTATATTTGAGTTAGCTTCATGTCAGCTTACTTATATTAATTATTTTATTGTTTATTTTAATTCCAGATAAATGATGAACGTGTTGTTACAAATGTTAAGTGCGACTGTGTTTACAACCAAAGTGGCAAGTGTAAGCATGTTGCTGCTTTGATACATTACATCAACACAGAAGAGAGCTTATCAAAAACAAGCAGCGCAGTAATTTTGGAACGCTTATTATTATTATTATTATAGTGTACTAGGTTAAATTTCTTACTTTTTTCTCTTCACAGCAGCTATCCATTTTTGTCTTTGCTGTAATGCCCACTTTGTTATTGGAAACGAATAAAACTTGCACGAACTGTTTTTCTCATTGTTTTTACAATTTACGACACAGCATGTACTATGAGCCATATCGCAAATTTTTACGTTTTTACTTAAAATTATAAAGGAAGTTATGAAAATAAAGCAATTTGACACATGACAGCCCAGAATTATTGCACATTTCTGCCACGTCGTGCGCTACGATCGATTTGCCGTTCCCCACCACCCACTTCGCACATAGTCAATACCGAATAGAGCTGATTGTGGCACTTATGTACGAAAAAATAAAACTTAAACGTCACAAATTCGCGAAACACTTGTTTAAAGAATTCGACCAATTGTAACCTATAATAATCTAGTTAAATCAGAAGTGGTCTCCACTTTGTCAGATTCACGTGACGTCATTAATGTGACAATCTTTCATCCCGTTCTGATTTAACGAAAGTTATATAAATCCGATTTCACAGTGAGTAATAAACTGAAAGTCAAACCAAACATTACATAACAGTTGGGAGGTTCAATTAGACGTATGTAGGCGGTTGTTGGTTGCCGCCCTGGGGCGCTCTGGGCGATGGAGGCGATATCGGAGCAGGCGGGGGCGGCAGAACGCGCGCGCCGGGCACGTACTGGCCGATGAACGAACCGTCTTCCGTGAAGCGACCTGGAGCGTTAAATCACAACGTTAATTAATGATTAAACCTCTGTTACCGGTTTCTGAATATGATTCTTGATTATTCCATTCCTTCTATTATAGGTCTCTTAAAAGGCCAATGATATAAATAAGATAGCGAGTTCCCACAGAGCACGTTTAACTCTGTACCAACATGGCGGCTCCAATGGACCTCGTATGGGGTTGCATCACTTTGTCAGCTATTCTTGCGTTCCATCCTGCCCCCTGGAGCAAGCCGAAGCCACCGGGTTTTTTGTAATGTTTAATTAATATTTTCCCAAATAAATATCTTCTTATATATATACTTATTTTGTAATTTTTTAGTATTTAGTAATAAATTTTTATATTTCGTACAAAGTACAAAATGGCTTTCCTACCCTTGGAATTAAAGCTACTAGCTTCCTTCCTCGGGTACGTAAAACCTTCATTTTGTATACTATCATATAATTACAGGTTAGGGCGAAAGCATTGTAAAAGGCTTGCAGTAAAAGAAACCAAAAAAATCATACCTCACAAAAACATAAACAAAACGTCGCTCGTGCAAAGACCAAGGAGAGGAAAAGGACGGAGAAGTCACTAACAACTAAATAAATGCATTACAAATTACTATCAAAAAGCGATTGTGTAAAAAAATATTCTATAAATAGGAAGAAAAAAAATCACTCCAATTCACTCACGATTACAAAATTATATCTTTACAACCTATATTTTAATAAATCTTAAAATTAATGTGTACTTAATAACTAAGCTTAAACTTGACGAGATTCGTGCAAGTTTTAAGTAGCAGCTAAACCAAACGAGGTGTGAAAAAACCTTTATCGACACTATTTTTAAAATAGTACGATAAAGGTCTAACGCCCAAAAGAAAGCCGAAACATTAGAATTGCATTTGTAATAATTGAGATTCTTACAATAATTTCGTACAAATAATCTAAATTTTTAACAACAAAGAAAAAAATTATGGGCGAAATCACGATTATAAAATTTCAATCAGACTGCAGATCTTAGAACGCTCAGCGTTGATAGGCAAATATCAGACTGTTTTCTAAATTCAAAATGTGATGCACTGGTACTACGTTAAATAAACGTAGCCGGTCAAAATACTGGCCGCTTAGCCTAAATTCTTCATTTCTCGGTAGTTAAATTATGTACAGCCAGTATTACAAAGTAGTCCGATAAACAAAATATATTGGCTGTACAGACTGGAAGTTAAAAACTCCTTCGAGCAATCTAATACAGACTATTTTTTGCATTTTAAAGACAAGTGTAAAGGAAGGAAATGGTAAGGTGTTGATTCAGACAAGGGTGGCGAAGGCCTGCGAGGCGGAATCCGGCTGGCTGGCAGCGGGCGGACGTCGCTTCCGTCCGTACTGGCCGATGAAAGATCCGTCCTCGTTCATACCAGCTGTAATATACCATGCGTACAGCCGAGCGAACAAAAGAGGTTACACAAAAAACAAGCACAAAATAATAAATCAACCACAATTTTGAGAAGCAAACTTAAGATCTTCTAAAAATATCTTATTGTAGATATATTAACTACTATGACCATGCAAACTTTGCTTTACGCAGTTACAGTAGCAGCGTTTAAAACCACTAAAGAAACGAAATAGTTAAGGTAAATGCGATAAATGCAAAAACAAATTATTTATTTTTTTAACTAAAAATACAACTGGCAAACACTGGCAAAAAGAAAAACCATTTTCAACGCAACATTCTGTCAACAAGCCAAAGATAAATAAAATTAACTTCACACTTTACCAAAGTTATTTTATACTACACCTGCTCGGAAATCAGCTTCTTGTTTTTTTGGAAAACGATGTAGAATATACGTCATTACTGTCATACAAATATGCGGGCGGAAAGTGTATGAAAATTCATTCTTGACGTGCTGAGTGGGCAGAAAAAGTATATGAAAATCCATTTTTAAAGCGCTGGTTTATTTTTAGTTGTTTGATAACATCTGACAGAGGTGACATAATGGTACTGACCATTTATATATATCCAAGGCCAGTGAAAATCGTGCGCGAGTCATTTTTATTCGTTTTATCTGAATTTTTTATTTGTTAGATTACGAGCTATTCAAAATGTGGCCTAATAGTGATAGTCAAGATTTGATGACGCCTATTTTCCTTGTAGGTGTAGTGTAAAGCACTATGTATAACTCGGTAGAAAGTGCGATTCCTAACTTGTGTACATTAAAGCCCTCGGCTGCGCCTCGTGCCTTAAACGTCACCCTTAGGTAATCGATCACTTTCTTCCTACGGTACTATGTGTAACAATCTACTATTTTATTATTGTCGATAAATGGATCAAAACAACTCACGAAATAGTAATATGCTACAAACCATTTATTATAATATTATATCAGGGAATAAATGGCGATTGGTTTGTGTTTTGACATACCTGTTTCACCTTCGCCATACTCAGCCATGGAGTCAGTATCGCTCTCTGGGCCCGGTTTGGTGCCGCTACTCATCGAGTGCCGTGACTTGTTGTCAAGACTGGAAAGAGAATAAAAACAAATTCAATAAAATAAACTTTATTTGAACCCACACCAACAAAACATACTTATATATAGTCGAGTTATATTGGCATATAGGAAAACAGTATTCAGTCCAAATCCATGGTGGATCGAAATTAATAGCTTTGAACCAATACCATCGTGATTCACCTGAAGCTGGTAATACGAGCAATACGAGTTCTCGGGTACGTCGTACTTGTACAGTACTCGCACGCTATGTTTGCTCCTCTGAAGTCAGCTCTTCGGAATTTCGCGTATTTACAGTCGGAATATGTGTGTATTATTTTATACGATAACTATCCCTAGATGAATAAAAAAAATATAAAAAAAATGTCGCTAATTATATTTTTGTTATTGCTATGCTTGTTGAGGATCTCTGATTACTGCAGTAGGTAAAACCTGTGTCGCAATAACCAGTGATTCGACCGAGACTTTATACAAACAAAAATTTGCGTATTGGTTGGTGTTATGGTATAAGACCAATAAGCGTCGGTGGCGCAATGGATAAGGCGCGGACTCTCAATCTGAGGGTACCGGGTTCGAATCCAGCCGTGTACCTATGAGTTGTTTTTCAATTCAAGTACATTATCCGATTGCTTAGCGGTGAAGGAAAACATCGTGAGGAAACCTGCATGTCTTGAACAGGCATGTGAAGTCCGCCGATCCGCACTGGGCCCGCGTGGTGGACTATGGCCCATACACTCTCTGTAGGAGAGTAGGCCTGAGCCCCTCCAGTGGGGACATATATAGGCTGTTGATGATGATGATGGTATAAGACATAAAATACTCGAACATTTCTTTCCACCCGCTAACTTGCCTCCCATTTATACGGTAAAATTGATACTTCGCAGCCTTTTGCAGCTAACTTCAGAGGGGCAAACTTTGTTTGCGAGTACTGTACAGTATAGTATACTAACGGATGCGTGTACTCGTGGAAGCCTCCCTCCGCGTAGTCCCGGCGCCCGTGCGCGAGCTCCCGGTCGTGCACGTCGTACTTCCCGCCGCGGTTGCGCCGCACCACGCACACCAGCACCAGCACCAGCAGCAGGAACGCCAGCGCCAGCATCACACCGATGAACCAGCCCGCGGTCGCCATTTTGTCGTCGCGCATTATCACTGGACCATCTATACAATTAACATAATAATATATTATCTTTAAATATAATTTTACTCATAATTATAAATTATTTATTTGTGAAGCATGTGTACAAGGATGTTATAACTTTAAATATACTAGTCTCAACATGTTCAGATATTCGGCATACAAATATATATACTATCATAAAATAATACAATTAAAATTATCTGACATTTAAATATAAATATATACTATACTACTATAACATTTTTGATTGTCAAAATTCATAAAGTCGTGTTTAAATATGATTACACTGTCAAATTGCATTATATGTGAGGGAAGGTTATTTTATATATTAGGACACTATGGTTTCAGTTTCATAATTTAGTTGACAGTATTTCAGTATCCAATACATTGTCTTAGTCAAATCGGCACGCTCGTGTGGCAGTTGACTTCAACAGACAGGCTGTGCAACACAGTAATGTGTTACAGTAAGTGGCCGTTCATGGGAAGTGACCCTGAGTGACCGGATTCAGTTGCTCGTTTGACTATAAACCGTATTTAAAAATTATATTAATGGAAAAAAAGGTCGAGCAAAAAACGCCGGAAAAAAGTTTATCAGTGTACTTTTGATTTTTTTACTTTTTTATATTTATACTAGCATTTTGCCTGCGACTTTGTCCACGTGGACTTCAGAAATTATACCACGGGAACGACTCGCTCGATCAGGATACAAATCAACCTACACCAGGTCATTACATACAATACATCAGGTCATTCAGAATCTCCATTACGACCTAAAGGAATGATTGATGGCCTAGTATGGATATTAATTTTTTTCCACTATAGACAGCAAACGTACCATAATACTATCCAAAATAAAGAAGACGATTTATTATAGTCCAAGTTATAGACCAAGGAGATTTATTATAGTTTTTTGCATTATGACTGATTCTTAATGTTCCATTAAAAGTAAATAAATTTCTTTGGGTATTTCAAGTACATATAATCTATGGTACAAGTGTGCATACAATGTATATTTATCTCATTCTGTCTTATGTCAATTCAATGATGTTAGAAAGGCTAAATATAGTTATTTGAATCGTTATTCATTTAATCTATCTATGACATATTTATGGGGTATTTAGTGTATGATTTAAATAAAAGTTTGGGTCTAAAATATTTCATATGTATTTCTGAACGAAAACCATACAGCATTAAAGTGACGCCGCTCGCTAGGCTTCACGCTTATTATGTTCAGATTGAATTTTCTAACTTGGATTAGTCTGAAAATTTGAAAAGATATTGCTATTTACTTTGTTGTTTTTGTTATACGGGGCTTCGCAAACCCCAACTAATAAACAGTCGAATTAAATAAGATATCTACATACAATACTATTTATTGTATAAGAAGCTTTGGATATTATAGATATATTTGGAAGAACCACTAAGAATAATATTCTGGATGTCTTTCCAAAAGTTTCACAGTATTTAGATTCTAAAAATAATTGACACGTTCCACAAAATTCCAAAAAAAATCGACTTCTTAAAAATTTGGGTTTTGTTGATTTTCTCAAAGAGCGATCAATCAATTTCGATAAAATTTATATGGGACCACCTCTGAAGTATGCTACCAAACAAAAAAAGAATTATCAAAATCGGGTCACTATTGGCGGATTTATCGCGTAACACACACAACAAAATACGCATCGAATTGAGAACCTCCTTCTTTTTTTAAGACGGTTGAAAATAACAAAATATCAACACAGTGTTAAATAATGTTTAAAATTAAAAGATAGTTGTCAATGTCAAGCTAAGCCAGACACACATTCATACGCACGCTCTTAATAAGAGCAAAACCAGGCGCTAGAAATGTTATTTATTTATGCATTATGGGTTTGCTAAGTATCAGCTGACGATAAGTAACGATAAGACCGCTATATGGTAAGCGTGCTTACCCAGAAGCCTTAACCTAATGAGACGCTGGCTCTGCTACCTTTAATACCGGAACAGAATCATGCTGTTAACACTGCTGTTTGGCGGCAGACTTAGGTGACATATGGTGGCAGCTAGCCAGGCGGACATATACAATACACCACCAACCAAACTGAGTACCGACAGGGAATCAAACCTGGGACCTCCGGATTGTTGGCCATTAAGCCACGGAGGCGGTTGAATTCTACTACAATACCACTTACCAATAGTGGTATCCACATCTTTGATCTCGCTGGTGCTGAAGTAGTCACCATCGTGCGCCGTGATCTTGACATCGTACACCTGGCTGGGCTCCAAGCCAGTCAGTATCACGTAGTCGTCTTCTGTTATCTCGTTGGTCTTCAGCCAGTCGGGGTGACCCTTCAACCTGTACCACGCCACGAAGTGAGTGCCCGGGTGACCTTCTAACGTAGGGATCCATCGAACTAATATATGAGCTGTCCCTTCCTTAGCGGACAGTGTTTTAGTTTCAAATAGCGGAGTGTCGGGCTTAGCATTCGTTTTGGCCTTCGTAGTTTGTTCTACGAAATATTTATCACCTTCTCCGGCTTTTGTTTTAGCTCTAATTTCAATCCTATATTTAGTGTTGGGTTCCAATCCTGCCAACTTTGCGCGGTCGAATTTGGGATCGATCTCTTTCTTTCTCTCCTGCAGTGGACCAACTTCCGTCCCTTTCACCTTCTGGTAGTATATTTTGTAGCCAGTAAGGACGCCGTTTTCTTCAGTGGGCTTATCCCATTTGAGGAGCATAGCTGATGACCCAATAGGGTAGGCTTCGAAAGATTTCACTGTGCCGGGCTTGCCTTCAGGCGTGACAAAGCTCAGTTTTTCACTGGGAGGTCCATTGTATCTGAAAGGAGTTTTACATAAAGATATTATTATACGTAGATAACATTAATTTTTACTGGAAACAAGACAGATATGAACCAGATAAATTGTAAAAAAAGAAGTCAATAAACAACATGGTCGACTAGAAGTTTTGCAATTTATATATATATGTACATAATTCTGAGAAAATACCCCCAAACCTAAGTACGGAGTTGTAATAAATGTATTCTCCATGGAAGTGCGAAAGTAGCTCCAAGTGGTACCCGGTTCCAACGCAGCGCAGACAATTTTAATAAGCAGGAAATATAAGGCCCATCGCTAATAACAGTATTTCGACGAGTCAGTGTACTTTTTACCTTAGTCAACATTTGAAAGGATAAACCAAGACTTTCATCTAAATATGTATCTATGACCCTAAAACTTACCTTCCATTATAAGCCATAATCTGAGCATTATTCTTCTTGAACGGCTTAAACTTGGTGACCAGGGCACTGGTCGCGTCAGCCTTCACCAGAATCTCTCTAGGGTTGTTCTCTTCCCCGTCGACCCAGGTCTGTATCTTGTACCCTTTGAAGTGTCCTCGAAGGGACTCCGGTGGGACGGGGTTCCAGCTCAGTAGAGCGGTGGTGCCAGTCGTTACTTGGACTAGGGTGAAGTTGGTCGGTGGCTGGATGGGAATGTCTTCTCCGGACCACCCTATCACCTCCACCGGGGCCACGTTGGATGTGCCTAGAGAATTGACTGCGATCACCTGAGGATTTGGGAAATGTAGTTGTAATATTATGTCGATTTGGAATTAAAATAATTAACGTCCAAAAAAGAACAAAGGAACCGACTTAAACTGCCCCAAATGAGACCAAACTCAAGAGTTCAACTTTCCACTTCCTGACTTCATCATCACACCCTTGTCAAGTGTATTACTATTGATGGGCTAAACTCACCAAACCAGCTCATACTCGAGTTGCCTACTAGTATCTCTTGAATAATTCCACTTTCTACTTCCTGGCTTCATCAGATGATTTGAGAAGAGTTACACCTAAAATACCCAAATCGCTTCAAGTGTACCTAAAAATATGAAGAGTTCCCTCGATTTCTCCAGGGTTCCACGATAAGATCCTGATCTGATGAACATGGGACCATCTGGACCCTTTCAAACAAACAAACAAAAATTCGAAATCGGGTCTTAAAAAATTCATTTAAAAAAATTCCGACGAATTGACAACCTCTTCCTTTTTTGAAGTCGTTTAAAATGAGCGAACGTCGTCATACCAATTTCATCATGGGTAAATACTCGCAAAAAAAAAAGTAGTCACTTTTATACCATGTCGCATTCACCCTTGTGGGTACATAGTTTTGTATCCGAGTGTACCATTAAGTAAATAGGTATGAAAACATCCCGATGGGGTAGTGAATAACCTTGGTCTCCTGCTGAAAGGGAGTTTGGTCGCGATGGGTGGTTGTGGGTGGCAAAAATGTGAAAAATATATATCTGTCCTTGTCTAACTCATGTGAACTTCATATGAGTGAATAAGTTGACATGAGAACTTCTGGAAAGTTCTGAAAATTTCTGTAATGATCCAGAAAGATTACATTTACTCTACGTTTATGCCAAAATAAATGTCCACCCGTGCGAAGCCGGGCGGACCGCTAGTAAATAAATAAAATAATAAAAGTATTTATTGCCATTAAAAACTTGCATATACTCGTATGTATATACCTTGATCCTGTACGGCTGGAAGGTTGGCGTGTTGCGCACTATGAACTCCGTCTGCCGCCAGTCGCGTACTTGCTCGTCCGACCACGGCTGGCCGGTGATGTTGCGGCGGTACGACACCAGGTAGTAGAACCCGGGGCCGTTGTGCTCGATCTGAGGCATGCTCTGTAACGACAACAACAGTACCATACTAAAATATCTTCAAATAGAACACATAATCCTTTTTGTACCTTACAAAAAAAAAGAATAGAAGATATAGACGAATCAGTATATGTCTTATACCACCACTTGACATTGCTCGAATTTTAACGCCGTAATGAATTGTTTGTTCGTCTAATAAGCCTTTTTAATATCACGCTTCCACAAGTGCAAACTCATCATGTCCCATTAAAAGGGTCTTGCGAAACGCAGCATTATTAATCTTATACTTCGCAATTAATACATTTTTATGTCCCTTGTTTTAATGGGGAAAAAAATCAAATACATTTATTATTTTTTCCTTTTTACTTAATCATTTATTGGTACTGGCATCTGAAAACTAAATTAAAAAATATTGACCATTGACCACGACACAGTACAATTTTATTCGCTTTCAGGCCTTCTCTCGGATGACTCAATAAGGTTTGAACATCTAATTCAGACTCAACATAGATCAAATCTCGAAATCACGCATTTCTAGGGCTTCAAATACGGGTCTTCCCCGTTCCATTATCAACAGTGTGGGAGCATTACTTACCGACCACGAGATGACCATGTTTGTGGGGTCGGTTCCTTTGCCCTCGACGTTGTCCGGGTTCTTGTAGGGCACATCCGGTTGCGTGGTGCACACGTCGGAGTGACCGGATGGTGCTGAGGGACCGATCTTGTTCCACGCGATTACTCTGTAAACAATACAAGGTTTCAAACTGTATTTATCATGACTATAATAATACAATCTAATTTTAACCGCCTTCGTGGCCTAGTGGCTGAATGTTGGATTCACAATCCGCGGGTCCCAGGTTCCATTCCAGTGGGGGTACCTATCGGTACTCGGTTTGGTGGTGGTTTTCTATGTTCGCCTGGCTAGCTACCAACATGTTACCTAAGTCTACCGCCAAACAGCATTGATACTAGCACATGAAAGGTAGCATAGCCAGCGCCTCATTAGGTTGAGGCTTCTGGATACGCACGCTTACCATCCAATGGCCTTATCGTCACTTAACATCAGGTGAGATGAAGGTCAAGTGCAAAACACATCATACATGTGATGAAAAAAAACTTTTGCTTGCTGTGACAGAAGTCAGTAATAAATTATTGATAGAATTCTGCATGGGCTTATTATATTAAATAAATAAATAAACAACGATTTTGTCCAAATGGACTTTATAAATTCCACGGGACTATTTTGTCAGTATAAAAGTAGTATATTTGTCTATCCATGCTAGGCTTTGTGCGTGCCAGATTTCATCACGGTCGGTTAAGCCGAAAAAAGACAACAAACAGACAAAGTAATAAGTTACTCTCCATAAAATTAATGTACAAATCAATACAAGACGAGTAAATGCTTTCACGACGAAGTATTGCTTATGAAGTCGTGATTGACGACCTGTCAGACTAAGGACGAAATATCGACCTCGTTCCGGTAGTTATTTTTAGGTCAACACTATTGGAATTGACCAACGCCTGCATGAGCATTCAATGGAAGTATCATACATCGAAACCAGTAAGCCACTGCCTAATTCCTCATATCCTCAAGCTGTTATCAGCATGTTAGTTGCTGCTGCGGCGAATAGGTGCATTTTTTGGCACTACATTAAAAAACGTGCATCTAGAATATATATATTTTAATGTAGAAATTATCCATAAATAAAATTGTGCAAAATAAAGATTCCTTCTTCCCTTTAATTATTTTTCATCAAATCGTAATCGGCCGCATAAGTCCACTGTTGGACTCGAGACTCCTTCAAAGATCGCCACGTCAAAATTCCTATAATAGGATTTGCAATAATCACCGCGTTTGTCAGGTGGATTGATGATCACAGTGAGATGTTGCCACATGCTGCAGCCCATCTACTGAACATTTTTCCACTATTCGCCATACAATGACCGCGGGATGATAAAGGTGCTGATAATCTATTCATACTCATTATGACACCGTGTTAACACTGACGGCACACTGAGTATGCAAAATGGACGTGTATAAAACAAACTTGAGTTATTTTAAGTTACCTGAAGGTATAGTTGGCCCAAGGGCTCAGTTCGACGGTCCACGTTTTGTCTGCATGCGGTACGGAATCGCTGGAAACGTCCCACGTGTCGGGCGTGAAGGAAGTGTTGTACTGTATGGTGTATCTCAGGGTTATAGCTCTGTTGTCACCCATGTCCTTCCAGCGGATCACTGCCACGCGACGGTCGCAGTCCACGCCCAGCAACTCAGGGGGGTTCGGTTTGTCTGTTACAATAATTGAATTGGTTTACACACGCAATGCATGTAGTATGTCGCTATGAATCAATCAAAAGAAAACTGTTGAGGTTTTTAATAATAAGTTATTTCGAAAACATTTTTGTCGGAGCGACGTGCTTTGACTTCACTGTTTTAAGATCATGTATCAAAACAGAGCGGTTGTTTTTAGAAAGGGTTGTGACTGTTTTAATGAATGGTGATTTTTAATACAACAGATTATGAATATTTATTTTGGACAATTGCCAAATTTTAACAAATTGAACAAATGACAATTATTATTTTACAACAACCAAGGACCAAACGAAGTTTGATGTAAAGTGCAAGGGAAGCGCTTGGAGCGAGCTGTAAGTATAATCACTGTATACGTGTGGGAAACCTTTAGTTTGACCGGTATTTTTAATGGCGATGGAGGAATTAACTGCCCTTGCGTGCACTCCCCAAAATGTATCCTGAAAAGTATTGTACCTATAACAGAAGTAATATACCTTGCACGGTGAGCGTGGCCTGCGCTCTGGTCTCATCGATGTCAGTCCTCGCGATACAAGTATACTCTCCAGAATCAATCTCCGTGGTATCTGACACGAGCAGCGAGTAGTCGTTGGTCATTCGGAACCGAGGCTGGCTCTCAAAGTCGATGGGCTCGCCCTTCTTCAGCCAAATGATCTCCAGCTTGAGGGTTTCGTCAGCGTTGGCGTTGCATCGGAATGTCGCTTGGTTCCCGGCCGCAACTTCGTAGTTCTCCGGCTTGTCGGTTATTACGGTGTGTTCTGTGGAGGAAATTGATAGGTTTCTACTTGAATTATCCATAAAGAAATGATCGATCGAAATTCGATCATTATTTAGGAATTCTCTCTTAGAATTACAAATAACTATTCAGTTTTGGCACTTCAGCGGACAAGTCTTAAACAAAAGGACAACAGCAATGTACAATTTTATCATCAAACTATTTATTGACCAGTCTTACGGATATATTTGATGTATGAATGTAGTTGAATGGCAGAGCTAAGCTGCAAGTCGTACGAATTTATTTTTGCCTTAAAATAGATATATAAATAAGGTAGATTATTACATCCTCTTTCAATTTGTGTGTTGTCTGAATAAAACACTAGCGACTATTATATAACAATATTTAAACCATTTAAACCATTTATTTGCCACAGACAAATTACACATACAAACACACACACATATATAAAACTAATTCAAACATTTACACATTACTATAATTACACATTAAAATGAGAAGGTTCTGTGGCAGGAGCTGTCTCAGCACCCGTCATGCAGCATGCTGCACAACACTGATTTTCAGCCAGCCCCTATTCTAACAATAGTATAACAAACTTGCACGCAGCGCTACACAAATATAATTAACTTACAGATACTTATACACACAACACTAATTAATAATATATTTACAGACATAATGAACAATATTAAACAAATAAGAAATTAAAATGACATAAGACTATTTCTACGGGTAGACTGAAACTGAAACCGTGCGCAATGAATGAAACGAGCATTGGAGTGAGAAAACATGCCAAGTGCGAGTCAGACTTGCTTGCATTTAGGGTTCCGCACCATCATCATCCACAACTTATTCATAGTTTATAATTGAACAAACTTAATATATATATATTTCTGTTGTCCTTTTTTTCTGTTGTCTTAAACTAAAATAGGCTAATACGATAAGAGTCCAGGAGGATCGGCCCTGCTAGCCGAAGCACAGGTTCCACCTAGTTCGGCAGCAGTGGCTCAATTATGTTACAAACCTATAAAAAAACATCGTTCAAGATTCATGTATTTTTAAAGACTTTTGAATATAGTATTACAAAGTCTGTGAGCATTTCAAATGTCTAATTGTGACTATTTAATTTATGATTATTATTTGTTTTGTACCAGAACCTGTGTCCGTAGTTTGAGGGAGTTTGTGGTTTACAATTAACATTCATTCTTAAATTGAAATATTGATATTACTTACTTTTGACAGTCAAAGATCCATATGCGGATTTCTCTCCGAACTTATTCTTCGCGTAACACTGATATTTCCCCACATCGGTGAATGAGACCTCGCTGATCACCAGGTCTCCGCTGGGGGTGATGTTATACTTCCCGCCGGTCACGTCCACGTCGTCACGCATCCACTTCACCACCGGCTTGGGGGCTCCGAATACTCGACATTTGAGAACCGCCTCCGATCCATCCACTTTGGTGAGGTCTTCAGGGCCTTCTTTAATTTCTGGTGGTATGGCTGGAAATTAAAAGGTATTTTTAGATCACTTTCCCAAAAAAATCTTGTGTCACATCCGTAACGGCGCAACTAATCGTGATGAAACTGGAATGTTCGTTCTTCGAGCGTTGTGGCCTGTCCATTGCAATTTCAGCTCACTGACTCGTCGAGCTATGTCGATGATCTAAATTCGTGTACGGATTTCCTCATTCCGGATTTTATCACTTAGAGAAATTCCGAGCACATCTCATTCCATATCTCGCTGAGTGAGTTTGAGCTTATTTATTCATCATCAGCCGGGAAACACACACTGCTCGACATAGGCCTCCTTCATGGCCCGCCACATGGACCGGTCTCGAGCCACCAGGTTAACGAGGTCGTTGGTCCACCTAGTAGGGGGACGGCCCGGTAGACGTGGTCGGTTATTTATTCGGATAAAATCAAAGAATACGTTTCGGTTCCGTATGTCATCACTGGGAACACTCACAAATACCATTAAATGTTATCTACGAAATCAAAGAGTAACATAGAATTCCTAACGATAATAACCTTGAATCCAGTTACTAAGCCTCTACCAATCATAGTCTCAAACAACCAAAACAGCTATGAATTACATAAATTACAGAGGCACACGGATCCGTACTAGGTAATAATGTCCTCTATTCACGCAGATTGACGTGTGGGCGTGTGAAAACGTGTCATCTCTCATGAGGATGTGCCCAATAGAGAATACGAGACGAGAGCACAAGTCACTGACTTTTACTATATGGGGGATGCGCCGCGGGTAAGGAAATATTGAGGTCTACGTAGTAATGACACGTGCCATTTGAGACGAAGGAAATGGGACGAATTTATTGTGTTGCTTAGTTTGTCAAGATTTAGATCTGAGTCGATTTGTTGCACGGAATGTAGACAGACCAACTTGATTTTCATTATAAGTACTTCTATCATTTGTACAAAAATATGTAGCCGCTTTTGTACCATGTCACGTTTAGTTTTAATTGTCGTTTGCCTCAATACATTACATAGGAACAAGAAAAGGTGAATGTGACATGGCACAAAATGGGTACATATTTTTGTACTCGAGTGCACATTCAGTTCATAATTGTATGTTAATCGAATGTTCCTGCTCTGAAAATAATTCAGCTATTTTTAAGATATAGGGCACGGCACAAAGCTCTGCAGCATTTCGGCAGAAAGAAGAATTTATAAACATCGATTAAGAAAGATATAATCTTCACATAAGTTACCCATTGCCTTCGTTGTCAAGTGGATACATCGCTGGGATACAAATCCCAAAGTCGCTGGATCGTAAGGCATTCCCAGCGCCTATGCTTGATGGTTGTGGGAAAACCCACTGATATTGTACTGCCCTATCGTTATCATGTGACACGAAGTCCTAGAAATCGGAATTCTATGACACAGAGTAATGAAATAACCGACTTCATACGTATATCATGAACACGAAACATCCCGTTACTGTAATCCAATATCAATCTCATCCAACAAATACAAATGAAAGTGTTGAATCAGCCGCTATCCCGCGTCACGTAAAAACCGGCCGAACATTCGGCAAACTGAGGCAATATTAGCGATGACTCACCGGGTTGCCGAACTTTTGTAAACCCCCACGCCTAGAGATATTAATAGGTGGATGAATTGTAGGCGATGATTGAAGGTGATTCTCATCAATGTTCTAGATTACATGATTAGCTAAACAGTGTTGTTGATATTCCGAACATATTATCATATTTTCTGAGAAACCACAGGATTCGAAGTCCAACATAATATCCAATCTTACTACAGTCTGCTACTGGTCTGGACAGCGTCGTAATGAGAGCAAATCTCTACTATGCAAAGAACTGTTTACTTTGATTATGGGCAGGTGCTTGTCTTTCAGTGAAACCTTTCCGTACTATAAATACGTAAGATTAGAAATAATTGTCAAAGTTATAATCAAATTTCGCGACTACGTATAAATGTGTCAAAGATAACATTATATATGTACATGAGCCAATCATATATAAATCAGAGCAAATGACGGAGCTATGTATTTTGATGCGACCTTTTAAATTCTAGTACCGGAAAAGACTGTTAAAAACGTACGCAGCCGGTGCTAAATAAGTGCTAAGTGGTCAACGCGCCGTCGCCGAAAGGTATTAATACCGTTAGACTTGGTTTACGCTTTTAAAAATGATACTAGGCTGTTGTTGATATCTAAAATTTGTAGGAAAGTATGAAGGAATACAATCTGTAAAATATAACTATGATTATAGATTCAACTACGGTAACCTAAGCGGGGTTAGTGTATTTACAAAACAAATATATTATTACCATTTCTATGAGATAATAAGATGACAGGATATTTACGAATATTACGTTTATTTTCTACCTAGATAACTTATTATCTATGCTGATTCACACCCCTAAGTACCCCAAAACCGCGCCCGTTCCCAAATCTATAGGCAGGGGGTTGAACTAAGCTCGGTAAATCCTCAGGTAGCGATTACGTAACACGCGATAAAATCAGGGTGCAGCTGCTTGCACTTTTATTGAACAACCTTCAAGGTGGTAATAAAAGGAAACGGTTGACATTATGCTGGGTCAGGGTGAGAACATTTGTAGTAATACTAATCTGGGCCAATAACTATATTGGCTTGTTGTGTGTATCGTAATGAGTATCAACTTTAAACCAGTAAATATTAATTTCATATTTCTCAAACAATCGAACATTGTGTTGGCACATATATCACTTAATAGACCTATATAATTTTAGAATGTGTTTTGAATACATTTTATTTTGTCGATTACCTCAGAACTTTCGACTGGGTAATATATTTTGATGATCCTTTTTTATTTGAAAGCTGGTGCTTCCCGTGTGGTCCCGATCTTTTCGGTATCGATCGATAAATAATCATTTAATCTAAATTGATTCAGCTGTTTTTGAGAAAATCCATAAAAACCAAATATATATTCTACTTCTAAGGGTTAATTTTTTAGGGGATGAATGTTGTAGACTTTTAATTTATTTTTATTTTTAGTTAATTACTGAAATTTAATTCTTGTAAATTTTTATAATTTAATTATTACATTATGAAATTTTAATTTTGTGTAGCTAGAAGTTATATTCGAACACATTTTAACATTGTTTGTGAATAAATAAAATGACAACAAGTCCTGTAAAAGCAAAATTTTACAATAATTTGGTCACGGTCCGTGCTGAGCGTATGTTTTGTACATCTGTGCACAATGCGCGCGGTATTGTGGACGTGTCTAAAGTGTAAACTGAGGTCACCGCATGTATAGCGACACGTGTCCTTAGCCCGGTCAGCGAGGAGATCATTCCAAAGTTATATTCTGTATTGAGATTCTGAGACTTGCAAGTAGGTCGTCCAGTGGATGAATAACATTTGAGCGCAGATTTTCCTTGAAATACAAAACTTACTTTACTCCTGGCGTTTTAACCAATAGCTTCGAAAGGAAGGTTATTTGTTTGTATTTTAGTATGCGATGCTTTCTACAAGGTAACTCTCAAAATATTTGAAGTGTTGATAAAAGGTGTCGTTAGGTTCATCTCAGTGTCATAATCTTAAATCATCTGTATTCAAAATCTGAACCGTCGTTTAAAGAAGTCGTATATTAAGATAAAATTGAAAACGTTTAAAACGGTTTCGTTACAGACCGAATTTCATTTTAAAGATATTCAAATCAAATATGTGTATAGGAATCAGGTTTATTAACGCAGGCTTAAAGCACTGCCAAGAACAGATGTAACTTATCAAAAGCAATAAAATCAAAGAAGTAGGTGTTTTAAAACGTAGCGTCTGTATTTTTGGGGAATTATTTAAATTACTTTTTGATTAGCTCTGTTTTACACCTAGATTTCCCAGGCTACGTCACACCTCCGCCCTAAATCGACCTGTGAGCCCACCCTTCGCTAGCGTCCTCGGCACAGCAATTAATTATAACTGACAGTTACTACGACAGCTTCCCGCTCTGTTTATTTTGTAATAAAAGTTCCATATTGCGATGGACAGTGTTCCTAACGAGGAGTTATTGTTGGTTTCATGTCTTTATTACACTTTAAAACGGATCTACAGACGCAAAATGTCGTTGTCAAGGACCAGATGCCCGACATTTTAGACGGCATTCGAGTTGTAAATTGAGAAAATTAAAACCAATAAACTAGTTAGTTATATAACAAGAATAGCACTGTTGTTTGTGAAATGGGTTAATGTGTATGAGAATGTATTAGAGTAGTAAAAATTAATCTGGAAGAGTAGAAATTGTGGAAAAATGACAGATCTTTATATTCAGGGCCTTATTCGAATTCCTGATCTTCTATATCCGACATGTATTGAAAATGACGGACATTTTTACTGTCTTTAGATCATAAACCTTGACTGGCACGATATACAGGCTTTTCGCTTTAAGAAAACCCTTTTTAATTTCACAAATGACATTAATAAAACAATATCTGAAAATAATTTTTGAGGACGCACTCTTGTTTTGAAAAAAATTCCAACTTAAAACCTAAACAGTGCCTGGGCGTCAATGTCTGGATTGAATATTAATTATTAAATTAACGCCTTAATTTGACAACAATTTTGTAACCCAAATTACATTTATCCATCTCGTCAATAAACCAAAAAAAAAATACAACTCATTCCGGCAACAATCCAAAAATACCCCCAAACAGATTCACGCTTCCTCTGTTACACAAACAAAAATTTCATACTCACATTGCACATTGACGTAGACATCCTTGTATACGTATCCGACTGAATTGGTTGCGTTGCACCCGTAGTTGCCGGTGTCCTTCTTGTTCAGATCCGAGATGATGATGGAGTCTGCAGTCACCTGCCGACGAGGGTTGGGTTCCGCTTGCTCGATGGGCTTCCCGTTGTGCGTCCAGCTGATCTGGGGCTGCGGGGTGCCCCCAGCCTTGCAGCGAATGATGGCAGACTCGCCTTCAGCTTTGTTCTCGATTTGCGGCTCTTCGATGAAGAATGGTGTGGCTGCGGAGAAATCGTTTCGTTGATAGAGGTAGACTTAAATGGGTGGGTGTCACGGTAATCTCATTCTTTGCAACACGACAATAGCTTAACCGCCTCCTTTGCCAGTTTGGAGTGATCGTAGGAAGTGCACGTCGTCGGTCTGATTTATCTTTTGGTGTTTTAAATTATATCAAGTTTTTTTAAAAATGAGCTTAAATGAGCTAGCATATTTAGATTAAGATATATATAGATAAGTATATTTAAACAGACTACAATGTAACTAGACTTAACATTTGCACGTCGGCATGTTCGACAGAATACGATTACTTTATATTAATATTAAGATCTTTTTAAATTTGTATTCTAGCAAATAAATCTTTCTTTCTTTCTTTCTTTCTTTCATATTTTCGTAATTGTTGCTCAATACTTGCTCATTTGTGGAATTATTCACAAACACAGGTTAAGTAATACCTATTTGTCTATGTTCTGTCCACTTCACACCTTTCAATAAAATAAGTGTCCTAGATGTATCTAGATCACACGAAACGATCGAATCGCGTGACAGCTGACAACACATGCATGCTATGAAGTATTATAAATTCAACCAATCAGATGTTCATAATGCAAGACTATTAATAAATAATGAAAATTGACAAAAGCATTTAAAAATCAATAGTGGCGATTATACTTATGTTTCAATAGACAATGTGTGTTTTATTGGCCTTTAGTTGAAATTATATCAATAATTTTATTGCTGATTTATTTCAGATTTTACATCCATAATATCTTAAGTAGTCTTAGGGTTATGTTAGTTAGTAAAATATAATGTCAGAGATGATACTAGGACACGGGTGCATGTAATAGCACAGCCAGTGTCGCAGCAAGACAGCGAGTAGGCTGCTGCGTACAGCAGCTGCTCCGCCCTCTGCGCGCGCTCGAGGCTGGCCTATATCTTGCCTTAGAAACAGTCTAGCAAACATCCCCGAAGCGCTGAGGAAGCGAGTGGAATCTCCTTAGTACGTGCCCCACTCCGTCGTCTCATACTAGTACTACACCTACTTCCCCTCTCACCCCGCAATGCCCCCGATCCCACTAGGAATGATATATATACATAGATATAAATGAACGGACGCCAAGTGTACTAGCGAGCGCGAGGCGGAGCAGCAGGCCCTAACTCACTTGTTGTTTAAAAAACGTCAAACAGGCTAGTATCGTGATCTACGAGTCCGGAGCGAGAGTTTGATTTCTATACTAACTTGTATTACTAGCCATTGAGACGTATTATTACGCAGAACTGGCCAGATTGTTTACAAATACTTATGTACCAACTATATATGTTATCTACGTGAGTGTCCCGTGCTGATTCCCTTTTATTGGACGTGTGAAGCGTGCCGCTAGCTCCTATTGCGTGCGTGACTGCCCTTATGACGTCACACGGATATTAAGAACCAGCGCCCTTGTACAGAAGGGAGATAAAACTATTTTTATGGACTTAATTATACTTTATCTTTGTTTTTGATGTATTACGCGAATGTGCGTTTCTTTGCAGGTCCGTATTTGAGAGTCAGAATGACTTGATTTTTTAGTCGAAGGTTTTAAAAAGGATATAGGCCACTGTTTTATCCCAATCTAACGATATTGGGATGATTTCGTAAGCCCAAACAAACGAAGTCGAAGGCAAGTACAAGTAAAACCATATTTCGAAATTATGATGGATCGGTCGAATGCTCAACTATGGTTTTGAATGGCGCTTGTATATTATAGAGTAAAAGGCCCAGGTCCTGGCCCTGGATTAATTGATCAAAGAGATGCGGTCGGTTTAGATTGTAATGAAGACGCGGAGGGCCCCTGTAATATATGCTGTATGGTATTGTACTTGTTAGGCACGAACCTTTAACACGGGTCAAGAGTTAACACCAGCAAAAACATTTTGTACAGTCAAGTGCATAAATATGTATTCACTTTTGTACCATATCACATTCGCCCTAACTTGTCCCTATATGATATGGTATGAAAGTTAGTACCAACATATTATTGCACGTGACCGTACCACCGAATAAAAAATTTTTACCTATTCAAAACTATACTAATTTTAGACAAACGTAGTGTAGGACGTCCCCCGGCTAGGTGGAAAGATGACTTACGTAGGGTAGCCGAACGTGAATAGATGCGGAGTGGCGCACTCTGTGAGAAGCCTAAGTCCAGTAGTGGACTAATTTAAGTGCCATGCAGTATATACACAGGTAATAAATCCGTTATCTGCCTACGAGTAATCAATAAGCATAGAGGTTAGGCAACTCTAAACAAACCGCACCTAACTGCACTTTTGCTTACTTTATGTATCAAAATATGAATTGTACACATCGAGGCTTCTTTTAGAGCTTCTTCTTCTACTGCTGCTTTTACATCATTTACAATTAAATATGATAAAGCCAAGTGCAAACCAACTGTTATTTTTCTTATTGTATAGAAAAATATGATCCACTTAAAATCAATTTAAGAACTCAATCAAATTTAATAAGAACATCCGAAAAGTAGAAGAAATTCCGTCACTCATTGATAGTGATGTGTAATTTTCCGAAATTTTATCAATTTGTTTTTCAGAAAAGAATATTTACTTGATTTTTTTATCATTTCCGAACGAATTTTGTCACTACTCACTGACTGACTCACTGACTGATTGAAAAATTACCACTCAGACCAAACCACTTGACTTTTTACATAGGAGGAAATGTTTTAAAGACATCGTCTTCTCTCTCATCCGAGGAGGGTAGCTGGATGATGTGGAATTACCATCCTCCGCCGGAATGCACCCACGTCCCCCTCACGCACTTTGAGCAACTTGAAGTAACTATTTTACAGTATCACTCGAATTTTCTACGTTTGCTGTTTTAATCACGATTCTGAGTTTAATTCTGAGTAATATTATGGTGTAAGTTTTCGCTTTACGGTTTTAAAGAAACAGATACCGGCTGATGATAAGTTTCCTCATCTTTCACTCTAGTCGAGACGACAAAACGACGAACCGACATTTATAAATGGGCAGAAAACGGGAACGAAGGGAAGCAAAGGTCGAAGGGCAATGCCCTGAAGTTACCATTAAAAACAAGAGACGCTAGTTGCTAAAAATCTGACGCGTTTGGAATTTGGTCTTCGGCCGTAGATTGTCTTATGTATGGTTTTAGAATGTTATTACACATGTCTTGCGGTGGGTGTCGTAAAATGAAATTTTAACCGCCTCCGTGGCGTAGTGGCTACAGCATTAAACTCACAATTTGAAAGTCTCGGGTTCAGTTCTCAGAGGGGTATCTATCAGTACTCGGTTTAGTTTTTACTATGTCAATATGACTAGCTGCCCCCATGTTGCCTTAGTCTGCCGCCAAACAGCAGTGTTAATAGCACTGTTGTTTACGGATATGAAAGGTAACAGAGCCAGCGCCGCAATGCCCTTTTATAGAAGCACATTCTACCAAGTCACGAAGTCCACCGTCTATTCGTGCTGTTATATGATAGACTTGTGTTCAGTAGTGAATACTTTACTTTTATCCGTTGACAAATAAAGATCGAAAGGCAATGACCTGACAATAACACCATTATAAAGGAAAAAGTTAAGTTGCCAAAACACCAAACGCGTTTCGGATCTGGTTTTTGGCTGGAGTACATACGCAGCTAGGTCAGTGCATTTAGATCACATTTAGATCGTAATTCGTAAAATATATTCGTTTTATGAGAACACAGCAATAAACTATTCTGTTTTCGGAGCCAAATTACTTCATTTTGTTATAACGGCGTGAGCGAATGTTAATATTAAAGGGAAATAAACAAAAAATACATTGAGTCCGAACCTTAACACGAGTACTCCTAAACCCTTTACAGTTTTTATATCATAAAAATGTGTGTCATTTTGAAATAGGCTGAAATATCATTCTTTTACACATTTTTATGTTAAGAAGCTCATTAGCTTTCCCACAATGAAAAAAAAACATAAATACGTCGGACAGTTCTTTGCGTCCAGAATATTTACGGGCTTATTTCATCACCAACCATTGGTTTGTTCAGTTTTCTTGGAACGCTTCTTGGTGAGAACGCTTCTATCTTAAAAACCTATCACCACTTAGGATCAAGTGAGATGAAGGCCAATGATGGTCCAAGAATGTTTTAATTTATTTAAGTGCTTAGCTTTAGCCTGCTACTACGTCTGCGTGGACTTCAGACATTATCCCTCGGGAACTACTTGTTCAACTGGGATAAAAAGTGGCCTGTGTACTTTTCCGGCCCTGCCTTCTTACTGACTTTCCGTTACGACTTAAAGGAAGGACGAACAAACAAACACCTATATACGCCTATGATTGCCAGCTCAATTACACTACTTTCAGTATCTAAGCGTATATCGTAAAATAGCCGTGATAAGATAAGATCCAAATTACACCATCAATGTCTCCCTCAGGACACATAGCCCTAACATATTGCCGAGTCAACAAGTTAATTCATTACAATGATCGATGGAGGGACGCGCGCGAGGAAGTGCGCGCCAAACCTGACTGCCCTTTAAGGTTAAGGTCCCATATTGGGGACAATACTGACCTGAGTGTATGAAAATTGTATGACACGAATTTGAAGACTTTGTGACGACTGAACCGACGTCAATGAAATACCAAGAACGGCTCTAAAGAGCCTCATATCCCGAAAAAAAGTGCCTCCATAAGAAATTTCTGTATATAGACTCAATGTTGTGCTTCAACTATAGCGAGGGCTTACTTTAGAACCATCGATTCGAGAGTACCACCGAATTTTTAAAAGTGCGTGCGAATCGCTGGGTACTGCGGTACACCTGCGAAACATTAGCGGTACCGCAAATGGATGCGAAATCGACGCGATTTTCGTACCACTGCAATGATAAAATCGAAAGAGCAACCGATACACTGAATGGCCGTGCAACCACATATGCCTATTGCTTCACATATATGTATAGCGGGGTATTTGCTTCATACCATATAGGCATTTCATTTCCGCAATCAGTGATACCATTTCAATATGCAAAATAGTCTTATTACATCATCAACATCAACAGCCTATATTACGTCCCCACTGCAGGGCTCAGGCCTACTCTCCTACAGAGAGTGTATGGGACATAGTCTGATTGGTAGACTTCACACACACCTTTGAATTTCTTCTCAGGAGTGTGCAGGTTTCCTCACGATGTTTCCTTCACCGTTAAGCAATCGAATAATGTACTTGAATTGAAAAACAACTCATAGGTACACGGTTGGATTCGAACCCGGAACCCTCAAATTGAAAGTCCGCGCCTTATCCACTGCGCCACCGACGCTTATTACATCATTTCGTTTAAAATATCGACTAAAATATGCATTTTACAAAGACCACGATGATACACAGATTTCACCTATAACAAGGACAGGGTGTATTCTATCTCTCTCTCTCTCGTGACACCATGAGAATACCACATAGTCTATCGGTTGTTTAGTCTGCAGTCATTAATGTTTGTTACTCACCTTCTACATTCAGCTGTATGGAGTACGACTGGGCGGTGCCGACTCCGTTGCTGACCTCACAAGTGTACGTCCCCTTGTCTTCGTAGCGGGTGTGTTTGATCACTAACGTCTTCCCGTAATTGTCTTGAGATATACCCGACGATGAGAGGATAGGTCCGCCGTCCTTAGTCCATACCACTTGCGGTAGTGGCCTGTGGATATCGAAAGCGTTTGACGATGTGCAAACAAAAATCACGTAAAAAATTAAACATACTGAACTAGCATTATTATTCAAACATACATTTCATACATATAAACAGTACACATACGCTTCAAACAAAATGTCACATTCTATTCTTTGCAACACTCGCGTAAATATTATCATACTAACACTGTTTTATCTACGAAAATATTTTTCTCATAAAAATCGACTGAGGAAAATGTTCCTGATAAATATTCGAACATTACGTAACAAAATATTATTTCAAAAACATTCCAAGCCTCCCCCATGCTTGTTTTGATGAAAGTGTTTACCATTCCTGTATCTTATTATACCATCGAATGTTTTAAGGAAATTGAGAAATACTCACGTGCCCCCGTAAATACAGTACAGTTCCGTCTTCTTTCCTCGCAGCGCAGTCTCCACCTTTCTCGTCACGTATTGCCTAACGGGCTCGTGTTTGTTCAAAGCAGGCGATATACCAGTCTGTTCCACCTCTAAATACACTTTGTTGCCAAGCTTGTACTCGTTTCTGAACAGCGACTTCGCAGCACAGGTGTAAGCGTAGTCCACGCTCGCATCATTTCGTGTTACGTTCGAGAACAAGAGGTTTCCCTCCGGGTCTAAAGTCATACGGGAGTTGTTGATCGTCTTCAATTGGCCCTGATCCCCTTGCAACATCCAGTAGACTTTAGGTTTGGGATGACCATCAGGCGGGATAC
This sequence comes from Carcina quercana, assembly GCA_910589575.2. Classification (NCBI taxonomy): domain Eukaryota; kingdom Metazoa; phylum Arthropoda; class Insecta; order Lepidoptera; family Depressariidae; genus Carcina; species Carcina quercana. Next base: position 14,504,936 of record OU342427.1, read on the forward strand.
AAGTGAGTTTGAAGGGCTGTCCTTCCTGAGCTGTGACGGTCTTTTGAGCGCCATCGGTTTCGTTGAAGGAGTTGAGTTCAGCTTTTCGTACAAACACGCTGTTGGACGTGGCCGTTCCCCATTCGTTGGTCGCAAAACATTGGTATTGACCCAAGTCTTCGTCTCTGGGTTGCGACACGACTAGAGTACCTCGCCCGGGTTGTTGAGAGATGCGGTTGTCATAACTGGTGTACTCGAATGGTTTACCATTTTTGACCCATCTGTACCTGTTGGGAAGAGGAGTATGTAATAAAATGCACCACAGTATATATCCAATTTTATATTAACTGACGAAATCATGTGATTAGAATATTATGCATAGAATACGGCTGGTGGCGCTGGATTTGTGGCCGTGTAATAGTCCCGTTAATAATTAAATAGCTAGTTCTCAGTAACAATACATTCTGTTAATGGCTTGGTGGTAACTCCATGATAAGGCAAATTTATACCTACAGACCGTCTAACAGGAAGCTTTTATTTTATTGTGTAAAAATACATAAAACAGAATTAAAATATGCAGCTCAGCGTATATAGGGGAAAAATTTCTTTGTAGAACTGAGGGGGAGAGAGAGAAAAAAATATTCGTACAAGAATTACTCGTTTAAAAGTATGTACATAAGATTCACATATCAGTTTGAGTAACATATTTAGTTAAAAACTATCAGAACTACGTAGTTGTGTAATTTCAACAGTATAATCTTGAGGTTGCATGGTAGAACCATTTTTAAATACCCATATGCATTCCGGGCATTTTTAAATAGGCGCTCGTCGAGTGGCACGCTAAAGAATGCAAGTACATACGGCTAGGTTGTCAATATGATAAATTCGTCGTATGAGCCAACACTGGCAAGGTCTACTGGACGGCCGGCGACTGAGATCACTGCATTATTGACTCATCAATGAATAGGTTGAATTATTAATACTATAAATTGAGTCAATAACGGAAATAGCTCACAATTAAGTTCCATTGAATTATAATTTCAGTTGGATGTGGTTTTTTACCACAGTACTATTTATTGTGAACTTATTTTTACTAATTTTGCGGGTGCGTACTTGTAAAAGGATATTTGTATGTATATTTACATTATGAATGTTTTTTTGCATGGCGTCGATGATAAATTAAAAAAAAACGTCCAGGCGCTAATCGTACTCGCACGCGAAAGGTTCGATTCCTTATCACCATAGATTTCATTATTAGAAGACAGGCAAGCAGTTGGTACAACTGATAATATACTTTCATATTTAAATCAGGATCGAGCAAAACACGTTTCCTGAATGTCTACCTGTTACGATTCAAAAGGTACAGCCAGGTAACGGAAGGACGGACACATGATGGCGCTTTAGTAATAGGGTCCCGTTAGCACCATTTGGATACTGAACCCTAAAAACGATACAGTGAAAAAACGATAATAATAATCAAATTTTCGAGTTGATTCTTGGCGCGAACTTGAAAAATGGTGGTTCATTGCAATTTTGTTAATTGAATAATAATACTGTTAATGTGTGTTTTTTGTGTTATAATGGTGTGATATAGTGCAAAAAGTGTCATGGACGGTGTTATAGTATCAATTACGCAAAATTGCGAGGGTTTCGACGCGATCCGAAGAGTTTATCATGTCGAGTACATTCGGCATATGGATTCTTTCGGATAATGTTGAAACCAAGGCTGGCCTTTGAAGTTCTCGTCAAGAATCCAAATTAAGCGATAAAATGTACACATTATACATTTTATTGAGAAAGCTGAAAAAATGGCTTCGGCATAGTTTATAACCTCAAAATTTGTTCACCTAATTTTACTCGTCATTGGCTAGATAACCACTGGTTAAAGCCATTATTTAAAATAATAAAAAAAATTTTTTCGAGTTGCGCATTGGGAACGAAGATTTTAACCATTATAACGCTTAGCATCAGACGGGAGATTTAGTCAGAAGCAGGAGAAAAGCGCACTCCAACAAGGTACCAGAGATAAACAAACTGATAAACATTAAATGATCAACCTTTCGAACGACACCAAATAAAATTAATCATTTACATAGCTTGAGTTGGGTCATAAAGCTAAGAGAGGAACGTTCGTCAGTTATCGTCATAATTTGTAGTTTTATTATTTATTCATTAACACCCGACGCAAAAAGAGGGGTGTTATAAGTTAGACGCCTGTCTGTCTACGGCATCGTAGCTCTCGAACGGATGGACCGATTTTGATGCGAGTTTTTTCATGTGAAAGCAAGTTTCCTTGCGGTTGTTCTTAGCTATATTTGGTAATCGTATGATTCCAACAATCAAAAATGTTTATTTATTTATCACAACCGGTATATATACACAGTACGTGGAGGCTTTCCTTTTAAGTATAGATAATACTTGTATTAGGAGGCCTCACTCTTCCTTCATCATGATTGTGCGTAAGTTTTTTAAAATTTTTAATTTACTTGTTTACTCTGGTCACAAACAAAACAACCGAACTACTGAGACTAGACGTAGATTTCTCACTACTCAAATGCACGTGTTGATGATAAATTTAAACCCACACAGACATCTTCGAGACCCTTTTACGGTATTAAGAAATGCAGAAATGTAGGCAAACTAAGCCTTTCACAAGACTGCGTCGTGTCTGAGTGCATTCGCGCATTGCGACTATCACGTTCACCGCTGGCTGCTTGCCTTCTAAAGAGATTGAATTCACTTTGGCGACACAGTCTCCGCGTTACAAAACATTTGAATATTGATAGTCTTATAAATCTTATATATTATACTTGATAAATATAAAGAAATTGTCAAGACAATCAAGGTGTTTGTATTCGGAGTTTTATGGGATTTTGGTCAGAATGCTCCCATACTAAATTCCTGTTGCCATAATCTTTTCAAATAGAATAGCTGGCTTTAAAAAGTAATTATGTACCTAAAAATAGGAGATGGGTTTATAGTGGCTTTTGCCCAGTAACAAACGTTTCCGTAATTTATAAATTGAAGATTACGGTATAAATGTTGTTTAGGTCTTCCTGAGTCCAACGTTCTTTTACTGTTCATTAGTTCCAACATCACACAAAAACGACTGGACGAAATTTGAGGAAGCTCTTTGTGTTATAAAGCTTACGATCACACTAAAAACTAGTAAATTTCGCTATGTTGACGGGTGAAGGATTTATAACAATTTCTGATAAATTTCACACAGACAAAGTCGCGGATCAAAACTACTCAGATGCACAAGTCCACTGTTGACAAAAACCTCTCCATAGATCGCTATAACGTACCTCCCATTAAAGGGATTTGCCATAATCACCACGCTTGGCAGGCGGATTGGTGGTCGCAGTTAGATTGTTGTAGTACTAAGCTACTACTGCTATTAAATACGTAAAGTGAAACCCAATCTAAGCACAGACACTGCACTCTCCTGTGCAAACTTGTCTATGTGTCTACAGTCTAGACGCAGAGGTAATCCAATACATAGTGAAGTCAAGGAAGTGATCTAAATCCCGGAGGAGTAAGAGGATTAAACTGTGTCTACATATTGAGTATAATATGGTTCAATGTACTCAGTTGATGTAATGTACTAAGTTAGCAAAAGTACTAAATATTCTTTGATAAATCAGTATGCACCTGCCACCAAGAAGCATACAATAAAAACATATGGAAACAATATAGCTTTAAAATCTGTAATCTATAAATAAAATAACAATGGGATCCCAGTTGGCTTTCATTTTATTGTGACATTTGCTTCTTATCATGTAGATAGGTTATACGTGTACAAACCCTAGTGTAAGAGTTTTGAGCCGTAGCATATCATCGTAACGAAATCAGTATTATGGCACACCATGTAACAGATGATTTTTTTTTTTTAGCGCAACACTGGCAGAAAATTTAAGTTCCTCTCATCCATTTAGGCACATGCAAGTATTAAAAGTTGTTAAACATTATAAGAGAATATTTCATTTAAACATGAGACTTATTCGGGAACTACTGGATGATCAAGGGTAGCTCTTGAGGAGGAAAACTACAGGGCTGATCAGGAAATCGGAACAGGAAATCTGAGGGTTATTGCCAGCAGTTGGTGAAACAGGTGAAAATAATATTTTCTCATTGCATATGTTATCGTACAATACTTACTTAGGTGCAGGCTCTCCTTCTGCTTCACACTCTATAATGAAAGGTTTGTCAACTTCTCCTGGCTGAGCTACTTGGAAGAGCTGCTCCTCCACTGGTGGCTGTTTGACGATTCTTGGTGGTGATGTTACTGGTGGACAAAGAATATATATTCAGTTATTATTTTACATTGAACAATCACATACTGAAGAATTCATGCCTTCTGAAATAAAATCTATGAATATTTTAAGGTATAATTAGCTGCATGCTATATATAAATACAGTTCATCTTAGGACTACACAACAAAATTTGATCGTAAAGGATTTTCGTTTATTTCTATATTAAAAAAACTTTAAGACTTTGAAACATCATTTTAACTAGGAGAAAGGTGTTCACATGGTGTTCAACTTTAAAATCTTTTTAGGGTTCTGTAGTTAAACTGTAGTAGCTCAGAGACTTACTACTAGAAAGCTGTAATATGGTATGGGTAATAATAAATAATGGTAATAATGGTACAGGTTTTGATATTTATCACACCGACAAAGTGGTAGAATAAAATTTTGGGAAATATTTTTTAAGGGTTGCGTTATATACACATAACATGGGGATGAATTTTGTTTTTGCATATACCCAATTGTGTTAGTTATCGTCGAGTTGGTATTTCAAAAATATTAAGGGTTAAGGAACATCACTTTTTGATTCTGTCCATGTGATCCGTTTGTGATATATAAGCTTTAAAGTGATATAGTTTGTCAGAATCGAGCACCTAACACCCCCCCCACTACACCAGCGACTTCTTCATGTTGACTTTAGACATTATTCCATGGGATACTCATTCAATCCGTTTATGGTTATTTATCTAAATGAATCACTTGAAGATATAAAAACATAAAGTACTTAAGGTGTACAAAGGGGGAAGAGTTGGCACCCCCTGTTGTACCCCCAACCCAAACTGTCACAGTCGTTGCTATTTTACCACGAATTTAATTTAATTTTAAAACAACAATAACAAGTGAGGACTTTTTTAAAGTACTTGACATTGAGAGTTGAAAAATATACCACAGTGGGTAGATTTATTATGAATCTGACACAAATTGATATGTCAAGAAAAAGTTGAATGAACTTCAGGTTAAAGCATGCTGAACTATTGATAACAAATGCAGCTTTTAGTACTGATAAAAAGTGTACATTACTTACATAGTGCCGACGTATGGGACGCTACCGCCAATAAACATATTAACTTATAACTTGAAGCCATAGCTGCCGTTCCGCTTCCTCGTATATCTAGTAAGAAACCAAAGAAGTTAAGATTCACTTGTAAAACTTGAAACACTTTTCTCCGGCACACATGTTCACAACACGATGACCTAATCCACCTATAGCTTGCCCACAATGACAACACCCACTAAAAATAGTAGCAACAAAATCACTAAATTACCACCTAGTCATGACACAAAATATTATTACGCGGATCGGCGGAACCTCGCAAAGCCTCCAGGCCTTCCTATTACACGCTTTTATGACAAATTAACGGTTAAAAACACCAGAAACTTACTATTTATTACAAAGACGGCAAATCGATAATTGCATTCTGATACTGCACTATACACACGTTTTCCAACGAATTAACTTTAGCACAATAACAATAATATTGCATTACCTAGATTCCTGTTTTATAATAATATCATCGCTGTTTAAAATAGCTAAATATCCTTAAAATTACAGATTTATAGGCGGGGCCTCTGAGATTTGTCCGTCGTTCGTTCTGTTCGTTCAACAATTGACTGTCATAGACAAACTAAAACGCAGTAACGGCAATAGCCACAGGCAGGGCCATAGCCATAGTTGGTTGACGGCAGTGTTTCTTCTGTTTTCTTCCGTAGATTTTTGTACTTTCATAATAATTAATACGTCTTTCTCCATTTGGTTATCATGTAACTTTCATGTATTTGTTATAAACATTATATTTGTGTAATAATAAAATTAAAATAAGATTGATCAAAAAACGTTACCTCCTTCCGTAGCGTATAGAACCAAAAAAGTGGAGTAACTCTATGGACAGGCGGGAAATTTAAAAATACAAAGTTTTTTGGACAGAAAGCAAATTATTAGGAATTTCATTTGTTGTTGTTTGTTTTATTTTATGGAACGTCAAGTTCTTTGCTACAATTTTCGAATTTTCCCAGACAGTCAAAATTTGATCGTCTATTTATGTTAAATTTTTACTTTTTGAACAACGCCATTACTTATTAACGTTAAAAATGTGTAAGTACCATTAACTATTATATCTAAAAGCACTAACCGTTACATCTAAAATCAATGACTACTTTGTTTCGCTTTCTCTGCAGGTGATTCGCATGATCAATTAACGCAGCGTTACAGCCTTATAGCACCTCGTACCCGATCATGCAGGACCGTCGAGAACTTTCGAAAATCTGACTTGAGTCTTCCTGCGGTAAATAAATTTGAAAAAACACGTGATTTAAATTACTCTGTTAATAATTGCTCTGGTGAATATTACAAAAAATACGAGTACGATGAACTACCCGTTAAGGAGTACAAAGGCAGTGATATCACCGTTGATACTGGTAGAGGAGACACTGAAAAAAACTCCCTTAATAATTCTGACCTGGAGAAACTGGAGATAACATCTAACAACGAAACGCAAATAACTTCGCACCAGAAAAGTAACGAGAAATCAATCAGCACCTTAGATTCAAATGTTAATTTTTTTAAAGAGTCAGTGCAAGAGATCTTTGACAACTTCAACACAAGTAAAGAAGACTTGGAAGTTTATACAGAGAGGTTCAATCAGATTCTTGCAAACAAATGCAATGACTGTGTTTTTGAAATGGAGCAGTTCATCAAAGATATACTCAGATGTGTGTTATTAACATCCGAGACTATGACTCAAAAGTCGAACTCAACATCTTTATGTGAAAGAGACACTGGTGCAAGTACTAGTCAGAAAACTGACTTTACGTCAGGGATTTTTAATCTTTTTGAAGTCCAGGAGTCTGTAATGGAAGCTTATAGAAATGAGCTGTATGTCAGTGACTCCGCCGAGGGTAGTGCCGGGAAAGTTTGCAAAAGAGATTACCTCTTACCCACGTCAGCTCCGCGTCTCGATGATAAAATGATCAATCGAAACTTTTTTTCGGCAATTAATGTAATTGATGAAAGAGCTGCACCAGAACCTAAAATAACTTCTGTCGATAACTTGAATGTATACGCTAGTAAGCAAAAGGAGAAAGAGGAAATGCGTAATGCCCATGAATCAGATTCAGAGCTAGATAACGAGATACCTGTTAAACACTCTAGGGGGGAAAACGACATAACCTTAGCTACCGATCTGGCAAGTAACGAAAAAACTCGTGTGGCGGCGTGTTCACATAATAACAATAACTCGTTTTTATCCAAAATTTGTAGCTTTTTCTGCAAGAAACTTCGCAGACACACCATAAGTTGATTTTTAGTCATCTTTATTTTGTAATAAAACTATCAATTTTCTTCAACGTTTTTTTTTTACTGTGGACTAGATATATTGTTATTAAATACATAATAATCACGATTCACTATTCTCTTCAAAATTAACTAAATAATAATACCTAATCATAGTAATGTGCTTACAAAGTTGCACAGCAAATTCATTCTTCATATGCAAGAAGGCTTTTATCGTTTGCAAATCGAGCATAATTAGCGCTTGACCGTCAATCTCTTCTTGTTTCATTTTGTCTGCTATAAGTTTACAGTCTTCCGTATTCTTTAGATAAGAATAAACATCTTCTACCGACCAATCTAGTGGATTTGGGGACAGTTTCAATTTTCCCTTGGTCCACGATACGGCAGTGTTCTTTTCGAACATTTTATTATCCGAAGGCAAAGGATCATATGAGTTGAACTTCAGCTTTTTCAATTCAGGCTCCTCGCTGTCAGAAACGTCGGAAATATTTTTGGCATCTCTTGAGATTGAGCTACTTTCATTAGTCTCATGTTCTGAATCGCTGTCAGGTGAGCTCTGTGTTTTAGAAACGCAGGTATTGTTGTAAATAGTTTCAACGTCTTTCTTATCCCAATGTGCTTCTTTTATCTGCAGGGCGAAGTTAGGAAGCTTCGCTCCTCGAGTTTTCATTTCCAACTTTGGATAGTTGTTTTTGGGTTCCCGTTTCCGTCTTTGATTTCGTTTATAGTCGGTGCTACTGTCAGGTGAATTTGGTCTGGTGCCCGATTCTGAAGGCGGCGTGGACCCAGCGTCGCTTTCTACTGATTCACCATCCTTATTGCTCTCGGTCTCTTGGGATGGTTGTGGTTCTTTCTCTCGTTTTTCTGTGGGTCCCTTTTTCTTTTTTTTCCGGCCGTTACTGCTACCCTTTGGTCGCCCTCGACGTTCTGTGCCGTTATCTGTAGAAAAAGGAAATTTGATATAAAACTAAGCAACATTTCTATCACTTGTGGTCTGGTCAGGCCATTTTGGCGACAATGAATACTTACGGAATGTGGATTTATCAACTTGCTGACAGTTCTGAGGACATTGTTCGGGGTACTCTGAGGGTCCGAATAGACAAGGGCACGCCTGCATCTTGACACACACGTCTCGACAGAACGATGGCACTTGGTCTAATGCTGTCGCGACCGGAACGTAGGCGTGGTATGTGCTTGACTTGAGCCTGGCAATTAAATAGTATAGTAATTAAAGGTTAAGGGACGTAAAACCATAAGAGACTATTATCAGTTACATTGAAACAAACTTTCAAAGTTTTCAAAGTATTCAATTCACGAGTATTCAAAGAGTAGCAAGATTTTGATTTTAACCGATTAAACCGATTTGGGCCAAATTTTTTCGGTACGTCTCATAAAAATGTAATTTAAACCAAGTTTCCAACCAACCAAAGAACTGACTTCAACTGCCCTAAAAGTCTACTTTTATTAAGGCAAATTAAAGATGTATAACGTTTTCTCATGGGTAGCATTCTCAGAACTGGACCAAATTGAAATGGGACCACACGGGAAGCATCAGCTTTCAAATAAAAAAGAATCATACATCACCCAGTCAAAAGTTCTGAGGTAACAAACATTTAACTAATACACACTTAACATTCCCTATCTCAAAAACTACTGAACCGATTTTGATGAAACTTGCAGTCTTCCCAAGTTGAACAATACCTAGTTCAACAAAAAAAGGATTATTTAAATCGAACTTGTAGTTCCGGAGATATGCGAGGACAGACATACAAATATACATACATACACTTTTGAAATTTCGCACACTTGTTTAGAAGCTGATATAGACTAACATATATGAAAACTGGTATATACAGGTCGGATTATAACCTTTTTTTAAAGTCAGTCCTTTTTTTAAAGTCAGTTAATAACTCACTTTGCCCTCAACATTTCCAGTCTCATGCCTTCTTCAGGGGGTCCCTCAGTCTCCCAGTCTTTTAGTAATTTCGCTGGTTTATACGACGCCGATATGATTTTATTCAACACCTCCTTAAGCACCAGTGACAAAGGTCCAGGGCCCACGTGTTTTGGTAACTGTGACAATTTATTTCTACTTATTGAAGGTCCTGCGTAACATTTGTAGTTAAAATATATCTTCTTGCACCATTCTTCTGACGATTTGATTTCTTCTTTCGCAGTCTTTTCTTCGACTGGTTTCACTTCATTCACTGTTGTCAAGTCAGGTATGTGCAGTGCGTAGTTGTTGCTGTCGCACCAACCTACAGGGAAGAGCAAATCGCTGTCTTGTGAATACCAAAATCTCTCACCAATCGGTACCAACTCCACGCAAAACATATGCTCAACTATCGACACAATAGAAGCCACGTGAATTTCTTCATGATTTAACGGATTTACTGCTTCCAATTTCATTCCTATTTTAATATCTTTTAATGGTTTCTTTTCTCCGAAACAATAATCAGGCGCAGGGACTGATGAGGTCATAGACAAGTATTCGTCCCAATCGAAAGGTCCTTCTTTCCAGATCTTTGGATTTTTAAAACTTATATCATTCTTATTGGCCCAGCCTATTGGGAAAATATATGGGTGCATTGTGTTGCAAAGCCACCCCATTTTAGTGTCTTCGTAATCTTCGGCGTGATCGTCAATCGTCACTAGAAAGTGGAAGTTGTTGAACACTTTAGTGACAGTAGCTGGCCGAATGGTTTTCATGTCTTGCGGACTTAAGGCTTCTAATTTCATGCCAGTTACGAAATTGTGCGGCTCCAAATTTGGGTTTGACTGAAAGAAGATGTCAATGCAATGAATTTGTTGCAAGTAAAGGGAATTCTAAAAGATAAGATCTACTTCTTTCGCTAAATGTAAGAACAGGTAAATATATGGAAATATTTTTAATAGATACCTGGAACAAATCAGCCGGGGTGGGTTCTTTAAAAGACTCTTCTGCGCTCTGCCTGAGTTGCGTACTGAGCTTATTCTTGCACGAGAACTTGTTCACTTTGCCTGGATATTTAAACTGCCACGGCGAACCCTGTTGGCAAACGTTATAATTATTTTAACTAGACTTTTGTTTTCACTTTGAGATATTTTGTTATAATCTTTATCTATATTCGGAAATAGGAGACTTTAGTAAACCAGACAATCGACTAATTCAAGCCCGTGACGTGTTATTAGATTGTAGTTTTACGTGAGTATTGTTGATATGAACTTTGTAAGCAACGTTCTATTCTCACAAAACTACAAGTTTGATGTCTTGCAATCGAGGGTGACTAGGCACCTTCTCGACCAACGCGCACCATCGTAGGCCACATTTTTTTTGGGCCACAGGAGATTGTAGCCAGGCGTCGATCTATCATCAGTAAAAAAAAGTTCTACTCGTGCTCTAGAGTGGAAAGCGGAAGCAGGCTGGATAAACATCAGGCGTATAAAGACGTCCTCAAACGCCACCTTAACTGCAGCTGTGTCTTTGAGACAAGCACGCATCTAGTAGATAATTGCTCCCCAGAAATCTCAAGCAAATGAGTGACAGACACTGCTACCTTTCACTATCGGAACACAGCAGTGGTAATAACACTGCAAAATAGCGGCAGACTTCGCTAACATGGTGATAGCTGGCTAGGCGGAAATATAAAACGCCACACCCTAACCAATTCGATTATCGATAGCCATTCCTGCAGTATGTCTTCGAGCTATGTCGGTGACCCTGCTTCGTCTACGTTCGTACTTACCTATGCATACAGTATTGATGAAACTTACCTTATTAGTGACGTAGCCGAAGCTGCTGAGACGAGGGTTGGAGAAGAATATCCAGAACTGGGGGGTGTCATCGTCGGCGCCGTCGTACCGGAGCAGGAGGCGACCCCCGACGTTCTCGCGTACCTACAGGTACATAACATCGTCATCATCAGCGCAAATAAATTATCAAAGCAAAGACGCCACAACTGAGCGTAGCGACAGGACTATTTTATTCTAAAGAGGCAACAAACTAACCGCAGTAAATTTTAGGTAAATGTTTTTGGTCTGTCTCCTGGTTTTCCCCTTTCTATGGTTAGGACAAAGGACAAATATATGTATCAGTCTATATAGGTCGCCGTGTAGTCTCCGCTTTAGAATAAGATCACCGCAAGACACCACGGCGACACAGACACTTCAAACAAACGTCGTGATATCGGTTCATATCACATACATCGAACGGATGACGTTTGTATACACGCGCTTGTGTGAGTGAATTTGCGTGCGCCATTATTACCGATACTTGACTGGTTCACTTTCTTGCGGGAAGAGGTGAGGTATCGCGGGTCGGTGGGAGGCGGTTGGAGACGATGAACGTCTGTTCTATACGTATGTGACCGCGATACAGTAAAATGAAAAATTGGCCAAGATATTTAAAACGGACGGACAGCCAAGTCTTAGTAATAGGGTCCCGTTTTTTACCCTTTGGGTACGCAACCCAAAAATCATAGATGGATAGCAGCATCTACCCATGAATCAACAGCATCTTTGTGATACATTAGTTTCTCACATCACCTGATAAAATTAGCTGTTCATTTATTGGCTTTTCACGGGTAAACAGCTAAACAGATCTTGATGAAATAATCTTGTCATGAAGAATTACATAGGGTACTGTTTATCCCGATTAAGCGTTCGTGAGGTATGATTTTTTAAGTCAATGCCGACTAAGTCGCAGTCTAGTGTAGTACAGCATGGTTATGGTTACAAAGTGTAGTAGAACATGGTTATGGTTACAAAGTCTAGTACAACATGGTTATGGTTACAAAGTGTAGTACAACATGGCTATGGTTACAAAGTGTAGTAAAACATGGCTATAGTTACAAAGTCTAGTACAACATGGTTATGGTTACAATAGTGCCTCATAAACTTACTGCATTTGGATGAGCACGTTTCTATCCTACACCATTATAAACAGGTGAAATAAAGGGAAAGAATAACGTAAATGAATATTGAAAGTAATACATATTTGCTTTATGAACGGTCGTCAGCCCGACCGTGTCAATGGATTGCCTGTGTTGGCAATGTTTCAAATGATTCTTGCTATTGTCTTGAAAATGACAATTCACAATAGGATTGGACATGACATTATTATTTACTAGTATCTGCTTATTCCACGTGAAACACTGAATGGACCACTGGACACTGCATCCACAGCCTATGTACTTGTCCATGCTAGGGGTTATGTAAAGCCAATATTCATTTTTTAAATGTATGAGTTTTGCACTTGGCCTTCATCTCGCCTGATGGTAAGATATGAAAAGGAAACCGTTGGTTGGTAGCTACCACCATATTACCTAAGTCTGCCGCCAAACAGCAGTATAGTAGCACTGTTGTGTTGCGGTATGCTAGAAGAGACAGAGCCTCATTAACCTGGCTTTTGGGTGACCGTAACCATCAGGTGAGATGAAGGCTAACTACAAACGAATTACATCCACCCACCAAAAACTGTTACAAATGCAGAACACTATTTGAAAGATGAAAATATATTTTTTTATATCAGGCAAGCGTTTCGGCGCATAATAATTATATATGAAAAATTCAATTTTTTGGCGAAAATGCCTAAAATCAGCTGATACTCTTCAAACAGCTGAACCAATTTTTATCAAAATTAAAAACACCGCAGTAGAGCTTTCACGTAAAAACAAACGCATCAAAATCAGTCCATCCATTCGAGAGCTATGATGCCACAGACAGACAGACACACCGACATTGGCGTCAAACTTATAACACCTCTCTTTTTGCATCGGGAGTTAAAAAATGATTTACTAATTATAATTATTATAGTGTAGCAGTTGCATATGATTTCATGTACATTGATTTTAGAAATCATGGTAATTCTTGACCGGGGTAAAAATTATCATATCACTCTCCTCACAAATCCTAGCTTGTACTGGGAGATATACATTTGTTCCTTACATCCCTACTGGGATCATTCCAAGATGGGTACAATTATAGACAGTCATCAGAAAAATTGTAAATATAAACTCCTATATTAACGGTAGTGATGCAATGAAAACAAATCTTCGCATTTGAAATGAAATTCGTTAAAGTAATCATAACCATAGAATAAATAATAATACTTATTCTTGATCTTCTTTGACTAATATAAATTGAAACAGGTAGCAGTATCAGGTATTCTTATTCACCGAATAGTGGAATCAGTATTCATAAAAGTGGTATTCGTTGCAACACTTACTCTAGTAAAATATAAAGCCAATAGCCTAAGTTCAGTCGTGGACTTTTCCCAACTGATGATTATATGTAGCTGAAATATTGTGAATGTGAAAAAATGAGTCGTTTGTTGGTCACAATGGGGAGTCAGAATGACTAGATTTTTTGTGTAGGAATGATTAAAGAGTGGGAACAGGATATTGGTTACTTTTATATCGATTGCTCAAGTAGTTTTGCCATGAAGTTGAATTAGCTGGTAAAAGCTGCTATTGAAATTACTTGCACTCACCGTAGCAATCCAGTATCTGTAAGGATCAAGAGTATTCTGAACTTCAACTTTCATTTCGGTCTTAATTCGGTCAATAGGACTCAGCCCTTTATTATTGAGAGCTTCTAGCAGTACAGACTGCCTTTCCAAAAGGGCATCTTTCATGATTTCTATGATTTTATCTCCATATTTTTCATTGATGTCATCCGGAGGTTCTATCTGCTCTTCATATTTGCCACACCAGCCTAAAGGGTGGACTTTCGTACTGGATATATCACACCAGAAGTCACTATCAGCTCCAATAAACTTGATCCGCAGCAAGTGACCGCAGACCATGGTGATTTCTGCTATCCAGTACACATCAGGGTTGTTCTTATGGCATACCTCCAGCAGCATCCCTTGTTTTATCCCATTGTTAAGGCTTGCCTCTACCTGTTCAGTGTAAAAAAAAAACTTTATTAGATAAACATTGACAGTGTCTCAGTTGACACATCTGAGTGAGCAATCAGCTTTTAGTCACTTAACATCAAGTCAGATGCAAGCTAAGTGGCACCCCAGTTTGAAAAAAATATGGTAAATATTGAAAATAGGTTGATAGGATTTGTGCAGTCTGAAAAGTGTAAGAAAATATTTTAAACTTTGTCAGATACAAACAAATAGTTGTTAGATGCCTAGCAAGATGAGTGTGAAATATTTCAAGGTGGTCTGGACAAAGAGTAAAAGTCCTTTATTATAATTTTTATATTAAACCTTTTTATTTCACAGTCATATTATTACATATATATACATATTTATTGTGGCTATCTATGAAGGAGGCTCATGTCCAACAGTCCTCTCATGTGGCCAATTATGATGATGATGTATATTGGTTAAAAAATATCTCTTATAACAAGATCAGATTGCTCAGATTCACTCTTTCATGCCACTTCACTAATCTCTTTTTATGGAGCTGCTATTTTAACATACATAATTAACAACATATTTAAAGTAAACAGTACAA
Source organism: Carcina quercana (assembly GCA_910589575.2). Classification (NCBI taxonomy): domain Eukaryota; kingdom Metazoa; phylum Arthropoda; class Insecta; order Lepidoptera; family Depressariidae; genus Carcina; species Carcina quercana. The sequence continues at coordinate 14,519,963 of OU342427.1, forward strand.
GCTATACATTAAAGTTAGCACTCAATAGTTTCTGCTGCTAACACTAATTCTTAGATTAGTGTTACTTGTACTAACAATTTATGGACTCAGTCTGAAACAACAGTTTTCATTATTATTAGTTATATGTTAAACACATTAATAGATCAACACTAGACCTGTATTTAATAAAATAATTAATGCAAATTTTCTTCTTCAACTTTTACACCTGAACCTATCGAATTTCATCAATCATCATAAAATTTAGCAAGAACTTTGCTTATATTATTGAGACAGACAGTGGATACTTACATTCCATTTGATGAACTTTGCTATCACAAAGCTTAACAAACAGGTACCACCTGATTGTCTTGACTGACCCAAAGTTAGTATTTTTATATTATTACTAACTTTTGCCTGCAACTTTATTTGCATGGACTTTAGAAATCTTGTTGATTACGAGGGGCATACCGAAATGATCGGGAATATAAAACAATACATACAGGAAATAACTAAATTTATTTTTATTGCTTTTCGAAGTATTCTCCGTTGCAGTTAATGCACTTTTGCATTCGTTCGAACCAATTATTATAGCAGCAATTCCAGTCCGAAGTTGACATGGTCAAAATCGTCGATTTGTATGCTTCCACTGCTTCTTCTGGACCTTGAAACCGCTGACCACGCAATAAATCTTTGATTCTAGGGAATGTAAAGTAATCATTGGGACTCAGATCAGGGCTGTATGGAGGATGATCCATTAATTCAACGTTTTCCTGCTTCAAAAACTCGCTTGTTTTCTGAGCGGTGTGAGAGCTCGCATTATCGTGATGGAGGATTATGCGTCGTTTCGGGTTACCTCTACGGAGTTCGGATATCATCTGTGGCAAACAAACCGTTGTATACCAATCAGCGGTAACCGTTCTCCGTTCCTCTAAGGGAACTGTGACTACATGTCCTGTCTTCGCGACAAACGAAGCGACCATTTTCTTCGATACGCTGCGAGAGCGGACAACTTTTGTTGGCTTGATCTCACCTGCGAAGACCCAGACAGCCGACTGATGCTTTCTTTCTGGCTCATATGAATAGATCCATGATTCATCACCAGAGACAATGTTATAAACTGCTTTTGACTTTCCTCCGTTGAAGCGTTGCAGAGTAGACCGGCACCAATTGACACGAGCCGCCTTTTGCTCTTCGGACAAATTATGGGGCACCCAGCGGGAAACTAGCTTTCTCACTCCCAGTTCACCATGTAAAACAGTTTGTATCGCAGTCATACCTATCCCTAAAGTAGCCCGAATCTGCTCATATGTAATATGTCGGTCATCCTGTATCATTCGGCGCACAACAGCGACATTTTCTGGTGTAACCGCTGTTTTTGGCCGGCCTGTGGAAGGTACGGTGCCAAGAGAAGCACGTCCACGCCGGAATTCAGAATACCAGCGATATATTGTCGTCTGGCTAGGCGCTTCACTCTTGAATATAGATATAAGCTCAGCGAGACATTGTCCCTGAGATAATCCTCGTCGAAAGTTGTAAAAAATTATGGCACGGAAACTTTCTCTTGTAAGCTCCATTTTTTTATCGACCTATCAATTTCAAACTGATATTGTTCTTTAAAAAAAAAATTTTTTTTTTAATTCTGTCAATTGTATTCGATTTTCAACTAACCAGTGTTTATTCATCAAAAAGAGTTTTTAATCTAATTAAATCGAAAGTACTCGATTACCGATCTTTTCGGTATGCCCCTCGTAAACTTGGATAAAACTATAGTCTTCTAGTTACTACTTAGAACCATATTGACCAGTTGCTCGACAATCACACTTTTGCTTTTATAATATTAGTATGATTATGTAATAGTGTTAATATTTCATGGAGAATCGTGTTCAGTTAAATAATGTCGCCATTTTGGCTGAATTATAATACTATGTTATAATCTATACATACAAAATTACTTGATTTGGGAGTCGGGCAACATGGCTAGATTTAAATGTATTCATGCTCATTTCACAAACTTTTAATATGGCAGAGTCACTTCTGATATAGTTAAAAAATATATTATTAACCATATGAGTATCTAAGCTTTCACTAGGATATTGTTTTTCTTTTTTTATATACTTTTAGAAGTGTATGGGATTCATTTAATCAATGGCAGAATTACTGGATGTTTTAGTAGCAAGCTATATTATAATATTATGATTTTAGTAAATAAAGACATTGCAATAAAATGGCGCATGTTGAACTTATAGAAAAAGATGACACAGACAATATTTTCTTGTTAGAAGTAGTAACCATATGGAAGGCAAATTGTAATGATTCCTGTAAATAGGATTATTTATTAAGAAAAACGTAAAATACATGAATAGCAGCACTTACTTTATGATGTATAAAAACAATTGTTTAAAATAAATTAGCTTCTAAAAATATTTAAAAATAATAAGTGGGTTTAAAAAACTTTGGCTACATTTAAATGTATTCTTTGATAAAACATCAAATATATGAAAGAAGCTAAGTAAAAAAATTAGTATCAAACCAATTAAACATCACAATGGATATTTTTTCAACAAAATCATTAGCAATACATCTGAAAAATATTCCTGCAAACTTACATGAGAGAATAATTCCTCAGGAACAGCTGTGCTTTTGTTAACTTCTAAATAATCATTCCAATCAAACTCCATGATTACAAAAAGTGGATAACGTTAAATTCATTTGTTAAATATATTACTTTTCACTTATAAATAACTCCGAACGGCTGAACTTGATATACAAAAATTTTCAATGACGAAAATTGAAATTACGTACATTATGTCTGTCTCATTTAGCTCATTGTAAAAACGATGCAGTATCTCTTTCTAATAAGTAAATCAAATCGGTGAAACGCAGAATAGTTGAAGAAATTAATGAAAAAAATATACTTTTAAAAACTTTGAGTCTGTCTTTTATAATTACTGTTATTCCTTTCTCATCCCTTTCTCTGAATCAATAACTTGCAGTGATGATATTTTATTTGAAAGCTAGATTTCAACATCTCTATTCAATTAGTGATAGATTTAGCATAAACGGAATGTCGAGTGTGCGTTCAGATTTCTACTCAAACCTAAAAACTGTACGTCTGAAAATGGTAATAAGTAGATTGTAGTCATAGGCACTCATAGGTAGTTATAATGAAACTGACCAATCCGGAACGTAAAAACATTTAAAATTTGTATTTGATTGGTGTTGGTATAGTAACTATACTCTTTGGATTGGTGGTTTAACCTTCTGTGCATTACAGTGAAAAAAGGAATTTCGAATAATAGCTTCGGAACAAAACATTTTGCTTGTTCGCAACTACGCGACTTTGCTCGTTCTTGGTTTGATTTGGTTATAGTGATCTGTGGATTTGGTACTCAAACGAAAACGTCATTGTAGGATTTGTTATCTCTATCAAACAATAAAAATCAAGTGTTCTAGTTGGTGCCGCAGGATTTTACATATTTATTTTCAGTGTTGTGCTTTGTGGATGTGATTATAAGATATGTGATTACTTTCTCTTTTGTTGCTGGTCGAACTTTGTTGCGACATTGAAAATGAATCGTTATACTTTAAGTGAAGTACTTTACACGCCCGTCGCGAACAGTTCCAATCATACGGACGATGAAGGGTGTATGTTGGTAAATCCTTCACAAAATGTGATAATTACAGGAGCCTACAACGGTATACCACAAACTTTGATACTCAACTTGGTGTCATGGACATGTTTGATCTTATTATTTACGGTTCTGAGGCGGACTGCGTGGAACTATGGACGGATGGCACTAGTACAGCGAACGAAACGTCGATGGACGAGTTTATTTTACCGATCTAGTGACGGAGACGCCCTTGTAGACAGAAGACGGACCAGCGCGGATGAATCAGTGAATATTGACGAAGGATTTTTCACTTGGTTACCAGCCGTGTTTAAGCTAACGCGAGAACAAATTCTCGCCAAATGCGGTCCTGATGCAGTACATTACTTGTCCTTCCAAAGGCATGCTATAACTTTGATGTTCATAGTTACCATTGTTTCTCTGGGTGTAATTCTTCCTATCAACTTCCAAGGGACAAACATGAATGTAGATGCGAGCACATTCAGTCGGACCACTTTATCCAATCTTGGAGGAGGTTCCTATTGGCTATGGGTTCACACATTGTTAAGCATCTCATTTCTACCTGTGTCAGTTTTAATTATGAGGAGATGTACTGGTCGCAAACCAGTACCCACATCCATGACAGGAACCATCATGATCAGTAACATATCTAAAGCTGACAGGAATGAAGCCACAGTAAAGGCGTACTTCACTCATAACTTTCCACACATTCAAATAGTTGATCTTCGTCTTGCTTATAACATAAACCAATTAAATGAAGTACAGGAGAAAAAGGACATGGTGACTGAAGCTTTGATTTACACTGACACCTACTTGAAGAAGACCGGAAAAAGGATTATGGTGAAGCCAGATTGGTGTGGACCAGAAGTAGATGCATTGGAGTACTACTCTAATGAGGAGAAGAGGCTACGGGATGAAGCAAAGAGATGTCGTGCCATGGCACTTAATGATCCTCTAGGTATTGCCTTTTTGACTCTACCATCGTATCAATTAGCTGAACATGTTATCAACCACTTTAGCTTACATCGTGGATGGGTGTTATCACATGCCACTAATCCATCTGATATAATTTGGGAAAATCTAAGTGTACAACCTGGAGTTTGGTATGTAAAAGCTATAGTCATCAACTTCTTTCTTTTTATCGTTTTGTTCTTTCTGACCACTCCAGCTATTGTTGTGAATCTATTCAATACTCTAGTTGCGAAACCTGAAAGTCTGAGAGGGATCAGTAGTGTGATATTTGAATTTTTGCCGACTTTATTACTTTGGACGATGGCTGCCGTCATGCCTGCCATTGTCGCCTTTTCTGACAAGTTCTTATCCCATTGGACAAAGTCACAGCAAAACTATTCTATAATGACTAAGACTGTGTCGTATCTGTTGTTGATGACCTTGATCTTACCATCCTTGGGGCTCGCTAGTGCAGAGACATTCCTCATATGGACACTGCATCACGAGAATGATACTATGCGATGGGACTGCGTATTTTTACCCGACAAGGGCGCGTTCTTCGTCAATTACGTCATTACTTCCGGCTTGATCGGTACTGCGCTAGAATTAATACGATTCCCGGAACTGTTTCTTTACGTTTGGTATCTGCTTCAGTCGAAGTCGAAAGCGGAAAAGAGTTATGTAAAGAAAGCGATTCTATACGAGTTTCCGTTCGGCGTTCATTACGCATGGAGTTTAGCGATTATATCTATAACGATGGTGTACAGTCTCGCCTGCCCTCTAATCTCGCCCTTCGGTTTGATCTATCTTATGCTGAAGCACGTGGGGGATAAGCACAACCTGTATTTCGCGTACGGACCTTGCGACATGAGCGGCGTTGGTGGGGGTAGGATTCACTCGACGGCCGTGAGACTGATCCGCGTCTCGGTTCTACTGTTGCTAATTAACATGGCCGCTTGGGCCGGTTTGAGATCAGGATTCGAAGCTAGGACCATTATTTTGATAATGGCGTCCATAGTAGCATTCGGGACATTCCTGTTGTTAAGTCCATTCCCTAGCTGTACGCCTCCAGCTCCGTTGCAAGACGAGTCGAGTATAAGGTTCGCTGAATATGTCGCACCGGTGCTGACGAGACCGGTGGACACACCACCCGCTTCCACACCCACGACTCCCGACTACGGTGCTTCGTCACCGATCGCTACGAATCATTCGTACAGTCCTGGCCCTATAAATATTTAAATCAATTATTATCTACGTATTCATTTCGCGGTACTTAGTATCTTGCGATAGCGAAATATCACTAATTACGTGAATATTGCGATATCAAGGCCCAGAGATGTTTAGTTTGTAGTGAAATGTAAATAACTTTTGCAATACTTTTATAATACCTTAGGGTTAATGTTTTGAATCTTTTGTGCTCGCCTGTAAATTTGGGTTAATCTTTCCGTTCTGATTCCCTTGGTAATTGTATACAAAAGGCCGTGTCTTCCGTGTTTCACTGCGCGTTGCTGCATTCAGTGACTCATGATCATGATATGATATGTTAATTGCCATTTTTCCGACTGTTTATGGAGCAAACAAGCGCGGTGGTTAACCTTCAAGTGTATTGGGTTGTTTCCAACTAATACATGGGTCTGGGTCAAAATCGTCGACGTCTGGTTTCGTGGCTTGAAAGAGTCACGCTACTTTTCGATAATGTTAACACATTCACACTACATGCCACGTTATATCCGTCATTCTGTGTTTCGCACACTAGGTTTTAAACATTTCCTATGCGTTATTTTGTTGTATGTGATTTTTATGGCTGTCTACTTTATTGTTTTAATTATTAATAAATTATTAGTTATTCTAAATGTTTCATTGTACTCGTAGTTGTAAAACTTATTGAGATCTACAATCGTACTTTATATACCTTGCAAATAACACGATCCACGTATGCAGGCAGAGAGCACACAAAATTTTAACACAACTAATTGTCAAGCAAGAAAGTTATTTCGAATTTGATACCATTAATACCTGAATGTTAACTTTATTCAAGGCGTGAAATGCTTTCTTACGTTGGATCTCAAAATAGACGTTACGGGCGTTAACTGGCTGAATATTTACAAACATCTGATACGTGAAACCTTTAAAGTTTTATGCCAGGGCACTCTTTTTGGGTCGTTGGTTTTCCGCTACTTTGGCAAAGCAGGATCTGACGAAATCCATTGTAGATATCTACTTTAGCATTTGCCTCGGTTTACTTGCGTATACCTGCTGTGGTATTGAAATTGCTTTAACACTTGTACACCTGTTAAAATATTCACATTATCGAAACTTATTCATTATCGATTCGTGTCACTGTCATATCTAAACGTATGAAAAATAAGAGTAAGAAAATTCTCCGGAAGTAACCCGGTGTATGAATTGCATACGACTTTATACGAGCCCTTATGCTATCACATGTTATAGTAGAGGCTGAACGCAATTGGCTTTACCGAAGCTATTTACGGAGAATTTTTGCGTCTGTTTTTAATGGAATGTTCGACTATGACGTCATAATTGTACTGTTTGCATAGAACACCCATAAAGGTTTACTATTTGAGTTCACATAGTCGGCGACTCTTTTTATCTTCATATTGTGATCCGTGATTGTGACAAAGTTGTATTGCTCTTGATAAACAGTAGCTTCATTTGCTGTTCCAGTGATCGAATTGTTGTTTGTGTTTGCCGACCTTTTCTATTAACATTTCCAGTAACGCAGCTCAAGGTTCATCCCTAAAATTAGTGTTAATTAAATAATCCGATAATTCAAAGTTCCGTCTATTGCTACAGATTTTGAAAAAATATCAAGTGACGGAATATGAGTATTATAAAGGATTAAAACAGTAACAATGCCGTCACCTCTTTGATAAAGTATTTATCCTGTTTAGTATTAATTGGCGGTCGACTTTTTTTTCATTGGTTTATTATGGCCTCGGTAAAATATAGAATCGATATCAATATCGTGTTAACCACAGGCCGAGTTTCAAATAGGTCGCAATGTCAATACACTCTATTATTGATCCAGAAAGTTGTAGAATTCTCATACATAATTAATCATAATCACGCGAAATACTGGATAAAATGAACAATTTGATAAGAAGTTTCTTTAGATATCAATGGAAAGAAAATATGAAATTTTGATAAAGTTCGCACTTGATTGCCGTTTATACTAATTAATAATTTGTCCCTCTTAAAATAATTTAAGGAATTAGCTGCAATATGAAGTCGCCGTTGGTAGGCCGAGATAATTGAGAAGCATGCAATATTTTGATATTTTTTCTTCTTCTTTCTTTAAAAGCTTTCTAGAAAGCGGGTCGCAAGGTTTAATATATTATATTTTTAGTAATAAAAAACAGATTAGTTTATTAGTTTTATAAATGTTTTACTTATTTTATTTTTTGCCGTTGAAACAACTTGCAAAACAATCGCATTGCCTAATCAAGCCAGGCAGCGACCGATAGAGCGATCTATCTATGACGCTACTAGCGATTCTATTGTGTATTTTGTATATCCACTCAGCTTGTTGTTTTCAAAACTTATGGCCTCTGCTAATCAAATTATAGAAACGAATTGGAATAGTGGAATTGGCGCCATACCAAAATACTGTCCTGTTTTAGTAATTAATGTAGTATTTTACCTTAAATTGTATTACTCTGTTCCGGTATAAAATGTCACACGGGATTCGTAGATGCTGTTTTTTATTGAGCAATGTGAGTTAGGTATACACATTGTAGCACTTGTTTGATCATATTTTTAGATCGTAGATATTTAATACTAGCTTTTGCCTGCGATTTCGTCCATGAGTACTTCAGAAATTATCCCATGAGAACTATTAATCTTTTCCGGACCTGTAACTACCCCTATACAAAAAATAATCATTCTGATACTCTGTTACGGCGTAAAGTAAGGAAAAACTTATTTTCGCATAATACTAGTATGGATTTTAGACATATGATGTCAAACGATCAACAAACTACTTAAATATCGATACCTCGATTTTGTGTTATCATAAAAATATTAAAAAGGTACATCACCTACTTATTTTAATTGGGAGAGAATATATTGGTTTGTTTGTCGTTATTTCACGTAGTTGCCTTTTTATTTAACCTGTTCCTATGGGATAATTTCTGAACTTCACGCAGTGAAAGTCGCGGGCTAAAGCTAGTCAACCAGAAATGCGCAATGTATGTTACTTAACTGGAATCGAAAAAAATGCTTTCTTAGATTTTTTTATCATAATCGTTTGAAATAGTGTAGCTGGGAATTAATATAATCTAATATTCTTTACGGGAATCCGCCCAAAATGCTTTCATACTAAATTTCTGTTACCTTAATCTTTTAGAAAAGAATAGCTGGCTTTGATAAGTAATTCCCTAAAATTAGGAGATGGGATTATAATTTAGCGAAATTAATATTATTAACTTACAACTTTATTGTCAGCTACAATAGCCGTTACGCAGTTAATGGTCCCTAGATGGCGTTTTGAACAATAATTGAAATATAGTGTTCAAAATGAAAATTATGATTCACTATGAAATTTGATGTTAATGTTGCTCATTTCGCGCCATTAGAATCCGATGTGCAATTGTTAGATAATTACTGCACAAAGCCAGCTTTATTAATTAAAAAATTATGGCAAAATAAATTTAGTATCAAACTTTTATCGAGAAACTTCCATTAGGGCGAAACCATAAATGTGCAACCTAATATCAGATGGTATGCTAGGAAATGAATTATAAGCTACAGGTCTAACGCATAACTGAGTATGTCCCTGATGTATGGGAGTGTGTTTACGGAATGTCAAACGACGCAATTATGCATAATTATGATAATTGCCAAACGCCAAATGAAACTACAGCTAAATGTCACTAGATGGCGTTTCCAACAATTATTAGAAAAGATTTGCAAAAATGTGCATTATGATTCACTATGACATGTATGTTGAATTCATTTCCTATCGTTATAATTTAACGTCCTATTTTAATGTAGTTGCTTCTGAATGCCAGCTATCCTATTTGAAAAGAATAAGGTAATATAAATGATGTATGCAATTTTTTTTGAACGTAGGTGTTTTTTTTGACATTTCAAGTTTAATTTTTATTTATTTAGCATGTCAATAACTAGGAAGCTTAAGCCAGCTAGATATAGAATATTATGTAAATGTTAACAGATTTTTATTTATATCAGCAAGAAGTGTATGTATAAATTGTTGTTGACAGCAAAATATTTTCATTAAATACATAATGAAAGTAGAAAATGTTTTTAGTCTAATAGTAAAAGCACTCAGCGGCTCTGTATAACAAAATTGATGAGAAGGGGATTGTACTAACGAAGTTTTAATAACTGTGTATTAATGAAAACTTTATTTGTCTATAATTTATATTATAATTTTATTGCACTGTGTAGTACATTGTATTATCTAATTCTGTATATTAAGCTTAATAAAATTGTTTTTTCTATAATCTGTACTATTATTTTTCCTAGAACCATGAAATTTAATTGATAACTTATAATTGGGATTAAAATAAATATATGGAATTCATAGAAAATGTTTTATTGTTCAATAATTTATTATTAACAATGAAAATGTAAGAGGAACAAATGAAATAATGAGATGTGATAAAAATGCTTATGTTGTACACATAAATGTAATAATTTTTGTAAAACAGTCTCATTTTAAAATGCAAATAGAGCAATATTGTGAAAAATATAATAAAATTTGTCATGAAACAACTGAAACTGCAGACTGAAAAGATTCAATCCTAGAGTCATTGAAATGTGGTGCTCTAATTTAGTTATGCTCTCAAACTTTAAAACAAAAATCTATTATTCAACACCTAAAAAAATATTTCAGTCACAACAATCACAACACCTAAACTGCTAGCTACAAAATAAACTCAAGCATAAGAATTATTCGAAAACAGATACGAATACAACATAGGCAGTGACCTACTTAAATTAAACTACCTAGTGGGTCTTTTTAGGCTTTGAAAGCTTTTCATATTTGCTCTTTGATGACCACCAAAGGCCGAAAGGAATGGCCAAAGACGGCAAGGTCATTACTGCGAAGGCAGCCCAGTCGAGAATGTGTGATGAGAATTTACGGTCAAAGTCCTTATAGGCAACGATAGCTCCTTCCCCAGGCGCACTGCTGTAGGCAAATTGGACCTGAAAAGAGAAACAGGGGTTCAGTTAGCTAAATTGTAAATAACCAGTTCACATTTTGAGAGAATTGTCTTCTGTGTTTATAAGTTGGAAAAGTGGCAAAATTCATGAAAATCTATTGCAAATACATAAAAAGGGGTTTGTAAATGCAAACAAAATTATATTTTAAAGCTATGATCCCAATTATTCATAAACCCTTTATCTGTTTTTAACCGACTTAAAAAAGGAGGTTATTAATTCGACCTGTATGTATGTAATATTTCCAGAACTGACCAGTTTACGCATATGTTAGTCTATATCAGCTTCTAAACACGTGTGCAAAATTTCAAAAGTATATATATATGTATACTTGTCCTCTCATATCTCCAGAACTACAAGTTCGATTTAATACTTTTTTGTTGAACTAGGTATTTTTCAACTTACGGAAGACTGCAAGTTTCATCAAAATCTACCTTTTGAGATAGGGAATGTTAAATGTGTATTAGACAGCTGACTTACAAGCATTGCCTTAATACAAGTAGACTTTTAGGGCAGTTAAAGTCGGTTTCTAGTTCTTTTTGAACAAATTTTTATAGTAACAGTTTTGAGGCTTCCTTTATCATACATTTTTTGCATTGGCTGCTAATACGACACATGGAATTATTGAAAATATGCTTACCTCAGTGGCATCTTCACTAGGCTTGTATGTAACTTCAGCGGATGTGAAATTGAAGTAACCATATCTGTTGGATCTCACAGTGACTACATGAGACACATTTGTTTGTGGAGCTATTCTATCAATCTCAGCTGTCAGCTGGCCCCCAGCAACTGTGAACACTTCTGGATGGAAACCGTTGTCTACTAGCTTGACATCAACAGCAGGGGCAGTTCCAACGTTGTACAATGTGTATTTGATGAGAATATCCATGTTTTCTACTAAGTATTTGTTCAATACTTGTTTTGATACTAGTAACTTGGCTATTGTTGGTTCGTCGTCTGCCATAGCTACGGTGGCAACGAGGAGGATCAGGGATAACAATTTGGCCGCCATTCTGTCGGAAAATTTTAAACAGTGTTAGAAAAGTGATCGCTAAAAATGGGTTAAGTATTCAACTACGAAAATACAAGAGTAAATAAATGGAAGCCTTTACAAAAATTTAATTGATTGAAGCTACATGAGAATAATAGCATTTCATAATTAAAATATAGAATTAATACCTTGCACTCAGCTTATTATTCGGATGAAATAAATACGAACGGTGAAATTTGGGGACAACAGACTGACAGATTTTCGGACGTGGCTGACGTTTCACTCCACGCGTCCGATATAATTGCCATATAATAAAATGTTTTTGGTGCGTTCAATTTATTCATTTAGTTTCTTCTTATGCATCGTTTACATTTACATATCTCATTTGTGTACGATAGTGACGAGTTGCTGATGTCGCCAAAGATATAATAGATACGTGGCTTACAACATAAAGATATTATAAGTAGACTAGTCGCTCTTATATCTAATGACCTTTGGTGACCCGAGGATACAACTTTATTTTAGGATAGACGTCGATGTGGCATACAATGCATGAGGCCTATGTCGAGATAGTAATCTGTGATGTCGAGCAGTGGACGTTTCCTGCCTGTTGATGATGATGATGATCCGATGACAAGGTTTTCCTCTGTTTGTGACTATCGGCGCATTACTTTTAATGGAGTACACAGCAGTTAATGAAACTATGCCTATAAAAGGACTGTATTTCCTATTAGCTTGCGACTTGTGGATGTACCGTGTCATTTACCATCCAACGGTCTTATTAGTATTGTTACCATCAGGTTTTAGGGTTCCGTAGTCAAACAAGGAATCCTTTTATTTTCGCTCTGTCCGTCTGTCCACCCGCAGCTTAGCTCAGAGACTCTTGCTACTAGAAAGCTGTAATTTAGTACGGGCATTCATATTAATCATACCAACAATACTTTGTTGACAATAAAATCTTGAAAAATATTTTTTAAGGCAGACACGTAACTTGTTTTTTGCATTTACCTCAATGATGGTCTTTCAAAAATATTGAGGGTTTAGGGCCGCCACTTTTTGATTTAGGCATCCGCTTGAGAAATATTAAGTTATATAAAGTGATAATTAATCAATTATTTTAGAAGTTTTAGAACGCAGACTCGGCTGGCAGACGTAAGCCGAACTGTCAAAAATATTAATGTTGTTTTCTCGTTGGCCATGGAGATTATCAATGGAAAAAATGGATTTCTCTGGTGATTATTAAGATATATAGTCGACAATTATTTATGTGAGCGGTGAAACGATATTAGAGCATTATCTATTACTCAAACTATGACAGAGAACGAAGATGTTACCAAAACCCCCGACAAAGAAACAATAGATGACGACGCGTTGGAGAAGTAAGCATACTATTTTATTCTCTTACTATTTCAATTTACCGCAAAACATATAGATTAGGAATTAAATATAGACATTAAAAAAATAATTTCAGACTAGCAGTAGAAGAACTGATGAGGGAAGCAATCCAAGGCGCAGCACGAGCTGAAATAGTTGGCCCCTCAGGCTGGATTAAAAACCAGCAACAAAGAACCAATAAGCGTTTTCTTGTCAACACAATACGGAATGCTGTGAGCTCCAATAATTACCGTAGCCACAGCCGAAATAAACCTTACAGAAAGTCACCAAAGCGTGAGAGGTACCCTGAACCATCTATTAGAAAAGATAAACCTAATAGAAAACATTAAAATGAACACTTATAGCACTGAAGAATTATTGCAAACAATTTTCGACAGTAACGACCCGAGCTGGAAGCCATCGGACAAAATTCCTCTTATTGTTAAAGAAATAGAACAATTAAAATTAGATATGAAGTCGTTTTTAAGCAATAGTGACTACAACATAGTGGATATTGTGAAGGAAAGTACAGAATTGTGTTTGGAGAGCATGTCTTTAGTTGATGAAATGACTCTTTGCAAACAAGAGATAGAAGAAGAGACAATGGCTGAAATATTAAAGTCTATAGAGAACCATGACCTTATTTCTAAGGAGTTGCAGTCTGTTAACTTCGCAATAGACATAATAAGTGATGTTATCCAGTGTGGGAAGTATGTTAAAGAATTTGATGATGGCAGAGAAGCACAAAGTTTCACAAGAGCAGTAGAAGCAGTTTATGATCTAGTGCAGTACATAGAAAGACCTGTGGAAGGTTTTAATTGCTTAGATCTCTATGCTAATACCAGATATACAGCCCAGCTTATTTTGGACAGTTTATTACATGATTTGATTGCAGGATGGGAAAAACTAGTTCTGTACTCTGCCAAAGCTGGTGCTCGGAAAACTACAGTAACCATCACTCTGAACACAGACGATTCATTGATTGTCATTGACATTCTAAATGCATTAGATAAAAGTAAAAAACTTGCTGAGAAAGTTTCAGAATTTGCTCAATTTCTGTTAAAAGAAGTTCTTGTGCCCATTATAAATAATGATTGTACAGTTTATGCTGAAACTGACGAACTAATGACTGTCACAATAAACCATAAAGTAAATTATAAACCTCCATATGATGACGTTATAGCTAATCTGAGGCTGCTATTCCATTATTTAAGTAATAAACTGAATGTTGAATTTATCAAGGACAATACTATAATGCGAATGATAGGGAAAGAAATAAGTTTAGATTTTAGTGATGTATTAGTTAAAGATTGCTTTATAGACACTATACCAAATAACATAAATGAGTTGCAAACTTATGGTAAAATCACTTCAGAGATTGAAGATTTCCAACATTTCTTAGCTGTGGTGAAGATATTTCCCGATGATAATTTCTCTGTACTACATTATGTTGAAAATATAGATGTATTGTTTGCCGGCAAATCGAGCCAGTACTTCTTAGAAACTGCTCGGTCTATCATGCTTAAAGATTTAAGTGTAACAATGTCTATTGGAGTGGAAACCATACCAGATGAACCTGGGATAGATATCAAGTGTGAAGATGAAAATGCGGAGGATGCATTAAAAATACTTGATAAAACTGTACCAAAAAGTCTATTTTATTTTCCACGGTGCATGATATCAAAGACTGCCCAAGAACTACTTGATCTGGTGTATGTGATGATGGAGCAAGCGGTGCAATGTTCGGAAGTGGTCTGTAAAAAATTGTACAACACAACAAGGCTGGTGTTTGAACTTTATGATGCTGTTGTGCCATATCACCATGAAAACTATTTGCAAACTATTCCTCAGTATGTTGGTAAGGTTTCTTGATTTGTTGTTTTATGTTTATCTGTCCTTAATATTATAAATGTGAAAGTGGATTTCTTGATCTGCCCTTTATGTGGTGAAGTAGAGTCAGAATGACTTGTTTTTTGTATAGGGGTATGGAAGGGACAGAAAAGGGCATAAGCTACTTTGGATATAATATTATCTATTTATAATATGAATAAATTAATTTGACGTTGAATTATGTATTTGTTTGCTTCCTTTTGAGCATGTAACAGTTTCTAGGCCAACTCTAGGTTGTTTGAATTTTTATTTTACACTTTTGTATTGTATACAAATTAACGGTGCCCATTTAAAGCCAACGAGACCCATTAATTTTGATGACAGAGAGATGACAAAACTGTAAAAGACTTTCCTTTAGAACCAAGTAAATTGTGAGGAGAAAAAAGTGGACAAAGTCTTCTTTAGTATTTAATTCTTAGTGAGAGAGGGAATACATTATTGAGGATGATTTATAAAAAAGAAACCTAGTTTAGTAGTAATAGTAGTATATATATATATAGCACTCTTAAACTCATAGGTTATGTTTATATTATTCCAGCACTATTTCACAACAACTGTATGTACCTTGCGCACAACCTTCAGACATTTGGTGACAAGTGGTTAATACTGATGGAGGGCAGAGACCCTCAGTACTCCATCAGCTTTGTGGACCTTGTACAGAATCTACGAGAGCTCGGCTACAAGCACCTCACAATACACATGCAGCAACAAAGGAAACAGATATTGGATAATATTCGTTCTTCAGGCAAGTAAATATTTTTTTTGCAATAATCTGTGGCCTGGAGTGGGACAAATGTTTCTGTGAGTTCTGAAGCTCGCACAGATGAAGTTGCAGGCAAAAGTTTGTGGGTTTATGTATAAACAGTACTTTCTTGACATAAGATAGTTCTAAGGTATTTATGTTTACCCTGCAATTTCGTGCTTGTCGCGTCATTTTCATCAATTGGGATTAAACTGCTATGACATCTCCATGTTGTTATATAGGAACAATACACGGATCTGGTATTTCTCATCAATGATCTTCACAGATCAGCACTATAGGCTGAGTTAAAAGTATTAGGGTCACCCTTTGGCTAGTTGCAAGTAATTTATCCGGCTGAAAGCTTTCCTTTTTTTATCCATTGTAGATATTATGATAAATTTTCGTTTATTATTCTCTTTGCAGACCTGAACTGCATGGTAGTGAAGGATGTGCTGGGAGACAATGCAGAGGCAGCTGTCCGCCAGTGTCTCCGACAGCTGCATCTCCTCAAGAACGTGTGGATCGGCGTGTTCCCCGCCAATGTATTTACCAGGTAATTAAACTTTGTATTTGTTTGACAACTGTAAAAGTTTACTGCTGTACATGCGCCTCCCTAATGAATCGGCACTAAGTGTCATACATATTAGTCAAAGAACAAAAACAAGGATGATAATACCTAATATAATATAATGTATAAATGTATGATTTTATCCTCAGATTGATGTCAACCCTAGTCAACATGTTCATAGACGAGCTGATCCACCGCGTGTGCACCGTCGAGGACATATCCATAGAGATAGCCACGCAGCTTACTGAAATGTACACCCTAGTTGTGCAGAAGGCGCCACAGTTGTTCTTGGTGAGTCTTTACAACTGAACACAGAATAAATAAATGTCGGCAATGTTTCGTTATAAGCTGCATAAACAAGGAATAAATGTCTCAAAAATATAGTTTCTCGAATAGTAAAATGTTTATTAGATTTAGTTTTCTCATTGCATTTTGAACATTTTATTATAGGGGTATATAACACATAAAAACATTATTTTACGAGATAACTCAAAATATCGAACAAGCTTCATAAATTTGCTCTACAACGCTCTGAAAACACGTGTGACGTCACAAATGTCACCTGATTTATATGGAGCGTTTTAGCACCGCGTGACTAGAATTACTTTTTGGCGGATTGTCCTAAAAAAAGTATTAGTCGTATCGTATAAAAAACAATGGTAGAGGTATTTCCCTTTTTACATGTACTATCGATTTAGACCAAAAAATTCCATGCATCTTTGAATGAGGGGATTGCCATAATCATTACGCTTGGCGGGCGGATTGGTGAACGCAGTGAAATGTTCATATTTGAGGGTGGCCATATAAACTTTTCACTTGGTCGTCAAGACACCTATGGGATGAAATGGGGTGACCCTATTCTAAAACCGAATAATAAAAACACTGACACTCAAAAAGTGGCAACACAGGTAAGGACTTCTGTCTCTTTTTGTCAAGGCTTGAGTGTATTTAATATTTATCTCCATCTCTTTCGCGTTACAAGATTAGTTAAAGTACAGAGATACGTCTCTGTATGTCGTCTGGCAACTTCCAATATATCCTCTTCAACACAGCTGCTGTAGTAGGTCGGGAGTATCCGGTATTTTTACTCATCGAATTACAATCAGTGTTCGTTAAACTAGTATTCATTGCATAACTATTTATAGCATAGATGAAGAATATCCATTTTTTTTTCGTTACAGAATTCATCAGACATCGAGAAACATGTCAAAACTTGGATCAAACTTCAGGAGCTGATATTTGTCTTGGGAGGCTCTCTAAAGGACATCGAAGCACACTGGAACGACGGCACTGGGCCTCTTGCTGTTCACTTCAGAACAGAAGAACTGAGATGCCTCATCAAAGCGCTGTTCCAAAACACGCAGTTCCGCGCGAACTTACTGTCGAAAATAAAATAATTGATTTATTCTAACTCACTTCAAATAATATATGGTGTTAAATGGTGTTAGTGCTTTATTTCATATCAGATTTTTCGTAAAAAAACAATAGAAGTGCTTTCGCATTTACGTTGATAATATTGGTGTCATTTCGAAACATCTATAAAAATCGGTCAAGTGAAAGACGGTTTCGCGCACCGAAGGTTCCATACAGAATATGAATAATTAACATACTGAAAAACATAAATAATACGTAAGGTAATATGCACCCAACAATGCTCTACCGAAAATGAAATTCCGATTGAAAAACTGCTAAATTACATATCCAATGCATGTCTTCCAACTGCAAAGTTTGTAAACACATAAAGCTATTTTTACGGTGTTATAATTAAAATAGAAGCTATGGTAGCTCAGTTGGGTACGGCGTCAGTCCTTGAACAATCGAGGTCTGGGGTGGTGGCTCGTACCCAATGAGTTTTAATTCAGAATTTATATACGAATCATAAAAATCATTACCATTGGCTTTTCGGTGAAGGAAAACATCTTAAGGAAACCTGCACTCCTGAACTCCTGAAAAGAAATTCAAAGGTGTGTGTGAAGTCTACCATTGTGGTGGACTATGTATGTCCCATACACTCTGTAGGTAGAGCAGGCCCGAGTCCATGCAGTGGGGACATTTATAGGCTGATGATGATGATAATTTAAAACCTTTATTCCTATGGTTGTGCTGTAAGACTTTTGCTTCTAGCCAAATTTCAAGATTCCAGGTCAACGGGAAGTACCCTATATGTTTTGGTTTCCTTGCATTCTCAAAAGGACAAAAATACAGATTAAACATGTATCTTTTTATTGCGCAAACCTATAAGTTTGATTTTTTTGACAGATCCAAGGGACTGTAGATTGTAAGTATTCCATATTAATTTCAACTTGATACCATTATTTACGCGTTTCTGAGAAAAAGGTTCTTTACAGACAGACGGACAACACAGTGATCCTGTAAGGGTTCCTTTGAGGTACGGAACCCTAAAAATAATATAAATTTCTTCTATTTACCCAACACTACCCTATTTAATTTAAAAGCTTTTATTTAACTTGCAATGTTTGTATGCATGTTCGGGTCAAATCTTGCAACCAAGCTGAATTAGAAGCACTTCCTCTTATCCTGTGTCGACAAAGTTCCCGCCTGACCACTGTAAGGGTCACTTTCGCATACAGTAGTGTCTGGCGCTTCTCGGATAGGCCCCGCCTTGACTGTTTTGGTCGGCCAATAGTTATTCACGCTCAGCCATTAAAGCTTTTTTTCTTGTAATAAATATTTTACGTTCTTAAGAAAAAACAGTTTTCTTCAGACTGTTGGAAAATAAGAACAACTGAGTTGAAGTTGCTATAGTTAGCGGGATATTTTTTGTAAGTTCAGACTGTTGGAAAATAAGAGCAATTGAGTTGAAGTTGCTAAAATTACTGGTATATGTCAAAAAACTATTTTTTGTAAGTTCAGGTTATTGGAAAATAAAAGTTGAGTTGAAGTAATTAGCGGGTTCTTTTTTATGTTCAGGCTGTTGGAGAACAAGATAAATTAGCTCAATTTATCAAGTTGCTTAAATTAGTGGCATGTGTCAAATAATATATATACATCAAAAATTATTTTTGTATGATCAGATTGTTGGAAAATAGGAACAGTTGAGTTACGGCTGGTAAAGTTTGCGGTATCTCTATTAATCATCGCATAACCTACGATAACGGTTTGCCTTCTTATGATATTATTGGAAAAAGAACAATACTTTGACTTAGCATTCCGGAAGAAATTATAATAGCTTTTTTTGCATGAGCCTTGAAAAGGTTTTCAATGAAAGTCCGACAAACGGAACGCAGATCTTTAAGAAACAAAGGACTAGGACAGCGCTCAGCGCACGTGCGAGTAACGGGGCGCCCAGCTCTGTTTTTTGTTGTTGTTATTTGTGGTCGTCTGCGTTATATTCTGGGTTTTAGGGAAACCATTAATTTCAAAAATACGAAGTATGACGATGTAGTGACTCAGATTCAGATAATATTATCACGGAAAATATAAACATTTATGTGATATTGATAGTCTAGGTTTAAAAATACTTATACGGTACACCATTATAATAGGTTTGCTGACGTAGTGTTTAATTAATTGCACGAGACAGGTATTCACTTAAATTTTAAAAATTATGACGCTTGATACGTTGACTTAATTTCAGAAACTCGATCGGGAAAAAATTTGCCTATGTTTCATCCGGCCCTTCAATTAGCCCAATACAAAAGGTTAAGTCATTATGGCTCTCCTTTAGGATGTAAAGTAAGGATAAAAAAGCTCACTTTCGCATTAAAAATACTAGTATGTATGACTGTTTGAATTTGGTAAATTTATTCATTTTTGATAAAATCGAAATGATATATTGCAATACCTTAAATTATATGTATAAGATATTCACTTTACTTTTTTTACATTTTGAAATATTTGACACCTGGCACTTGAAAAAAAAGGCAACATTAAAATACTATCATTGTAACGGTTAAAATGTAGATATCATAAAACTATAATAATTAAGAAAGCACTGTCGTATTGTATTTGAAATATCCCGCCGGTTGGACGCCATGTTTCATTGTAAATGATCCTCAACTACACAATAAAACAAGGTTTCGTACTAGCCGACCGTTCATGTAGACGACATAATTATCTTGACTAATATTGAATGTTTGGTGCTGTGGGAATACAATGAATATTGTAATATTCTTATGTAAGTTAAGATACCACCTGTTTCAAAACCTCTCTTAAACCTTTTGCTGAAACTTTCACTGTCAGCAAAACAGATTTTCAACAATAGTTTAAAGGCAGTTTTAACTTTAAAGTAGCTTTACGTAAGTACAGCGATTCAATTTTGATAATGTAATAATTACATTAAGTTGAACAGGATAGGAATGGGTTAACTGAATAGGTTAAAATATGATACACTTACTTATTCGCACGTCGGACACTTCCGGAAGAAAATGGTCGTATGGCACGGCATATGCCGCACGCGCACCAAAATTCATCAGTCTCATATAACACTAAAATGTTTATATTGTTACTTAAGAGGGCATGCTGTTGTCAAAGCGCCCATACAAAGTAGTCCAGTCATATTTTGAGTATTAAGCTATGAAAATCTATGAAATTTTCAAGACACAATCTAGAAACAAATATCTGTGTCGGTGGTGAGTCAGATTTTCGTTTAAATATATACTTCCAGAGTTACAGGGCGTCAAAGTATTGTATTTTTCGGTAATAAAAAGCCCCAACTTTGAACCTGATTTACAAGAGTATGAATCAATTTAGAACAATTTGGAAAAACCACCGACATCTGAAATTTCATATATATACTGTATTAAAAAAATGGTTACATAATATACTGTATCCTTCAAATGATCCCTGGACTACGAAACATCCAAATAACGGGTGGATAACATCGCGTAATGTATGCTGTCTCACCGTACGTGCTCGGGTAGGATAGGGCTCGGAGAGGGACAGCTACAAAACAATGCAACCTTGAAACCGACCACGTGGTCTTACCAACATAGCCTCTTAAGTCCATCACAAAGTGTCTTATACCTAACGAAAAATTGACATTGCACTCTATACACCAGTCCCTCGCTACAAAGTGGGTCTCTGCCCACGGCCACAGTAGATGTCCGTTTATTATTGTTAATAGGTCTTGGCGATTTATGAAATTGTCTACGTCAAGGAATTCCATCGCCAAAGACCTCTCACCGCAAAGCACATTTTTTAAATAAAACATATTTTCTCTTTCGCCTAATCCTAGACCCCTTGTAGTGTGACATTCTGAATGGCACTTAACCACCACTTAATAAATTCCCGGGGCGCGATAATTTTGTAACCCTCTTAAACCAAAATAAATCATTGTTAGTAGGGCACCAAAAGCATATATTTTAAACAATAATGGCGAAAAAAAGGTTTTTAAAGAAAAGATAAGTTAAATGTTTATACGTGTTTATTACTATTATTTTCCTTAACCTAATAGTTTAATTTAATTATATGGTGGCAGTTGTCACACTGCCACACAACTGGCGGTTTTGCCAAATATTCATCAATATAGTTTAATAAGCCCCCGGAGCTGCTGCTGCTCGAAGTACCCGAGGTAAACGGAGATGGTGGCGGGGGCTGTGGCGGGGGCGGGGGCGGCGACGAGGGCGTCGAGCGCGCTCTGAAACCATACGTATACCAGTATTATAAATGCGAAAGTCAGTTTGTTTGTATATTGTATTAAAATGCCATGTGTGGTAATTATGTCAAAGCCTCTCTTCCTTCTATGTAACAACAACATTCTACTGCGATCTCCAATCCGCCTGCCATGTGTGGTATTTATGGCAAAGCCTCTCATCCTTCTATGTAACAACAACATTCTACTGCGATCTCCAATCCGCCTGCCATGTGTAGTAATTATGGCAAAGCCTCTCATCCTTCTATGTAACAACAACATTCTACTGCGATCTCCAATCCGTCTGACATGTGTGGTAATTATGTCAAAGCCTCTCTTCCTTCTATGTAACAACACCATCCTACTGCGATCTCCAATCCGCCTGACATATGTGGTAATTATGTCAAAGCCTCTATTCCTTCTATGTAACAACACCATCCTACTGCGATCTGCAATCCGCCTGAAATATGTGGTAATTATGTCAAAGCCTCTCTTCCTTCTATGTAACAACACCATCCTACTGCGATCTGCAATCCGCCTGACATGTGTGGTAATTATGGCAAATATGATGTGTCGATCGACTGATATTTCACTCAGGTGTTTTAAATGCTATGTATATTTATTTATTTACTAGATATACTAAGAATGACTCACCCAGTAGGCCGCTCCTCGAGCTCAATGCTACCAGACGCAGACCGCTCTCGACGGCACATTCCGAAACATTCAGCGATGCTAAAATGATAAAAACGTCTCTAATTATTAGTGTGAACACAGCAAACACGGTTTTGGAATTGAAAAATCAACGATATTTTAAAAATTCAAAAATAAAATTACTGACCTTTTCCAACTGTAAAATATTTATTGTCTTAATGTACAATCGGTGTCGGCTCGTTCCGTTGAGTGCGTGAATCCAAGTGACTCCGTTTTTTTTTAGACAAACTTTAGATTTTTAATGACAAGCTGAGTTGAAAAGTTAAAAACACAAAAACAAAATTATATTGCTATCAAAACTTTGACCTTTGTCTTTAATTATGTTAACTTTTATACGTTATTAGGTAGAAAACCCCACATTTAAAGAGTAGGGGGTGTAAAATATTTATTCTCTTAATGTACAATCGGTGTCGGCTCGTTCCGTTGAGTCCGTGAATCCAAGTGACTCCGTTTTTTTTTAGACAAACTTTAGATTTTTAATGACAAGCTGAGTTGAAAAGTTAAAAACACAAAAACAAAATTATATTGCTATCAAAACTTTGACCTTTGTCTTTAATTATGTTAACTTTTATACGTTATTAGGTAGAAAACCCCACATTTAAAGAGTAGGGGGTGTAAAATATTTATTCTCTTAATGTACAATCGGTGTCGACTCGTTCCGTTGAGTCCGTGAATCCAAGTGACTCCGTTTTTTTTAGACAAACTTTAGATTTTTAATGACAAGCTGAGTTGAAAAGTTAAAAACACAAAAACAAAATTATATTGCTATCAAAACTTTGACCTTTGTCTTTAATTATGTTAACTTTTATACGTTATTAGGTAGAAAACCCCACATTTAAAGAGTAGGGGGTGTAAAATATTTATTCTCTTAATGTACAATCGGTGTCGGCTCGTTCCGTTGAGTCCGTGAATCCAAGTGACTCCGCTCCCGGTCGGCAGCTCAATCGCGGCGCGGGGCGGGGCGGGCGCGGGGGTCCGGCGGGGCGTGCGGCGCGGGGGGCGTCATGTGGTGCGCGTACACACATCAAACGCAACCCACACATACGCGTGGTTGCGTTAACACCAGAAGCTCAAAAATAAATGAGAGCTTATAACGTCATTGCTTAGAGGCACAAATCAGTATTATAAACAAAATTTGACGAAATCTTTTTGTTTATATAATAAAATAGAAACATATAGTTGCGGGCTTTGTGTTATCGGATGGTGAAGGGTCCACAGCCACTTCAAAATACAGGGCACCGTTATGCTCACATGCTTCTCGTATTGCTGGAGCCGAAGTAAGAAGCTGACGCGGCGAGTATTATCAATTCTTGCCGAGAAAGCAAAGCCGACTAATTTCTTCTGATATGAAACCATAACGTGTCGCTACGACGAACAAAAACAAGTGAAATTAGCACGGGGCAAATCGAACAACATTATTGTATTTAAAAAAGAAATATTATTAAACGTCTGTAATGATCCGTTTCAACCTAAATATAACATAATACGAGTAAACAATTTTTTATCATCTGAAATATTTTTTGACATAACCATACAACCCTCGCCCCTATTAAGAGGCTATGTTGGTAAGACCACGTGGCCGCGTTCAAGGTTGCATTGTTTTGTAGCTGTCCCTATCCGAGCCCTATCCTACCCGAGCGCGTACGGTGAGACAGCATACACTACGCGAAGTTATACACCCGTTATTTGGATGTTTCGTAGTCCAGGGATCATTTGAAGGATACAGTATATTATTTAACTATTTTTTTAATACAGTATACTAATGAAATTTCAGATGTCGGTGGGTTTTCCAAATTGTTCTAAATTGATTCATACTCAAATCAGGTTCAAAGTTGGGGCTTTTTACCACCGTAAAATACAATTCTTTGACGCCCTGTAACTCTGGAAGTATATATTTAAACGAAAATCTGACTCACCACCGACACAGATATTTGTTTCTAGATTGTGTCTTGAAAATTTCATAGATTTTCATAGCTTAATATTCAAAATATGACTGGACTACGTTTGTATGGGCGCTTTGACACCAGCATACCCTCTTAACTTAACAACAAAATTCATCCCCACGTTACGTGTATGGGAGTGAGATATTTTCAAGATTTTACTCTATCACTTTGCTGACTTGATTAATTTTATATACTCGCACTAAATTACAGGTTTCTAGTAGTAAGGGCCTCTGAGCTAAGATGCGGACGGACAGCGAAATTATAAGGGACTTGTTTGAGTGCGGAAGCCTAAAGATGGCCCCTTGTCGCGAGAGTTTTGAAGTTTTGGTAGATAAAATGACAGGATATTTTATTTCACAAAAATAATTTTCAAATCTAACGAACAAAGTGTTCTCTATCTAAATCTGATAACATGTTTATGAAATAAAAAATTGTTAACTTTCTTGATTCAACTCGACAATACCAATAAATAAAATCATTATCCAAACGGACATCCTAATATTATACCAAGCTTAAGTGGTCTGTGTATTACACAAACTTTCAAACAAAAGCTTTTATAAAAAGCAATAAGATCTTGAATAAGCAATGTTTGTGAAATGTGTTTAGTAGGTAGGCTGCCAGATGTGAATTTAAGGTTTACGGTTATGCACTTTTTGTTGTTGTTCATTTAGTTTAGTTAGTTTTTGTGCAAAAATTCTCGCACAATTTTTTTACGGAATTAAGGACTTTGCATCTTTATTAGGAAATAAAACCATCAAAATGAAGTCAATTTTGTTTTATTGCAAGTTTGCTTGTTTGTTTGTTATTATATCAAGCAAGATATATAAGGGTAACTAGGTCCTGGTCTGATGCTGGAGTCAGGAGAAATGAAGAGGAACGATTTTCAATGGTCCCTCAAATTCGGGCTCATCTTAATTCCAGAATACCAGGTTTACATAAGTGCACCGGAGCGTGCAATATCGATTTTGTAACGCAGGTTAATTTCCTGCCAAACTATTGAAAAATCATTTGAACTACCAGATTATCAGAAACAGAAGAAGTTGATGACATATTCCGCGCGGGTTTGAGTAAAACTTATTTTTTGAAATGAAAACGCTCAACTTCTGTCACTTCTGTTTTTAGGGTTCCGGGTTCGTGATTTCAGAAGGTTGTCTGAAAAACACAAGATAATGCGTTTTTCTTATTAACTAGTTATAAAGCCAAAATCACTAGTGATTTTTTCTTATCAACTAGAGGAATGTTTTTCATGTATTTCCTTCTAAAATTACATTAGTATTTTTGACTATTCACTGGGCAGTATTTGCAACATACTCTTGGCCACCATCTCAATTACATACTACCAGGTTGACATGAGTGTCAGAGAGCGTGTAAGACAACTGTTCCGCACTATCCTCCGTACAAATATCTCGGTCTGTTTAATTAGATACTTTTTGCTGCATTGACGTTACAAGAGGATTGTATTCAGTTCGAGTATTTTTTGAAATAAGAACGCGGACCTATGCTTTTTAAATATAGATATGTAAATTCGAATGTTGATAATGATTTCAGTTAATTTTATGGGGATGACAGATACCTTATGCTAAGATATTATACATCTTTTTTTCTCTATTTGAAGTTGTAGTATGCAGTATTAATATCTAATCTATGGTTGTAGTTAGACTCCACCTTAGGTATGAGGTCCTGGTACTTTCGTCTTCAAATCATCCGAAGTTAAGTTATTAAAGCCGACAAATGGAAGCGTGCTCACCTAGAAACCGGAACACAATCATCTTAATCATAATTTTACTATTTGTTATATTTTTTCGCAAACGTATTAAAAAATGTCGTTCAAAACTAGTTTCGAAATGTACTTCTTCTATCTCCTAAACTATTGCTTTTAAAAATCTGAATACTTTACAGTAGTATGTACACTGAACTTAAAAGGAAAACTATCACGACTAAGCTGGCTTTGCAGGTGAACGAGTAATAGTGACCAAATTATAAAAAAAATTGGTTTCCAGATGCCATAATGAAAGTTTCGTACAAATTCCAATCAAAATTACTTTACATCGTCCTGGGTGGGCCTAACTTGCACTTGGATGCTTTTTAAAATTGAAATAGATTCCGTAATTTAACTAGACTTTTTTAGTCTTATTTACACGATTACTAAAAAATAAATTAATAAAAATTTAAAAAAAAATGTTGTCGAGTGATTGCCTACTGTAGATGTATGTAGATTTACCTATTTTATAAAATACATATTTTTTTTCTCTAGAATAGTTTACATTTATGTAAATCATAAATACATCAACATCAATACAAGTAAAATCACGCGACAAGCTTTTATAACATATAAATTGTTCAATGTAATCAATTGATGGATTTGATTTAATTTAAAGTTTTAAATTTATTTTCTTCTTTTTAGAGCATTTAAATAAAAGCTTCTTTATGAAATTTTTTAATATTAATTAATTTTTTTAATCTATCCAGACCCATTAACCTATCCTCAAAGGTTCGGACACGACAACCTAGGAGCATTTAATCACTACGTACGAAAACGACCGCAATCATACGACCACATACGACGACCAAACTGCTTTTTGGCTATGTTCTATTTTTGTCAAAAGCTCATAACATCAATGACTCATATCAGCAAGACCACTGGCAAGTAATCACTAGGCAAGAAGGATTCTCTAAGCTAACATGACGAAATCAGAAGCGATTTTAGGGTTCCGTACCCAACTAAAACAGGAGCCTATTACTAAGACTCCGCTGTCCATCCGTCACCAGGCTGTATCTCATGAACCGTAATAGTTAGACAGTTGATCACATATGCTGTATTTCTGTTGCCGCTATGACAACAAATACTAAAAACAGAATAAAATAAATGTAAGGGGCTTCCATACAATAAACGTGATTTTTTGCTTTTTATAAACGTTTTTATAGATAATAGTAAAGACTCGCACTTTGCCAGTTTTTCATAGAACGTCTAATACAAGTATTAATAATATACTGTCTCCATAGCATAGTGGTTACTACGATTGGACTAATGATCGGGAGGTCCTCTGGGTACGATTCCCATCGAAAGGATATTTATTGGAAATCGGTGTGGTAGGGCTCGGGTGATAGCAGTATTGTTACAGTAATGAAAGAATACTGTAGCCAGAGCCACATGAAATTGAGGCTTCCACGCAAGAGCACGCTTCTATCCTACAGAACCTTAAGGTCATTTTCCATTAGATTAGATGAAATGCCAAATACGAGTTCATTGCGCATATAGGGTACCAATGGAATCGGGTACTATGAGGCAACCTTTTGCCTTTGCCAATTAAAATCACAGTAATTATTTAATATGTAAAGGTTCGCGAGATAATATGACGGATAAAGGGAGCAGTTGCCCAGTAGTGGGCACATGTACCTATACGTAGTGGGATAGATCTAACCTATCCATATAGTTTGTGATTTTTATCTATGGGGTAGATCAACTATAATGGTGCTAAAATGACTAAATTATGATATTGTCGGAGCGAGCTACAAAAATAATACAGACTTTATTTGCGACCCTAGGTGCATATGTGGAGCATATATTGCGTCCGACGGAACTTAAAAAATAAATAGAGAACTGTCAATGTGACGTTTCTAGGTTCAGTCAATAATAACCTCAAATCTTGAAAATTAGCACAATTAGCTAACAGTTTTAAAAATAATGAAATAAAATTTCGAAATGTATACTCTGCGAGTGTTGCGGTGTAACAGGATTACTGGTGTATTTTTAAGGAGCTATGGAACTACTAAGAAAAAAATTCCGGGTCCCAATGATGAACATTTACCAAGTAAAAATTCTTTATTTACTTTGTTTTTCTGCATAACATTGTGGATTGGGGCAACTTAGCGCCCCCTTTTGTGAATGCTAACCACATAATATTTTTTTTGAATAGTATTCCAGTACCCGCTAAGTAAGAGCTCGGACAGAAGGATCTATGTGTGGGGCTTGGCAGAGACTGGTGCTCTGGGTATACACCTGCCGAGGGGCAAGCGCGGCCGTAAAAGTTACAAGAACAACTTTTCATTGGCTTGGCATCCAATGAGGTCTAGTTTTGGAGAACGGTTTGATGTAAGCATATTCGTGTATTGTCTATAAATGACTGTCTGGTGATGATCAACTGACATAGGCTTGTCTGTGATCTTTTTTCTTCTTTATCTTTATTTGTTATATTGATTGTCTCAATAATGTCACTAGTGTAAGTCACCTATAGTGCAGTCTTTCCACTGGTGGGAGTTTAAAGTCAAAGTTGTTGAAAAATTACAAAATGTTTTATAATTAGTATCTGTTTCTATTGACTAGTAATTATGCTTTTATCTAGTATCATGGGGGAGTAATATATTCAACAGAAAATGTTTATTGGCTGATGATTTCAAATAAAATAATCACTAGTTTCATGCATTGATTTATTTGTGTGTTTAGCATATAAGTTTAACTAAATTTTCTTGATAAATCATACAACAAATACATGATATTAACTTTTGTCTGTCACCAGGTAACAGAAATAGCCAGCGGTTATGGCTTCACACTAGCAGCTATTAAAACAAATGAACAGCACAAGGTGTTTGGTACTGGCATCAACACAGACTCTCAGATCGGGTACCATGCACCTCGTATGGGCCATCCTCTAGAGATGCTGCTTAGTCCTGCACCTATCTACATACCATACAAGTCTTTGGAGACTAAGGTAAGTCCTAAGAGCAACTTTTAAAATACTCATAGTGTAATGTAAATAGTCATAGTAAAATTTAAGTAAAATACAATTATTTATGAAATTGGAATCTTTTGGTCGCCCTACACTGTTGTAAACATGTAGTTTTGTAAACACGTCCAAATAGGAAGTGTATTCTGTCTTCAATACAATCATGAATGATCAGTTTTAACAAGGAACCTTTCTATTCATATCAGTCCTAGTACAAAATACAGTAATTACTTTTGTCCCGTTTCAGGTAACAAAATTAGCTGCAGGCCGAGCACACAGTATAATTCTGACCGACAATGAAGGAGTGTACACACTAGGAAACAACTCATACGGTCAGTGTGGACGCAAAATCAATCCCAATGAAGAGTATCGTGGCAGTATGGCATCTCACAACATCCGCAGACTTGGAAAGGAAACTATCACAGATGTGTGTTGCGGACAGGATCATACGTAAGTAAATTTATTACACAATTTAAATATAGGTAAAAGTTTGCAGTACTTACTATTGAAAATTCTAATGATAGTAGGGGAAAGATTCTTTCCTAGCATGCTATTATTATTATTTATCTTGCATTATAATTTCAAGTAATACTGAATAAATCTTACAGTCTGTTTATAACAGAGTCAGGAAAGGTGTGGTCGTGTGGTTGGGGCGCCGATGGCCAAACGGGTCTTGGCATGTTCGACAATCAGGCCATACCAGCACCTGTAAAGGGTGATATCACGAGTGAGAAAATCATCAAGGTGGCTTCCACTGTTGATTGTGTGCTGGCTTTAAATGGTAAGATGTAAATTACGTTACTCTTTAGTTAGAATAAGTCAATATTACCTGAATGAGTACATCAAAGAGTTGATATTTCTGTTAATAAATGCAGGCAGGTTTTAGTTACTAATGTTTTATAATAAAAACGATTTTTGTGAGGATTCGGCTCTCAAAATTAATTGTACCTTATGGCAGTCATTCAAATAAATAAAATTGCTTTTTTATATGAATGGTTACTGTTGTGTAGTTTTGGGTGAAGTTTTTATTATTTTCTATTATATATTACAGACAAAGGCGAACTATTTGGCTGGGGTAACTCGGAATATGGTCAAGTACCAATGGCTACAGTGCAGCAGCAGGTCAACATGTCCTATGCACTTGTTAACTTCACCAAGGGTATTGGCAGGATAGTTGACATTGCTACTGGTGGATCATACTGTCTCATTGTTAATGGTTAGTATTATAATAAAACTAATTGTCATTAAAAATTATGATGATGATGGACATTTGGTCTAATGTTGTGGTATTTTATGAAACTGGATTATTTAACAAAATACGAGTGTCAATTAAGACCCTCGCTTATAGCTTGGCTTTTAATAGCAGGACACATGTCAGAGAGGCTGTGTTGGGCCTGAACCAAGGAGCATAGTTTTTGACTCTTGGTTTTGATATATCAAAACGCGGAGCATTGTATTCGCTAGATGTGCAGTTTCATTCGTTGTTACATGAGTTTAGGTAAAGTAGGGTTACTTTACCATACTAGAAAGTCAGGTAGAGTCAAATTCTTCTTAGAATTACTTCTGTTGTGAGGTATTTTATATTCTGAATAAAACTTTCCTTTAATGAAAATACGTAAAAAACTATCAGTCTGTTTTTAATTATTTTTTGCGACAGTTTATTGAGCTCATAACTTATTTGTTACAGAACAAGGTGATGCATTCGTATGGGGTTATGGCCTGTTAGGTCTTGGCCCTAGCGTACAACACACATCCAGCCCAAAACTGATACCACCAGCATTGTTCGGTAGGAATGAATTCAATCCAGAATGCATAGTGGAGAAAGTAGCATGTGGTATAGGCCATTTGGCAGCCATAACGAATAGTGGAGATCTGTATATGTGGGGCAGGAATAGGCACGGATGTCTGGGCCTTGGGCACAGTAAAGACCAATCTTTTCCATTGAAGGTTTCTGTTGGAGCACATGTAATAAAAGTGGTCTGCAGTGTAGACCATACTATAACAATGTGCAAGCCATTTGTGTAGTTATTTTGTGGTAAGACTGAATTATATGCATTAGTATTTAATTGCATTTTTATTTTAGAAATGTAAGTTATTCTTATAATCTAAGTACAAAATGTTGAATTTACAGTAGGTACATTAATTAATCAATTTCACTTTCCACAAAATGTGAAGAGAAAATAGAAAAACATTTAGCAAATCTTAGCTCAGTAACAAGTACAATTACACAATCTAATTGGTACACACTTGTTGGAATTATACATCGACTTTCTGTCCTTTACAGTTCACTTTATATTTCATTATCACAATATTGAATGAGAAAGTGTAAATAAATTAATCTACACCATCACATTCAATACCACAAAGACTATTGCTTGCATTCATCATGAAATGGCTCCAAGGTGCGGAAGTCTCGCCAAGCTGGTGGCAGCAGAGATGTATGATGAAGGTGGCATGCACATCGCTTGCAAGGCTCACTGAACAAGTTGACATAACTGTGCAGCCAAGTCATGAATGACCTAACTGCCAGCTCTGGTAATGTCGGAGAATAGAAATGTAACATCGCTGCATGAGCATTTTCTGTTACTTTCCTAAAAACATTGTGTCGTGATTCTGTCCATAAGTCCAAAGTCTCTCCATATCCTTTTACCATCACCCATTCCATTAACAATCCTTTAAAAGCGACAACTGCTTTCAGTACGTGGCTCAAATTTATCTGGACAACTGCATTACTTGCAAATGGACGTGATATAGTAATCTTCATGTCATTGTAAGATCTATCTATGTTGTTTATGACATTATCGACTTGTACTGGGGCTACATTATGGTTGCTTTGGAGCTTACCACGTCGTTTTGTGCTTCCCGAATTAATATAAGACCTCTTTAGTGAATTTTGGCTCAACAAAGTATGAGCAAAGGAGCTGTATTCATGTATCTTGTCTGTCCATTTATAGCTATTAACGAGTTGTGTGTAAAGTGCTTGGCGTTCTTGAGTAGTTTCTTGACTAAGAAATGTGGTGTTACCAAGATTTAATGGGGCCGTAGGAATTGGCATTGCATTTACAGACTGATCTAAATCTCTTAGGTTAATGTTCACAACATTTAATTCATCTTGGAGTTCTAGAAGAAACTTCTCCTTTCCATCTTCTCCATGGTCGGCACGCAATCCATCTGATAGAGTCTCGAATACATGGCTGACGCTTGATCGTAATGTACGGAGGGCGGTGAGTGAAGTGTTAATCTGTTCTACGGTTACAGGCTGGTTCATCGCTTGGTTTATTGATTGGCTCATTTGATTCATTTCTGATGTTCTAGGAGCAAACAGTTAAAACAATATATTAACCACTGTCCGAACACTATCAAATTGATCAAAATATCCCATTCCCAATTCAAACTTGACATTGACATTTGACATTTAGGACAGAGTTGCCAGATCTAACCTAAAAATATCGAGCTGTTGAGGCAAAAATCAGGAGATTGGGAAATCAAATGGTTCACAATTTAATCATACCTAATTGCCGTTTTTGATTATATTATTAAAAAATTAAAATTTATTTTAATATATGAGAGTAAAAAGTATATTTTTCACTGATAGGGTTTGATTCCCGGTGGAGACATTCTAAAAATCTCCTTGTGAGACTTTACTCAGTTTAGTTATCACATTATTATTTGAAAAGTAAGATGATTCCGTGCTTTGGCAGGCACGTAAGGCTGTGGGTTCCAGTTGTTGTCTTTAACAACAGTCGTTAAGTTGGACGCATTCGGAGTTCGGGCGGTCAATGAACTTCTAACAGCATAACGGGGTATAACCACAAAAAAGGTTCTAGTTTTTCCTCTGCGTTGGAGAATCAGGTGACAGGTGTCAGTCGCTTCCGCAAAAATCACAAAAATACCTAGGAGCATAAAATACCTTGGGTATAGGTAGTAGATAGGTAGGGAAAAAAATGCCGAAAATAAAATTTATTGGCTTGTATATCAGAAATAAGTTCCAACGAAATTCCATAACGTAGGGGCACTTAGACAAATTCCAAAATTTGTGGACAGGTAAAAATCAATGTATAATCTACTATTTATGGGACTATATTGAACTAAGTCAGTTTGTTTGATAGATTTTAATATTATCATAAAATCCATAAAGACTTGGATAAAGTCAATGGTATTCTGAGATACGTAATTTTAAATTCCAAATTTTAAGTCAAGATTTTTAGGGTTCCGTGGTTAAACAAGGAACCCTTGTATCACTATGTCCGTCTGTCCGTCCGCGGCTGAGCGCAGAGATCCTTATTACTTGAAAGCTGTAATTTGGTACGGGTATACATATTAATTACGCCGACAAAGTGGTAGAATAAAATCTTGAAAAATAATTTTTTAAAGGGGGAAATATTACACGTGGGTACACGTGGGATGAAATATTTTTTTCGCGTTTACTCCATTATGTGGGGTATCGTTAAATAGTTCTGTTAAAACATTGAGGGTCTGGGAACACTACTTTTTGAATGAGGAATCCGTTTGTGAAATTTTTTGACAGAGTAGGCTTTCCCCCCTCTATCTGTTAAACTATTGCTTTTAAAAATCGGATTTTTTTTATATCCGTAAAAAAAGCGTTGGTGGCGCATTAGATAAGGCGCGGTCTCTCAATTTGAGGGTTCCGGATTCGAATCTAGCCGTGTAACTATGAGTTGTTTGTCAATTCAAGTACATACACTAACCGATTGCTTAGCGGTGAAGGAAAACATCGTAAGGAAACCTGCATGCCTTGAACAGGCATGTGAAGTCCGCCGATCCGCACTGGGCCTGCGTGGTGGACTACGACCAAAGACATTTAATATTAATAGACCGGACAAAGCAAACAAACATTTTGATCCTAAACTTATTACCAATTGGTAATAAGTTACTCAATCTAGTGTCACATTGCGTCACGCGGCCGTAAAAGACATTTGACATACCATTGATTTTTGAGATTAAAATGTTTATATGAAACGTTTCCCAATGACCGCTTTATAACCTATTACTATATTTAAATCTCTCTGACTACGGCCCATACACTATATAGGAGAGTAGGCCTGAGCCCCTGCAGTGGGGATGATGTATATAGACTGTTGATGAATACGTATACCAGTACCAAATTACAGCTTTCTAGTAGTAAGGGTCGTTGTTCTAAGCCGCGGTCCGCGGACAGACAGACGGATAGAGTGAGAAAGGGTTCCTTGTATGACTACGGAATAGTGTTGCAACAGAACTCTGCTTCCGCTTCCGCAACTGCAGAAGTTCCGCATTTTTTTCACTTCCGTTTCTGCTTCTGGATTTGCAAACTTTATAACAGAACTCTGAACGGAAGCGGGGAGAAAGCGATGAGGAGCGGTGCAGCTACGGGAGTACAAGAAAGAAAAAAGACTACCTCTTTATGAGGATCCCCTTATGTGATGGAATGGAATTGCGCACAAATACCCCCATATTTTGCCAATAGTTCGCCAATACTTATCAGCTCCCCCCACCAGTGTAGCCAGCGAGCAATTATTTAGCGGAGCTGGTTTAATATATGAATAACATCGAAATAGGCTGAAAGGTAAAAAAGCGGCCAAGTTACTATTTATTAAATATAACTTGCCGCTGTTTAATTTTGACTACTAAAATACAAATTTAATAAAAAAAAAGTTTTAAATGTACAATTGTGCTTTTTTTTCATAGTGTTAACGCTTCCGTTTCCGTTTCCGCTTCCGTTAAGATTTACTTTTGACATCTGTTTCCGTTTCTGCTTCCGTTATGCCAGTTCCGTTGCATCACTACTACGGAACCCTAAAAATTCAATTTATAAAACCAAAGATCATAACTGTTGCACTCGCAAAAGAAATCACCCGTCGCAATAAATAAAATACTTATAATAATATTTATATTTTATACTATATACTTCGTTCAATTCGTTTGTGTCATTCTTCAAGGCATTGTTGATTTGTAATACC
The DNA here is from genome assembly GCA_910589575.2 of Carcina quercana. Classification (NCBI taxonomy): domain Eukaryota; kingdom Metazoa; phylum Arthropoda; class Insecta; order Lepidoptera; family Depressariidae; genus Carcina; species Carcina quercana. The sequence continues at coordinate 14,555,225 of OU342427.1, forward strand.
CCTTTTAATCGTTTAAAACTTCTTAACAGCTGTATTTTGGAGTGCCTGCTAAATTTTTACTCGCCGCCTCGTGTGCACGGATAAGAGTTGAGAGCAAGAACACGAATTTCATATATGAACTTTTGGGCGCTGTGCTGCTCCTTTAGCGAGTTCCTAACAAGTAAGAAATTTGCAGTCGCAAAGAGAATTAGATTAACATACATTACAAATACTTTATCCGAAGTAGGAAATAAAAATTCCAGGTATATTCCAAATACAAATTGGAAGACTATTTCGCTCGCTGCTATTCGACAGGATTGCTCATTATGTCGCTCTACTTCCACTTTTATATGCTAATGTGAGAATTTGGCTGCCATCCTAGCAAATTGGGGCGCTAAGCTTTTTAACTTTCATTTTAGGCGCGGCAATAGCATATTTAATGCTTGGCTATCAGCCCGAGTCGTTGGAAGGAGACGGTCGATTAGCTAAGTCAATTTGATTAAAAACTATTGTTTGAGTAAATGAGTCCCGTATCCGTATTGGATTATGGTGAGATAATAATGAACGTTATGTTTGCTACTGAATAATAAGTTTTTTCAGAAATTATGTACGTGAAAACTTTTCCGAAAAAAAAAAGCTTTTATTTGTCTTTTGTAAGCCAAATTTCATTATGATTGATTGTTCCGTAGAGATGCCAAGAGGCAACAAATAATTCGTATTTGTAATACTCGTAGTGCTAGCTGTTTCCCGACTCAAGAAATACTTGTTCGATCGGGATAAAACTAGCCTATGTCCTATTACAGACCTACAATTACCCATATACAAAAATCAAGTCATTCTATGTATAATTTATGATTGTTTTTGTCTAACAAATGCTTGCTTGACCTTTGCCCATTATGTCTAACAGCGCCATCTATACGATCGTTGTATTACTTCTGCCCAGGTGACATCTTGCCTACGACATTGCTGCCTACCCAAGCGACACCTTGCGTTTTACTTATAATTGACCCGCGGATCGATAGATTGTAACGGTTGCCGGGTGAATCACTTCACATAATATATTATGATCCGTGATTACTTCTAAATACATAGTGATCTGTGATCATTTCCAAATTATAAATCACCAGAGATAGACGCACGTTGTTTTATTTCCTGCCATATACGAAGCCACCTATCCTGAACCAGCCTGCACCACAATATAACGTTAAATTGTCAAAGTTATAGATAAAGACAAACGAACGCGATCGAAAAATAGTAACAGAATATTTGTACTGTTCAGCAAATCCGTTGTTTCATCAAAACGCGATCATGACGCCATCTACCGGGTTCAATTGTATTTTAAAACCATTTAAGGGCGCACTCAAATATACACACAAAATTATATCCAAATCGGTCCAGTCGTTTAGGAGGAGTTCGGTGACAGACTTGGTGGTTCTGTTAAAACATGTCATATCAGTGCCTATTAATTATAACTTCCTTATAAATTGAATGGCAGGATTAGAATCCATAAAAGTTATAATGTACTGTATAGTAGATGTTATTTACGGGCGTAAAATATATTAAATAAAACCACCATTTTTGGGTTCCATGAATGTACTGTAAAAACAAAAACTAAACGTATAAAAACAAAAGAATAAAAGCTTCATAGACAATTATTCTAAGAAGTTCGGCGTCGGCAACATCGCGGGCCCCGTGCAGCGCACAACTTAGTAGGCGACGTCGCCGAACAAATTTAGAGGGAATTTAAAGTGAGGAGCCCAACACCACGAGCTTCCTAGTAGGGCGCCGTAACACCCCAGCTGCTGTAGTCACGTCTGCGACACGAATTACGTTGTCTTTGCCCGGGTAGACGTTGGAGACGCGACCTCTAGGCCACACACCGCGTGGCAGGTTGCCATCTGCTATCAGCACAACGTCTCCTACCTTAAGAGGCGACGACACAGAGTTGACGGACGGGCGAGGGGTTAATATTGGCAAATACTCCTTTACCCATCTTGCCCAAAAATGATCCGCCAGGCGAAGCCCCTTACGCCAATTTACCCTTCGAATAAGATCTGTGTCATCGACCCGAGCAAGTGGCCAATATGGCGATGATTGCCCCAACAAAAAATGGTTCGGTGTGATGGACTCTTCGGAGCTTGGTTCCGTGGAAACGTGCGTTAAGGGCCGTGAATTTACCAACGCCTCCGCTTCTAACAAAAGCGTATAAAAAACTTCTTCACTAGGTGAGCGTTCCTTTAGCGTCGCATTCAGCGCAACCTTCACGGTACGGACGAGACGCTCCCAGCATCCTCCCATGAACGGTGAGGCTGGGGGAATAAAGCGCCACTCAAAACGTAATGTACTTGCTGCAGTTTGCATATCCACTTGATATAGATGTTTGAGAGTTGTATCTGCTCCAGCAAAAGCTGTGCCGTTATCAGAATATATCCGTGTAGGACAGCCGCGCCGGGCCACGAAGCGACGTAAAGCCATAACTGCGGAATCTGATGAAAGGCTACTCACAACTTCCAAATGGACCGCTCGAATCGTTAGGCAGGTAAACAGAGCCACGTATCGCTTTTCTCTACGCCGTCCAATTGTCACAGTGATAGGGCCAAAGTAATCTAAGCCAGTAAATGTGAATGGCTTACTGCCGAAGGCAAGACGATCCGCAGGCAAATCTCCCATTGGTGGAGTAGACGGCAAACCTCTGTGTATCCTGCACCAATAGCATGCTTTTACAAAGCGCCGCACAGCTGGTCGCAATCCAAAAATGTAAAATTTCTGACGCATTTCGTTTACGACTGTTTCTATATTGGCGTGAGCGTATCTTCTATGATAATGGCCAATCAATAGTTGCGTGACGGGATGCTTGGCAATTAATACAATCGGATTTGGTCGAAAAGATTTTACTTGAACAGCTGCAGTCCTCCCGCATAAAACTAGAAGTCCATTTTCATCTATAGTCACGTCCAATTTGCGTAGTGGACTTCTGCTGGGAAACGGAGAGCTTGATTTTAAGTGTTCATATTCTTCTCGAAACGAATCCAGTTGAGACTTGAGGAGCAGGTTTCTTTCCGCTTTATCCATATCAGAAGAATTTAGAATTTTGTAATTTTGAGGTATATCTGAACCAAATTAAGCCGAAATAATCTAGCAGCCAAAAAAATGCTAGCTGTAGCGCGAAGTAAACGCAACCAATCGCTAAAATGCGATATATCTGCCACAACCGGTGAAGGTAGCGATACAGCGGTTTCAATAACTCCCACCTGCTCTGTTTGTTTCAGTTCATCCAGAACAGGTGGAAAGTTGAGCTCATCGAACGGTAGCTTAGGCCAAGTTGCCGCGGCTTTGGTCAAAAATTCAGGGCCAGAAAACCAACGTGACGAAATTTCGAATTTAGATTTAGTTTTGGTAGCATCATCGGCAACGTTTAAAGAGCTTGGGACATATCTCCATTGATGTCCTTTTGTTGTCTCTAGAATTTCACCCACTGTATGGGCCACAAAAGCTTCCAGGATTTAAGTTGCCAGGCGAGTGGCAATAAGGGCTGCTTGTAATTCCAAACTGGAATAGAGACTGGCTTCAAAGGAGTAAGTCTTGCCTTGCCAGCGATCAAAGCCAGCTTTATGCTTTTGTCAAGGTATTGAAAGCGCCAATAAGCCACACAAGCATACGCAAGCTCACTCGCGTCGGCAAAAACGTGAAGCTGAATCTCGCAAGGATCATTACAATCTACGTAACAACGTGGAATAGACCCGATAGACAGATCCACTAAGTCTCGGAACCATGACTTCCACAATTCTATAAAACGTTCCGGAAGGATAGAGTCCCAGTCAGCTACCAATTTCCAGGTCTGCTGAAACAAAATGCGTCCGCGGATAATTATTGGCGTTAGAAAGCCTAGAGGATCATAAACCTTCATTAAGTGTGAGAGCATGGACCGTTTCGTAAAAAGATCTGGTTGATCACGTAAGTCTCGTAAGAAAACTAAAGAGTCATCGCATATATTCCATGTGACACCCAGAACACGAACGCGCTCGCTGGACGGCCCTAAGGAAACTTCACGAACTTCGGGAGCCCGAGCTTCAGGGGAAAGCCGTGAAAGTGCTTGCTTGCAGTTTGAGACCCACGACCGCATCTCCAATCCAGCACGAGAGTGCACCTCTACAATGTCGTGAGCTAGCTGAGCTGCTTCCTCCACAGTATTTAGACTACCCAAATAATCATCCATGTAGTGGTTAGTGATGATCTCTTCAGCCGCCAGCGGGAACAAATGCCTATGATCCTCAGCGTTAAGATTTTTTAGGTAAATTGCTGTAAAGGGACTTGAGACAGCACCAAAAATCATCGAGGACATTCTAAATTCACGCAGAGGCTCTTCTGATGTATTACGCCATAGAAATCTCTGCGCATCGCGATCCTCTACCCTAATCCTGGTCTGCGGAAACATTTCCCTAATGTCTGCTGTAAGCGCCACTAAACCTTCCCTGAATCTCATTAGGATTCCCAGCAGTGGTTGCAATAGATCAGGTCCGGCCAATAATAATGAGTTAAGGCTAACACCCATAACTCTGGCGGCGGCATCGTGTACCACCCGCAGCTTCTTTTTTTGAGGGTGAATAACACCAAAATGCGGCAAATACCATTTGACACCGTCAGGATTCGGTGGGGCATCACAAAGTTCAGCGTAACCCTTTTCAATAGTGCTATTTACGTTATCGCGGTATAATTTTGCGTATACTGGATCTTTTTCAAACTTCCTTTCGAGAGACCGAAAGCGCGACAGTGCTAAATTGTAACTATCCGGGACATTCAAATTATCAGCACACCATAATAAACCGGTAGAAAAACGACCTGAATCTAAGCGACATGTAGTTCTTTGCAAAATGTTGAACGCACGTTTGTCGTTTTCAGAGGGAAAGTCTTTTTTCGTAATGCCAATAGAGTCCAGACTGTAATGTTGTTTTATAAGTTCGTCTAAAGAATTTTCAGTTTTATGAGACATTGTTACGTGATTAAAAATGTCGACCGGAGCGGTTTTACTCGAAGTGTAACCGAATAGGACCCAACCGAGTAGAGTTTCGACTGCTACCGGTTGATGACGAGTACCACGACGCACTGACAATGGAATCGTAAGATGCCAGTTATCGGCTCCGATCAAAACTGTAGGCTTTGCATTTTCGTAACAAAGCGTAGGTGCTATGTCGGCCAAGTGAGTAAAAGCCTTAATTTCATCGAGAGAAATAGACTGAGGTCGTATGCCCAGGTTTGAAATAGCCCGTGCATTTCTGAGCACATGTGAATCCGAACTATTTTGACCTTTTACGGTCACATCGACAAAACTTATTTCAGATTCTTTTGAAAGACCGCCTATGCAGTTCACCTTGATAGATGAAGTAGGACCCCGAGCACCAACAGCTGCTGCGACTTCTTCATCTATTAGTGTTGCCGTGGAACCGTCATCCAGCAGCGCGTACGTAGCCACGCTACCTAGAGGACCAGATACTGTGATAGGTACCACCTTAAGTAGCACCGGCAACAGCTGCGAGCAGTCTGGGAAAGAATGTGCCACTGACACATCAGGGAAATCTTTCTTCAATGAAGTACTCGGCTGTGCTACAGACGAAGATGGGACACATGTAGAGTCAAAGTGATTAGAACATTCTGGTTCTCGATGAAGAAGCGTGTGATGACTACGAGCTCGATGACAACTAGGAGCCTTGCAATAAGGCATGCGCCTACATGTATACACGTTGTGAGAGGCGGGCCTAAGGCATTTCCTACATATTTTATTATTAACTACATACTGCCACCTGTCGTCAACGCTCAGAACTAGAAATTTCTTACAGTCAATCAGAAAATGACAACCATCTTTACAAAGGGAGCATACAGTAGCTACAGAGTTCGAGGACTTTCGAAAAGATGTCGCTGTTTTGCCTGGGAATATAGAGGAAGACCGTTGCGTACTCACATGTTTAATCTCCTCGTCACCAACCTCTTTACTCAAAATGACATCGTTCAAAGAATGAATTTTGACACATTTGTCTGATTTATGTTTGTCAAGATGCAAATCGGGTATGAAAGCCAGTTGCAGATGCAAACTCACCTCTTGAGAGAGATATTCTGCCATCAGCTCGATCTTGGTTTTCCCACTATTAAGTTTAGGAGCTGCGTAGTCGACAAATCGAGCTCTCAACAACGGTGTCAATTTTACCAACACCGCAGTGTAGAGCTCTGGTGAAGATAAAAACTCTGTTCTTTTCATCAGTTTAATAGACTCTACGCAATTCCTAACCTTAGAGGCGAAAATATTTAGTTCTTTACCAACCTCATTGGGTAGCTTGGGTAGAGCACGTATCGACGCTATTTCATGCATGATGATGAATTCTGGTTGTGCAAACCTTCGCTGCAACTCCATCATGACGAGATCAGGATCTTGCGCAGAAATAATGAGACTACTAACGGTTTCACGTGCTGAACCGCGAAGCGCAGCGTTTAGCCTTGCTAAGTTCCCTGCTGCAGTGAACGCCGCCTTTGAGTCTTCGTAGCACTTTTGGAAGAGAAGCCACTCAGTGACGCGCCCATCGAACAGCGGCAAGCGCGAATCTAAGGATTTAGAACAATCACCAACCTTATTGTCCGTTAGCTTCTTGAGGATTTGCACGAGGGTGGCCTTGAAGTCTTGTTCTTCATTTTGTGTAGCCTGACCACTATCTAGTATTTTATTTTTGTTACAATTTTGTGTTTGTGTGCCTATTCTATTTAGTGAGTGTTTATCGGCGCTGCCAGAGGGCGGATACGGCAATGGTAATGGCGGGCACGCTAGCTCGCTCTTTTCCACGCCGTGGTTACCTGAAAACATGACTTGTGTCGTGTCTAACCAATCCTCTACCCTGGCTCGACTGGAGGCGCGACTTCCACGAGAAGCGGCTTCAATGGCCGCAAGCTCTGCTTGCAGCTCTAGCTCCGCCACGGCACGTTTGCGCTCGGCGGTGCGAGCGGCGGCTTCAGCCGCGGTGGCAGCGGCGGCAGCGGCGGCAACTGCAGCGCGCTCCTTCTCCTCTTCAGCTATTGCAAGGAGACGCGCATGCCGCGCCTTAGCGGCAAGCTGTTTTACAATGGTGCTAGACGAAGTACTAGCTGTGGATTCTGGTCGAGAAGAGACGGGCGTACAGGGCGTGCCGCCGGCGGCGGCCGCCGTTTCAACTGTGCCCATAGGCCCCGCGATACCCGAAGGTCCCGCAGTTGAGGCTTGAGCCTCTTCTACAACAGCGCCTGGGCGCTCCACTTTTGCGGCTTCGCCTGTTTGGCTTCGAGTTAGCACCATATTACACTGCAAAACTATTAAAACGCACTACTACCGCGCACTATAACACAATATTGCACCAGCACATCAAATATACACCAATTCTGACACCAATGGTATTTAATATACACCACTTCTGACACCAATGTTATTTACGGGCGTAAAATATATTAAATAAAACCACCATTTTTGGGTTCCATGAATGTACTGTAAAAACAAAAACTAAACGTATAAAAACAAAAGAATAAAAGCTTCATAGACAATTATTCTAAGAAGTTCGGCGTCGGCAACAGTAGATTTATGTACCTTTCAAAAATGTCGACAAACTCTGTAAAATTTTCCCTGGAGACTTACGAGTATTTCACAAAAGGCACATTGGAATTTGCGTAACGTTTTGTATTGCTTGGTCGCCGTAGCAGTAATAATTCCATCTCCTATTCTATCGGAGTTTGTTCACAATTTCGTATACCATTTACATGTGATGAGATAAAAATTCAAATGCCGCAGGTTTGCGGGTGCTGTTTTTCAGGAAGTATTTATTCAAAATGGCAAAAAAAGCGTGGCCTAGTGGTTACACACTACGATTGGCACGCGTATTGGTGACAGCAATAATATATTGTTATTACAAAGTTTGGTGTTGCTAAATTCTTGATATTTCCCTTAGTCTCCTTTCACGGCATCCGCAATAGGCTAGTTGACAACAAATCAGATTGGGGTTTAATTGTATTTTAAACCATAAAGGGCATTATAAAACTACAAAAAAATTTAAAATATCTAATATTATTTAATTTTTTTCTGGACTATTACAGCTTATAAAGCCCGCAAAAATTAAAAAAAAAACAACTTGCTCGAATTCAATTTTTTATTTTACATTTTGCTTTGTAATTACATTGTGAAGATTTTTGAAGGGGTGGTCACATAAAAACGTTATTTTACGAGATAACTCAAATATTGTTAAAAGTTTCATACATTATCTACTTCAAAGCGGAGACGTGACGTCACTCCTAGGTACCGATTTGTATGGAGCGTTTTTGCACCGCGTGACTAGACCTTTTCACACGGTCTCTCGAATGAGGGAATATATTTTTTTTTAGTCTACATCTCTATTAATTTTGCGGTTTAATCGCCTCCGGCATTTCATCTTCCGGGTGTATGTTCGAACACAACAATGCTATTAACAATACTGTTTGGCGGCAGACTTATGTAACACGTTTGTAGATGGTTATCTACCTAGGTGGACATACAAAATGCCCTACCACCAACCAAACTGATCGAACCCGGGAATTCCAGATATTTAGTCTTAGCCCTTAGGCCTCGAATAATAATATGTTGTTCCGTCAACTTAAGATAACATAACTATGCCATTAAGATTAGGCTATTGGGTGCGCACGCGCCCTTAGTACTGACTTAGCGTCTCTTCCTATCGAGTGAGATAAAGGCTTACCGAAAACCGTACGCATTAAAAATCCAAAACCACCACGATATAATCATTATCGTATAACTCAGAAATGTTTATAGAAATTTATTAATGCCCTTTAGTGCCTATTTCGACCACAGCTATTAAAAGAGTACTTCAAAATCGTAGTCGTAGCTCTTTGCCTACAGTGCTCGTAGCATTCTGCTACGCCACGTCGTATATCGTAGCATATTCGATGTGTTACTTTCCATCTTGACGAGCGTTTCTTTGATGAAATTATAAAGTTTGGGGATAGCCCCCGATCAGCAAGAATCTAAACAAACGTTTGTCCTCTGGGAAACCAAAGTTGAATACTCGTACGTTTCCTCTTTCTAGTACTTCATTAAGGTGGACTATCACATCAAAAAAGATTCCGCGCCATCTAGTGAAAGATTAATACTACTTGGGAATAGTTGATGAATCGTCTATCACGTGGGCGTCACGGGTTGGACGCGCGTTAATATTTAAGCTCGCTATGGCGCGGGCGCCCTAACTTGAAGGGTCGTCAAGGGCACATAAAGATTACTAGCTCCGCTGCACCGGGCTCTCGCAAGATGAAAACGTGAATATTCTCTCATCTAAGATGTATGTACGTAAACATGCTTCTGAAGCTGATTATTTATTACTTTTTTTGGGAGCAGCATATGTGCGTGTATGGTTGAGATATGAATGAACTAATGACCTGGCGGGGAGCGTCTCGCGGGCCGGCCCAGGTCGCGCGCACCTGGAGGCTGCGCAGCGGGGCGCAGGGGTGTGTGTGCTGGGGTGTGCGGGGGGCGCGGCACCCGGCGGGGGGGTGTCTCGCCCAGTCCAGCGCCGAAGGCCGCCCGGGCCGGTCGCTCGCGTGTCGCATGAGTGCCTCGCAGTGCTAGCGCTGCCCGCGCGGGTGTGGTATGCCCGCGCACTCGCCATGGCCCCTGTCTTGGCGGCCGTGGCACTGCTGGCCTTGCTCCCCGGTGAGTGAGTCCCGACACCCACTCCGCGCGCAACAGGCGGCCGCCCCTCGTCCCGCGTTTGTTTATCAATCGATCCCCCCGTGGCGTGGTGAGCTGAGGTGTTGTGAGTGACCGACGATCAATCGAGGATGTTAGACATCGAGGTCTGGAGGGAGCGGGGTTCGGTTCGGGTCAGGTAACCTTACAGGTCAGCGCGGCGCGGCGTCGGCAGGCACCCTGTACCAGCTCGGAGCTCCTAGGTGACGTTTAGGTGTTATACGAGGTGTCGAGTCAACGTCGGCGAGGCTAGATTTCGTGTGTCGTTGTATACGAGGCGATAAAACACGCTGGCGCCCGTTTTACGAGGGTATCTCTACTATTTTCAGTTAAAGGTTTTGCGGTCGGAAAGCGTAATGATGTGGGCTCGTGCACGTACAAGGTTTTATGGGCTCGCGAGGAGCTTAAGGTATTTAAGGCTCTATCGACTCCTACCGCATCTACTCGCGTATGTCGCGGTAAGATAGACAAATGGAGGCTTTTTATAAACCTCTACGATTTCTCCAGAACTTCTGATATTTTAAACCAAATGAAAAAGGAGGTTACAATACCTATGTGATTGATGGAACGGTATATGAGTGTTCAGCTCAGCTTTCTTCGGATCCGACTGAGCGCGTCCGGTGGGCGTCGGATGATCCGCTCGTGACAGTCTCTAGACGCTCGCGTCGCCATTGTCTAGCTAGATGACAGCGAAAAAGGTTTTTGTTTCGTTCATGTTTTGCAGTCTGAGCCTGACTCAACGGTGTTCATAATCATGAAACGGCACTATGTAACTGGCACAGCCTAGTCTGTTTGCGATTTATAAACGGCGCAATAACACATCTAAATAAATGTTCGCCAATTAATCAAATTATTAAAAATAAAATAATAACAGCACAACGTAATCTTACAAATCAGGAGCCCATGGATACTAGACGCATAACTCGTGCCCAGCGCGCGTAGCATGAGACGCGTGATAGCGCGTGAGAGTGAGATGTGTCATAGCTTAATGTCAAATCCCATAGGTAGACGTTTAAATTTGCTCAAGCGGGTCATGCTACGTCCACTGAATATTTTGCGGCACATCAAAATATAAGTAATGTGTTTTGCAACGCGGATTGTCATCATCTTGCCATTCAAAGGACGTGTTGTAATTATAATAAAAAGCGGAAAAAAATATATTCATTACTTGTGTTCTGTCTCATTGCAAATACTCTTCTTCACGATAAAAATGATGGCAAAAACAATTCTATATATACCGTAGAGTAGGGTGCCAGTTTAAAACAACGAGGGTTCATTTCCACTCGCATCCTCTCACTAACTAGCTCTATTGTTGATTTTGCAATCAGCAGCAATTATACGGTCGTCTTTATCTATTATTTATCGTGCTCGGTAGTTATTTTCTGGCATCGATTCTGATGAGTTTCTTACTAACCTTTGTCTAACGGCAAAATGTAGTAGAACGAATATTTTAGCTTCAATTTGTTAAATTTGTTAAATTCCTTATACTATTATCTCAGTGAACGGTCTACAGGACTGCAACAAGTATATGCGTTCAAAAAGAACTGGAAAACGACTTCAATTGCCCTAAAAGTCTACTTTTACCTAGGCAAATTTAAGATTTATATCGTTTTCTCATGGATGCCGTTGTCAGAACTGGACCCAATTGAAATGGGACCACACGGGAAGCACCAACTTTCAAATAAAAAAGAATCATCTAAATCGGTTTACCTAGTTAAAAGTTCTGAGGTAACAAACATTAAAAAAAAATACCCGTTGAATTGATAACTTCCTCCTTTTTGAAGTCGGTTAAAAACATAATTCAGTCATGATAACTATATAAAATATATACAAAATATTAGCCACATAGGAAACAGAAAAAATTCCTTTCTGACTTTTTGATAAATAATAACAATTTAAAGATTACAGGACTCAGAATAACTAATTCTAAGCTCAAACATTAGGTTTGTAACAGTGCCATTGAATTTTTAACCGCCTCAGTGGCCTAATGGATAGGCTTTTACTTACAATCCTAAGCTACCAGGTTCTACTTCCAGTAGGGGTGCCTATTTGTACTCGGTTTGTTTGGTGGTATGGCATTTTCTATCTCCGCCAGATACCACCATGTTACCCAAGTCTGCCGCCAAACAACAGTGTTAATAGCACTGTTGAGTTCCGGTATGAAAGGTACACCGGCACCCCATTAGCTTGAGACTGGGTGCACACGCATACTCGTACCATCCAACATTATTTATGATTAAAAAACAACCAAAACAAATATTTTGAAAAGTAAAATACAGATTCGTAAATACCAAATTTTATGATCTGCCTGCGACACAACCAGAGCAATAATTCAACAGGCATCTCCAACATCCTTTGTCTCCGCAGCCTCTAGTCATCCCATTACAGTCGCAAATCCTACGACACAACCATCCACGTTTGGGGTTGCCGTTTCTGTCCTTTGATCTTACGAGATCATGACAAAGGGAATTCGGGAGTGTCTGATAGTCTCTCATAACTCTCTCATTAAATTTTTACTGATGGAAAGAAGTGCCGACCTTTGTGATTACCGTTCTGTACCAATACTCATTTGGGATTTATAAAAGAAGCAAAAATTCTTAGTAGGGACTATAAATTTGACAGATAGATTACATACATTTAAAAAATTTAAAATATAAATTAAATATCTACATAGAAAGAATAATAATAAATTAAGTGAATATAAAGGCATTGTAGTGCTCTCATCGGTATGATATTTCTTCGCGTGATGCAAAAACTTTTGAAATTCAATAAAAACTAATGAGTAATTCACCAAAAAGGTAGTAAAGAATGTAAATGAACAGATTATTCTATATTTTTTCTAAACAAAAATGCAAAATAAGTTAATATATTCGCAGCTTCACCCGCGTTGAAAAACTTTGCTAAACAGTAGTCTAAATCGAAATGCTACGGGTGTTTCAGGTTTTAAATTGAAAGCCCATGTGCTTTGTCTATGCAATTGTTGAACCTTTTTCTTCCTTTTCAGTGGTGATATTTCTAATAGTCCTATAATAGTGTTACTCTCGCTAGTTTACATCATCATACGTATCGATGATCCAAATTTCATGTTTCGAACCTGGGGATGGCTTTTGTTGGGTAATATGTAATAATAATATCTTATCTGTTGGTATGCACAGACTTGCATACTTCATATACAACCTTAAAAATTTTTGTAAAAAAAATAGGTTAGCTTTAAGTTAGATTATAGAAAGACTGATAGATAATCTTCTAACGTAACAGCGTACTATCTAAACCGTAATTTTACCTGAAGTTCTATTCTATCGTTCGGTTAGTTAGTCTATTTTTTGTCGGATAGTACAGTAACCAAGCATGAGTCGACGTACTGATAAAAAGGTTACTTAATCTATGGTTTGACTCCACGAAATTGCTGTATGTTGCTGTCTCTTTCCTGTATTTATTTTATTTAAACAGTTTATTGTACACGGAAACATTACATAACTTAACACAAGAAACAGAAAAAAATATATACAAAAGGAACAGCTTATTTCTAAAAGAAATTTCTTCCAGCAGTCCTAGGTCAAGGAGAAATATTAAAGAAAGGAGGGCAGTTAGGCGTGTACGATATAATAAATATAATAGACGATTACATAAATACGATATACAAAAACAAACTAATATATATCAATAATAATACATACATACTTTACATACTATAATTATATATTAACTTATAGTGATAGAAAATGTTCCTTGACGTTTTTCTTAAAGGCGGAAACAGTTTTGCTGTCGCGTACAGTGTGAGGCAACGAGTTCCACAATCTGGCTGCATGAACCGTGAATGAGTAGGAATAGAAATCGGAGTGATGGGAAGGGATGGACAGGATTGTCCTAATGTGAGCACACTGTAAGTACGAAGTACCACATAGTTCTATAGAAGTATGTTTTTTCAATACCCCCCAAACGTAATCCTAAGTACTCTACCCACTAGTACCCACTTTACATACGCACACGTACTTTGGCAAAGTAGCCTAGGCTTCAATAAATACTTAATGCCACCTCTCCCAATAAGAAGATTAACGGAATAAGACGCGCACGAAAATGTATGTGTGTCAATAAATAATAAATGCGGAAACAAAGAAATTCTCCCATACTCCATACGTATAAGGAAAATGTGTGGGTATTGCGTCGATGCAGGTTTTTTGTGAAATAAATTTGGGATGATATTTGATAGAAGAATAAAAATTATTCATTATTTGATTATTTAAAAAAAAGTGTCACAGACACCGGTCCTGAATTGAAATTGTTGAAAGATGTCGATTTAAAGAATATGAGTCTTCGCCGCGGAAGGTTTGGCAGATTTGAAACATAGATTTTTTTTGTATAGATAGAAAATGTGCATGAAATGATGGATTCACAAAGTAAACAGACGGTCTGACCAGTGGAAGAATTCACACATCAAAAATACCGTTTAAGGTAACTAGAAATCAAGTGTTACGAACTAAGTGCATCTAATCTTTCAATACAATAGAGTACCAGAATTGGGACTGTTCAAATTTTGTCATTCCTGACTGATTTCTTGCTGTGCGTCATCATCAGTGACGATATTCATGAAATAATTACTGCGCACTTCATCGTAGCATACAGTACTTGGTAATTTTCAATATTTTAAACATTTAAAAAATCTTTATTGTTATTCTGTTTAATGTCATGAGTCGTATTTGCTAAATATTTTTTAATACAAGATTTTTAAATTGATTCTAACATTCATGGATTAAGGCGATCCGATCCATCTTCATCAAAGTTTCATACTAAATTTCTGTTGTCATAATCTTTTAAGATATATTAGCTGGAATTGTATAGTTACTATCTAAAATACGACATCAGATTGTGATGTCGCAAAATGAGTAATATTAACATACAAGAGAGAACGAGAGAGCGGCAGCCCCGAAATTCAGCTGTCAAACATAATTTAAAAACCTGATAAATTACAACGTTCTATTATTATATTCATACGTCAACGAAATTAACTGTCATATTTAGAATAATTACACAATTTAATTTTTTTTTTACAAAATAATAGACTATGAAACTTATTCGAGGAAAATAGTATGATTAATTGCGTTACAACTACAAAGTAACAAAAATATTCTAAGTTCTAAAAGTCTTATAATAGTTCAAAATATAAATTAGTGGCATGATTCAAACTCTTGGAAGATATTGCTCGTGCAATAACATTGTCACAAATGAACTCTATTTAAACTTATGATTTCATTTTACTTAATGTTTCGGTAAAGTTACAATGTGCTATGTAAGATATTTTATACAATGGGGAAGATGCATGGAAAAATATTTTTGTTTAAATCGATAGTACATGTAAAAAGGTTCCTCTATCATTTTTTCCGATATGTCTAATACTTTTTTTAGTACAACCAGACAAAAAGTAATTCTATTGACGCGGTGCTGAAACGCTCCATATAAATCGGGCGACATTTGTGACGTCACACATGTTTTTATAGTAAAATGTATGAAACTTTCGATATTTTGAGTTATCTCGTAAAATAATGTTTTTATGTGTTAATACCCCTATAATAAAATCTTCAAATGCATTGAGAAAACTAAATCTAATGAGCATTTTCCTATACGAGGAACTAAATTTTTGAGACATTTAGTCCTTGCAAAATCCAAATAATTACGTATTTTTATTTTGATGGGCTTTCTTTTAATGTCCGTTATGCTATAAAATACAATTCAACCCAAACTAATTTACTTGCACCTTCCCTATTAGTAACTACGCAAATAATCGCGGTGGAGTACATAAAACATATTCAACTACGGTAATACCGGTGCGGTCTCCGAAGATAAAATTAATATACGCTATAAACAGAACACCCTGTATAGAAGTGGTTGTGTCGAGGGTCTCTCGAGTGTTATTGTAGCCATCGCGGGAAGTGAGACAGATATAGACCTCTCATCTAAAGTGGACAGGGACGGATTTTATAGGGAAATATCTGAAAAGAAAACAATTTGTGAGATCATTTGTTATTTGGTCACAATTGCCTTTTGGGTGGTAAATACCTATACGCCGTCGGTGAATTCATTAAATTATTGTACTATTGTTTCGTATATTAATTATTCTAATTACGAGTAAAGCTTTGAAATCGACATGTTTTTATATTTTTTAATGTATCGTTACCGAATGAGGAGGAGAGTGATATTTTGTTTATATGTGAGTGTGTTTCCATGGTTCTTTATGCATTAAAAATGTCAAAGTTCTCGTAGCTGCTTAGATTTCGTTAAAGTGTTTTTAGATTCGTTTCGATGACTGAGCGTCACTAGCTTAGTGACGTCACCTTAAATGCAAAATGATTGACGCTAGTTGTTGATATAAAATAATACTTAAAGCGAGAAACAAAATCAGTACATTGAACTAAATGAATTATGTAGATCTGTTTAAGCTTACTTGAAACCCCACTGTCCCTTTCTGTGCAAACAACATTGTCGTCTGAGTGCTAAACTAACTGCATAGTATGTACATTGATTACGTTCTTTGTAGCAAATACTTTTAGGCCCGATGATTCGTTACAATTGCCTCATCAAGTAGAGCTTTCATTGTTTAGCTTTAACGTTACGTAGCACCAGGTGAGATGAAGGGCAAATTGAAGCATTCTTAATTCAAGTTTATCATCATATAATCATTCTTAAGTGACGTCCAGTTTTCTTTTGTAATATACTCGTAGTAAGTCATAGATATATTATTTGAATCAGGATCAAATTAATTATTTTTTAGGCTTTCTAACTTCATTGAATTGACATAAGACAGAACAAGATAAATATACATTCTATGTTGCCCTAAAATTAAGCAAATGACACTATTTCGGTTTTTATACTTTCTTTAAAAGCTTTTCTTTAAAACTCCATTACTTAACCAATCGGGGCGCTGTTTTACAAGACGTGCAGATGTGGCTATTGTCATCTCTTTTTAATACACGAAATTCCGTCTCTAAAATGACGAGTATCCAGTATCGATTGAATTGTCCTACTTTAAATAAATAACCTAAAGTTACTTGTTCCTTTGTTAAATATATTCGGTTGCAAATGTTGACGATATTATCCTGAAATCTTACAGGGATTTCAAGAGGCGCTAGTGCTCTGATGTTATCCTCATGCCTCATGACGGCTCCATTATTAATTGTGTATCTGACTGTACATTACACAGATGTGAACAATACTGCATGTCGACTGTACAGGCAGGGTACACAAGACTGATGGAGTGAGCTTATCGACTACTTAGCTAAGGCCGGCGCGCGGAGCGGTAATCCTGTACTGTATGTACACTGGCTACAGTAACACAGCATTAGAAAACGAGTAATTACCAACAATATTATTCCTACCCTAAGGAGAATGATAGGTGTGCTGATAGGCCACTGTCCACTTAACCAACACAAGTTAAATATGAACATTACAGATAGCCTAGTGCCGTGGGCGCATGGTCGCCGAGGAAATTCCCGCCCATGTGCTCACGACCCGCAGCAGCGTGGCCACACAATGAAAAACTATTCTAAACAATCCAAAATCACGTGTGCAGTGACATCAAGCGTCTCGTACACTTCTGGGAGATCGGCTGGCTGGACTAGCTGACTCCGCTTGCACGCACGCACAGTGGCAAAAAATATGGTTGATGGATGGGGCGATGCCGTGCAGTGCAGACAATAGTCAGATAAATTCAAAATGGCGGCTCGTAGGGGACATAATGTGCTACCAAAAAATAATAATTATACGTAAAAATATCGTGTTTGGTGTCAAATCAAAAGTCTTAATATAAGAACATAAACCACATAAAAATAAATTTTAATTTTTCTGCTATGGCTTATACGTCTTGTAGTCGGGTTTTAGTTTTTCACTTTGTTCTTGAAAGGGTATATTCTTCGATACTGTCAACTTATCTAGGGTAAGCAGCGACCACTTTTGCTCACGCCTGTTTGTTGTTGATACCCAATTAGCAACACTTCTCTGCTATGGTTCCAACGATGTAGAAAACTGACATCAATTCAACATTAAACTTATGTCGATTAAAATATATGTTGGCCATTAGGTATTATTATCTAACGTCGGAGTAAGAAATGCGATGCGAGCTCTCGGTACATTACGTCTGACGTCTCGATGTGATAACGAATACAAATCGATGTACACTCGAGTACAAAAATATGTATCCACTTTTGAACCAAGTCACATTCCCTTTAATTGCCATTTCCTTCAGCACACTATATAGGAACAAGCTAGAGTGAATGTGGCATGGTTAGTAAGTAGATACATATTTTTGTACTCGAGTGTACCTATTTACACGTGCTTGATCGTAGTTTAATACG
Source organism: Carcina quercana (assembly GCA_910589575.2). Classification (NCBI taxonomy): domain Eukaryota; kingdom Metazoa; phylum Arthropoda; class Insecta; order Lepidoptera; family Depressariidae; genus Carcina; species Carcina quercana. Next base: position 14,573,288 of record OU342427.1, read on the forward strand.
GTGAGTTCGTTCGAGTGACACATTTGATACAAGACTGCACCGAATGCTTTAATTGTGAAATAAAGTGCATCCAAGTCCGTCTGTAACAACGAATCGGGAACAATTATATTTACACTATCATTTGTGTATTTTGCTTAGTTCATCTCGAAAGGAGGGTAAAGTCCAAACTGTTTAACTTGACGTGATCTCAGTGTGCCCAAACACAGCAAAACTACTAGCAGGGATAACCACAAATGGAATGGGACAATAGCCAGTCTGGCACATGAGCTTCATCTCATCTGATAGTAGTTGACTGACGGTATAATTGTGGTACCTTTTCAGTTTTCATTATCGCATCAATGCTAATAACACGGCTGTTTGGTGGCAGACTGAGTCAAAATAGTGCTATATAGGGCTGGCGTAGAAAGCAATCATCAACCAAAATTTTAGTTTTTGTGAATCGTGCACACTCAAATCGTCACATATTTAGGATTAATTTTTTAACACGACACCTGACGTAAGATGGTTGACACGTGCCTATTCAATATTTTAAAAAGAATTGCTAGTTTACAAACATACGTCATTCTGTCCATTTTTCAATATTTTATGGGTAACTTTTAAAAAAAATCACCTGGAAACCTCATTCAAATTCGGATTAAAACATTTTAGAATATAAAATAGCTAAATCGGTTGATCGTTTTCCGATTTTTTACGAGAGTAACGTACGGCAATTGACTTTATATATAAGGGAATATAACATAACAATATTTAAAGCGACGGTCCACCCTCATTTAGGTCCATTCCCCTTTAGACCTTAAGTCGTATGTGTTATTTCTCAACGTGGCAGACTGGGAATGGAGGCGGCTGGTACGTGGGCCCGGACCATCGATCATTTTCGTGCCATTAGCGTCGCACTAGTGTTACCATTGCCACGACGTCCTGATACATTCGTCACGGCGCAGGATCACTCGCCTGTCGACGGGATTCGATTTAATGTGCACCGAATTAGCGGCGCGTCGGAAATTGATTTGGTTGCATAAATGTAAGAATGTGTGTGTTTGTAACCACGTCCTGCTGAAGGTCGTGATGATATTTGGCAAGTATCATATACGACGATATATAGAAAACGTAGCCTATGGAATTTCGAAGTAGAGAGCTTTTCCTACTATTTTGAGTGGTTCCCGCGTGATAACTTCTGAAGTCTACTACTACTAGTAATTTTTATTATTTCCTTTCCCGCAAAATTAGTATGAGTTCATAAAATCCGATTTTTCATAATTTGTATAAAGTTACCTATATTGTATCTATTACTCTCAAACTGTCTTCTAAATTTGTTAATAATGAAAGTTTAAAACCATGAAAGTTTGAAATAACCGTCCCAGTGTGAGTCAGACTCGCACACGAAGGGTTCCTTACCACTTCACATAATTAACACTAGATCAAGGGGAAAAACTTATAGTTTCTATTTGATAATACACACACTGAAAATTACAAGTGTCTACCTATAACCGTCCAAAAGATACTACTCGTACCCTGGAATGGACAATGAATACTAATCCATCGTGCAGTAATGTCCCATTTATACCAAAATATCTGGTCACCTCCTCCCCTATTCTGCACGTCTGTAGATTGTAGGCGCACAGACAGAAAACCTAGCTTTGTACACATTGTGTCTCCGCCCAGCACAGGCTCAGCTCAGACAAATTGTCACCAACTTGCGCTAAATACACAACGACGAGGTATAATGGAGAGGTTTCCACATATTGTCTGCTAGGAGATGAAATTGCTTTGCTTTCCATAAAATAATGCTATTTTGTCAATGTTAATATGAATAACTATTTTGGGAACTGATTGCTTGTTTACTTATCTACAAAACAACATATTCGGGTAGCAACGAGTACTTATGTTTTTTTATCAAGTTCAAAATGTGACGAAATATAAAATTATGCATAAGCATCGATTTGACGATGACATAGTCATAATGGTAAAATCCTGGGTGCACATCCTTGGAGATCTAAATGCAATGCTCAATGACCTCAACATAGTTTCCTAACAGATAGGTTTAGCGAGCTTAAGTGGTGTGGAGTAAAGGTTATCGAACCGTCCCCCTATTAGATGAACCGATGACCTAGCAAAGGTCGCAGGGAGTCGCTGGATGCAAGTGGCTTGGAACTGGTCATTGTGGCATACAATGAAAGAAGGCCTGTATCCAGCAGTAGACCTTTTCCAGCTTTTGATGATATGCTGCTGCTTTCTAATGTATTATAAATATCATTACATTTAAAACTAGCTTCTGCCGCAGCTTCGCCCGCGTGGCCTTTAGAATGTAATCCGTGGGAAATGCTCGTTCGATCGAGATAAAATGTAGCCCATGTCCTTCCTTGGCCTTTCAACTATCTCTCTACTAAAAATCAAGTCATTTAAAACGTTCTATTTGGTCGTGAATGTATGCAAAGATTAATTTTTTGTTATTTTAATTTCCCATGTTTTAATACTTATTATCCCATTCCGGACGAAGATAAATACAAAAGCACAAATATCATAAAAATTGGAGTTATAAACTGTGTAATTAATACGAGTTTATATTTTTCTCTTTCCGTTAATTAGGCTGATTATTTATCGCATGTATTTCATCGTCTTTCTGTTTTATATATCGATTTACGAATCAATAGTTTATACACATAAATGAGTGCACTGGGTTCATATAAAAAGTTCGTACTCCAGGTTGAGTCAACTCCATGCTAGTTCGTCAAATGAGTAACGTAACTTGATATATCGACAAAATCTTAGGTGGCGATTTATTATGTTGATCTTATTGTTGCTGATCTATGTTTTCTCCGACAAAGAGGTAAATTGTCTTGACGATGCTGTTATTTTTTGTTACGCAGTGTTTGTATCTATATTTTACTTCATCTCAGTGCCGTTGTCGAGACGGTTTAGACGTAAATCATAGGGAACGAAGACTGTTTGTGACGATCTGCCGTTTATTTGAGCTCTGTGACAAACTGAAGTTTTTTGTGGACTACTGTGTATTCTCCGTTGTATTTCATAGTTGAAATAAGCATAATTGGTAGGTACTGTAAGAATAAAAATACGAAATAATTATCAAGGGTTACAAATAGCTCAAATTCTATAGCAGACCAAAATCGACGGTCTTTATTACAGGTCTAACGCATAACTGAGTCTGTTCTTGAGGTATGGGAGAGGTACGGGAGGGTTTGTTTATGAATTAGACGTAATATTTTTAGAATTATGTACTTATTGTTTGTAATGACTAAGTAAATTTATTACTTTTACCCCCGAACCAAAAAGATGGGTGTTGTAAGTTTGACGCCAATGTCTGTGTGTCTGTCGGTGACACCGTAGCTCTCGAAAGGATGGACCAATTTTGATGCGTTACGTGAAAGCAAGTTTCCATGCGGTGGTACTCGTACTTAGCTATATTTGGTAAAAATCAATTCAGCAATTTGAAGAGTATCAGCTGATGTCAGGCATTTTCGGAATGAAATGGAATATTTTTATATTTTCGTTTGATTATTGCTTAGCTTAAAATTTGAATGTTTAAATTTGAAAAAATTTAAACTTTGTTTAAGAGATTATGCTTTATACTGATCTCGAGAGAGTTATTTGTACTGCAGTTATCTGTGTTATTTTATTTTTCGAGTAAATGTAATCAATTTACCTTATATTTTATTATTATATATTACTTCTTCCTTCAGTTGATTGCCTTTGCACGACTAAACACCTAACCTGATCATGTAGAAATTAGTCTCTCACGGAGACATGGAAAAGGACATAAGCTTCTTATTATCCTGATAAACTATTCCTCTATGGGTCAATTCCTGAAATAAACATAAACAAAGTCTTAGACAACAGCTTGTTTAAAATAAACTGTTCCGAAGCAGTGATATTTTTCGTGCATATGGCATCCTCTTACAAGGATTCTCGTTTCGCGACGAAATAAACATCAGGAAAAGGCTTTCCTTTCCATACATTTGCCATGGGATGCGTTGAAAACCTCGCATCTTACGAGTATAACAGAGATGTACTAAGGACTAGCGAACACGACGAAACTCATCGCATAGATAGACACAAAAAGATATGCATGTTTTTTTTGAGGAATGGGTTCTAGGCCGATATCTTATTGATAGACCAAGAGGCCTACTGCTCTAATATTTTACTTATTAAGGTTCTTTGCAGGCTATATTATACGTATTACACGAGCCTAATTTGGGAGGTCTAGGATTATGTCTTACAAAAGAAGGGCTAATTCTTACATAAAATCTGTATCGCTATCTATGCTATCTTATACATACGCCCAATATTTAGAGCGATATATTGTCGATGGCCCCAAGACGCTATTTAACACAGTGAGTGGGACCTAAGCAAATATTTTATGAATGGCCCTAGGGAGCTATCTAGCACGTGGACCCTAGGGCGAGATCTTATTGATGGAAACAGGGTGGCAATTATAGATGGCTCTCTAGGTTGCCCCTTCAGCCCTTCACCTGGTCCTGACACCAAAACACAATAGTCAAGGCTTGGTTTTCACTACCTTTATAACTACGATTGTGTGTCGGTACGTATGTTAGCATTTACAGTGACATAACGCCGCGGATATATGCCATATATTTTGTTGAATATTTCCTGCGCTGCAATCCGGTTATTTTATTCCTTCCTGTTTCACTGGGGTTTTCGCGTTTTCCTGCGAACAGTTTTATGAACGTTGCCTCACAAAGTAAGCGGAACATAACTTCGTGAATTGTGATATTTAATAGGTTATTACATTACAATATTACAATTAGATGTAACACTCTTTTGAGGGCACAGCAAGTTATACAATTTAGTGGCCAAAAATAAAATATTAAGTTAAAATTACAAAATTATTAAAACAATTACAAATCTAAATAATTCTAGATTAAGATCCAAATTTAATAATAATCGATTATTGTAATTAAGATTGTTACTAACAGCATAAATTTTTTTTCCGATTTAAAAATTGCCACCATCACAAGATGACCGATCATTGTCTCTGCATTGTCTAAAGAAAGAAGAAAGAAAGTATGATTGAAATGACCCTAAATTTTACGGCCAATCGTAGGTGACCAAACCATCAAACATTGACGATTAAACGACCCTGTCACTATTTGGCCACGTCATGAAATGCCACCGTTTCATGATGTGGCCAACCACCATTCAGCGATTGGTCATGTTATGATATGGGTAATGCTAAGATCGGGATTCGTAATAAATATTAACTTAGGTTTGAGTGACTTTATACTAGGGTCGTAATCATAATAATAGAAATAATTGTAGTTTGAGGAAGGGTTGCGGTTTCCCATGAATCCATAATACATATCACCGTTCCCCAATAGCGTCACTTTTAAACTGCCGATTTAGCGAAACTGCTTCGCAGAATCCATGATGCAAAACGACATACGAGAACATTTCAAGTTTCCCAGCAGAACTAGTTTTGAGAACTCGTAAAACTGTCGTATAACCAATACGTACAGGGTGTTATAGTTACAAACTCCCATAGAGATACGGGGTGATGTAATCCAGGCAAAGTGACAAAGCTTCGTCGCTAATAGAGCGTTTTTTGCCAAGACTCTCTTAAGTGAATGGGCTCTCAGAGCAAAGTACGACTCAGGAATAGTTCTGATTTATACGTTTGGCTGCAACTGTCGAGAAGCAGTATGAGTTTTATGAAATAGGAGTTGACGATTGTTGACTGACTTGTAATAAATGTACACTTGAACAACGGATCAAAAGGCTGTCTATGGGAATCAAAACCTTATGGGGTACTTCTCGTTCACCTAGAATCCTGAAATTTGGTAAGTACCAAGGTCAGCACAAGTATCTAAAAAACCAATTTTTCAATTACAAATATCACATTAAAATAGCTTTTTGCGATTACAAACTTACATTTGCAGTTGAATCATTGATTGTGATATAGGCGGATCTTTTTTTCAACTGTAAACTTAAGTTTGTTAGAGCATAGTTCGGTTCTTATTACACTATCTATTATTATTTATGATTTTCAACTGACTTTAAATAAGGTTCTCAATTCAACTGTATGTTTTTGTATGTACGCTACGCGATAACTCCGCTCATTCTTTTTTGTTTGGTAGAGCATATTTCAGAGGTAATCTTATATAAATTTTATCGAAATTGATTGAGAGCTTTTTGAGATAATCAACAAAAAAGGAATATGTACCTAGATAATTCTAAATCTAAGGGTAAACATTTTTAGGGCAGTCGGGTTTTAGTTCTTTTTGAACGTGTTAATTAATCAGTACGTGAATTACCCACATCCTGACCGGACCCTATCGTTGCGCGAGTCACTCGCATTTGGCCGGTTTTTAAGGTTTGGCCGAGACCACTCTGCGCATCTATAGTAGAGATGTAAAATTTTGTAGTTTCATTTCACTAAGAGTACTAGATATAAAATGCAATGGATTTTATGACACTGTTACCTATCAACTCAGCTTTTTTCAAGCTCTTATGATAATGCTTTGTGTCTAGACAACAGCACTTTAAGTACATTCTTATGTATCTCCAAAATCTCTCACAGTTTATTATCTCGCACGTTGCCTAATAAATCTCGTAATAAATGTATTTGTCGATATTGAATGGTATTTAGAGTGAATAGGTTCTTAGAATGCTGATTGTATTAGTACATTGTTCCATTAGAAGTAGTGCGTAATTGAAAGAATAAATTGAATGCGGTCCTTAAAGTTTATTAGTACCAAATAAAGTTGAATTTTCTTATTATATGTAAATTATAAGACATATAAGTATTGTCTAAATATTGTATCTCTATACTCGAGAGGAAAGTTTTCTTGGTACAATGAAACTATAACAATTATATGTAGTTTCTAGTTATTCCTGTGAAATTGTGAATGTAAATAAGTTGACGTAAATGTTAAGTATGACGTTGTGAAAAAAAGTCATCAAGTCTATCGGAACTAACTGAAAAGGAGGGCTAACAAATTCAATTTATTAAAATTATGACTGTCATAATTTATTCTCAAAATTCAATAACTTAAAGATAGCTTTTATAACTTTATGAAGTTCAAAAAACGATATGAAAATCTGCTCGATACAAAAAAAGTTGGGTATGTCTAGGCCAATTAAACCCGGTTTTACTCTCTCGTGACTACTCTTCCATGGAGCACATTATATATTGTTGGGAATACTGTCATCCAATAACGTATATGTCCACGAAATAAACACATAATACATGATTATCTACAACGATTTCCGCGAGGACAAGTTTATCACGAGCGGGATGGCTAGTTGCGAACTTATACTTGTAAGAGCGAGACGCTTGCAAAGGGACAAATACCGGAACACAGACTACATCCCTCGCATTCAAGATAAAACAGAGTTATCAGCGAGCATGGCTAGATGAGATAAAGGTCAAGACCGAACCCTTAGGTCCGTATTAATAAACGCTGCATACTCTAGAATTTAAGATAATCTCGCTAGAGTTCTCCTTATCGTTGAGCAGCTCCTAAAGTACTAGCTTTATTAATAAACGTTACTCATTTGTGTTCTACTCATCTCAGCACATCTCTGGAGACCCACAACGAATGGAATTGAATGAACGAAGGAATGACTTCAATTGAATGCTCAGATTTGGGCAAAATAAAATAATTTATCGAAACTACATAAATTATGTATCGAAATAACTGTAACTCAATTTCATGAATTATTATTTGGAAAACCTTGCTAACTTTCTGACATATAAAACACGTCCTTAAGTCATCAAATGAACACACTCAGCGTTGAGATCGAAAATCTGAGGAAATCTCATGAAAACGTAATGTAAATCTCCACCTTAAGTAGTTGTTTGACAGCTGCGTTTTGAGAATTCAGAAGAATCAGGCCGTAAGGAGTGTTTACTAATTAGTGAGTTATCCCTACTGGCTCCTCAAGTAGAACTCTGACTTAAGCAGCGTTTATTAATACGGGCCTAGAGTACAAAAAGTGCCCAAAACTATTGATTTACGTTTCTAAGTCCTAGAATATCTATTTTTGCTGAAGGAATCGCATTCATTCGATCGCGATCGCTACAAAAACCCGTCAGTGCCACTAAACGATGCCAATATATTTTACCACGTGCCAGTAATGCTTGATTGATTGATACTCAGACGTGTAGCAGTTCGTAATGGATGAATAACCTAACAATATGGGCGTAATGCGGAGAAATATCGAGGATAATATCTAATGAAACGATATATTATATCATTATTTCTCGGCCCTTGTTGTCTGGTCTAGCCCAACAGGCTACAAAAAGGGAAATTCGATTGTGTAAGGCTGCTTTGGCCTTGAGTAGTCTTCATATGAGTAAAGCAAAGTTTCGTTTGTACACTTTCTCTGGTGTCTGTCTGTCTGCCAAAGCTGATCATATCAAGAATTACGAATGGTATCAACTTGAAATTTGGAATAGCTATGGGAAACGATGACCCCTAGGCGGCACAACTGCAATGAAAGATGAATGATTTTTATTTATTATTGAAAATGAGGTTCAATATTTCATAATGGAGTCACTGGGTCATGTGGGGATATAATATAAAAGATCTTCATTTCTACATTATAAATCAAATTTTTATTATAGTCTAACAATATGTACAATGTCTACAAAGTTTCCAAACTGAAAAATGTCAACCCTCCACATCTGTCAAAAGTATTATCTTTAATGGCCGAAACATACCAAAGTTTTAGAAGGAGCATTGTAAAGCTTCCTATAATCCCAATCTACTATCAGATAAATTATCTTGCCGTTCATCAGTCCGAAGCCACAAGGGTACAGCGCCGGTTAAAAGGTTGGGTTGAAACTTCACTGACGATATGCAAAGTGAAAACTTTATCTGGTCGGTTGGTTGTCGGATTGGGATACTAGGAACATAATAAAATTTGTGGCTAGCAATCATCTCTAACATAGTATGACGGCTAACTAGAATCTGACCAGCCCGGCGGCGCGCTGCGTGTAACCCAATTTAAACTTTAAGCGAACTGTAATAGAGTTTCAGCTCTGTCTGGGTCGTACACGATCAATTATACAAGTGTTTAGCTTTTATGAGCCCCTGGTGCTCATTCGTAGCAGACGAGAGTCTGTGAGATATCTTCGCTCCACATACGGATTTATCTTGTATTTCTTTGGCTTCTTACTTTTATATGACGTCGCCGTACCAAAGTAATTACGAGTAGTATTGATCATTGGGTGTATATACGAGTTCATAGGTATGTCTATATGCAGGTTGGCTGCCATGAATGAATGAAGTTAACGAAATTTAAAAAATAACATGGAAAAAAGTACACAGCGCTATGTTATTTCGTTATGAGTATCAGTAAATACAGACGCATTGTGAAGAAAAAGCAATTTATTACTTCCAGGTGTAATTTGGCATTTCGATAGTTTGATAGTTTTAGCACCGCGTGACAAGAATTACTAATCGCCAGGTAGTGCTAAAAAAGTATAAACCGTATCGATGTTTTTTTAAAGAGCTGTTTATCTTTTTATATGGTCTGTCGAATTGAAAAATTAAAAAACTAATCAAAAAAAATAATCAAATACCCAACTTACTGCAATAAGATCACCAGTCTGTGTGTAAGGGTCAGCTCATACCTGGCATTTTAAACTACTAAACGATTATTGACTTTGACGGCGTTGAAATAACACTGAAAGTGAAAAAGATTTAAGAGAGTAGTACGTGCAAGGATGCGCGAGTCTACGAGGTACGCGAGCATGCTCTGCTTTGTATTTGCCTTGATTTTCGATGTTACTTCAATGCAGGCGGAGTCGATAATAGTTTCTTAGTGAAAAATGCTCTGCGCTGCGTCGCGACATTTGGCTTAGTATTTGGTCAGAATGGCCTCTTCGTTGCGGTCGTGAAATGAAATTAAATGTAATTTATTTGACAACTTTCAAGTAAATTATTTACAAAGATGTTATTGTCATATATTATCCAAGAATTTTATAAACTGTTTCAGTTATTTATTTTAAATCATCAACAGCCTATATATGTCCCCACTGGAGGGGCTCAGGCCTACTCTCCTACTGAGAGTGTATGGGCCATAGTCCACCACGCGGGCCCAGTGCGGATCGGCGGACTTCACATGCCTGTTCAAGACATGCAGGTTTCCTCACGATGTTTTCCTTCACCGTTAAGCAATCGGATAATGTACTTGAATTGAAAAACAACTCATAGGTACACGGCTGGATTCGAACCCGGTACCCTCAGATTGAGAGTCCGCGCCTTATCCATTGCGCCACCGACGCTTATTTTAAATCGACCTGACTTATTATTTTTGAGAGTAGAGACTATTTTGTAGAGACTTGTTCACCCTTACTATTTTACTATATTATATATAGAAGCCTTAAAAAGTTTGCCATCTCAGCGTACAAATATTACTGAAGTAATTTACTTTACTTACAAATTACCATTGTAGAAAATATGACTGAAACTTGTCTTTGTAAACAATGAAATATTTGACCGTGTTGACCGCATTTATTATGACCTTTGGCACATCCCACGGTCAGCAGTGGTCTTTTACGGCTGACAAAAACTCATAGCATAAAATCTCGTCAGACATAACGCACATATGTTGTATGTGAATAATAATTTTTTGTGATATCAATTTGCAGTATAATTTCCATATTTGTATATATATTTTTATGATCTTACTTGATACGTTGCTTGAAATTGAGTCTAGTCTAGTCTAAAAGTTTACCATTATAATATAAACAATATTAATACTAATATAATAAGCTTTAAGGCCGTTCGGTGACCCTCGAGAACTTCAATTTGTTGCCTCGCTTCCACACTAATAATAACACGTAAGGGCCAAAGGGTAAGAAACACCGCGCCACGTCGACTGTCGTCTCGATTTTGATAGCTTTTTGTCTCAATTAATCAAACAAAAAATATTGGTAAAAGATTTGGAAATTCTAAGGCTGTCAAGTTTTTTACTAAACTTATACTTGCTTTTTTAACTTTGTTTCATAAAGTTTAAGGTATTGTAAACAAAGTACAGTTTGTATAAAAACCGACATATTACTGTTTTGTTGGTTACGCACTTCATTTGGTTGAAGATTCTGGATGCGCATTGCATACGTTTACCATCCAACAGCTTTATCGTCAGTTACCACTGGGAATCGAACCCGGGACCTCCAGATTGTGAATCCAACATTTAACCATTAGGCCACGGAGGCGGTTCTTTTGTCCCTTAATCCTATTAAAATCATATCTTTAGCAAAATGTCATTAAATTCATAATTCTTGTTAAGAGTTCACCACGAACTGATTCATTTCCCCTAATCCTTGACGTTCCACGTTCACAGTAAGGCGGCTCGCGTTTATGGCGCTACCTAATTGCCTCCGAGTCGTCCTAATGCTACTAAATGGATGCCCGTGTAAATTATTAGTGATTTAGTGCTGTACAGCAATTTGTCTCGGATTAAAACGGCGCCTAAATGTTGATTTGTTTTCATGGAATTTGCAGCTTTTTGGGAGGTTGTGTCTCCTGCCAGTGTTTGTCTGAAGGGTTTACTAAGTTTTGGAGTCTATAGCATGCACATGCATGGAAATTGAGGCAGATCTTTACGAGAGCTACGTAAGAGCTGTAGTGTATCTACCTACACTACAGCTAGGAATGTGACGTACGAATTAAAATCTTTCATTAATATATGTTTGTGAGCTGTAGGTACTATTATTTACAAAAGGTAGGTACGTAAGATGATAAATCACTAATTTCTTGACATGAACTTCCGTGGCATTGCATATCTTCCCTGCGAACCTTGATGGAAAATGTGAAGTGACTGGAAGAAGTAGGCAAACGTTAGAGCGAGAGATGCAGAGCGAATGTTATACTTGTGCAAATGAGATATATATATGTGATACAAATTCATTTAGATAGATTATTTCAATTGAACAATTCAATCGACGCTGGATACTCGTCATTTTAATGACATCATTTCGTTTATTAAAAAGAGATGACAATAGCCACATTTGCACGTCTTGTAAATAAAGCGCCCCGGTTTTTGTCACTTAAAATGTTTGTCAGTTGTCCTATAGGTTAACTAATGCAGTAGTTCGAGTAATAACGAATAGTTTTTTCCCCGAAAGTACTAGCCCAAAGACGACATTCGCTTAATGTTACTACAAGCTAAACGTCAGTCAATTGTAGCAAAGAAAAGCAGTCGAATGAACTATTCTTTACAGAGTCAAAGAGTTGGTGACCAAATTAATGAATGGCTCCCAAGTGACCGAATGAGTGAATGAGCACACCGAGAGTTTAATATTCAGTCGTTGGCGTCACTCGGTTCGCCGCCCTTTGTGCTTTTGTTTCGGCAAAGCGATGACGGCGAAGTACGTCGGCGTAAATTAATACAGTTATTTTTTTACTCGCTTCCTTTATGAGAATAATTAATTCCCAACGGAATAAAAATTCTGTATTAATCTGAGCGTAGGATCAATTTTTTTAAATGTTTCATTTTCATATCCAGGTATTCTTCGTTCATTCTTTTCAGTCCGAAGTCGTTAATGTATTTTAATTAGATGCTTCAACGACGTTGGCACTAATATTTAATTAGATAGAACCTGCAGAGGGGGGAAGAACCGTAAAAATAAGGACCGTTATCAAAATTCTAATTCTTTCTTTAAGGTTGGTATAATGAATTATTAATGCTGGCGGAATTTGTTGTTTGCTCACGTCCGTAAAAAGCTTTTTGATGTACCTTTAATAATTTACCAAGGTTTGGTTTACACGTTCTCTAGTCGGTGAATGGAATAGAGAGGGATGCGATGATATTGTTTCATGAGTTCTGCTACTGTTCAGTTGCTACGGAGGGGAAAGATGGTGCTGCCGCTGCTAGATCTTTTTGTGATCAAGAATCCGTCCGATTAGTGTGGTAATGATGGATAAAGTATTACAAAGAACTGTACATTCTTCAAGTTTTAGTTGTATAGATTACTACTAGGTAAGTAAAGATACAATTTAGACGTAACTTTATTCAAAAACACACACAACACAATGCATATATTTAACATATAAAAAAACACATCAAAAAGTAATTTAATTAAATCCAGAATTTAAAAGATAAGATACGAACACAAACCTGAAACTAAAAGAAACACACCAAAAAGCTAAATTTCAAACTTTAGCCACTAAATGGATGGAGCTGCAAGCTAGAAGATTCGCTGGCATAAACTAGTTATACTAGTAACATAATAACTCTATCTTAGTGTTTGAGTATACTCGTAACTATTTGTTTAAATCAATAGAATAAAATACTAATAACTCTCTCTTAAAAAATTTAAATATTTAATTATAGTCCAAATATACACATTTCACGTAATTCTCGTGGAAGAAATTTGTTTGTTCTTCTAATAAAAAAAAACTATGTATCGGCTAACACTGTAGAAGAGTTACTTCTAACTGTGGAACATTCGCAAACCATAAACAGATTCGTGCGAGAGTCCAACTGCTCCCATGGCCCCGACGATCCACATTACCACAAAGCTATTACGCGCAGATTACCTTATCAAATCGCAAAGTGTGTCCACGCCCCCCTAACTACAAGCCATCTAATTCTATCCAATTTACCTTCCTTTTGTAACATGACCCGGCTTCGGCTTGGTTTTGTTCTCCTAATTATTCTATTCGGTGGAAAACTCGTTGTTCTTAGATTGGAGATTGCGCGTCTGTCGATCTTCGATGTTATTATTTTGCTTTTGTTCATTTGTATTCCAGACCTTATTAGATGCTTCTACAAAACTGATAATCCTTAAGGTAAATAACAATATTCACCATGCTTGAGGGATGGTGACGATGATGACGTCATGGTGTTAGCAGTGAAATAATCCCTATTTTTTAATATATATATGTCCCCTCGGCCAATGCTTTTTACATCGATGTTATGGTATTTATTTTGTTTTCCTGTTCTGCTTTAGACTGTAATTAACCACTGTAAAGAAAGAACAACTGAAATTGTGTAATAAAGAAATTGGTTTTGTATGTGCTAACAAGTCATAAATATTTTCTTTATTTTAATACAGTATTTTCTTTTTGGTGTATGGAAAACCTTGTCTTTCCAAGAAATAATCAATGTCACAGCTTTGTCATAAGACCGAAGATTTTTAAAATAATTGCGTTTTTTGAATTTTAGAGAGATACTTCGGTATGAACATATGACTTCAATTCAAAACAACAAAGGAACTGTCATCAAAAATGTACTTATAATGAATTCGAAGACTGCCTTACCCAGCCACCATATCTCATTTATTTGCAAACAAACAAACTAAAATTAATTAGCATATGAAAGCATCCATCGTACAGTAGCGGAGCGCTCTGATACTCAAACGAAAACGTACCTGAGGGCAAACGTAAACGTTACGTTGAGAACCTAGCGTAGCGAAAACAAATTACGTTTATAATTAATTCTCTAGTCCTGGCAATGTTTCGTTTCTTGTGAACAGCAAATAGCTGGAGGAGAGGGAACTGTTCGCTTTCGCTTCGATTTTAGTTCGACAGGTTATGGATTAGTTGCAAGTTCCTCATGTGTGGTTGGTTGAGTGGCGTGAGTTTTCATTTCAATCACAGACAGTTGAGAAGTTACGTTTGGATTTGTACTCCATTTGTTACTTTAACTTGGAATTGTTGAAATCAATAGACTATGTGAGTAAAACAGAAAGGAATACATGCTTTAAATTTTACTAGCCTATGGCTTACAGGGTGTCCGGATTAAACGGTTTAAAAACGATGAAATTAATTAATCATGACAAAATAAATTGGGAAAATCGAATTCATAGTAAAAGTCAGGTAAAAATATCACTATGTTATGGAAATATTCATGATTTACTGATTCAGACAAATAAGTTCTACTCTTGAATTACTTGTTATTTTGATTCTATTTTTACCATAGTTTCATAAAATCTTACCAGCATACATATCGATCTCATAAAAAGCTACTAGTGCATGTTTACGATTCGTCTTTAAAACTCAGGTTTCCGGGTAAAATATTTCATAAGTAAATGGGTTTGCGCTTGGCCTATTTCCCACCTGATGGCAAGGACGATATATCACATCACATCAACAATTTATATATTTCTCCACTGCAGGGGCTCAGGCCTACTCTCCTGCAGAGAGTGTATGGGACATAGTCCACCACGCGGGCCTAGTGCGGATTGGTAGATTTTACACACACTTTTGAATTTCTTCTCAGGAGAGTGCAGGTTTCCTCACGATGTTTTTCACCAAAAAGCCGGTGGTAATGATTTTTATCATTCGTACATAAATTCCTAATAACAAATTGGAACTCATTGGATCGAACCCAGACCTCGATTGTTCAAGGACTGACGCTCTACCCAACTGAGCTACCACAGCGGACGAAGCAACAAGTTAATGAGAGGCTGGCAATGACATCTGTTTAGACAGACTTACATGCCATAACGGAAGCTAGCCATCTTTTCATAAGCTTGCCGTCAAGTTCTTGTAGTCAAGTTAGCGAATTCAGTTTCTAAGTCGATAAATTAGTATATTCCGTATTCCATTTACGATGTCTGGTCCAAAGAGACGGGGTTAATTAAAACGATATAACTGCGATAGCTCGTTACATACACCCCCCGGCTTCGACTGAGGAGCCTTGTGCCCAACACGTGATATTGTCTTATTGCGTGGCTGTCTAATGATCTTATCTCTTTGATCTACTGCTTGCCGGTGTGCGGTGGTACGAGTATCTATATAATTTATCTACAGTAAATTATCTGCTGCGCTCATAATAATTATTGGCAGAAATATGAACGAACAGAAAAACAGGCATTCTATATCCTTTCACAGAATTATAACTCGCACAAAGTTATAGGATTCCAGTTTAAAAAAACCTTGATACTCAATGACAACTCCGTAATTATGTATTTTTACAGGATTTTAAAAGCAATTTATGGTAATGGATTATCTATTTAAAATTTTGTTTAAGAGGCTATGTTGGTAAGACCACGTGGTCGGTTTCAAGGTTGCATTGTTTTGTAGCTGTCCCTCTCCGAGCCCTATCCTACCCGAGCGCGTACGGTGAGACAGCATACATTACGCGATGTTATTCACCCGTTATTTGGATGTTTCGTAGTCCAGGGATCATTTGAAGGATACAGTAAATTATGTAACCATTTTTTTAATACAGTATACTAATGAAATTTCAGATGTCGGTGGTTTTTCCAAATTGTTCTAAAATGATTCATACTCTTGTAAATCAGGTTCAAAGTTGGGGTTTTTTACTACCGAAAAATACAATACTTTGACGCCCTGTAACTCTGGAAGTATATATTTAAGCGAAAATCTGACTCACCACCGACACAGATATTTGTTTCTAAATTGTGTCTTGAAAATTTCATAGATTTTCATAGCTTAATACTCAAAATATGACTGGACTACGTTTGTATGGGCGCTTTGACAACAGCATACCCTCTTAAGCTGGCACCGGTGTCATTGGAAACGGTATGGATCGTAACTGGATTGGCTGAATCTATCATGACGTCACACGTCAATATGTACGATGGCTGTTGAAGACTTTTGATGTTTATTTACTGATATGTGACGTCATTGACGCCTGTACGGTGCCATATTGACATATTTCTTACACCCAAATGTACGTGCGAAATATTTTTTTTGGGGTTCAACACGGTTAGTCCAGTCCATCTGTTGCTCCTGAAACACTTCTCCCGGGGATAATTAATATCCATATGTTGCTCCAATTTTTAAAAACGTGCTTCATATCTAGATATAGAGTATGTTGACGTAATGTAGGAGCAATAGGTAGATATTACCCCTGGGAGAAATGTTTAGGAAATAGATGGACTAACCAGTTTAACATGAAGCTGATAAGATTTTACCTTGCGGATGTCTTGATTGATTTGATTGTTTAAGATAACGTTTTCGTGGCT
Source organism: Carcina quercana (assembly GCA_910589575.2). Classification (NCBI taxonomy): domain Eukaryota; kingdom Metazoa; phylum Arthropoda; class Insecta; order Lepidoptera; family Depressariidae; genus Carcina; species Carcina quercana. The sequence goes on from OU342427.1 coordinate 14,590,212, forward strand.
TATTTTATACACTTCACTAAATAACCTAGGACCTAGAACCTAGGACTGCTGGAAGAAATTTCTTTTAGAAATAAGCTGTTCCTTTTGTATATATTTTTTCTGTTTCTTGTGTTATGTAATGTTTCCGTGTACAATAAACTGTTTAAATAAAAATAAACCTACTAGTTGCGCCGCAGGTTGCGCATAATAAATGAAGTGAAACGCTTTGAGCGTTACGGTGGACTATCCACTAAATAGAGTGGAAGTTTATCATGCGTACAGCTAAGGATTAGAACATCCTGTATACTGGTATTCGGGGTGGCAACACTCGGCTGTCAGCGGCAGTGGAGTTTCGTTGTAAGAATAGTGCAGTGTGTATCATATTCTATAGTTTGTGAGTAAACTGTGTGTAATACAGAGTATACACCTGTCAATTTCCATGTTACTAATAAAAATACGATATGGAAATTTTCAAATCACTCGTGAATAGAACATTGAAGGATCTTTATTAGCTGGACCAACGATCGTCACCCAAAATATCTATATAAATAAACCAGATTGGATTACTATTTTATATATTAAAACACACATTTTCCATGATTTTCCTCATGAAAAAAGGTAACTGGTAGCAAAATAAAACTACTTTCCATATGTAATTCCCTCTACATTGAAAAACGAAACTAAACAAGCAATAGCTCTTGACGTGCCGTAATGGAAAGCAAATTAAAAAGTCGCCGGAGCGTCGAATGCTAGACAGTTTCAATTTGTGTCTGTATTACGAAACAATTTAATTTTCTCGCTGGATGCGAGGAAGCGCCCGCCCGCCCGCGCCCCTCGATATCACTCGTTGGGGTTTACGTTTGATTGCGATACATTTTTACATTACAAAAGGTCTCACCGATGTTTCATTATATTCCGTTCGAAAGTTGCGCTCTCTTCATAATACATTTCTGCACTGTCCTTCATTTTTTCACGAAAGTGAATCTTATATTTACGTAGATTTCTTTCGAAACGCAATTTTCTCAATATATGTTTATGAAATCCAAAAGGGCAGTGACAAATAGTGCTTAAAGTTCGCGTGGGAACTTTGGTGGGAACTCAGTACAGTGCTACCAGCTTTTAGAAGAAAAAAAAGATTGATATATTTGCCGCGTACTCTCCAAACACGGAGTAGGTAATATGGGGGTTGGGGGAGGCACGAATCTAGCAGTTGATATTGCCAGTATGATGACGATATCATTTTTTGCGTTTTTTTCTTCAATGAAGAAAATGTGTGAATGTTAGTTCAACTTATGTTGGCATATGGTACAATAATTTTTATGCCGGAAACCTGACAAGATATCCAAACGAGTGTGAAGTGTTATAATGTGCATCGGTTCGATGTGCCAAGACATGGGACCATGTAACCATGGGACTTTGAAACCGGGTGAAGGGTGAAGTAGTCAATTCCCATGGGTGTTAAAAGAGCTGGTTGCAACTCAAGTACCAATTAACATATAACAAAGGGGAATAATTGGTAACTGCAAAAATGAATATAAAAGCATAATAATTATTTCTTCGTCTTTGAACTAAAAGCAGGCAGATTGTTTATAAATTGCGGTTTTAAAAAAATTGAACAGTAAACCAGTTTTGAACAGAGCGCGCCTCGCGAAAGTGTTTTTCGTTGACTACTTTATCACCGTCTGGTCTCGTACTCGTAAAACAAATTGTTTGAGTAAGTGATATTTCACGAGTTTTATATTTTACTCGGAGAAATTGGTTTTGAATTACGTCGAGGCCAACCTCGCGCTCATTGTGATTCTTAGGACCTTTTGTCATGATTTCATGTGGCATCGTGAGGCGAATGTAAATCATTTTGAATTAAATTAAAGCGGGAGCGGATACAATCTTGAGCTGAGGCTTGCTAGCGTGAAACGCTACGGTCTTATTCTCAGTCTATTAAAGATGGGATTAAATGTTATGCTTTAATGAATCTGCGTGGGTTTGTGCTTTATTGGTATTTTTATGGCATTTATTTGTGATTGAATTGAAATCCGCTTGCGTCTTTATCATATAATAATTTCTCAGAGATCGATTTTCTAAGTTCCTAGCAAAGCAGATAGATTTTGTAATGTTGGTCTTACGAACATTAGCTATATGTACTTTTTCTGTGAATTCCAATTTTCGAGAGTAGTGCAATCGCTTCTATATCTCAATCGATAGAGGAAAGTAACAGTTATTCGGCGCGAGGCTCAAAAACACTTTACAGTGTGCTCGAGTCGATAACTGGCTTCAAACTAGTGTTGCATCGCGACGCGACGACCACCGAACGTCGGGACTACTCGGGACTTTGAATCCCGGAGTTCTAACTAGCTACGTTAACGCAACGCTTTAAACACCGGAAACTTTTAATTAATTTGTTGTTATGTGTTTACTGTCCCAGTTAGGGTAGTTAGTACTTTTTAGAGTGAATTTGAGTTTATCTGACGGGTGAAACCTAAACCTAAGTAACGCAAGCTGCGAAGTGAGTCAGACATATACACATAGTTCGAACAAAATTTTGAGTGACGTTATGTTATTACTGATTTCAATTTATCCATTTAAATTGCTGTAAGAATGATGGTTAAAGAAATAAAAATTATGTTTACCTGTAGATCTAGCATATAAATAATAATACAATCATTTTTTACGCCATTGATATGGCTAAATTTTATGTCCTTTTACAGTGACTTAACATTTGCCTGCGAGCAAAACCCACCTCATTTACCACAATAAACGATTCTATTATATTATATCGTTCTTAATTAATTATTAATACCTTTGTTCATCAGTTGTTCTCTTGCTCGTTGAAACAGATATTTAGGACATACTGCTTTTGATTTAATTATTGATAGCAAAATTATCTTCAACTTTTAGAAGCAATGTGATTTATAAACACGTCCGATTATTTTTCACATAAGACCACGTAATGTAGTCACGCATGCTATCCATCAACTACCATAAAAATCCACAACCCACCAGCCAATAAACATAAAAATCGGTTACAAAAAGAAATGGATAATAGAAAAAACGAATAAAGCTCGGTCAGTTCCGCGGCGATGATTGATGAGATGTATCGCTGTTTCCGATCCGAATCCCGGGCTCCGGGACATTCGGGACAATGTGCACATCCCTAATGGCGTGCTTCACTAGCCTCTTTAGTCAGGAGACATGTCTAGTACTTTCCAACAACTCTTTCAGCAATTCTGAAATGGAGGACTGTTATGTAGTTTTTGTTTATTTATGTAAAGAACGAGGATCGAGTTGCTATGCGCGTACGAGTTTGTAGCGTTATTGAAGACTCGTACTCTTTCTAAGAGAAGTGACTTGTAGCTTTGAATGTAGCAAGACTCTTACTTTAATGATTGAAGCTACCTATTTGCTACTTACGGAGAAGACTTTGCTTTTTGCACTTGTACTATGAGACATTATGTGAGAAATGCAGTTCGGAAGGATTTATAACATTACTTTGATTAAAAGTTTAAAAATAGAAATCATATATCATAATCACGGAAAAGCGACCGAATATCCGTTAGGCACATAGAATTTTTATCTGTGAAAAGTAAAATCTTAGTTAATTAGCGCAGCAGAATAGCTTTTTCATCCAGGACTGTCCGAAAGGAAGCGATAAAATTAGACCAACCCAAGGGAGTGTCGGACAAAAGCTCTGTAGATAAAAAATCTTCATCCCCAACACTCCATAAACAAAGTAAAAGGAGACGAGAGGAAAGGAAACAATACTTGCTTTTAATAACAAACCCCTCATTAAAAACGGGCAGACATTTTTACAATAATTCAGTAGGGAACAAGGCCGCGTCATTATACCCCTTTGTTCGGAAATTACGAAGGAACTTTAAGAAGATAAACATCGAAGGGGTTGCCAACGCAAATAAATGAGGAGGATGAAATAAAAAAATACCGTCGCCCCGTCTTAAAGGAGTTTTTCTCGCAAATTGTGTCATCAACGTTTCTATTGGGCACGTAATGTGGGAAGGGTTACTCCCACTTAGTCCTAATACAATAGAATCAATACCTTATTACGATTGCCGGTACGGTTCTAGTTAGTAATTTGTCGCGTGTGCAATTGTGTTGGTTCTGCTATTCTTTAATGTATACCTATATGAGAATTCACTACTAGAGACATACATAATATGTCAATTGTAAAAAAATTGCAACGGTATTGACGGGTTGTAAAATAATTATTCATAAAGTTACTAAAAATTAATTTAAACTTATACTTTATTGGCTTAAGAGTCAATATGTATCAAAATGAATATCTAACGTACGTCCTATCGCTCCGAGTAGCTTTAAATCGACATTTCTTAGTGATTAATAGCATGACCTGGCGGAAGGTGGGAAGCTGCACAGCTGCCATAATATATAAATTCGAGCTATATTTCGTAGTTGCCTGTAATGACACGCAGCGGAAAATCCGTGTAAAACCCTTTTTAAACAAATCACACGTCATATTACAATTAAATACGTCATTGTTTCCACCATTACGACTTCTCTGATTTTAACAACACCATTTACTCCACACATTTCATTATTGGCGTAATAAAGTAGAATGTACGGCGCGCTGTTAGCCGAATGTGCGCTTTTCGTTTAAACTCTGCGTCGTAACGGGAACGCGCCGAGTATTTCGCGCGGAGCTGTGTAATTTCGTCACAATGCGCGGTCATGAGTACCACGTGCGCTCCAATGAAATTACCGGCTGCTCCACAGTTCTACAGCTAAGAGCTTATACAACTGTCACAAAGAGGACCGAAAAATTATAATACAAGTGTTATTGCCTTTGAACGACGTTAAAATACTTCATGCTAAATCAGACTCGTAAATGCTTATCTAGAGTTGGCATGACGGCGTCCCATTGGGGCGTTCAGCAGTTGACGTTTCCTGGCTGATATGACGGTGATAAATTCACTAGTGTGTGCTAGTAATGCACTGGCTGGTCTCATTTATTTGAGGCCCTTTCTAGCACGCGGGCTAATCGTTTCTTACCATCAGTGTATGATGGCCAACCCCACTAATTCACACCTCTTTGTATACATGTCGTTAGCACCGTTTCCACTGGCTTTATTGTCGCTTGCTATCGGGTTATATGTAGCCCAACTGTAAACCCATAATAATAATAAAATTAAATGCCTGTAAAAAGATAAAAATTTACCCACGCTTGTTGTCATCTGATGGTAAGTGACGATATTAGCTGCAATTGACTAAGGACAATCGTCCTGACAATCAATGTCAGCAAATATATATCCGTGAGTTTTTACGTTCTTAGTGAATTGCTGACCTCCTGGTCCACAAAGACAAACCCCGTAAATCTAGTAGATACCTGTGTAAATGTCTTGCAGACTGTCATACTGTTTTGGGGGAATACGGAAGCTTGATAGAAGTCAAAGCGGAACGCTTAGTGAGAGCTTCAAATGAAAACTTTTTACCCTATCGGGATTCAAACTACTCGGAACTATAGGAACTTGAATCCCTCATTCCTTGTACGAACATAAGAATATAGGAATCCCTTTACAGTCGACATGATCTCATCCAATTCCCCGAGACTCACGGGACTGGCAGTGAAGTAAATACTCTCAACATAGTCAGAGAGCCGCAGTCGCTAAAATGAATTATTCAGGAAGCTGCACATGCATGACAACAGGGTAGCACGACACACACATATTGCAAGTTTCTTACAGCTACATTTTGTGAAAAAATTCGTTGTCTACGGACACGTTTATATGACAATACATTAAAAACACACAGTATAGAAGTCTCGAGATTGATAATGTATTGAAAACACAATTATCCCAGTAAGCCATTTCACATGTCTTTCAAATCCTTTGATCTGTGAAATAATCAAACTTATAAGTCAACGCAATAAAAGGTACGACCGTTCATGCCGCTTATTTGACCATTTCAATTGAAAGTGCATCAAAAACTACAGAGTATTTTTCGTTTACCTATAATCCTGAAATTTGGCAAGAGGCAAGGTATATGAATAAATCTGGAAAGTATGATACAATTTTTATTTCAGAGGGTTTTCCCCATGATTTGTTAGCAAATTGGATAAATACGAAATAAAATACATCAAATCATTACATAAAATGCATGGCAGATTTTCAGTATTTACTGGTTATTTTCCTTTCTTTTCCCACGCGCAGGATGACATTGGATGATGACATTCTAAAAGCGAGACCACAAGGCTGACTCAGTGTATGTATAGTTACTGTCTGAATCCAACTACTTGATCATTTACTGGAATAATGTGTGCGGGGCATAAATCTACCCGACATAGTCCGCGAGCCGCAGTCACTAAGAATGAATTATTCAGTGCACGGTGCACATGCATGCCGGATGATGCGGACGTTTTGTGTATTTACGCGGCTTCCTGATGCTTTGTTGCTTTCTATAGCACGAGGGTAGCGAGGTTTTACTTTATTATCCGAATGTATCGGCAGAAAATGCGGAAATTATACACCGCCTCCGTGGTCTAATAGCTATTTAAAGTTGGATTCACAATCCGGAGGTTCCGAGTTTGATTCTCAGTGGGGGTACCAATCGGCACTCGATTTCCTTGGTGGTAGGGCTTTTTATGTCCACCTGGCTAGCTACCACTTTGTTACCTAAGTCTGCCACCCAACCGCAGTGTCGATAGCACTGTTGTGTTCTGGTATGAAAGGTAGCAGTGCCAGAACCTCTATTAGGTTGAGGCTTCTAGGTAAGCATTATTCTATCCAATGGCCTTATTGCCACTTACCATCAGGTGAGTGCAAACCCATCATACATAAAGAAGTTCGTGTGTACAAATACAGTTTTTCTGTTAGAATAAAAAGCAACCCTTGTGTCAGTCAGTTATATAGTTTATATACACACACATCAGCATTCCGACAAAATTCCAATAAGATGTTACTTACACTTACAACGGTGATTGCCACATGAAATTTTCCTTAAGACAGATTATTTCAAATTGAAATCCAATCGATACTGGATACTCGTCATTTTAATGACATCATTTCGTTTATTAAAAAGAGATGACAATAGCCACATTTGCACGTCTTGTAACACAGCGCCCTGGTTTTTGACAACTGACATGTCTGTCACTCGACCAGTGCTAATCCAAATGTCGTCGTCATTTGCTTCATTTTGACGCAACATGGAATGTATATTTATCTCAATCTGTCTTATATCAATTCAATGATTTTAGAAAGGGTTAAATATAGCTATTTGGATCCTGATTCAAATATATCTTTTTACGACATTGTACGACCGCAACGGTAAGGCATAGGATCCTGTTCTCAAGCAGATATCGGATAAACTCAGCTTGCGTTTCAGGCGCCTACTCTCACAATGGATCCGTTGCGGTCTTTTCTTCACAAAGCAAAGGGACGCCTTAAAAATAGTTGAAGAAAGCCCAGACCATAGCGGTCACTAAATATTTTCGGGCCAAATAAATGGCCAGAAATACCACTACGAGTATACATTCATAAACATCTCACATTGAGCCATTTCTCACAAACGTCTTCATAAACGTCACATGCTATATGGAGACACAGAATGTCCGTCTGTCTACCTGCGCTAAATTATGTCTCTCAAAAGACATTCCACTCCAGTGCTTGTGATGTATTTCAAAGGCTGGGTCTGTCTAGAATAGTTAGCTATTTAGGTATTATTTGTGTGCCTATAGCGTGCTCATTAGCTGTTGTACAATTTTGATGTGATTTGTTTATTTATGATCTTTCGAATTAGACTATTTGAATTGAACAACAGATCGCTCCTTTTTAAGTATTGTATCCACTCCTGAGTGGATTTATTGATTTGTTCAGTAACAAGTGCTTTTTGCAACTAACTTTTTGTAATACTTTGTCTATAAAATCTAGGCATAAATTACATGATCACACTATTAGAATAGATATAATAATTTATCAATAATTAATCTAACATTTCTTTCCAAAGTGAATGAATGCGTGCTTCGAATGTTTCTTGTTTGAATGCTTTTAAGTAATTTTAAAAGTAACTTCTATGAATATAGGAATTATGAAATTAATATTAAAAAAGTTTATATATACCTGTGAAATTTCGGATATTGCTGTATGAGATATTTTCGTATGATTCACAGGAATATTGTCAAAACATTCTTAAAAATAGTAAAAGGTTGTATTTTGACAGGATTCTAGGATTCAGAGACTGCATAGTTTTAGACAAAATAGTTTTACAGCGTTCTCTTTTATGCACTTAGATTTTTCATTTACAATCACATTCTCACTCGCACTGGCCATCAATTCTGAAGTATAATAAACTAGCTACGTATCGGGAACTACATGCTCAATCGGGTTAACAAATACCCGATGTCCTTTTCCGGCTATTATTTACGGACGATAAAAGATAAAATTAAACAACAATTTTGGGTTCCATCAATGTACTACATAAAAACAAAGCAAAACGTAAAAAACAAAAGAATAAAAACTTCAAAGACAAAATAGAATGTTAAACCAAGAAGTTCGGCATCGGCAACACCGGCCCTTCAACTATTCCTATACTTTAATCATTCTGACTCACCGTTACAAAAGAAGGACAAACCAACTCTTTTTAAATTTAATATTATAATTTAATATTTATAATCATCATCATCATCATCATCAGCCGGGAAACGTCCACTGCTGGACATAGGCCTCCCTCATGGTACGCCACATCGACCGGTCCCGAGCCACCTGCATCCAGCGACTCCCCGCGACTATATTTATAATATTAGTATGGATTTATGGTGCCAATTAATAGGCATGAAGGGAAATAAAATTGACTGTCACAGTAAAATCTTTAAGCTTCATGATTATAGACCTCGACTGTACAAGCGAGGTAGTGGGTAGGTAGGAACCATGCCTGGTATTGCTAACACTCTCAGGAACCATCAGCATCAGCAGCAGGAACGAGCAACAACCTTTCATTGCCGTATTATCTTGGGACTTCCTTCTCAAATAACTGTACGCTTTTGATTGAGGTAACTTTTATTTTACGATTTTTATTACGTTGGTGAATGTCTTTTTGGACTCTATTTCTCTGTAGCCGAGTCCGTCTCAGATTATCGTCACACATATCTCCTGCGAGCGACGTCAAAGGGACAGCGTATACGGGACTAGACCAATTAAAATCAACGGCAGCGATACGGTCTAATTGACGTCATCAAAGTGAACCATATAACTATGTATGATCTGTGGTTTCTTGACATTTTAGTTAGTATGCTGACAAGTCGGAAGGTTTTATCAATGAAGCTTAAATATTTTACTGTGATGCCCAACCCCCGATATTTTTTTACCCTCATGGCTTTACTTATGAATATTTCTATAACCTAGGACTGAAACGAATCCACAAACATATAAAAATATCTCTCTACCTACATCTTCAGCTTAACATAGCACTACTGTTGCCCCCGACGTCGACCACGTAGAAAATGTATCTAATTCAGAACATTATTCATCGGTGTATTAAATAGGCCTGTTTCCACTAATAACAAATTGCTTGGTTTATAGTTTCTAATTATAAATGAGGAGACGAAGATAAGAAAAAACTAGTATATTTCTCAAAAAAGTTAAAGATTATTAATATTTTTAGAAAATGAATTCGAAAAAAAATAGGCATTAGGTCACGTGACAACGAACACGAAGAACGCGGCGCAAGAAAGTGTGACGTCACGCCTCGCAAAACATCATTGTTGTTGTTGACGTTTTCATATCACAGAGCAGGTTATTTCGCGAGCTGTGACGTCATTCAAGACGCCATGACACTATTCAGCGTTTTCGAGGGAAATCTAAATGGCTTTTTTAAAATACAAAATACGTAATGTAAATATTGATTTTTCTTTAAAATATAGTTTTTTTGGGATAAAATAGATATTAAAGTATATAATTAGCCAAGTTTTCAAATTTAGTCAACTAGCCTATTGTATATACATACATTCGTAAATAATTTAAAAAAATTCATACCACGGAGCAGTGACAAGGTTTCAGTTCTCTGTTTTGCTTTGTATTACAAAAATGGATGCTAGTGGTATGACAAAGCACTTGCAACAGGCATGTCGCTTATTAAAACTACAAACAGTTTCCAACAAAGGCATGTCCACAGCTCTTCAATCTCCGACGGACTAGCTAACTCACTTCAAACTACTTCGAGTATGTTTTCTAAGTTTGCGGTCAAACACCGGCATTTCGTGTTCCGGTAATCTGTTAACGTAAACTATAGAAACTCTGGACGTATAGACAACAAGCTTTTTTGAGATACAGACCCCTTAAAACATTGCTCATCATATTTCAACCAATATATACAAAACCTTAATTTATTATACACTTAAACCTTCCTCAAGAATAATTCTCTAGATATATGAAAACCGCATACAAATCCGTCCAGCAGTTTTTGAGTTTATCGCGAACACACAGACGCGGCGGGGGACATTGGTTTATATGTTATGATGATGATGACTGACACATGAATCCAAGTTCAAATCGCGACGTGGTTAGTCTACTCACGGATAGCTCCGACCTCTGTGTCAATTTGCATGAAATGTCCTTTCTGAACCAGGCTGAGGTCACGATGCGAGCTAGGTTCCAAGTCTATTAACTATTATCTAACTGCATTGTGGACGATTCAATTGATTAGATAGACTAAATAAATTGTGGACTGTAGCAATATAATTATTTATATAACACTAGTAGGTAACCTGAGGGTTTGTTCGTGTGAACATAACTACAAAATAGTTAGATGTATGTACATGCACTTGGCTTTCATCTGACCTGATGGTAAGTGACGATAAGGCTAGTTGGATGGAAAGGGTTTTCACCTAGAAGCCTAATGAGGTGTGGCTCTATCTTTCATACCGGAACACAACAGTGCTATTAAGACTGCGTTTTGGTGTCAGACTTAGGTAACTCAGTGGTAGCTAGCCAGGCGGACATAAAATATACCACCAAGGAAATCGAGTAACGATTGGCACCCCCACTGAGAATGGAACCCGGCACCTTTAGAATGTTAGCCCGAGCGTTTAGCCATTAGGGCACGGAGGTTAAACCGGTACTAGCCGTGTGGTCTCAGCTTTATAATAGCACCCCAATGTAATTATGCGGTTGACGTAAAACGACAATCGGATCGGATTTGTCGCTTGTCGGGCGGATTGGTGATCGCAGTAAGATGTTGTAGTTACACAGGTAGATGCTGTTGCTCATCTTCTGTAGTGCAATTTGCTGAAGAAAAGATCCTTATAGATAGCTATTAGCTCTAGTTTCCTAGGCGACAAGGATCAATATCGAATGACATTAGGAAAGGCGTTCTGAAGATGTTTGTCCTTAGAGATACGGTCGTCTGAAAAATTAACTTTTCTCTTATTATCCACTCCAAACTAAGGTACATATAATTTATGTGCACCCTTTGTTGTACAGGGGGATCTCTGCTTAGCAAGCATGACGGTGATATCACGTGACGCGGGTCATGGGTCCACGAGACACCGGGGGTTAATTGTGAACACCCGGTAGAATTACAAACGATTAATAATTTACGCACAAAAAAGGCATCCCAGTCGATTGGAAAGAGTTTTGCAACTTTCCCGGACGAGGGTCACTCCTGACAAGTACGGAAGTTGGCAATTTACATTTAGTGCTATGGCTAAAAACATGCATAATGGTTTCAATTTTCGAATTTGCAGAAATTGGTAAAAGTGTGATATCTGTTTTCTAATATTGGGTATGTAGCTGGAGGAATGTTGTAATTGTTTTTTATATATTCACAGTGTCATACTGACTGAATATTTATGTAATGTTACACATAGACAAACAAACAGACTCACTTTTCCATTTTTAGTCATCATCATCATGTACAGCCTACGGCATTCCACTGCTGGACATAGGCTTCTCCCAGAGTGCGGCACTCGATTCGGTCCTCTGCTCTCCGCATCCATTCACGTCCGGCTACCCTACGTAGGTCGTCTTTCCACCTTGCTGGAGGACGTCCTACACTACGTTTGCCTAGGCGTGGTCTCGACTTGAGAACTCGTCTGCTCCAGCGACTGTCGTCGGTCCTTCGGCAAATATGACCGTCCCACTGCCACTTCAGTTTGCTAATACGGTGAGCTATGTCGGTCACTTTGGTTCACTGACGGATCACTACGTTCCGAATGCGGTCCATCAGAGAGACTCCGAGCATAGCCCTTTCCATAGCCCGCTGAGCGACTTTAAATTTGTGGATCAGTCGTGCTGTGAGTGTCTGTAAATTCTGTATTTCTAAGCTGGAAATATCCATAGAAGTTGGTTTCTATGAGAGGTAATCAAATGGGCTTCCTATTCACTATTACGAAACCATCAAATAAAAACATATGATAACTCTATTCTCAAGTTGAAACAACAGTACCGTCTACTTTATAAGGTTTCACTTGGTTTCCCTGAAGCCCCAGTCCCAACAAAAAATTTTAAACTTTACAAAACTTTTTTGGGGGCTATAAACCAACATTATACGAAGCCTTCCAGTAACAATGGCTAACTTCGAGCGGCACGTGTAAACGCTCGCTGTAGGTAACGATGACACGTATATTACGCTGGCGTAACTTTGTGACTTGATCTACTTTATATTCTAAGTGATTAAGCACGGGACGAGCATATAATAAAGTCGTTATACAAGTCAAGTTGGGTAGAGCACCCGTCATACCCAACTCTACGAGACAAGCAATAGATTACGTACGAGCAAGATGGACCCTTTGATTACGTTCCTGTCGAGATGAAATGTCATCGAAGGTCCGGGTTAATAGATTAAGATAATCGAACTCTATGTTAATAATGTAGTCAAAGCATTGATAGGTAAATAAATATTTAAAAAACCGACCAAACGCGAGTCAGTGTCGTGTATTGATGTTTCCTATATATTTACGTATTTATATATTTGTGTACGTTACTTATATTTACTGTTTTTTTCGCTCGGTTCGAAATCGACTCACTTTTAGTCGAAATAATTAATAGTAGTTTGCATTGTAATCACTCCAAGTTTCATTTTACGATATGCACGAAGTGTGACGTTAGTAAGACATATTCAATGCTATTGACACAGAAACAGAAACAGAAAAATATTTATTTAACTAAAACACACACAACACAATACAAAATACAATTAATACATACATTACGTACAATTACAAATAGTACATTATTGATGTACATAGGCATTGTGTTGTAATGTGTCGTCAAAAAGGACTGATCTCAGCATCTGCTATGGCAGTAGCCATAGCGCTGGTTTTCAGATAAGCCCTATATAGTATGTAAGGCATTAAATATATGTGTAAAAGAAGTGTATGTGTAAGTGTATATGGACGTGTTAACATATAGATACACACAGATTTATGGCATGGCATAAGTCATTAATAACGTGGTGGTAGTTATATCAGCATCATAAAAATAAATTATAACCTCGGTTAAAAACATAATACTTTTAATTTCAATTAACTGATTTAAAAAAGTCCCATCCGTGTTGTAGTAAAATCTGTGGTTGGTTGAGCAAAGCGTCCCAGGCAGTACCGTGTCATGGTTACTTGCGGTTCTGCTCAACAAATAATTTATTAAGGTTATTTAACCGTGACTGAAGGGTCGCGTCTAGACTGTTTGCTCTAGTCGTAAGACCTACGCGTTGAATCTCAGAGGCTAATGGTAATTGAAACGGCGTTAATTGGTTCTTGGGGTTAATTTTGTGTGTAGGAGCGATTTGGCCGACACTTTAGGGCTGAAGTCAAGTGTCCGTTACTTTGTTAAATGCGTGTCGCTGATGATTCTTTATCTCGAGGTTTCCGCAACTCGACGTCAGTTGCGACTATTTTGCGTGATGTGGCGGTGTGACTTACTCATGCCACCCCAGCTCCAGCAGAAAGCCCAACAGCTTATTTGTGTTGTTGAAGTCCTCTGGGAGCGACCTCGATGTTGAGAGGTATTTTTGCCGGTAGTATTGCTACTCCTTCGCACTCCAGCAGGACGTGAGCAGCTTTCTCCTCGGCCTGCATCCATGCTCTGCACAAAGGACTGTCATAGATACCTAGAGTGAACAGGTGCTGGTTGTAGAGTCCATATTATGTGATTTTTACTGCAATCAGACGAAATTGATATCTGCGTAGTTGTAACAATTGTTTAGTGAGGCGAAGGTTTCATACAATTATCACTGGACGGGAGTGGGAACGCTGATGCTTCTGTTCATACTGCTGACACGTGAATAGCTAAATTAAAACACGGCGTACAGTTTTACTATTGGTCGTATAGAGTAACTTAGCGAGTTCTGCTGGAAATAACTCTACGTGGTGAAATCCGCAATCATGAAGTACTTAAATAGCTAAAGTCGTTAACATACCTCTTAGAGTCAGTTTTTATTCATACTTATTTGTGTCGTGAGGTCGCAAGCGACAGTAGCTAGCTAAAGGTTGTTCGCTTAGCGCTACCCATAGGACACTTGCAGGATAGTGACTGACTGCAACTCCTGCTGATATGAGAAACATTATCTACGTTGCGGTTTTGTAGACCACACACAGTTTTCAGTTCACCGTTGGACATATGCCTCCTCCATGGTATGCCACATTGATTGGTTCCGAGACACTCGCACCCAGCCACTCCCTTTTCATTGTCGTTTGTCCATCTAGTTACTAGATTCTAGTAGGACGACGGCCCGGTACACGTTTCCCGGCACGTGGCCTCCTCTAGATAACTTTTACACCCATCAGTTATCCGTTATTCAAGCGATGTAGCCTGCTTATTGCCACTTCAGCTCACTGACTCGTCGAAATTTGACGGTGACGTTGGTTCGTCTACGGATTTCCTCATTCCGGATTTTATCACGTATGCTCACTGAGTGACTTTGAGCTTGTTTCTTCGGCCAACAGTAAAATACCACGTTTTGGTTCCAAATCAGTTCCAAATAATTTAATAGAACTTGATGACTCACAGTCTAGTCAATTCAGCTAACAACGCTCTGAAGTGTTAGTTGATGCGCAAGATTCAGGTGCCATTAGATAACTTATGGATAGTAAGAGTTCTCGAGTGGAGTCCATGCACTTGAAAAAGTATATAGGACGGCCACTAGTAGTTAGCGGGAGGGCAAGGATGCAAGCGGCTCGGGACAATATTTAGCAATAGACGATGTCTGGGTGATTGTGAAAAATGGAGGTGCAATTCACTAAGGATGTTATCCTTACAACCTTACGGATCACGGGTGTCTTTTTTAACGATATCTTTAGTTGGCTAAGCAAATATCGAATGACGGCTGCAGAGACAACCGTAGAGACAAAGACGTAAGATTGTAAGGATTTTCACAGTGTGTGACACACCTCGTGTACATTTGAGTTGTATCATTCGCTGATATATACACAAGATATCTACATAGGTATTTTCAGTGTAGAATGCTCATAATAGGTCGGTATCTAGGGTTGAATCTCGTACGGGTCAGATAGCTTGAGTTAGTAGCATGAGTGATTCGTACCTCCGTCTTGGATGTGTAAATGAGCCCGGTTTGAATTAAATCTTGACACGAAATTTGATCAAATCTGATCAACACAAGATAATGCGATGATTTTATTTTCAATCGACTTCGAAAAAGTCAAGGTTCTCAATTTTAAATTCATGTTTTTGTGTATGTTTTTTTTTATTCGATAGCTTCTGTTTAGTAAATTCAAATGTTTCATTAAAATATTTCATCGGTAAGACTGCAGAAGAAACATTAGTGGAAGTTATTTTTATCGATTTTAAAACTTGTAGAAAGTATATTTATAAAAGCCGGTTTTTAGTTATGTATTGGTTTAGCATTGTTTTTTTCAATGTTGTTTTGGTTAAGACGATCCCTATTGAATGTCTTACTTACGTAGCTTATTTCGATGACATGTGCCGACAAGCCAGGCTACACTTCTCCCTAAACTTATAACGTATAAAGTTTCCGAAATCTTCATCTCGGCGACACTGAACTTAATTCATAATCCGATACAGCATCCCAATTACCTTCGCATCGCTGATGGCGTCGTAAAACATCTTTTACAACGAAACTTTTCAATATGTTCTACGGACAAAGAAGGGCGTAGAAAGGCTTTCCCGGCCTTATCGGCGGAGGACAGAACTTGAGTCCCCTTGAACCTTGATAAGGAACTTGTGATTGGTGACTGGTAAGGTTAGGATTTGGTTTACTAATTATGAATGAATTGTGGTTTTAGTTTGGCTATTGTTTTTGCACGGTTAGCTAGTGAAAGTTTTGTTAGTAGGATATTGTAGTCAGAAGCTGTATCTGGTGTACTATTCAGTCAATTTCAGTTCATCATCATCAAAAGCCTATATATTTCCCAGCAGGGGCTCAGGCCTACTCTCCTTCAGAGAATGTATGAGCCATAGACTTTACACCCACCTCATTTTCTTAACACAATGTCTTCTCAGGAGTGTGATTTTAGTTGATATGATACTCACCGTTAACAGCTATAAATAGGTAATATGGGATAGTCATGTTTAGAGACAACATGACGTTTTAAAATTGTGGATATACAAGAAAATAGCGTCCAGCGTGTCCCAAATTAAGCTATGAATAGTGCGGTTTAGCTGAAAATACTCCTTGTGCCGATGTAGTCCTCGCGGTGAGCAGCAGTTAGATAACCTTGGATCAGAACGTTACGTTCTTCGTACCTTGTCGATGGCTTCGTGTGTCGCAGGCCTCCGGGCACGCTGCGCATGACAACATATGAACTTCACGTGGTTTTTCTTGCAACGTCTGACTTGCACGCAAAATCTGTTCAGCACTTCCGTATCGGCTTGGTTGTTTATGACCTGGCGGAAGCTCCTCGACGGTCTTCGCACAATTTGTTAGTGATGGATCTAGATTACCATTTAGGAAGTAATTTCCACGCGGAGAAAGCCAAAGATGATGAATTGGTTTGGAGGAAATTGTATTTGTATTTTCTTTCATCTTTAGTTGTTTGCTAGCTGTGGTACATTTTGGTTCAAAACACTTCTGGTCTGTTATTCGTCCACCTCCCTACATTTTCCGTGATTTTCCCGAGCAGCTCTTTTCAAAAGGGTGCGGTATCGCGACAAAGTATCTGAGTTAGGAGGCGTGAGGCAGCTCCGGATATAGTGATAAGAGGAAGCGATCCGCGCCCTTTTAAAATATGTAAAGCACCCGTGGAAAGGTTCCTGAAGGCGTTGACTTACAAAAGATTTATACATGCCGTATACTTTAGCCTAAAGCAGTTACATGTAGTGTAGGTGCTTGACTTGAAATCAACTCGATTTTAAACTTTCTCGATTATGAAGGTCACGATACGGATTAATTTCTAGACATAGACGTAATGTGATTAGGAATTTCAGGCTCACACTCGATACTCAGAGTTGGTGAAAAGTAATCATTGTTACCTTAACAGCTGCATATAAAACATGTTTTATGAGTTGTTTAAGTTGCATAACAATAACTGATCCTTTGCAATCCACTAAGGTATAAGTTTAAGTACTTCAAAGTCATAATTAAAAAGTTTTCCCACACGGACTAGAATCATTTTGACACATACTTAGGTACCTTATATGCACAATGAGTTGGTATTAATATCGTTTGAGGGGAAAATTTTGTCTTACATAAACCCAGAAAAAAAACAGCGCTGTTCAAACTTTTTGGTAGCAGATTTATGTTGTGTTAGAAAGTCATTCACAAAATTATGTACATTATACTCGTGCCACCGACCAAACCAAGTGCCACTCAAATAAGTAGACCCGTTATTCCAACGATGTAGCCACGAGACCAATGCGCTGTAGCAAACAAAATGTAACCGTCTGCTTTTGTCTGTTATCATACCTTTCTAATTTTTACTAGTATCAAGAAAGGATCAAAGGTGGTACTGCAAACGCCTCTCCATACTTTTGGAAGCCAATGCCGTAACAGGTAAATTTAGGTAAATTTCGAGAGCAGAATTATCGTCGGCGAGCTTCCCCGTATGATAAGCGTAAAATTCATTTTAGGGACGGCAGGGCCCCATACTTGAGAATTATTCCGAGTTGAATGTTTTTACCCCTGGGGGTTGCAGAGAAATTGGGTTACTGATGGGTTCATTTCATTCAGTCAGATTCGCCTGCAGGTTTGCCTTCAAGTTACTCACAAGTCTTAAGACTCGAAGTATTCCTAAATTCTTTCGGTGATGCTTGGAACAGAAAGGACAGAGTAAAATTGTTGATAAGCAAATAAAAATGTGTTCAGTTTTGACTGTCGTAATAACTCTTATACTGTGGAAATGACTAGTCAAGATGAAAAAATTTCGGGGTTTCAAAAAATATTATAACTAGTTAAAAAAATTGAACTCATCCCCACGTGGGAACTTATCTGGTGCTCGGCTTGGTGATATGCTACTTTTCTACGCTAGCCCGGCTAGATTCCACCAATGTTGTCCCACCATCTGTCCATTTGTCACAGTTGATTATCTCAGCAACTACGAGAACTATCGACTTGAAATTTGGCATCGTTATGGGAAATGGTGAACCACAGGTGCCGCAAGTAAAATACAATAAACAAAGTAGAGTCACTAGGTCTGTGGGGTATCATATGAAAGGGCTTTGTTTGTGTATTAGAAAACATGTTTTTAGTATTTTCTTCGTAGGGCAGTTTTTAAAAAAAATATTTGTAATAAATATCATTCCTCCCTCTATCTGAAGATTCCGACTGGAAATTGTGACCATATTACAGGAAGACCTAAGTGGTATCTCTATCTTGCTGTGTGTGAGAAATCAACAAAAACCTTAGTTATGCGGTCGTTAAAATCAAATTTATTTCAAGGTAATAATAATAACTGTACGTTTTTTTCCATTGTTCAGAACCCTTGGTGCGCGAGCCCGACTCGCAATTGGCTGGTTTTTATTAGTAGTATATTCCCACCGTCTTGGTAAAGTTAATCCTCCACGAGGTACCAGCAGTAGGTTATCTGCTACTCAACAATTTCTAAGGGTTCCATACACAAAGGGCGCTGACGGGACCCTATTACTATGACGCCATTGTCCGTCCTCCTGTCACAATGCTGTAACTTTTGAACCGTAATATATAGACCGTTTTTGTATGTATAAGGATAGGACAGAGTTAGGAAACTGAGGAAATCTTGTTATCCCTGAGTAGACAGTGAGATAAATAAGGCGTCGCAACTATGTGTGGCTAACAAAGGACGACATAAAGGTAGTCAATATAAGAGCTAGCCTCAAGATGCCATTCGATATACGACAAGCCTCTAAATTCCGCCATTGTCATGTCATAAATCGTTACGAGCACCTCTCATCGAATTCTCCGGGTAGCCCCAAGTCACCGCAAGTAGCCCCGCAATTCTGTTTGTCCCCTGTCCCCTGTCTCCTCCCCGGGTAAGATCCCTTTATTTATTATTGACATGTTCCGCCCTGAATAGGATTTGGTAATGTAAACTTATTGGAGGAGATCTATATGTTTGTAAGATGTTTTATGGACACGACTTTGTCAGATTTTGTCTGATCATTGAATTTAGAGAGGCTTTATTGTGTTCTTTGAGGTCGGGGCGCTTGTAGATACTTTAGGGGATACTGTTTGTACCTATCATGCCCAACTAAAACCCAATTGTAGTCTTGTTAGCGAGCTAATAATGTAATCAGTTTTTGACATTCGGTACCGATATTTTGTGCTCGTTTAGACATGTTTATTGTTTATATTGTTTTCCGAAATTCCATTTATTTCGTTTATACAAACTTATATTTCTTATATATTTCTATATTATATATATATATATATATATATATTTCTTATACTTATAAATTAGTGAAGACTTATAAGGCTTTCTGTTTACTAGTTAACGTTAAAATATGTTATACTTGTGTTATTAACTGTTAGTCTTCCGAGACGATAAAATAAAATAATAAAATAAATTAGATGACATTGCATGCATGTATTAATGAAGCTTTGCTGTTATAAAATTGCTGCCATTTCTTGCTATATTATTTTTTGACTTCTTTAATTTTGACAATTCTAATTTTGACATTTATTTCTTTTGACATTGTAAGTAAAGTTAAATTGGTAAAGTTGAAATTGTAAAAAGTTAAAAACAATTCCCAATATTTGCATGGCCTACTCGGGTTAAATGTGCTAAACTATTTATAAACACCTTCCACCTTGTAAGGTCCATATTTATTGCATATAAATTTTCATTTCTTATAACTTCTATTAAATGGTTATTTTAAACGTGAAATTTGAGTAATTGGAAAACCATTCCAATTTTTTTTCGAAGTATATTTAAGAGTGAGCTAATAAAACATTAACATTAAAAGGATATCTGACAAAGATTACGTTTTTAAACTCCAAACAACCGAGCAAAAAGTGTCTCTTATCGCACAGGACCCATCTTATAGTGATAATAACTTCAAGTCGTGATTTATGACTGAACTTTTTCGAAACAAGAACACTTTAAAGGTAACCTATTTATTTACTGAAAAGCACTTTCAGTTATTTGGGGACGGATTCATGGTCTCAGAGGGGATCCACTTCAACTGCATCTCTCGACGTCATTGTTTCCATTTGGAGCGAGAGGCAGAGAGATTATAAAATTAAATTATGTTAGGAGCGTCAAATCATTGTAAATAACAAAATACAATTTTTTTTCATTCATTGTTTGTTTTTCCGTAAAAAAGTATCGTTCCTACGAAATTTACAGTAATAACAAACTAGAAGTTATTCATCCATTCTAATATTATACATACGATAGCGAGTTTGATTGTTGATTTGCTTGTCCGTATGTCGTAACGGAGGGTCAGAATGACTGGATTTTTTGTATAGGGACAGTTAAAGGCCACAGGCTACTTTTACAACAATTCTCGTGGGATGCTTTCCAAAGTCCACGCGGATAAAGTCGCGGCTGAAGATAGTATACCAATAAAAACTAAAATAATACACAACGAATACTTACTTCGTCAGAAGCCAGTCCGTGTGGCATGGTGTCCAGTATACTCGTACTGGCACTGTTCCCTCGCTGTATGGAGATTCACCGCTGTGCACCAGCTCTGGACACTTTTTAGATTAATTTCTTCGTGTCCGTGAACCATGGCCCTATGATCTCCATTGCAAGCGTCACACACGCGTCATTGTTGACTTTTGAAGAGCGTTTGCAGCGCTTGAAGCGCTTCATAATCTGAGCATTTATTGTAACAGCGTCGGCCCTACGGGTGGTACCCCTGTATATCAGACGGCGCCAGCGTATCGACGCAGGTTAAGTCTCAAACAAAGGCACGACCCAAACACCATGGTACTAGACACACGCCGTCACGTCTTCTGCCATCGTCCTGAAATATATCACGGGGCTAGCGCCCTACGAACGAAATTGTACAATGAACCATGACATGAGCTCGGTTGGCACTGCGAGAAAAAGACAAACTATGTGACAGTCAAGGTTTGGTCACGCTCGTAAGTTCATTCACTATTTATACGACTTCATAACATCAAACCGCAAATGAAAAGTTTCCACGTGCCAGCCATCTCCCGCCTGTTTTCACGCAGAGCGATTGTTTAACTCTCCGTGCGCGGACAGTTTATGGCCCATAACCTCTCGAACGCCTGCTATATGGCTATGGCCGTCGGAGAAATATTTCGGCGCGCACTCGAAGTTAAGAGCCGTTTAGGATTTGTCGTCTACAAGGGAATAGTGAGGAAATGGGTACTTGATTCGAGAGACAGTTAGTGTCATGACATGTTAGTTTCAATTTTTTTAACTTATGGACATTGCTGGAAGTTTAAAGCTGCATATATGGCGTGTGGTTTATGTGTGCGTATAGTGGTGCACTTAATAGTTTACTTAAAATTTCTTAGCAATCATACGAAAATAATCAATGTGAATAATTGTTTTTATCACTTAGCGCCTCAACGAAACACCTAATCGTGATAAAATTTGGCATGTAGCTAGCTTAGGGCATGGAACCGGACATGTATTACGTTACTTCCGATCCTGGTCTATTGAATGGTTCTCTTGAGATTATTTCGATGACAGAGATACGCGAGATAATGCATCGGTTACCCGCAAACTGTACGAGTTCACCAGTCTATCTAGGGCAATAATGCTAGACTTAGTTTTCTAATACTTTTTGATACTAGTTACACAATATTTCCACAAACAAAGGCAAACAACTGGTATTAATTGATTGTTTTCAAGTTATCAAGGCTTAATGGATTTTAATTTCGGTTGTAGGTTTCAATTACGAGTATCATGAAAGTCACCTACAGTGGAAACTTTTTATAATTTCCATGATCTAACTAGTCATAATCTAAACTTCGCTTAAAAACCACGCTGGTGATCGCAGTAAAAGTTTGATGCACTTGAATCACAGGAAGATAAGTATTCCGTTCAAAGTTGATAGATAGGTAGATGTCTCTGCTTGTCTCCTAAAATGAATATGGGATAATAAGCCTATTCTACTTTGTTAGATTATTCTAAAGCCAAGACTGAGGCAAAAATCTAAAATGTTTCAAAACACTGAACACTGTAGATTCTGTATCTGACAGTGTGTCAATATTCTTCGAGTGGCGTTCGAAATTAAGTGAGCCCATGCATTTTCAATGGATAAAATAGACTCAATGTAAATGATGGATTATTCTGTCGGTTCTGTATAGAATTTCCGATTTCTGAGCGATCGCGAACGAAGGCAGAATGGGAAACAGTAATAAATAAGGGCAACAACACAACTGCTACTCCGAAACAAAATTAGGGCTGTCAGTGTGATTGGCGTCGCCCTACCAATAGCCCAATAGCCCGTTTTTTCCCGTCAACTGCGGGAACGTTAATCAAATCAGGGCAGCGGAAGTTCGAGAGCGGCGCGAATGGGAATAGACCTAATTTTTATAGCGCCAGATACTAGCTCCATTAATCACAAATGAGTGGAGTTTTGTTTGGTGTTTTCTTCGGTGGGAAGGTGATTAGCAACGATTAATGCTTATTGGTCAGTATTGGGTATTAGGTTTCAAAGTAGAAGAGGAAATAATATATATTTATTTATTTAAACACGGAAAATATTTACATAACACAAAATCAGAAAAATATATACAAAAGGAAAAGCTTATTTCTAAAAGAAATTTCTTACAGCAGTCCTAGGTCAAGTGAGAAATAGTGAAGATGAAGGAGAGCAGTTAGGCGTGTACGATATAATAAACGATTACATAAATACGATTATATTAATCAATATGAACCACCAAGGAGTAAAAGTTTTCGTGTGGCGACCACGAACCGGGGAACGTGTGGCATACCATGGAGGAGGCCTATGTCCAGCAGTGGACGTTTCCCGGCTTATGATAACCACTATATTATCAAGAGTGATGCGTAGGTACCATAGTTATTCACGTCGTCACTTACCATCACGTGAGATTGTAATTGAGATAAGTCGTTCGAGTGTCTTTTATCAGAACGCTCGAATAATCCAAGTCAAAGCGACACCTTGCAAGCCTCGGGGGCCTATTTATAACAAACTCCCGACTTCGATATTTTCATTTAAGAGGTGAAGCAGGTGCCCCTTAATATACGGGGCACATTTATCAAGCACTCGTTACAACCTTAATTGCTTAATTTGTTACAGTTTTAGAATGTTGCTAAATTAGTAGGAGAATTAAGATGGAGGGAAGCTTCGGGAAGTGGCTTTCAGGTGTGTATAGAAGTTTTGCATAAAGATTCTTCTTGAATTTACTTTTAAGTTTTGAAATACGCCCATAGATACTCGTACCTATTAAACAATATAAACATTTCAATACTATCTTTGTCCACAATTTTATAAGATGAAATTATTCTATAGAAAATATTTTTCGGAATGAAAAGTATGTTCTTAAGATAATTGTAATATCACACTAACACAAAATACAACACTTAATTTACGATTTATTGAAAATATTCCTATTTCCTGTTCAGTCGTATGAACGATAGGAGCAGCGTGACTTAGCGTGCTTCATCAAAGTACCTGTACATTTGCTTTCAGCGCGTGACGACTCGGAATTAGAATTCAATTCGCGTCGACGTCAGTCTGTTGACAAGGCGCTACAAGTCTCCCGTCGGTCCAAAGTAATCTAAAGGGAATGCTTAATTGATCAAACATACCACCCCTTGCTTGGAGTTGGCTGACGGCCCGCACTTGACACATGCCTACATTGTAACGGAATACAAGGTAAAGGAACGGAATACGCAGTAACGAAATAGAATGGAAGGTAACGGAATGAAGTTCAAGATAACCAAATCGCGTCCATTTCCTCGGTCCAGGGTTCCACAAAAAACATCACCGGGGAATCTCAATAGTTTCATTTTATTTATAGAGCGGACGCCTATAAAAATACGTCATTGGTATCCTGAGTTCTTTTCGTATTATATGTGATTTTAAGTACTGAATCCTTCGATAACGGCTTAAGAAAACAGAATAAACTTCATAATAAGAATCTTAGACTTTACATAAATATTGAGGTACCAGACCAGTCCGTCCAGTTGAACTAAGATAAATTGTCATATTGTTAGTACAAAAAAACACGACTTAACGTCCTTGTTGTCTTTCTTCTGTTCTCTTGCGTTGAAAAACATAATTATATAAAATATCCGTTTTAATTACAGAAGTTTGTATAACAGTGAATCATTTTTAGGGTTCCGTAAGACTCTGCTGTCCGTTCGTTTGTCCGTCTGTCACCAGGTTCTATCTCATGAACCGTGATAGTTAGACAGTTGAAATTTTACACAGATGATGTATTTCTGTTGCCGCTATAACAACAAATACTAAAAACTGGCCAAGTACGAGTTGGACTCGCGTACGTAGGGTTCCGCAGCATTATCTATAAAAACGGCAAAAAAAAACATGTCTCTTGTATGGGAGCCCCATTACCTGTTTGTTTTATTTTAATTTAATTTTTTTTACGCACTTGGCCATTTTTTTTATAAATTAGGCTTATCAATCCCTAATTGTTTTTCAAAATTCAAATATCACCTTAAGTTGCATCTTCTCAGTAGCTATGTTGTAGTAGTATTGTATCCATGAAATAACGTATATTTAGTTTGTCTGTAATTATTATTATTTAATATTATTATTTATAAAAGTATACATATGTGTTTATTAAGGTATTTAATTATAATCTAATAATATCTGTTATACCTCCATCCAAAATATTGTATCTTATTTCCTCTACCCAAAGGTTGTCTGGAAAAGATCGCTGTAAGCGATAAGACCGCCTTTTGTAAAAAAAATTAAGTTTGATGTTCTATTTTAAGTTAGTTGTAATTATTTTATACTCATTTTAAGCAATGTACATAATTAAATTACGAACGGAATTCGTCACGAAACCGATAAAAGAACTTCTTCGATATTTAAATCTCAATATGAAAATTTTAATATAAAAATTGTCAACGCCTGTTTTATTCGTAAATTTGCAAGATTCCAAACATCGTAAATATGAAATTTGAAATCAAATAACGCTGAGATTTATCTTAGAAACATTTAATCTCATTCTCGGCTCCCATCCGTTACGGAGGGAAGACAATTCCGCCTCGCGCTAAAGATCACAAAAATGGCGTCACTCAGAATGTTTAATAAAGACGTTCTCTTCAAACGCTCTTTTATTTCTTACTTCCATCGCCTATCGTTTCGAGAGTTTGTTTTGTCCCTCCCTTCATTTGAGTAAGTGGTTTTAAAGAAGTATTCGTGGAGTAAGGCCGTGACTTGAATTTGATTGGTTTGGAAATTGATTCCATTATGAAACCCACAGGTGGTACCATTCATTCCATTCTAAAGCCAAGCCAGTAAGTAACATATGATGTTCTGCCAAGTTGCGGGATTTGAGGAAACTAATTTTTGAAACTGGCATCCATGCTTTTTGGAGATTAGATTTTTGTCATTATTTCCCATTCATAGCAGCTTCCCTTTGACAGTCCACATATATTTCCCGTCAGATGGAAATGGAATCTTAATTGTGTGTGAGTTTGTGTACATTACAGATGGAAAATAGCAGAATATAGTTCATTGGTTCAGACCAAACCCTACTCTTTCAGATGTACATAAATGACAATATTAAATTTTATATTAAAAACAGATTCATATTAAGTTTAATAAAATTAATAACTTGGAAATTTATGTTTGCTTATAATAATAATAATAGAACGCCGCTTTGATTAATTTTGTGAATTTTGGTGGTTTTATATTTTTTCTAATAATACACAGCTTTTTTCTATTAAAATATAAACAGGTTCAAGCAATATTTAGTATGAAAAGGTCATTATATCAATTAACGAATCTCGCATATAGATAAAAAGCTGACGAGTACGGCTCTACGCAACTTAAACGTAGATTCATCTGAATTATTTAAATCCAATTAAGCATGTCAAAAGAAAAGATGAAGCTTCGTTACGAAAATATTCGTAAATTCACAGGGACAGCAGAAATAAATGAATGGTTCGTATTCGCTGTATCAATTAAGGAAAACGTCTGTCAAGAACATTTGGAAAACAAATTGATGACTTAAATTAATTTTTTCTTATAAGGAAACCATTTAGTCTGAACACTTGTTTGAAGACGCAATACAAAGATCATTTCAAAATAGATTCTATGTTATTTTCCTTTTTCATTGAAAACCTTCACTGCTAAACGAAGACACCAAGTCTACAATTTTGACTAAATCGCATTGTCTGCGACGTCACTTTTTGAGATTTATGTTTCTGCTATAATCACAATAAGCATCATGAGCGTGAACTAGGAACTTGAAATCTCTTGATAATCTTGATGACTCATAAATGATTTTTCGAAGTTCTACCAAAGAGTGAAAAGTTGTTTATGACCAAAGAACTTGAACCTTAAAAATTGAAATATGTATTAATTTGTCTATTCCGAGAACCATTAAGGAACTTTTTTCACGCAGGTATAACAGCGGTTAATCCCATAAACGGTTGCATACGTGCACTGTTGGACTGACCATTCCCTCATAGGACACCGTGTTGTACTATCTATGAAGGTATTTGCCATAATCACCACGCTTGTCAGGAGGATTGGTGACCACAGTAATGACATGGGGTGGTTCTATTGTAAAGAGACCTGCTGCCATGTCAGTTGAGCGGGTCTATAAAAATACCCCTGGAACGGTCAGGTCGTTGTGGCGATAAGAGTTGAAGTCTAGATTAGATTTATCAAACAAAGAAGAAAGGAAGTGAGATCGTGGATAATCATTGCCCTATTTCAAATCAACGAAACTATTTAACTGCTGTATTATGAAAATGACTTGTGCTTTAAAGTGATAAAATGAAAATTACATAAGCCGTTTATCTAACAAAGTTACCAGTAATTTCTCCCCGCGACTACGTTTAATATGATTATTATGATATCACAATTGGAAGACAGATGGCGCTGCATTAATCATCGTTAGCAACCCCAGCGGGTATGTAAGGGATCCTACATAAAAGATAGTGGGCACGATAAACGAGCTACGCCGCTTCTCGCTTCCTAGTTATATTGAAAGGAAAGGTTCTGGATGCAAGACCTTTTAAATTTGGATTTAAAGTATGAAATCATGTTTTATTTTTATAGAGGGTAATGTTTTATTGGTATTAACTTTTGCCCTTAAGTTCCTCTTCCTCTCTTAACTTCAAAAACAACATCAAAGGCAACATTTTGTGGGGCAAAAATTAGGCAAGATCCTTCTTTATTACCTTAATCCTAATTTAAAGATTACAGACAGACAGATGGACAGACAGACTGAAGGAGAGAGTTACTTAGCCAGCGCCTCATTAACATTCAGGATGAGCATGCTTTCCTTTCAACATTCTTAGCGTCACATACTCGTAATATCAGGCACGATGAAGGCCAAGTGCTAGCCCATATAAAAGCGTGGTAACTGTGACTATAAATTAGAGATTGCAATATTCGAGATGCAATATTATGTGAGTTATGGGGAATATCTTTACCATCAGGAGTACGAGTGCTAGCTCATTGCGTGTGAAAATAATAATTATGAATTACGTGATAAAGTTGTGATTCCATCGTAAATACGTCCAGTGGGGCCGTGTAACAGCCAAACCTTGTTATTGAAGGCTTCCTGTCGGCGAGTGTCATACAAAACAACGATTCCGTGTGGGACTGGGAGGGAGACATGAAAATAGCCCCCCGAGTGTACGCTTCATCAAAGTCACGACGTGTAAAACATTTCGCTGATTTACGCATATTTTACGATCTTTTTTTCATTTCGTACATCTTTTCTAACGAGCAACAGTAGGCTCCATATGCGAGTCCGACTTGTTCTTGGCCAATTATTTTCATTTCCTTTATCTTTTCTTTCAATCAGAAGTAGGCGTCATATTGAAATCATTTGAGGCGTGGTGCAACAACGTGGTACATCATTACGTTTAATAGAAGCAGATAACGTTAGAAACACAATGTGTATAGTAATGGTATTCACGTCACCTTCCGCCATTTTTTGGAAGTTAGGAAGAAATGAATGACGACGTTAGATTAGATAGAGAAACCACGTTCTTAGATTATTAGTCTACACTTCTGAACGAAGCTTGCGCCCCCCGTGGTTTTCTGTGTTTTCGACTTATTGCCAGACGATCAACACAAGCGGATGGTCCCAGTTTCAATTCCCCATAGGGACATAAAAAAAACATTGTGAAACTTTTCCCCTTTTTAGGACATTGCAGGCTGAATAACCTGATTGTCTAAAAAGTGAGATGGTTCCGTGCTTCAGAAGGCGCGTCAAGCCGTTGTTACAGGTTACTATATACGACCGGTAGTAGCTACATGAGCCATGTCAGAGGACTATGGCGGCTCAACAATACTGACACTAGACTTTGTGAGGTCGGTCATTGACCTTACAATCTACACGATACGACGAACGAATTTTACAAAGGTATTCAATTTGTAATTTGGGTTTCCGAATCTAAATTTTCCGATTTTAAAATTTCTTTAACCGATGTTTTTCTTATATCGGACAGATTATACTCATATAGTAGCTCGGTTCCAGCTAGCCTAGCTATCTATCCTTTTTTGGGTTGGACACGAAGAATGCCGGCAACAATACATATCAAATTACGATATGCTTCCAAATATTATATATACATTATATTTACTTACATAATCGTCTGCGTGATTCCACTGGTCGATCTGTACCATCGCCAAATCAGATTTTCATGAGGGGATTTGCCATTATCCCCACGCTTGGCAGCCGGATCAGTGATCACAGCAAGATGTTGAAGTTATATAGGTAGATACAGCCCTGTTAATATGTTTGCCTTAGTCGCCTTTTACGACACCTGCGGGATAACAAGGCGTTACCCTATTATAAAACTGAGACTACACTGCACCTTGAGCAAAGGTAATTGCTCTTCTAGGTTTAAACAAGCGTGTCCTGTCCCCGCCTTAATTTTATCTTAATTTTAGGTGAACTAGGTGGTGTTTGGTGGCTTGTGCTTTAGTATATTAAATTTTGTTAACTTACTGCAAGTATAGTGAACATGTGGACCTCAGTTTAACTTATGTTTTTTCTAATCTTTTTATGCGAAAGATTTGTATGACTAAATTAGATATTAACGGTCAGACCAGATTTGAATTTCAAAATATCGATGTCCAAGAGGATTTTAAAAAAGAAATCTACCCGAACCCGTCACGAAGACGAGATAAAAGTGATAATCGAAATATCGATCTGCTTTTGGATTTAGAGTTCGAGTAAGGAAGGAATTTCAACGCTAGCAAAGCCGAGGGCTTCAACTCATCGTCGTCACGTCGTGTTTTGTCTAAACATTCCTAGTTCAAATACGTATTAAAGTAAAAAACATATAAGTGCCCTAGGGAGCGGGTGGCATAGTCAACTATATTTAGCGTCATGAGTTGAAACGTAATGTTGTTTGTGTTTGAAAATAACATTCACCCCACATCTGGATGAGACCCTGTACAGTCCAAGCCTGTCATCACCTGTCATCCTCCCTTCCCCCACAGTCCTCATGTGTTGTTATACTTCACACCTCACTAGCACCATTGTCCGATGAGAAGTAATTTGTTGCGCTATTCGCTTCGGTGGCGATCCAAGACATTGTCGGGAAGTTGTGGTCGAGGAAAAATTAGGGAATCACGACTCCAAGAAAATAATAGGAATAGAGCATAAACAATACGCTTTGTTTTAGACTGGAGTCCCTATTAATAGATCGTGCGATGACTTCGTGTCAACATTTTCTATAAAATTTTGACGGTTAGGTGCCATATTTTTATGAAACTTGATTTGCATGTGCTTATTCAAAAATTTTATTTCAAAATGAATTTGATCTTTATGTTTTTTCAATAACAATAACAATTATTTTATAATTTGTCTCAGTTTGTCGTGTTACCCACCAAAGGGAGTACTATAAAGGCACAATTTTTATTAAAGTATGTTGTTTGAAGCAGAAGTAAAAGCAGTACGATGTCTTGTCACTTCTATCACAGCTTCTATGTTTCGTGCTATTATTGCACAGTAGGCGGTCTGTTTTGCGAGAACTTGCCGGGGCACATTATGCCCTTAAAAGCACACAACAATGCAAATTTTCATTCTATGTGAGAGATATACACAGCAATAATATCAAGTAAAGGTACTACACATATTCACTTACCTATTATTATAATTATAAGCATAATATACTTTCAATGTCATGCAGTTTTTATCGTAATTTGTTGTATATATTTGGGGCCATGATGATTGGGCCATGGGACAGAGTCGTTTTATATTGTCATATACGCAATCGATCATGTTATCGTGTTGTATTTTGTTTGGACAAAATTGATATTATTAGTATTATTTGCCCATATGGAATTTTCTTCTTAGCTGCCAGCTAGTTTCATTATACGGAGGTTCCAGATACTATTTCCAGGGCTGTACCTGTACTCAAAAGTCCATAAAACATTGGCTATGTAATCTTTCATCACTGTAACGTAACTAGCTCTTAGGTAGCCGAATACTTATAGGTACGACACTGGCAACCGAACCCGCATACCTCTGGATCCGCTTCGTAAGCGACCTGCTCGAAAAAGAAGAGCTTGGATTATCGAAGCCCTAGTTTTGGGAGTAAAGGAAATGATTCAGGAATCCCGTAGTACCACTACGCGGTAAGCCCTAGCGAGTGCTACGAGCGAACGTAGCGAAAAATTCCAGCCATTACGATTTTCCCAGGTATTCCTTGGAGAGTACATATCTCCGTCCTTATCGCACTTGATACCAGCTATCTTTCTTTCTCGATCTCACCCATTAGATTTCATTGTAGCCCGGGTGGTTTTAACTGCTACATTGCTACGGCGTAGCACGTGGATACGATTGTCAACGAGCTACGAGACATTAGGATTTTATGATGTTTTTGTCACAGGTTTTCTCTAGTTTTCTTGTATTAATATTGATAGACTTTTATGGAGAGAGTTGACATATGTTTAATGGAAAGTCTCTTGGTTGGTCGTTCGTTGAGAGAAGATGAGTATATAACACTAATATAGCTACGAACGGCTGCGCCCGAGAAAATCTTTCCATAAGTCTACTTACATTATTGCCAAATTGTTTGAACACCTTTAATGTAATTGAATGTATTAAAATAAATGATTAAAATGAAAATAATTATTACAGGAATCGATATTTCAAATTTCAAAATACTAACCCAAGCGGTTTGTTCTGGGGTTACGTCGATATGTCTGTAACCCAAGGAAACCCTTTATAAATGCAGAATATATGCGCATATTTGTAGCTTATGCCTACTTGCAATGTTTTAATGATTCACTTTCAGCAGTTATTATTTTCATGTATGTTAGGTTTGCACTTGGCCTTCATCTCACCTGATGGTACGTGACGATAAGTCCGTTGGATGGTAAGCGTGTACAACTAAACTAATTATGCGCTGGCTCTGCTATCTTTCATACCGGAACGCAACAGTGAGTGCTATTAACACTGCTGTTTGGTGGCAGACTTAGATAACACGGTTGTAGCTGGCGACGTTCCTTTGGAGGACCCAGAGCTCCCTGATATGCGCAGCGGTTGGCCACCGAAGGGGTTTAGTGAGTAGGAATCTCACATAACCCGACTCTTCCCCTAAGGAGTCGGGTATCTTTTGAAGATTCCCCTTCGTAAAAAAAAAGGCGGACATACTCGTAGAAAATGCCAACCGAATTGTGTACCACTGGGAATCTAACCCGGGACCTCCGGGTATTTGTTCAAAACTATCATTCCTATCGTAAATTTTCTGAGACATTTACAATGACTTGTCATTGTTCAAAGCAATCAATGTGGTTAGTAGATAAAAAAGCCCCAAAAGGATAATATGATCTATTCACCACAAACCAAACACTTTCTTAACGTATAAAGAATCCAGCGAGCGTTACATAATCGCAGAATAAAGCGTTAGGTGACAATGGTGCCGCGGACGGTAAGCTGACAGGTTTTTGTAAGGTTTTTGTCTCTCTCTCTCACTGGACACATAATGGTAGCGTTTTCTATGAACAATGTGGGGAAAGGAGGTGGGTTGTTGGGGAAAAATATAAACGTATCATTTTGGCCTATGGTAGTTAATTTTTATTAAATATGTATTAAGACAATCAATTAAGTTCTTTTTATTGCATTTTCTTAGTTTGGACATCCAGCGTACAGTTGGGCCGCCTTAAAGGGATTCTGCTCCATCAAAGTTTCATACTAAATTTCTGTTGCCTTTTTTTAAAATAGAATAGCTGGGTTTGTGTAGTAACTATATATGTAAATAATAGGATATTGGATGTGATGTCGCGAAATGTGTATCATTAACATACTACTTCACAGTCAATCACAATTTTTTATTTACACACGCTTTTTATTTTTATTGTTCAAAGCGCCATCTAGGTACCATTAGCTGTGTAACTGCTATTGTAGCGAACTATAAAGTTGTAAATTAATGACATTTATTTCGCGACACTCTAATTTCTTCTCCTATCTTCAGGCAATTACTTATAAAAGCCAGCTATTCTATTTTAGAAGATTATGGCAACAAACATTTAGTATGGAAGCATTCGAAGAGGGATAACGTTAAGTGTTTCACTTATAACAACGTTCGATACCAGTTCGATATATATTATATAGTATCGCAAACAAACTCTGCACATGTATCCCGTACCATTGATAGAAAATACTCCCATTATGTCCAGTAAAAGCCGAAGGGACAAAAACGTGTCAGCTTACCCTGTACGCGACGCCATTGTGAGCCCAACGCTTTGTGCCACGGTCATTGTACTATCAGGGACTTCGATGATCTCTCACTTAGACCTTATCATGAAGCTTATCTCCACTGGACTATGCTGCTACCAGTTCTCCATTCGTATTTAATATCACTACACTTGTTAGGTTAGTCCATGTCTTGCCATTAGTTTGAGTAATATTCATTATTATACATGTTACCGAGTTGGTGTTTTCATTACATATGTACATATTGACAATTGTTATTTATTACATACTCTGATACACATTCCTCTCATACACATCTCACACAGTAAATAGCACTTCTGTACGTTACACAAAGACACACACTACACACAATTTGATGATCTGATGATGGTTGGATGGAGGGTTCTGACAGAATATCAGCGCTGTAGGACTCCTGCAGCACATGCTGAGTCAGCGCCTTTTTAGTTTTTTAAATGTTTAACTTTATTTTAGTCATTTCACATAAGTATTAGGTTTAAGTTTTCTTTTTGTATATAATTGTGTCACCGAATAAAGATATTATCTACGAGTATCTATCTATAAATACTCTGATTGTTCAGTCGCGAGACTACGTCCTGCAAGCGTACATCATTACTACACATAGATGAGGTGTTGTCACCCAGCGATGGCCTTCATTTTAACCGACTTCAAAAAAAGAGGAGGTTCTCAATTCAACGGGTATGTTTTTTTAAAAAATGTTTGTTAAGTCAGAACTTTAACGGACGCACGGCTACAGGTCAAGCTATACATTTCCAGTATACGCTGAACTAGCGTCGTGCGGGAGTTCATTCAATGTGAGGTCAGCGTATATTGGAAATTGAGCTTGATGTGTAGCCGTTGTATACTATTTACGTGAAATTGTATTTATTGAAATAATTAATAGACACGATGTTCCGACGGATCGGTCCCAGTAAGACACGTAGATAGTCTATGACGACCAACTCCCGGGGTTTCCCCGTAGATGATGGCATCGTGTGTTCCTATTCTACACCAACTACGCGACCCGCGACCAGCAATATCGTTTTAGAATCGCATCCCCACAGCGTCGAGGCGTCGATCTGTTCGTTACCTTTTACTGTTGATTAGTTTCGGTCAGGAAGCGCCCTCCTCCAATCCCGCTGTGACTCAATTACTATGAGTGCTCATGTTCGGCTTTTGATTTTTATTGTCCGTTCGGATTTTGCACTCAGTTTTTCTTTTCATCCGGCTGCGACAAAACTAACATCAGGGTTATATTTTCAACGTGTTCAACGTTAGATGATGTTAGTAAACATAATACATATGTGGCTTTTTGGATAAACTTTACTTTATTTACACTTATTGAAACTAGATTAAAAAATTATATTCGTTTAATATTAATTTGAAAGCTTTAGAGTTTCTATAACTTATGCAAATAATTTTTATTAAACTTATTGAGACAAAAAACATCGAATTCTAGACATGAGTCGATATGGCGCACTGTTGCTTCTCTTTCACGCTTATGTGTTTTAATTAGTGGGAAATTGATGCCCTAAATTTCATTTATTGTGGACCCGATAACGGCCTTAAATAAATTAAATATATACTGAAGGCTACTTCTACAAAATATCATTAAAGTTCTCTTTTATACGAGTGCCTGACGACTAATTATTATTTTAAATAAAAAATGCCAGCTAGATAATCTAAAAAATATATATTAGAAGCCATCTTAGTCATCATCATGTCCGCGATTGTGTCCTTTCTCGATCTATTTATATTTATCTTCAATAATTCTCCGTATCCACTAGCAACAAGCGGAGAAAGTCCCCGAGTACCGTTTACTCCGTGTAATGGACGTTCCAACATTTATTCGAGCATGTCCCAAGTCCGCGAGACACTCAAGTATCATCGAAGCTAAAAGAGCACACTCGTACGAAATATGTCGGACGCAGGGAGAGTTGCTGAGAAACATTCACTCGCTATTACTTCATTACATACTATCCTTGCCCCGTGGCTTCGATTGTGTGTAAATGGTTGGTTGGTAAATTTTCTGATAAATATTTACTTGGCATTTAAGTGTTGCAGGATTATCGATACAATGGCAGTATAGAGTATAGTTTCTAATGTTGTCGATATTTTTTATGATTCCGAGTTTACATTTCAATGCAAAATTGACAACATAGTCGGAAAGCTGGAGAGCGAATTCTATTTTTGAACGGCTTGATTGTCTTTGTATTGTAAATTAATTTCAAATTTAGCTTTGTTCTTTTAATTTATTTAAAACTTTGGGTTGGTGCTAGAAGGTTTTGATTCCTTTGCACTCGCAAAAGGGGTTCGCTCTAGGTTTAAAGTGTGCGGCAATAACGGGCATATCTTTTTATTTTTTAGAGGTTTGATGTTTTATAGCTACAAGAAATTGAAGACTTGAGTATTTGATATTCATTTCAACTTAATACTTTACTTTCATGCGTTGCTGAGAAAAAGTGTATTGACATTAAGTGCTTTTTAGGTATGGAACCTTAAAAATATTTTTTTCGTGTGGGTTTAATGGTACTGAGCTGCAATTTAAAAGCAAAATTGATATACTTTGTACACTGTCTCCAAAACATCTCTATTATAAGCATGAATTCTTTTATATTCGAGACAAGGCTCTCAAAGTCATCTTGTAGCGGCGATTGTCAACCTAATGAAGTGTTTGTATTGCCGGAGGCTGTCTTGCTTTTGAAATGTTCTCGGGGATGGTTTTTTGACGACTTTTTTCGAACATGTTGTAGGATATACCGTGTAGAATTTGAAAGGGCTGCTGTGCCTAGGAACAATTTTTTATTTTTATTTATTTAGAGACACCAACAAGTTACATTCCAAATACATACAAAATACAAACTTACATAACTAATTACTAAAAATGTTAACTTAATTATAGGTATCCACAGCTTACACAAAGATTGACAGTCAAAAATAGAAGTACAGAAATATAGAATTATAATGTTTTTACAATTGACTGATATACAAGATTTTCTTATTCATGAAACATTATTTATTTCATTTTTACCCTCGATTAGTCTCCAATTTATAGTTGTATCCAATTTTCGGGAAAGCGATTCAAATATTTACAAATTTGCTTTATTTGCGATTTGGTCATTGTGTTACAAGACTTCACTCGATCAGGTTCACATTGTTGTAATTTTGCGAAAACTTTAGGCCTAGGCCTAGGCCAGGGTCATCCTGAGTCAGTCATTCGGTTCAGTACGTACGATTCTAAACCTTTCAGATATTACGTTTGCAAATATGATGAACTGCACTTCGCCTGGTGAGACGATTCATAAATATATAAACATTCAGGGTTACTTTCGGTCAGGGTCACTTGGAAAGGAAAGTAGATTTTTCTGCTATAGTCAGCACACAAGAGGTACTGTGAAACATCAAAAAAATCATCATTAAGAGCAACATCTCTGTCTATTCAAACTAATATTATAATGGTGTCAATTTATTTGTTAAAATTGTATGATTCGGCTTACAAGTAGTATATAAATCATCTCAATAAATAATGGGATCTGGATGTAAAGCGTTGAAACCACATTTTTCGTGAAAAAGATTCTAGTAGAGATGCTACCTCCTTGTATAAACTATTCCACGTATGTATTTCCCTGTGAATGTTGGCTAGGTTCCCGTCTCAGCTACCTCAGCCACAAATCTAGGGCCGCTATTGCCCCGTACTAAAAGAGATTGTCTCTGCTCGTTGCCACCGCTAACCACGAAACTTCTCATGAGCCGAGCTCTTTTAATTAATTATTTCGTAGTTGGCAGGGATTACCTGCTCCCCACCGAAAAGTACAGTCGTTCGTGGTTGTGGAGGAACTAGTGCCGTTTTATGCTGCTAGTTTGCTAGAGTAAAATAAGCTTATTAGAGTTGAATTAGCTGCTTGGTTCTACAGATGATCTGATTCTTAAGATTGTCATTTAGCTATTCTAGGGATTCATATGGAGTTACTGATACACCGTCTACTTATTTTAAATTGCTGACTTTATGCAGTAATCATCTAAAAATAGGGCATGATATTATCATCAAATCTAGAAATGAATGTTACTAAGACGTCTTATTGAATCACAGTTAATATTGTCAGTTAACATCTCATGAACGTAATAATAGATTGAATTATCTTAACATCCTGTCTCTGCATGGTCTCCTCCCTGGACATTTATTGCCAACAAGAGAGGACAACTGCCTTGACCACATTATGTTAAATTTAGATAAAACTAACAACACTGCATTCATAGCAGTTCTAAACACGACCGTAACTGATCACGCTATGTTACTATTAAATATTTCTAGCATAAAGAAAATAAACTCATGTTCTAAAACTAAAACCGTCACTGATTTTGAAAATGCATACAAGAGTCTTCTAACTGCGAATCCACTAGATTTATATAATCATAATGACCCAAACATAATAGCTGATTTATTAATTAATATAATCAGGACAGCCCTAATAGAAAACACTAAAATTGTACCGATTTCTGTAAATAAGAGAACAATTAAACCGTGGATGACAGAGGGTGCTTTACGATGTATTAGGCTTAGAAATAATATGCAGAAAAAGCTTCGTCAAGAGCCTTACAATGCTATATTAAAAATTACATACAGAAGATTTCGCAATTTTTGTAATAATCTAATTAAAAAAATAAAAAGACAATACAACAGAAAGTTATTAGAAAATTCGAAAAGTATGTGGTCTACTCTAAATAAAATAACTCAGTTCAAACCACCAAAAATTTCAAATACGTCTCTACTAAACATATCTCCGCACCCATCTGTTTCCGTTAATCTCGTTAATCGATACTTTGTCTCGATTGGTAAGTCTCTGGCTGAAAAAATTGTAACTAACTACGGTTCGCAGTGCACAAGGACCGACTTTCCGAACCATAACAATGTGTCTTTTGTTCTACTGGACACCGACCCTGGAGAAGTTAATAGTTTACTTATGAGTCTTGACTCCGGAAGTGCTCCTGGCTGGGACAACATACCTTCCTCATTTTTGAAGCGAGCAAAAGACGTTTTTGTCCCCTTGATGACTCATCTTGCTAACATATGTTTTATGAGTGGTGTGTTTCCTAGAGCTCTTAAGCAGTCGATAGTAACTCCAGTTTACAAGAGTGGTGACAGGGACGATATCAGCAATTATAGGCCAATATCTGTTCTGCCTTCCATTTCTAAGATCTTAGAAAAGCTGTTAAACAATAGACTGATTAGCTATTTGAATAAATATGACATATTGTCTAAGACACAGTACGGTTTCCGAAAAGGGTTGTCGACAGAAGATGCTGTCACAGCTCTATCTGGGCTTATTGTTGAGAAAGTAGATCAATCACAGAAATGTATTACTGTTTTTCTTGACCTTAAAAAAGCCTTTGATACCGTCGCTGTCTCCATTCTTATTCATAGACTCGAAGCTATTGGCATTAGAGGTACGGCACTTGCTCTCTTTGAAAGTTACCTTCAGGATAGAAAACAGAGTGTAAAAATTGACATATACAACAGTGAAGAAGAAAGTGTCATTTATGGCGTCCCTCAAGGAAGCGTCCTTGGCCCTACGCTGTTTCTGGTCTACATAAATGAACTATGTAAACTAGAAATAAGCGGGGGGCAGATATTTTCCTACGCAGACGACACTGCGGTCGTTTTTACGGGGGACTCTTGGGAACAGGTCCGCGCTGTCACGGAAGCGGGAATGGCTAAAATAGCAAATTGGCTAAACTCAAATTTGTTAACCCTGAACAAGGCCAAGACGAACTACATTTGTCATACCAAGTATGGCATAACCCAACCTGGAGCGGAGTTTGGGGTCAGGATTCATGAGTGTGATTTTCCTGGAATATCAGACTGTAGCTGCTCCATTATTGAAAAAGTTAATAAAACCAAATATCTAGGAATTCTAGTGGATCAGAGATTATCTTGGCATGCACATATTGATCTGATTATATCCCGAATAAGAAAACTTATTTGGATATTTAAAACTCTTAGGCACGTGACCTCATCAGAACTCCTGAACAAAATATATGTTGCTTTGGTACAGTCAATAATAGTCTACTGCATTACTGTATGGGGTGGAGCTACTAAAACGAAGTTAATAGATGTTGAAAGAGCGCAAAGGTCTTTATTAAAGGTAATGTACTCCAAACCATACAGGTACCCCACTGATAACCTTTATATAATTAGTGATTTGCTGACTGTGAGAAAATTGTACGTCTTAAAAGTCATACTAAAGCTGCACAAGTCTTTGCCCTACGACCCAGAGCTGTTAAACAAACGTAGAAGAGACATAGTAGCATTT
This sequence comes from Carcina quercana, assembly GCA_910589575.2. Taxonomy (NCBI): domain Eukaryota; kingdom Metazoa; phylum Arthropoda; class Insecta; order Lepidoptera; family Depressariidae; genus Carcina; species Carcina quercana. The sequence continues at coordinate 14,629,682 of OU342427.1, forward strand.
TCTAAATCCTTCAAATCAGCATTCGCCGGCCGCCAATACGCAAGACAATCTTCGCACCTGTATAATGTAATTAATCGCAAAATTGCAATTTATCCCTTAAAGTCACACGAGTGTAAAGAATCATTAACAAAGTGGTTAAAAACGTTAACCTACGATAACACGGAATCTTTATTGAACATATTGAGCTAGCGGACGCACGTTTCCTCCCTCTCAATACAATCACCCCCCCCCCCCCCCCCCCCTCACACACACACACACACACACACACTCACAAACGCACACTCACTCACACACGCACACTCACACACACTCACCTTACACATAAACACTTACACACAACTAATTTCTTTTAAAAATGTATAATTAGTTTATAACTTACCTATACTATTAATTTTTACTGTATGTATTTGTATTCCTAAATAACTAGCGGAAGAGCGGGGCCTCCTAATACAAGTTTTTATTTTAACTTAAAAGGAGTGTCCCAAAAACTTTAATCTAATGTTAATGTGAAAGGAAATAAATATTTTTTCATTTTTTCATTTTCATTTTCATTGTGGTAATTTTCCATAAACAACTCCATTTAGTGGGCTGTCGTTTTTATGACTCTAACTAGCCGCATAAGAGCTATTATTCAAACTTACAACGAAATGGCATGTTCATTTTCCAGAATGACAACGCTATTGTATGTTGATTTTAAAATATTATGGTAAAGGAAATTGGTTAAATATATATTTTTTTGCTTCACAGTCCTGTCTCTTCAGTTCTGTTTGTCTTTGTGTATGATAACAAAATGCTTAATTGAACATTGAAACTAATGGTGGTTACTCGCTGTGAATAAATTAGCCACTTCGTTGCCTGCCAGTCACTTGTAGCGAGTATGACTCGGTGATTTCACACGAGCTTTGTGCAATCTGTTGGTGCCGTAACAGACATATCTGCCGTCAGGTCTCGTGGCAAAATGATATTCGCACAGTTGCCCTGAGGCAACATCTTCACAAGGATGTCTTTCACCACGGTTCCATTGAAATTTCGTCGAGATTAGTTCAAACAGTAACTGGGAGATTTTGAGGCGCTGCCCGCGCTGGATGCGGGGCGCTTGCTTCGGGTCAAATACGATAGATGACGCAAAAACTGCCTGTATGAGAACCCAGCTTTTTTCTTCTTACTGTGATTGTATAAACGTTATTTAGTAGCGTTTATAGTATATATATAGTATATTACTGCCTTGGTGCAATATTTAGCTACTTTGAGCCCTCTAATTGCAACCTGTAATATTCCGAGCAAGTGAATTTAAAAAACCGTCCAAGTGCGAGTCAGACTCGCGCACCGAGTGTTCCGTACAGAATGTGAATAATTATCATTCTGAATATCATAAATAATAGGTACGGTAATACGAGTATGCACCCAACAATGATCTACCGAAAATGTAATTCTGATTGAAAAACTACCTTTACTTTGCAGCTAAATTTTATACCCGATGTATGGCTTTCAACTACAAAGTTAAGTTTGTAAACATAAAAATGATATTTTTACTGTGTTATAATTTAAAAAATCCTGGTTTTCAGATTAATTCCTATGATTGTGCTGTTAGACATTGTTTTTCGCCAAATATCAGGATTCTAGGTCAATGGGAAGTGCCTTATAGGTTTTGGTTCCCTTGAATTTTGTATGGAAATGGTCTAAAATACAGCTACATCTTTTTAATAGTTAGATTTTTTCTTAGGCCCAAGATGCGACAGATTTTAGTACACAATATTAATTTCAACTTGATATCTTAACGAGTTTCTGAGAAACAGGGTCTTTACACACAGACGGACAAAAATGTGATCCTATAAGGGTTCCTTTATTCTATTTGAAGTACGAAACACTAAAAACAGGTATATATGTATTCGTTATAAAAACATAGCACATGAAACAGGGATATAATGCAAACAAAATATTTACTTAATTCATTCTCACATGAATGTGGTGGTAAAACAACCTCTCTCACTGTTTCAAGCTGAAACGAGGTCGCCACAGGGACCGATGTTTACTCACAGCCCTTGTTTCATTAACTACGAGTATGTACTTTAAGACGATTTTAAATATACGAATTAACCCTTTTGAGAGTACAAACATTTAAAATTATTAAAGCAAAAAGAGAGGTGATGTAAGTTTGAAGCATTTGTGTGTATACGATGTTGTCTGTGTGGTCTCGGCTTTAGTATAGAACGAATCCACGTCGTCCTCCGGGTTTTGTTAACGGCGACTAAGGAAATAATATAATTGTTAGTACAATGTAATTTTATTGTTATTGAATAAATTTGAATTGAATTGAATCCACCTGCCAAGCCCAACAGTGTGATTCTGATGTGGATAACAATATGGGGCTATTTCTGAAAATAAAGGTTGGGATGTATGTGAAAGTCAAATGTGTAACCTTATATTTTTTCGGACTACAAAAGCTTCGAGAGACGATTTTATATCACGTTAAATAGATTTTTTGGCAAAATTTTAATTCTGTTGTCTTCAGTATTGGCTTGGTGGTTAAATTTAGTCTGTATTAATATTTTCCGACCAAGACGACAAGATAAAAACAATTTTTAATCCGCACCGCAAGCTTTTAAAAGTTAGCGGCAGAAATCGCAGCCGCCTCTCGCCAAGTTAGTTGATAAGTTACGGCGATTGTGCTTAGCAACTTGCCACTTACGCCTCCACTGTTATATTTACTACCGGGTAATTTGCACTCTGCATATTGCTGGGAAACTTCCTCACTGAAGTTTGCTTTTTATTACTTCTATTTATTCGTTTACTGCGAGGACTATAATAGAGAAACCACATGGATAAAGTCTCTTTTTTAATTGCCATTGATTTTATTGTTAACGGCTAAGAATAGGACACATACTCGTATTGCCGTCCCGTAGTTCTTGTAAAAATAATCGATGGTAGGGAACAGCGTCCCCAGTTCTTCCACAAACATGTAGTGCTATCATCTTGGACTAAACTTGGTGATTATAGAAAATGACTGTATGTAATTTCCTCTTAATTGTAAGCAGTACAAACTATTTCGGCTTAAGTGATGGAAGTTCATTGCTGGACACAGTCCTTTTCCGTGGTGTGCCACAAGGACCGGCCCCGAGATGCTTGTATCTAGCGGTATCGCATGACCTAATGATAAATATAATTTAATAATCATTTGTGGTCGAAACAAACTTATTTATTCTTCAACTACCGTCTTACCCGTGACTACGGCCGCTTTAAGAGGCTATGTTGGTAAGACCACGTGGTCGGTTTCAAGGTTGCATTGTTTTGTAGCTGTCCTTCTCCGAGCCCTATCCTACGCGAGCGCGTACGGTGAGACACCATACATTACGCGATGTTATCCACCCGTTATTTGGATGTTTCGTAGTCCAGGGATCATTTGAAGGATACAGTATATTATGTAACCATTTTTTTAATACAGTATACTAATGAAATTTCAGATGTCGGTGGTTTTTCCAAATTTTTTCCAGATTCATACTCTTGTAAATCAGGTTCAAAGTTTGGGCTTTTTATTACCGAAAAATACAATACTTTGACGCCCTGTAACTCTGGAAGTATATATTTAAACGAAAATCTGACTCACCACCGACACAGATATTTGTTTCTAGATTGTGTCTTGAAGATTTCATAGATTTTCATAGCTTAATACTCAAAATATGACTGGACTACGTTTGTATGGGCGCTTTGACAACAGCATACCCTCTTAACATAATAAATTATCTTCTATAAATAAATAAAAAGTTGTACTGGTACATGAGAGACTTCTTCATATCTATGTACGTTGGACTTTACATGCGTAGATTTCCTATAATTACCACGCTTGGCAGGCGGATTAATAATTGCAGGACTTTGTTGATACATAGTTAGAAGCTGCTGACTATCTCGTGGTATATTCACCTAGTGTCCTTTTACGATATTATTAAAACGATATAGACATAGACACAACTTTATTTAAGAACACACACAACACAATACACATACCAAAAAACACAGTAAAAATATATTCAAACTAAACTACGAAAAACAAAACTAATTAAACAAAAATACTTACAACTGATAAACAAAATATTGAAACTATATAACATACATAAAATTTGGTTGTGTTGTAGTGTGTTGCTAAAATGGACTCGTCTCAGCATGTGCTGGTGTTCTGACGAGGCCAGAGAGTGTGTGACATGCGTGGGAAGGAGAGAACAGATACTTGTGTATAATATATATAATACAGTCTGAGACATAAATATATTATAAATATATGTGATAGACTAATGAAATTGGAATATGGATATGGAACTACTCTATTCATAATATAAGACCACACGTAGAAATGCAAAAGTAAACAGTATATCCGAGGGCTCATTCCATATCTAAAATCATTACAATGAATGTGCTGACTTAACCCATTAAGTGCCGGTGCCGTTTCGCTACATGTGATGGGGGTATGATGTTGAGGCCACTAACGCAGCAGGCCATTCAAATAATCCGGGGTACAGCACCCGCCACTACGAGGGTCAATGTGTTATTTGACTGTCCACTATCGGGTTTAGGGTTGCCAGCTGTTGCTGACTGGAATGGATACTTGAATTTTTAGCAATAGAATATTTTGATTGATAAAGTTTCATTTTCGTTTCGGTTTTTACCATCACATTATTTATCTTCCTGCGGGTGTCATAAAAGGCAACTTAGGGAAAATGACACGTTTCGCGAATGTATGGACTTAACTTGGACGTAACTAAAAAAACAAAGATGGCGTCAATAAAATGACATTTGATGTTTCCACTTCGTAAAAAAACATGATTTTGTACAAACAGAATACAAACAAAATGTAAATCTAGTATTTTTCTATACATCTTTGGACTATTCCTAGATTTTTCAAAAATTGTACAAGTGCAGGCCGCATTAGAAGCGTCTCATTTTACTACACAGACAGCAGCGTTACGAGGGGCATACCGAAATGATCGGGAATATAAAACAATACATACAGGAAATAACTAAATTTATTTTTATTGCTTTTCGAAGTATTCTCCGTTGCAGTTAATGCACTTTTGCATTCGTTCGAACCAATTATTATAGCAGCAATTCCAGTCCGAAGTTGACATGGTCAAAATCGTCGATTTGTATGCTTCCACTGCTTCTTCTGGACCTTGAAACCGCTGACCACGCAATAAATCTTTGATTCTAGGGAATGTAAAGTAATCATTGGGACTCAGATCAGGGCTGTATGGAGGATGATCCATTAATTCAACGTTTTCCTGCTTCAAAAACTCGCTTGTTTTCTGAGCGGTGTGAGAGCTCGCATTATCGTGATGGAGGATTATGCGTCGTTTCGGGTTACCTCTACGGAGTTCGGATATCATCTGTGGCAAACAAACCGTTGTATACCAATCAGCGGTAACCGTTCTCCGTTCCTCTAAGGGAACTGTGACTACATGTCCTGTTTTCGCGACAAACGAAGCGACCATTTTCTTCGATACGCTGCGAGAGCGGACAACTTTTGTTGGCTTGATCTCACCTGCGAAGACCCAGACAGCCGACTGATGCTTTCTTTCTGGCTCATATGAATAGATCCATGATTCATCACCAGAGACAATGTTATAAACTGCTTTTGACTTTCCTCCGTTGAAGCGTTGCAGAGTAGACCGGCACCAATTGACACGAGCCGCCTTTTGCTCTTCGGACAAATTATGGGGCACCCAGCGGGAAACTAGCTTTCTCACTCCCAGTTCACCATGTAAAACAGTTTGTATCGCAGTCATACCTATCCCTAAAGTAGCCCGAATCTGCTCATATGTAATATGTCGGTCATCCTGTATCATTCGGCGCACAACAGCGACATTTTCTGGTGTAACCGCTGTTTTTGGCCGGCCTGTGGAAGGTACGGTGCCAAGAGAAGCACGTCCACGCCGGAATTCAGAATACCAGCGATATATTGTCGTCTGGCTAGGCGCTTCACTCTTGTATATAGATATAAGCTCAGCGAGACATTGTCCCTGAGATAATCCTCGTCGAAAGTTGTAAAAAATTATGTCACGGAAACTTTCTCTTGTAAGCTCCATTTTTTTATCGACCTATCAATTTCAAACTGATATTGTTCTTTAAAAAAAAAATTTTTTTTAATTCTGTCAATTGTATTCGATTTTCAACTAACCAGTGTTTATTCATCAAAAAGAGTTTTTAATCTAATTAAATCGAAAGTACTCGATTACCGATCTTTTCGGTATGCCCCTCGTATAGTGCTCAACAAATTTTAGTGTTTAAATATATTTTTTATGTATGATGGCAACACATGGCTTTTATCTCATTTGATGGCTGGCAATAATGCCGTTGGATGGTAAGCTAGCTCATGATGCACTGGCATGATTATCTTTTATATACAACACAACTAACAGTGCTATTACCGCTGCTGCTTGGGTTTAAACTTAGGTAACATGGTGGTAGCCTGGCGGACATAGAAAATGCCCGACAAAAATGTCAAAAACGGTTAGGTTGAGAGTGGTTGTTCTCTTTGACAATGTAGTGTCCTGGAGTTTAGAATGGTGTAATGTACACTGTACGAGCACCATTCCCAGCCCTAAAACTACCCATACTATGTAAAAACTCTGTGTTAGGAGGACTGACGAGTTTTGGGGCTAGTGGGAATGTTGCTCTGGGGAATAAGTTATGAGCACTGAGCAGTGAGCACCTGCTCATTACGTGAGTTGATTACACGAATAACTTCTACAATAGATAAAGTTTTTGGTTCTCTATTCGACAAACACATTCCTCTTTAATCAGTCACACAGACAACGGAGTTTGTGGTAAACTAAAGCTTCATTTGCGTCAACGAATTGCAAAGTACGCAAATTTCGTTCTAACGTGCGTTAACAAAAATATGGCATTTTTGTACCAAACATCATTACAAATTTACTATTGCCGACAAGTTCCTCTGAACTTCTGTACAATTAAGTTTTTTTCCATTTAAACAGCTAAATATGGGGGCGGCAAATTTGAATTCGCCCCGGGCGGTAGAAGCCCAAGCTACGCCACTGTGCGTTATACATACATACAATGTAAATTCGTAAAACAAACAACATTGAAACAACTCGACGGCCATATTTCTCGCGCAACACAAAAACACGCGTGGCCAAAACAAATTTATGACAAATTATGCGTGTATCAGCCCTGCAGTACACAAATACACAGCTTTGTATCTTGAATCGGCCTATCGGCTGGAACTGGGGCAAAAATCGAGGTGGCTCGGCCTCGGCCGGTTGCCATGGCGACGCGGGGCCTGTCCCCCCCGCCCCCGCACGCTGTTGCTTCCCCCGCGGGGCCTCGTTCTCTAGATACTCTCGTAGGTGCTTAATTGATTTTATAATGAGCGTTTGGATGTGAATAACGGGTTCGATTGGGATCGGAGTCTGGAACTCAGTAACAAATGTTTGAATAATTATTTTTTGCAAATAAATAAAAAAGCTGTGTATGGGGTATGGAATTGACACATGATTTAAAAAATGAATAATGGGTTTACACTTTGTGATCATCTCATCTGATCGAAAGTGACGATAAGGCTGTTGGATTGTAAGCGTGCGAAGCCAGAAGCCTCAATCTAATGAGGAACACAAAAGTGCAATTAAATCTGCTGTTTGGCGGCAGAGTTAGGTAACATAGTGGTAGCCAGACAGGCGGACATAGAATATTGAATTGAGACATTCTAATTTTTTATACAACCTACTTAAAACAGTAAGTAGCGACTAGCTCACAATCAGCTCTCTTGTTCTAAATATTAGCCCGTGCCATGGATACAGAAACATAATTTGTGTTGAATTAATCCCTATTAAAACGCTTACGTTGGGTATTAGAAAATATGAATATTTTGAGTGCCACCCACACACGCTCGTTAATATTGTGAAACGTGGCTAGCTAAAGCGTACTTTGAAATCTATTCGACTTTTTCATCGACTCCTTTGACTAGTAACAGCCATGGCGATAACGGCGTTTCTTAGATTAAAATCCCGAAATTCTTTTTCAACCGACTTCAAAAAAGGAGGAGGTTCTCAATTCGACGCTTATGTTTTTTTGTATGTGTGTTACGCGATAACTCCGCAAATAAAGAACTGCTTTCATAATTCTTTGTTTGTTTGGTAGAGCATACTTCAGAGGTCCCATATAAATTTTATTGAAATTGATTGATCGCTCTGTGAGAAAATCAACAAAAACCAATTTTTAAGGCAATTGAAATCGGTTTTTAGTTCTTTTTGAACGCGTTAATTAGTCAAATGTTCAGTGCTACAATACAAGACCAATATAATTAATTGGATATGAGATTTCTCTCTTTTTAGGGTTCCATGGGAACTTACTATGACTTTGCTGTGCATCCGTTCGTCAGCCTGGCTGTCACAGGCCAGTGTGATCTTGAACCGTAATACGTATGTAGACACAACTACAATGGCCGCTATAATGACAAAAAAATGAAATTTAAAGGGGCTCCACCATACAAGAATCAATTTTTCGTGTTTTCTCTCTCGATTCGGTCATAAATTTTCCGACACGTACACGGCCAATTTCCAGGGTCTTAGTATAAAAAAAATATTGATAGTCCCTTACTCCCTTCTCCTGTCTTATGTTTCTAATCCAAATAAATTTAATCCCTATTGAAGTCATATCCTTAGTGAATAGCATCCAAATTGTGCGTTGTCAACCGAATCTGTCGTTCAATTATTTCTCACAAATTGAGTGACGCGCGACTGTTTTGTGCGTATTCAATCGTTCAATCCATTCAATCGTTCGTTCACATCGATTCGTCATTCATTCGCAAACGTGGCACGTGCAGGCTTCGGTTTCATTTATTGAAAAACATTTTTTTACTGTTCACATTGTTTGTTTTGATCTGCCTTTGTCTTAATACGCTTTGTTAATAATTGCGTCGAAATAAGAAGCCAGTTCTGTTTTCAAATAATGTAATATAATATCAGTTTTAAGATTAAGTATTTCTTGTACAAAATTTACACATTTCAATGTTAATGCAAATTTAATTTAAATAATGAGGGCCAACAAATTTATACCTAAATTACTGTTATTTATTTATGATTAAACCTATGTTTCACATAACAAACTTCATTAGTATGGATTTAGTATAGTTTACTTCATTTATAAGCCAAACAATCAAATTCCATGTGAAAAGCTAGGTAAAAAGTTCAAAATTCACCTTTTAATTGCTCTATTTAAGCATTAATAAAAAAAAACAGGCAACGGGTGTCGAATTCAATTAAGGTAGCAACGTTTAAAAAGTGGTACCTGAATTTAATATCCAATGTTAGGATACCTACCCAATATAACTCTTATCTAGTGTTGCCAGACTTTAATGTTATTGGCTGTGCAAGCAATGGATGCTTAAAAATACAGCCAGGCCATAGTCATGTGCCTTTTTTTACCGAGGCGGGGCGGGTGGGTCTAAATTGGGATTTCTTCGCCAAGCCGCAACCATTTGTGTACACAGATTTTTCAATATCGTTCCTAGCTTTGGGTCTAGGTTTTATTAAAAGCAAAAATAGATTTAGATTAAAGTTTTTTTATGCGAGACCCCTACCGCGTTTGTACCTGAGAAAGTTATATTGTGAAACTTTTGTTTGTTGCGTGATTTCACCCATGTGTGAAAAAAGTTTTAATATTACCATAAGGGAACCCTTATTCACTGGAATAAAAAGGTTTTGATAATAATAAATAACCCAGAGTGAATGACCTCACAATTCATGTAAACTACCATTCAAAAGTTTTAGACTGATTTACATTACTTTTATTGAATTGATAATAAATCTTTTTGCAGTAATTTGTTACCGGTTTTTTGTAGTATTAGTTAGTCGATCATGCTGCGACAGTCCACTGCTGGATACAGACCTCCACCAAAGTGCGCTACTGAACTCAGTCCTCCTCTCTTCATCCATCACGTTTCGTTTATTGAATTTTACCCACCTCCCTCCAACCGATTTTAATAAGACTTGAAAATAGTCAAATATACGACTACGTGGGTAAAAGAAATCAATGATTTATTTATTGTTGTGTTCTTGATTACGAGTTGCCTTCTAGAATTCCTTTGTCAGTCACTGACTGTTTATTCGGATCGATCATTAAAAACTTTTGGTACGCAATTCATGAGTGCTACGACTAGATCTTCTTAAATGTATAAAAATCAATGGACATGCCTTAGTTTCATAAGTTTTATGGAAGATATATTCAAATTTGAACAGGAGAACGTCTGTCAGGTCAGCTGGTTAATAAAAAATTAAGTGTTGACTATTTTAATTGAGAAATAGAACACCGCGTATGTTTCTTTTTATATACTAGATAGGCTTGGGTTTGGCCTCAATATCATCCCGTATTGACTGACTATCTGCGTGAGGATGCTGTACACTTGTGCCTAGGAATAGCTGATTAGCTTTAGCCTTAAAGATATCAGGTTGAAGTGCTGAGGAAGCAAAAACCGGCAGGGAATTCCACTTTTTAATACGTGTTACGAATTATGAAGCGAAACTTTTCTTCAGAATCCCGACTATTCCCAACTTAGTATGGATGGAACACTGCTTGATTCTACTTGTTTAGCTGGCGAGCTTTATTTGCAATTTCCTTGTTCCCAATACATATTTCATTCAGCCATTTTGTATTTACAGAGTCGTGTGTGGTATCAGGGTGTAATTTGTTATTTTAATGCGTTTTATTTTTCACAGATTTGCGTAATAAACGTATTCAGACTCATTGGCGCGTAGCCTGTCGAACGGCACGGTATACAGGGTGGGTCATTAAAAAGTGCTGGGTTCACCAGAGCATTCAAACGTGAACACCATGTAGGTAGTATTTTTTTCACAGTCTTGTGAGCTTCCATAAATAATTTTAGGATTTAGGTTACTGCTAAAAATGTGTCAAGGATCTAGATCTGCTGTGTATATCGATGATAGCTCACTTATACTGGAACTATTTAAGGTACACTCGAGTACAAAGTACCCACTTTTGAACCATATCACAGTAACCTATAATTGACATTTCCCTCAACACACTACATAGGAACAAGAAAGAGTGAATGTGACATGATTCAAAAGTGGATACATATTTTTGTACTCGACTGTACATAAGCGTGAATATTTTCAACTTTAAAAAACACCGAAAATTCCGCCTCAAACTTGCGCTCTGAGTATAAATAGTTAACATACTAAAAACATAAATAATGAGCTCCGAACAATGTTCTCATGAAAATATACGTCTGACTGAAGAACAAACATAAGTTTGAACAAATGATATCATATACATCTCTCTATATCGCAATCATGCTTCAACTACAAACGTATCTTATTGTAGAAAGCGATTTTAATGTGATATAATTAAAATGGTTCTCAAATTATTCCTATACTCGTTCTGTAAGACTTTCTTGTCAAATTTCAGGACTCTAAAGAAGTACCCTGTAGGTTTTAAATCCTAATTGTCCTAGTTTTAAATGTTTTCTACTGCATTTAACAGTTCAAATTTGTATTATTTTATATCCTTTTATTTTGAAACAATATACTTACTTATACTTTAGAAGAACTCATTAACATTAATAAAATAGAAATTAATGTTAATGAGTTCTTCTAAAGTAAATTCAACAAGTAGAAACAAGTCTAACATTGAGAGAGTTTAATGGATTTTGATGAAAATAGTAATAAGAATACTTTATTTTTAATGAACTAATAAGCAATGGTAAATATAATAATGATAATAAGTTGTGTATTAAGAGGATTTGCTGTTGTCAAAGCGCCCATACAAACGTAGTACTGTCATATTTTGAGTAATAAGCGATGAAAGTCAATGAAATTTTCAAGACACAATCTAAATCTAAATATCTGTGTCGGTGGTGAGTCAGATTTTCGTTAAAGTGTGAACTTTCAGAGTTGCAGGGCGTCAAAGTATTGTATTTTTCGGTAATAAAAAGCCCCAACTTTGAACCTGTTTTACAAGAGTATGAATCAATTTAGAACAATTTGGAAAAACCACCGACATCTGAAATTTTATTAATATACTGTATTGAAAAAATGGCTACATAATATACTGTATTCTTCAAATGATCACTGGACTACGAAACATCCAAATAACGGTTGGATAACTTCGCGTAGTGTAAGCTGTCTCACCGTACGCGCTCGGGTAGGATAGGGCTAGGAGAGGGACAGCTACAAAACAATGCAACCTTGAACACGGCCACGTGGTCTTACCAACATAGCCTCTTAACAGCTCTATAATATAGTTCACGCAGGAAGCAAACACAACAACAATAAAGTACTCAGTTCTGAATTTAAATTTTGATAAACAATAAATCTAATAATACATGGGCATGTAAATTAGCATTCGGTTGTATTCGGAAATGCGACGATTGCCGATGTGCAATATTTACGGCCCCGGACTGTACTTGCTTTTTTAAAAAAACATCCTGTAAAAACACTGGATCGAAAGTGTCTTTCAGAAAGTAGATACAGTATTTTACCACCAATGAAAAGTCGTCATAAACTTCCACGTAACAAAACAACATCATACCAAGTCTGGAGGGACGTTTATGGCCGAAGAGATACAAAAAATCTGAAACATTGTATAAATAAATCAACCCTTCGAAATGAACAGAAAAAAATTCACGCCTGGTGGCCCAAATAAAACAATTTCCAGGCGCGTGGAGCTCGGGAAATAAAATAAAACCGCCTCCGTTAGATATTCGATTACGGCGAGAGAAAAGGGTTAAATTAACCCAACACGACCAAAGCCGTGTTTTGATGTGTCGTGATTTGACGCGAGTGTTTAAAAACACTTATCAAAAATTTTCTCGGATTCAGTAGAGAGCCACTTCATGTCATTTCTAGTGTCGATCAGTAAGCGATGTATAACAAACACGTAAATGTGCATAATAGAAGAAGAACAGTTCAGTACTCGTATGTCACCGCGTAGTCCGTGAAGTTTGTTCCTTAGTAGATCGTCAAAGGTTTTTAATTTACGCTACGGCTACGTAATTAAAATTGTAACTGAAGCGTTTTGGTCATGTCAATCAGTCATGGAAGTCAATAACAACAAAAAAGCAGCCAAGTGCGTGTCTGTCAACGCACAGTGTAGGGTTCCGTAGTTGCCGCTCATAATAAGTTCACGGTTTAACGCTAATAACGTCTTAAAATAGTCCAAAACACAGCATGGTGTAAAGTACTTTTGAATGGAATTTGTACAAAATTTTCATTTTGTCATCTCAATTTCTCCAAGTATATTTTATAATTTGATCAACTATTACTCGTTTTTTAAAAACATCAATTTAGCTGATAGTGAGAGACGCTCGACTCTGACAAAAATTATGACTTTAAAGTTTAATATTTCGCAAACGCATCCCTGAATCAAACGGTAGTATTCCTAGACCCTTAATATTTTTAAAAGACCTATTCAACTATGACCCACACAATCTGGGTAGACGCGAAAAAAAATTACGTGTACCGGAGCTACCCTAAAATAAAATATTTTTTAAAATTTTATGCTACCACATTGTTACCGTGATTAAGATACCCGTACCAAATTACAGCTTTCTAGTAGTAAGGTTCTCTGAGCTAAGCTGCGGACGAACAGACAGACAGAGCGAAACTATAAGGGTTCCTTGTTTGACTAGGGAACCCTAAAAACGGCAACCACGATCAGCACCGCTCACCTGTATACCACTGAAGTCTTACTGCTATTACCAACCCGTCCTTCATATGTAGTGATTATGGCAATTCACCTTTATATCTACTTATACTTAAGTACGATAATTAAATACGAATCTTAGAAATTTATCTTTAGGCCAGTATAAAAAGGTCGTCAAGATTGAGTGGGGCCTGATAAACCTAACGAAATGACAATTTCTACAGAAAAGTTTGACAATCGTCTCATCTCGAAATCAACTCAATCTTGATTACAATCTATTCACAATCAAAGTGTATTCAAAGTTAGTCTACAGAAACCTTTGTTGACGATTATTAATTTAACACCGTTATAGGAACTTCATAATATAATACTTCTTTGATATTTTGCTAGGAATATATTAGATGCTAGCTTTTTCCCGCTATTTCTTCCGGAAAACTTCAGAAATTATCCCACGGGAACTATCAATTGGGATACAAAGTAGTCTATGTTTTTTTCGAGTTCTTGAACTACCTCCATGCCAAAAATCAAGCCTTTCTGACTCTCCATAAACTCGCTGTAGCTTTTATGATATTAGTATAGATTGTACCCAAACAAAACTGTAGTCAGCACTTCACTACCTTACTCGTAATTACGCCGCCCCGAACAATTGACGAATACGCCAAAATAAGCAACTCGCTATCCATTATATTACAAGGTTCTGCTCGTACTACAATACAACGCGCTCGTAAGGGTTAATTAACCCTGCGTCTACAGCGTTAGCGCTGTTAGGTTGAGGTGGGATTGTCCCGGATAAGTTGTTTTAGTCCCGGTTTGAACTGAGATAGCGACCGCCTGGATGCGGGTTAAGTCCGTGACATGCGCCGCGAAAACTGTTGATTGTTAGGCACTTCGGGTATAGGGTTCCGTAACATAATTGTATAAAATCGTAAACTGTGACAGCTGATAATCTCATCAGCTAGTAATGATAATTAGTCCCACGATAACAGCGTTTGCACTGTTGGGTAGAGTTGGGATTGTCCCGGATAAGTTGTTTCAGTCCCGGTTTGAACTGAGATACAGGCTGACTGCTTAGATACGGGCTAATACCGTCACATGTGTTGCAATAGGTGTTGACAGTTTAGGCATTACGAGCTTTTTGATGATTCCGCACTAGATTTGTTTACAGTAAAGCAATATTTAAAAAATTTGTTGTCTGTAAAGTCCATTTACGGACGATAATTTTGCGTGATAACGTCATAAAAAAACATTGATGAAATATTATCTATCACAAGCCGAATGTTTACGCCGATCGCGCCTCTCTATCTCTTGTTATATGCTCTCGCTTGCACGCTCGGCTCAGGCGGAACATGTAATTTTTTCGTGCGTGCCGCCGACGTTCATCGATTTGTAAGATTCACCAATCCAATCACCAATCACGTTAAAGAAAGACAAACTAACAATCAAACTATATAATTTATTGTACTATACAGTGTGATAATATTGTTGAAGTACTGTCACTGCATCTACTGGTACTAATTTGAGTGTTGATCTCAGCGGGCAAGCTGCTTCAGTCCGTTTGGAAGTGAGATAACGACCGCCTTGCATGCGGGTAAAGTCTCTACTCGAGGATGTTTAATGACTTACAAGTATACCACTGTTCAAGTAATGTTTGCTTGTTAATACACGGTTGTATGTTTCAATGTTAAGGTCTAGAACGACTTAATGTAACATTTATGTCATCCCTACTAATATTATATACGCGAATGTAAGGTTGTTCGTTACGCTTTCACGCAAAAACTACTTAACCGATAATTATGAAACTTGTTACACATATTCTTGGAGGTATTAGAAGTCACATAGTATTATATAATATAAAAAATTATTTTTTCCGAAAGATATTAGGTACACCTAACTCGAGAACGGCTGAACGGATTTTATGATTTTTGTGTTTTTGGATTTGCCTTCGTCGGGGATACGATAATAAGTATTAAAATGTTGGATAATTCACCATTTTTTTAAAAAAATTCGTAGATTCACGACGTAACAGAAAATTTTAAATGACTTGATTTTTTGTAGAGGGATAGTTGAAAGGTCAAGGAAGGACATAGACCACATTTTATCCCGATCTTACTTTTCTTCACTCGAAAACTCTTACTTCCCATCGGTTATCCGTTCATGGAGCAATCGACTACATGACTTCAGTTCTGCTGCAGAACCGCAGAAAAAGGCGATTTGTTCATATCGTATTTTAATACACACTGAAGTTTTTATCAAAAACGTAGACAAATTAATATAATTCAAAGTCTAAATTACGTGGTGTTATAAAATAGCTAAACTTTGTTACTAATTTTTTATTATCATATTGACTCTTTGAAGATATCCTTCATATACAATTCTAAAGAGCTGATTATTCAGGAACCTTACCAGGCGTCGGAAAGAGGGGGTGGGGTGGGAGTCTGAACCAAGAGCGTGAGGCAGGGGCGGGAGGGGAGGGTCTTCCAGCATGAATGGGTGGCAGCCACGTGCACCCCGCTCCCTCAGGTGGTTATACAACGAAAATGTATGATTAAAATGTGTAAATATGTATGTAACGTCAGATGCGCAGATGTGTAGACAAAGGTGGCTTTGAAACGAAACAGGCCCCTTTTAAAAATAAACAAGCGGAAATACGTAAGGGTTGCAAATGGCGACGGGCGAACCGTGACGTCACTGATGTACGAAGTTTACGTATGTACGTACGTGTTTTGTGTGTGTTTGCACTTGGCCTTTTCACACCTGATGGTAAGTGACGATAAGGCCTCAAGCTAATACGGCTATTAACAGTTTTTTTTGGCGGCAGACGTTGGTGACATTCGCCATTCCCAAAATGGGCACCACCAAACAGATTTAGCATCGATAGGTACCCCCCAACCCTGGATAGGGGCGCCCAGGGTTGCGGTTGGTCAAAGTAGGAGCTCTGTCCGCCCTATCGGTGTGAACCGGCAACCACTGGAAGCCAGCGGTAGTACGGCGTGGTCCCGTCCCGCTGCAGCCTGGAGCTGCTGAGACGTAGTGGATGACTGGTCAGGAAGTGGCCTAAATGCAAAGCGCGAGAGGAGCACTGGTGTGTTCCGCTGGAGTTCCCAGGACTCCTCGACTTGCGCCGACCACGACCACCGAGGGGGTTTTAGTGGATGGAAATTCTACATAACCCGGCTTCTCACCTAAGGAGTCAAGTATCTTTGAAAGACTTCCCCCTCCAAAAAAAAAGGTACCCCCAACCCTAAGAATCGAACTTGTCGTGAATAGTCGTGACTGTGAGTACATCCACTACGCCTCGGAGACGTAGGTACGTAAATGTTTAAACGTTCAACGAATGGAACGTGTTGGGAATACTTACAATAGAAAATAACTCGATTTTAAGACTGTTATTGCGTATTCAGTACATTTACTCTATGAAAGATTGTTGGCAGTTTTATAGGCAAAATATGCGTCGTGTGGAACCTAAAATATTTTTGTGTGTATCTGTCTTCTACTAGTTTACGTCTGTATAACGAGACTATCCGACAGGAACACATTATCGAGTGAAAAAGTGACATTTGGTTAATCTACGGATCAGTTCAGCCGATTAGTCGTAATCAAAGTGTCTTCATACAAACTTTTTATTCTTCTCCATTTAAAATTACCTATTTCCGCACATCTCAAGAACAGACTCAGTTATGCGTTAGACCTTTAGAAAATTTTCTACCTAATTGCCCGACTACGATGAAGAAAAAGAGGGCTCTGAGTTTAGCGAACTTAGTATGTACATATGTATGTGCATCTGTTCCGTCATATATCCTGAACTCGTCGACCTTATTGTCACTTACCATGAGGTGGGATTGAGGTCAAGCGTTGATCTATTTATTACATATATTAAACACTTCTTGTAGTAATTTGTCATGAAGTGTCAATAGATGCATCGCGCTTCTCTGTAGGTTACATAAATTCACACAAAATCCAACATGGCAGCTTACAGCGGACATAATTTGATACCAAAGGAAAACTTTAAATTTCGTGTTTGGTATCAAATGAAAGGACTTGATGATTACATTCCTCAAATAAAATCAATAAAATCATATTTATGTTTTCTCCACAAAGTTTGTAGATATTAATTCTAAAATCACTTAATTATATGATTTCGTGGCTTTGTGAAGACTGGCTCCTGAACTAGGATCCCCTGTGTGTAGCACCAGGAACCAGGTCTCCACCATCGGGTAATAAATAATAATGTTACTTATCTATTACCCGACTAAAGCGATGCAAAAGGAGTGTTATGATTTTGACAGGTATTCATTTTTGTATGTTCATATTTCATTCATAGTTGAATAGAGCGTCAGTCCTTGAACAATCGAGGTCTGGGTTCGATCCTGGCTCGTCCAATGAGTTACAATTTGTTATTTGGAACTTACGTACGAATGATAAAAACATTACCATTGACTTTTCGGCTCCTGATAAGAAATTCCAAGGTGTGTATGAAGTCTACCTATCCGCATTGGGCCCGCGTGGTGGACTGTCCCATACACTCTCTGTACGAGAGTAGGCCTGAGCCCAGCAGTGGGGACATATGTAGGCTGTTGATGATGATGGAGGTGGCCACTCGAGAACTTTTACTAGATTATTAAGAACGGAAACCTTCTTCGAGCGATGTGGCCTGCCCATTGCCACTTCATCTCACTGACTCATCGAGCTATGTCGGTCACCTTAGTTCCTTTACGTACTTTCTCGTTCCGTATTTTATCCTGTAAACAAATTCAAAGCATAGCTGGTTCCATATCGCTGAGTCACTTAGTTTAGCCAATTTCATTATATCTCAAGTTTAGTCCCAAACTAATTTTTTTACTCCTTTTATTTCTATTTATACTCGCAACAACCGTTTGAGTCGATCCTCATGTTTATCGATAGTAAATCTTCCCGAAGCACCTTGTAATGCTCCGCACGTATTGAATTGAGTTTTGACGTTTGGGCAAGGGGGGCTATGGCGATGTAATAATCTAATAACGTACCTTACGTTAGACGGAATCGTTTTGACGATACTTGGAGGTATTCGTTGCCGTGTTTCGTAATCAGTTGCGATAGAGGACTTAATACTATTTAATCGCAATTCATTATAAGGTATAAGATTATAAGGAAAAATATTGCAATGAATACAGTAGAGTCACATTTTTCCACTTCCAATTATTATTTTCATTTCTATGGCAACTTCTTACTAATTTTAATAATATCCATATGTTTTTAATAATTAATAATAATTATTATCATTTAAATTTGAAAATAAAATAAAAATTATTATGTAAATTTTTTTATTAAAATAATATGGATACTATTATTATTACAATAATATCCATTTTTTAATAATTAAAAATAATAATAATTATTTATTATAAAACATATGGATATTATTATAATTATTATTTCGTTTTTGTGTGTTTTTGAGTGCAATAAAGTACATTTGAATTGAAACTAATATAAACCATGTAATAAAAAGAAACGCTTTTGTTCCAATTTTTATATATATTTACTTACGCTAAGAAAGTTTGAAATTGCCATACTATTTTTACCACATTAAAACAATAGTGGTACAAATTCTTTGCTACACTTATGTCCAAAATGAAAAATGCCCGATCGGTAAAATGCCCAACTGCATAAATGGCTTTTTTTTAGTGGACAGTTTTCATTTTGGACGTAAGTATCGCAAAGTCTCTGATCGTTGAACAGTTAAGTTTAGATTACTTTTTAGCGCATTAATAAAATCTAAACAAAAT
Source organism: Carcina quercana (assembly GCA_910589575.2). Classification (NCBI taxonomy): domain Eukaryota; kingdom Metazoa; phylum Arthropoda; class Insecta; order Lepidoptera; family Depressariidae; genus Carcina; species Carcina quercana. The sequence goes on from OU342427.1 coordinate 14,649,109, forward strand.
CCTCGTAGATCCACCGACGACCACCACACTGCGCTGTTTCTAGTGCACATCTACAAACTAACATTCATGCGAACTCTCGAGGCGTTAATATCGGCCGAAATATAGCTACGAACTAACTACGGGCTAAGTAGGGCTGTCCGACTCTCACGACATATTTGTGATGGGGTATCCCGCGACTTCTAGGGGATAAAACTTCCGAGTATGTCCTTATCCATGTCTAAGATCTGTGGATGTCAAATTAATGAACGCTTGACGGTGTTTATTAGGTGCCAAAAGCCTGCCAGAGCTGTCAAACAAAGACACTGTAGATAGGAAACTATATAAATAAAACAAAGTTAGGTGTTATACAATTTATAACTCAATAACTGCGGGTCCTATTTTCATGAGTTTTTTTTAATTTGTCTCCGCCCCGAATAGAAGAATTCACACTTGATATTATAAACGTGAATGTTTGTTTCTTTGTTCTTCCTTCACGTTGTAACAGAAGATCAGAATGACCAGAGTTTTTGTATAGAGATAGTTGGAGAGCCGTAAAAGGATATAGAGGTAATATGCTACTTTTATAACTAAAGCTAGTTAATAATATTCGTGTGTTTAGTTATTATCTTTGCAACTTGTTCTTTTGCGTTGTTTGAAATGTTAGAAACTTAAAAATTATTTTTACGAGATCGTATTTTTGTAAATGTTAACTGAAACTTTTAAACATTCAAGGAAGGCTGGTTGGTTTATGTTCCTGAAACTTCGCGACTTATACTTACTTTACAAACACGGGCTGTGCGAAATAATAAAAGAATATTTTGTATAATTCATTTCTGGCGTGTTTCCTGAATGTATCCGTAAAACATACTTTCTTTTTAGCCGTTTTCTAATGCCGGTTATAAAGCTATTTGGATTAAAAGACGATCAAATAATATTTCGTATCTCTTCTACTGTTATTATAATTGTGGAAGATAATGAGTAACTCACAAACAGCTGAACGGTTTTGGACGAAACTTAGCACTCAGACGAATTATTTTATGTTGACTCCCATACACTTAACTTGGGGATGAAATATTTGGTTTCACTTCTATCCCTTTGTGTGGGGTATCGTTAAATATGTGTTTTGAAAGCATTTAGGGTCTAGGAACACTACTTTTTGATTCAGGAATCCGTTTGTGGAATATTAAGCTTTAAAGTTAAATTTTAAATAACAATAAAAAAATATAAAACTATCACGACTAAGTCGGCTTCCCAGGTTAATGAGTCATAGTCAGCTAAATTATAAATTATACTTGTAGTATTTAAAATGAAAAGTATAAATTTCATTCAAAATTACTTTTAATAAAACCACTTCAATTACGGAACCCTACAATGCGCGTGGCCCGACACGCAGTTGGCTGCTTTTTTTTCCAATAAAATCAACTCCAAATTGGTGAAGTCGCGGGCAAAAACTAGTTAAACAATACATTTACTATCAACTCTTTCAGTCCCATGACTTTTTAGTTACAAAGATATGATTTTACCTTGCTGTACTAAGATGAACGCTCTGAAATAATCAGTAACCACAGGAAAATCAGACCCTCTTACCAGAATTTCATTTTGTAAATTGTCTAGAGAGTGAGTCTCACCAGCCCTGGTTTGGCAGCTAACAGCTCAGCTTAGCAGCGTCGTAGCTAAGCTGTGTAGTGGTTAAGCTGTATACAGCGAGCTTATTGCCTCTCGACAGTGCCGAGCAAAGCAAAAAAACTATTGTTCGAGACCGTTCGAGCCCGCATCCGGTATTGCGCGGTATTGTTGTCTGACAAAAATGTAGCGAAATTTTAGATGAAGTTGTATAAGATGTAAGCAATTACCTGTATTGGTGTGCAAATAATACGACATCATATTAACGTTATCCCTCTCCTAATGCTTCCATACTAAATTTCTGTTGCCATAATCTTTTAAAATAGAATAGCCTGGCTTTGATAAGTAATTATCTAAAAATAGGAGACGAAATTATAGTGTCGCGAAATAAATATCATTAATTTACAACTTTATAGATAGCTACAATACCAGTTACGCAGCTAATGGGTAATGATGGCGCTTTGAACAACAATCGGTATAAAGTGTTTAAAATGAAAATTGTGATTCACTGTGAAACTGTATGTTAGTGATACTCATTTCGCGACATCACAATCTGATGTCCTATTTTTAGATAGTTAATACACAAATCCAGCTATTATATTTTAAAAGATTATGATAACAGAAATTTAGTATGAAACTTTGATGGAGGTGGATCGCCTTAGTCACTGGTAGATAGAAAATTATCTCATACATCGACCTGATCACGACTTCAACTCCCATCCAACTTGAAGCATACAATTATGGACTCCAAACTGACTTACCTATGTAAACGTATACATTATTCATTGGGCACACAGTGTCCCCAGTAACTCGTAAGACTAACCCACAACCTTCGTATAATGAGTGAGAGGGACCTCCACGTAATTTACGCGGTTAACTCAGGAGGGTGCGCGGTAATCCTCATATAGATTAACGTTACCTGCGGAACTCTAGCCCGGTAACCCTAATGCGAGGGATCTCTACTACACGTAATGCCTTAATGCCTGCGAGATGAATTTCGCCGGTGTTCTTGTAAATACGCAATAAATACATTGCCTTGCCGAGGCCTTGGAAATGCAAGTGCTTTGTGCGTTTGCTTGTGTGTGAAGAATAAGTTTATTGAAACTATACATATTGACGTGTCATGTGGACTATACATATTGACGTGTCATGTGGACTATACATATTGACGTGTCATGTGGACTATACATATTGACGTGTCATGTGGACTATACATATTGACGTGTCATGTGGACTATACATATTGATGTGTCATGTGGACTATACATATTGATGTGTCATGTGGACTATACATATTGACGTGTCATGTGGACTATACATATTGACGTGTCATGTGGACTATACATATTGACGTGTCATGTGGACTATACATATTGATGTGTCATGTGGACTATACATATTGACGTGTCATGTAGACTATACATATTGACGTGTCATGTGGACTATACATATTGACGTGTCATGTGGACTATACATATTGACGTGTCATGTGGACTATACATATTGATGTGTCATGTGGACTATACATATTGATGTGTCATGTGGAATTATTTTTAAATTAGGATCATTACTGTCTTTTGGCAGTCATAAATTCTTGAAGGCTTCATCACGTATGAATTTATTATGATTACTATTGTATAACGTTGGTATAATGAGTTTTGCACTTGTTCTTAATCTCACCTGATGGGATTGTAGCGTGCGCACCCAGAAGCCTCAGGCTATCGAGGTGCCTTTTTCTGCTGTCATTCATACCGGAACAACAAGTGCCATTAGCATTGCTGTTTGGCGGCAGATTTGGGTAACATACTGGTAGCTAGCCAGACGGACATATAAAAAAGCCTTACCATTAACCAAACCGAGTACCGATTAGTCCATACCCCCACTGGGAATCAAATTCAGGCCCACCAGTTGGTAGCGTGTAGCCATTAGGCCATGGAGGCGGTTAAAACAAGCAAACACATATCTTAAACCAATCGTAAATCTGTCTGTCAAATGTGGTTTACTTCCGGACCCCGAATATCTACGCATGTACGCTTCTTGTCATGGTTCGGACTCCTTGGTGCGTGATTTGGCCGGTTTTTGACTTTTTAGGATTCCGTACCCAAAGGGTAACCAATGGGACCCTATTACTAAGACTTCGCTGTCCATCCGTCCGTCTGTCAGTCCGTTTGTCACCAGGCTGTATCTCATGAACAGTGATAGTTAGACATTAGAAAATTTCACAGATGATGTATTTTTGTTGCCGCACAAACGTGTTTTTTGGAGACGTGCGTTTTAACCTATTAGTAACGCCATCTAGTGTCGAGAATTAGTTTTGCTACTCGACAGATGGCGTTACTAAAACGTCGAAATCGAAAATGGTATTTAGGAGCATTCGTTAGGGGATTGTTCGATGCATGTTATTTATGATTTTCCATATTTTAATTGTCCATATTCTGTACGGGACCCTCGGTGCGCGAGTATAACTCGCACTTGGCCGGTTTTTTGACGTGTGTGGATAAGTAGTTCGGGTAGAAATAGTTTCGAGTTCTGTTGACCGTTGGAAGCTGTCGAGAAACACACAACGTACGAGTAACAAAACTCCTGACAGCGTATTCCGAGTCCTACTTGTTTTGTAACTTCCGCCGCCGGGCCCTTCAATCTTAAACTTACTTCCAAGACTATAAAGAGAGAGTACCTGTTCTAGGAGGGTTTGGGTAGGTGATACATAATTAGATTGAGACTTGGAATTGTATTTACGCCATAAACGGCATTATAAAACTACTAGAAAGTTAAAAATATTAAAAAAAATCTTGGGGTTTACGTAAAAAATGTGAAAAATACTGATTGATTTATATTTTTGATGACATTATAATTTATTTTACAAAGAGTAAGGATACATAAAATATTATCTTACGAGATAGCTCAAATAATGTTTAAAGATTCATATATAGTAACGCTCTAAGCCACACCATTTCATAGTTTCATATGTGACCGATTTGTATGGAGTGTTTCTGCGCGACTAGAATTAATTAGTTTTAGACGAGTTTCGACGGGACGTATGAAATATATACGAAATAGTGTAGGAAGACTAATTTTTATCCTAGTGAATTAAGTATTCCTGTGAAAAAACTTCTGAAATGCACACAGTTTAAGACGCGGTCAAACGAGCTAATAAATAAATAGTACATTTATTTAGGGATTTCATAAATTGTTAGTCCAAACTTACATATCGTTACAATTTATTTCTGTTACACGTAAATCCCTTAAGCTTTGTAATGTTCCTATTCCTATCTCAAAATTTTAAAAGATTTTCTAGAGAGTTCGGGCAGAAGAACGGCTGGGTTCCACCCCGCCTTAGTTGATGTTCCACCATTCCGCACGAAGCTTTTGCTTCTTCATTTGTTATGCGAACCACTACGAAGTGGAATTCCCTGCCGAGTTTTGTTTTCCGAGCGCTACAACCTGGATGTTTTTATGGCCAGAGTGAATAGGCTATTTCTAGGCAACCGTGAATTATCATTAGACCATATCGTCGCTTCACATCACTTGAGACTGTGGTCAAATGGAAGCCTATCTAATATTAAACAAGTAAATTAAATTTTAAATTACAAAAATATTCAAAGCAACAATCCTTCAATTACCTTTATTATTAATAATAATTTTCATCTAATTATATAATTAATTATTATTGTCATTATTAACTAATATATAGCTGTTAAAAACACAAGTGCTAAATCTCATTTCGCTCATCTATTTTGCTCTTTAATATCAATATTGGGGCTTATTTAGTGTATGACAATGAAAATAAGGTTTCAATTTAGTGAACCCATAACTTTTAAATGACTAAGACGGATAACTTCACACAACAAAACACCCAACCACGTCTCCTAGCACTGAGAAACTCGCAAACTTAAACCCTTCAGTCCTTAGCTCGACACTTAAAAACTAGCGCCGGAGACTCTGACTAATCCAGCCCGATAAATCACGCGACGCGGTCGGGTCGGTAACTTGCCGAGTCCACTACACCTATGTAAGCCGCGATCAGTCATGTGTAGGGTGACCATGTGGTGAGAATATATTTTTGGTAACATAATGTTGATAGAGGATTTGTTGTTGGTTCTCTTTTGGTGATGTCATCCAGTTAATTTCATTTATAAGACGAATTTATGGACAAATCGAAATCCATCTTGGTGTTAGGATATATCAGATAATATTTTTTAAAGAAACAAATATTCTTACCTTTGCATATCGGTGTGTAATTTAATTGTCTATTATAATTATATTGTCTGAGATACTGCTTTTTTAAAAAAAATTCATAGATATTTAATTGTTTTGACAATTGATATGGCTTTTGTTCAAAAAATCTAAATATTGTTTTGCTACAAACAAAAAAACATTCGAATAGACACGCGATGTGTCTATATTTCTTCTAAAACGATTTAATACACATACAGATCTTATACATATATGAATATTATCGTAAATCTTTAAGTCATTAGTCAGAGCCCCCGGGAAACTATGACCCCTTCGAAAGTAAATCCAAGACGAAGAGTTGGAGGTAGTTTTGCTCGGGTACGGGACCCCAGGTGGGCATAAGATTGATCCTGTCATTAGTCAGGGCGCTTTACTCAGTGATTTGTAAGAAGGGAGGACATCGGAGGACGGTTTATATTCATTTCTATCGGTTTCTTAGCTTTCAGGGTAGCCGATGTTTATAGATTGGGGTCACAGTGAGATTACGTATTTTTCTAGAGTGGGCATTGTAGTAAGGTGGCCGATATACTAAGGAGAATTAAGGTTTGTATTGAATTGTCGTACTGTTTTACAAATTGTTACCAAAATTGTTGTACGTACGTACAGTCGTATTCGGTGTCATTTGGATGCAGTCTAGGTATTTTTATTTAGTATACACGTCGAAATTTTAGTGTCTGTATTCCCTAACAATGGACGTCCAGCAGTGGACGTATCCTGGCTCGTGATGATGATGATTCCCTAGCATTTGTGAAAAACTAAACTTCCCTATCGCATAATTGCAACAGCAGCGCATAATGTCGTATGGGAATCTTGCGCCGCGCGTGAGTTCGACGACTTTCTAAGGCATTCGAGTTGACTGTTACAATTGTTTTGAAGAAACCCTTGTGATTTTTCAAATGTATCTTTATGGTTCGATTGTAATGCTGATGGGAAAATAAACGTGGCGCTGGAATACAACCCCTAAAAAGGAACTTTGTATATAATTAAGTAGTTACGTCTTAAAGACTTAAAGGATTAAGAATTATGTCTGAGTATAACCAAATCACATTTTGAAATTTATTGTTTCGAAGAAATGACGTAAAAAGTAAAGATATACAATGCTTCACTCATTAGAAGGTCAGTTGATCGTAGCGATCGATGAGGGAGTCCAGAAAATAACCTTTATGTACTTTACGAATCAGACATTACAGATCCGTTGAGAAAATATAGAACTTAGTACGCACGGCTACAGGTCAAGCTATACAATTCCAGTATAAACTGAACTAGCGTCGTGCGGGAGTTCATTCAATGTGAGGTCAGCGTATACTGGAAATGTATAGCTTGATGTGTAGCCGTGTGTACATATAAACATGTATCGAAAATGTTACGACCAAAATACGGACCTAGAGATAAAGTTATCTACGAGATCTTATGTGAAAATAAGATAGATCCCGTCATTACTTAGCCACTCTGAGATTTGTAAGCAGCCAGTGTAGTTAAGGAAACTGGTTTATTTTCATTTATACTAGTTGGTTCTGGCTTTTTGGGTAACTGCAAGACAGCTCTGTAATCTTGTTGAAATTTTAAACTCGTTTGTAAGATTTATAGTCCAACTCTGCGGAAAGACTCCGAAGCAAAGTTTCGTACGGGACAGTAGTGCGATTTACTCAGTGATTTGTAAAATATGCGAGCAGCATGGAAGGTCGGTTTGTATTGATTTTTATCGCTTGGCTTAACTATTCGCTCCCAGTTGACCAATGGTTATTGAAGCAGAAGCTTCAACTCCGTGGGCAAGATGTATAGAAAATATCGCTTTGCAGGAAGACTTTAATACAGAGTTTTATGGGACTATAAAATGTATGTGATTGGCATTGATTTTAATTGCTTAGGGATTATTGGATGTAGTTTTTAGTAGAATTAAGCTCTATGCGAAGATTTATAAATTCCAGTCTGTTCTTTATTTCGTTTCAGGATTGCTGCTTATTGTAGAGGTTTCTGAAACTTCATACTTGTTCTGAAGAGTCATTTTTAAAGATGTTTTAGGAGGAATCTTTATGTCGAATCTTTTGTAATTTTATTAACAGTGGCAATGGTAAGTACACAAAACCTCAGCTCACCACAAACCTTATACGATGTAGGTTATGTTAAGTTATAGTCTATACTTCATAAGCTATAGTCTATACTTTAATGCAATTTTTATAAACAGCGAAAATCTATGGTTTGAGGAAGACCCATTTCAACCAGATAGATATACGAGTGCCAGTCAATTGCAGAATTTTTGTTTACCCGCACTTCGCAACTGAATGAACTCTGCGTCTATCATTTAGTAATCGAACAAAGTGAAAAATACAGAAACTGGAATTTTCGTTTTTATCACCAGTCAGACGAGAAAACTACAAGACCGGGGGGCTAGTTTTGATTGTAGCCTTTTATTACGATTATACCGATTACTGAAAAACGATCTGAAAGACTGACTTATCATGACATAAAATATACTTCTAAAATAAAAACACCTTGCAAGTTTATGTTTTGTAAGGATAATCAGAAAATTGTGTATATTTAGGAATATATGTAAAATGTCGTTTAATAGTGAATAATATGAGGTTTACAAATCCTTATGTTAATGTTCTAAATTCAAATTAAATTTTAATAGGTTTTTCTGATAATCCTTACAAAACATAAACTTGATTTTTCTGATGAGATGTATATTATTTTATTTTTAAAGTCGCTTATAAATATTATAAAAGTTTTGATAATTGCGAAAAGTGTACGAATTTCTAAAAGCTTAACTATATATTATGGAACTAAAAATAGCCCTTGTTACACTACAATAATATGTTATAATTTCAGAACAACCTGTAAAAAGACTTTACTTATCGAACTTTCAGTATTCTAGTATCCATTCAAAGTTTCAGTTCATTTGCAATATTCATAATTTTCAATTTCATATAAAATAAAAACATATGGATGCAGTTTCTCTATTCCCATATAATAAAAACGCATATGCGAAATGAAATGCAAGGTTTAAGGTCATTGATCCAAGCAACCACTTATAAATTAAAATAAACACAACTTCTTAGTAAACAAATAGATACAGCTAGCTCCCGGTCCACAGTAGTTCCCTAGCCACAGTTAGCAAGTGTACAATTTGGTAGAATCGAGTACGTTACCTACAACGACTCCCCCAAGGGCTATAAAACCTATAAAGGGTTGTTGTCGCTGTATTGGTTCGCAGTAACATTTTTGCTTTGTTTGACAATGTGGGTCCTCATTTCGATTCATATATAGGTGTTATTACATTAAAGGATATTATCGGCTTTGTAGCTGTGCCAGTGGCTCATCGAGACTAACTTTAAGTGAAGGCGATTGTGTTTGAGCTCCAATCGTTCTTCTAATTTGAGGTTCGATTTATTTTAAGAGAAATAAATCTAAGGACGTCTAGTAGTGGATATTTTTGGATAACAGAGTAATAGATACTAATTACATATCTAATTCGTATGAGAGAGAATTGTAATCCATGTAAAACTTTGAACGTTTTCGTATCCCAGTAGCAATATACTTGGTATTATTGTCTGGAGGGCACGGGATCGTTTCCCAGCGATGTACCTATCTGTCGACAATCAGTTCGATTCCTTTCCGATTCGATTTATGTCCTCTTGGGTATCTAAGTCTGATGGAAAACTAAAGTGTTGATTGCACGGTTGTGTTCCAGTAATGAAAGATGACATATCTAATGTATCATTATCTTGAGGCTAGCGGGTGAGCATGCTTTTATAATAGTGCCTTGTCGTCACTGAACATCAAAATCTTTTGATTAAATTAAAACTTGCCAATAAATTGGTGTTATTGATGTTTTAGTCCATGAGCGACACAATCTTAAATTAATTATAATTAGTTGCCCTGTTATAGCGTTGATTTTTTATCTATCACTGAGCCATTAGTACAAGCTATGCACGAGTATTAAATAAACCAAACTCGTCACACAAAAGAAACATGTTATATGACATAAATCCATGCCTCAATCTATTAAAAAACAAGAAAAATATTAAATTGTCCTGTGCTAGAATTAAATGCTCTGACTACTTTTTCGTAATACCTACCCACGAGACAGCTGGAGATTTAGAGATTTATATTATATATCTATTCGATTTCAATTTTCAGTTCCTTAATTGAGATATTTCCTTTCCATTCCAGTGTCGGAGCAAGGTCCTCACGAGAAGCGTCTCCTGAACTCGCTACTCAACTCGTACAACACGCTGGAGCGGCCGGTGGCCAACGAGAGCGAGCCGCTGGAGGTCAAGTTCGGTCTGACCCTGCAGCAGATCATCGACGTGGTCAGTACTGTGTCCTTGACCTTTAGAGTTAGGATGGGATGAATGTTTAATAAGGCGTGGACGAGTTATCCAAGGTCATACGTAACCTTAAACATATAACGGATTTTGTTATAACAGTGTCATATAAGTGACCTTGACCTTGAAAAGCAGGCGACAGGCGTAAGTGTGCGTAAGGCGTGAGAAACTTTTAAAGTCATGCTTGGTCTAGCCCTACGGCAGATTTATGAAATGTTTGTAAGAAATAATTTCTAGTATGTTGTGCTTACTGCAATGTCCTTGACCTTGAAGGATAGGCCGAGGATGTCTCTGTTAAAAGTGATAGGTTGCTGAAGGGTTTGTAAAGTATACATGTGCAACAGGTATTTTTGGGGGATGTACGCCCAAGGTATGACTTTGAAGAGAATTTGATGGATGTTTGTATTTTAGGCATCGATAAGAGATGTTTGTGAGATGGTGTGGTAAGAATATATTATGTTGAACGAGTAAATATTTGTATGGTGTATGATATACGAGGCGTAAAACTTGTGATTATATTCTTTCAAAACAGAACAAGGCACGCGTTTTTGGTCCTGTAGATTTTGTAGGCCGATAACTGTAATATCTATCACGGTACTTAGTTGTACTTTTAACACCCAGTCAAGCTGCAAGTAGAGGATTTGAAGTTAGTTACTTTAAAACAAGACGAAAGCATAAGTATATCTTCCCATAAATACAGTGTAAAGCCCGGACCGCAAAACTCCGAACTGTTTTAAAGCTGTAGTTCCGACACATTTGTGTCCGACCACAATATTAATATTCGTTTGTAGTGAATATATTTTCGAGCGAATAACTGAGTTTCGTTTCGTCGCGTTTGTGTTTCGGGTGCCTTAATATTGCATTTGTGAAAATTGGTTAGCCATTTCCATTTGCACGTTGAAACTTTTACTGAGTAAAAGAAGACTTATTTCGAAATTTGCTTTTTAAATCTTTAATTTGATTCCGTTCTACAGGAAACACGTTATTAAATCTTATTTTGAACAGCAACGAAGCACTGCAAAGGAACAGCAACATGCTGAGTATGTTTCCGAAACGAACCTATAATTTTTTTTGATGACTATTTGGGTATTAAGAAATATGACAAGCCTGACAAATAGCGCAACATTGCCGTTTTTATATTAAGAATAGTTTCGATATACAATTATTTATGAAACAAGGTAACTATATACAAATGAACAATATTTTTGATAAAAATAATGCCTACGTTCATTATATAGGTAATCCGACACAGCAGCATTTTTAAATGGTAAAATTACAAATTCAGGCGGTATCCGTAATTGGTAAAACGTTGCTCCGTACTGGAACACGAGAAGCTTGAATCCCGATCGTGACGAAACGTTGTTACAATATTACAAACAAATGAATGTTTGTTTATTGGATTATTGTTTACAAAGGTCTTGCCGACCGATTGAAAAATGGTGCTCAAATTAAACTGAATATAGTTTACTATAGTGTAACATTATTAGTATTTAGAATATAGCACGTATACTTACACTCCAGTAGCATTAGACCAACAAGTACATCTAAATTATACCAGTGAATCCCAGTGCTCGAGTTACACAACTTTGTAGAACAAATTGAAACCAGAAACCACGGCACGTATTCGCAAATAGCTTCGCGTACGAATTCTTGCGTTCACAGTTCGCCAGAAAACGCTACAATCCCGACAAAATTGAAGGGAATTGAAATAGCTAACTGAAAAATCCATTTAGAGTTCCTTGCGAGACCTTCAGTTCAAAACCTTAAACCCTGTTTGTTAAGGAACAAAAGTGCGGTGAAAATGGAACGAAGTTGGTTTGAAAAATGGAACAAGGAGCATGGAACAAAGTGCATGAACGCCTGGGGGAAACTTTAAGCTTGGCGTGACAGTAGAAGAGGTTGTTTTTTTGAAAATAGTTCTGTCTGGGTAGAAAGGACATTCTTTACATACTTTGTGAGTGGGGTTCGTCATGTGTCAAGCACTTTTGTGCTTTTGAATTTGAATTTGACGGAAAAATATTTTATTTATCGCATAATGTCGGGTTTCTTTTGTTGTTGCTTACGTGACCTACTTATCGGGGGAAAAGATTGGAGTATTGTAGAGAAATCATTTCAAGTGTTTCCTTGTAACAAAGCGCCGAACGAATACAAGTAAATCCAAATTATGAATACATAAACACGCAATTATTTAAAAAATATATGTATATTCGAGAACATTTTATGACCCGTGTCCCTTGATTCTAGTGTTGCAACTTCGTAAAAAACAGCACCAATATATTTAAATTTTAAGAAGTTTAAATTTGTTATTATTAAGAAAAGATCGTAGTTTAATACTGAAGTCGTTATACTCTTTAGATAGCAAAATAACAATCTACAAAAGGGTCATCGCCCGCGCCGCCAGATCCGAGAAATATTATTTTTCTTCGATTGACTCTTGGAAATTGGAAAGCGTGACGGTGAATTCGTTCGGGAAATTAAACTTAACGAAGTGTACGTAATATCTTTTTAATTTTTGCTATAAAATTTAATAATGCAATATTTCAGTTTGGTGCTTTCAGGAAAAGTCAGTGAATGGCCGCTCTTAAAGTTTAGCTACTTTGATGTGATAATTTACTGGGCTGAATAATCTATCTAACACTTTAACGGGTTGGGGTGTTATCGGAGATATTCAGTAAAACAACTGAACAGGGGTGCACTATCAGTATGTGCGCGGTGACGAAATTGACACTCCTCACGTAGCCCCGCCACAACATTAATTCCTTCCTTTTTTTAAAAGCTTTTTTAATAATAAAAAACACATACAAATGTCCATATTACAAAAATACTTAATTACATAATACAAAAAAGAATACAATTAATGTATACAAAATTACGCAAAACCAAAGTAAATGCACCAACCACCACAACAATTACAATACAATTTTACATTTTAAAATCAATACCAACAGTATACATCAGAAATCATTCACATTAAAATGTGACATATCGAGTATCAGTAGCGTATATAAAGTATTAGCTATATACTAAGTATTAAGTGATATTGGGGTTGCTAAGCTCAGATTCAGAAAACGATCCATTTTGGACACAGTGACAAATTTTGCGCTGCCACATACAACAATTACTTTACCTTAAAAAATTGCGGAACGGTTCAATCCAATGGCCTAATTATCGCTTAACATCAGGCGGATAGGCCTATGTTCAGCAGTGGACAAGCCGATAATGATGATCAGGTTAGAAGAAGAGCAAGTATAAACCTATAGTGTTTTTACCAGGAATTATGAGTTGCGTCGCCGCGTTCCTTCATTGTGGAGGCCTAACAAACATCAAACAGCCCCACGAATAGGTGAACAAGGATAAATGAATAAACCAAATGCGGAATACGTGATTCTTTATTAGCACAACAGTGCTATTCCCTAAAAGGCCCGTATCAATACTAATATTGCACGTAACAGGATAATATTTCAATACGGAATCCTATAAGCGTAAACGGCGAGGGAAAAAATATGTTACAGCTTCACGTACATTTGGACGGCGGACGGTAAAAAGGGGCGTCTTGTGTGTCCGCAGTAAGGTCTATATTTCAACACTTGTTACGCTTGATCTGTGGGTACGAGTTGTTGGAAATTGCGAACGATTGGCTCCTGGTGTTTACCTGTTACCCCTACTACAAGTTATTTAATGACGTTCTCGATTCATGACACATTAATGACCATGCGAATCAAATGCGAGTTTGTACATAATATGAACAATTTAATATACTGAAGCTCTAATGGAAATGTAAGTCTGGTTGAAGAACAAACTTAACAGTTTGCAGAAAAAATGAGATCCCATACTTCCTACTATATCATGATAACTCTTAACTGCAAATGTAAGTTTGTAATCTAAAAATAGCTATTTTTCTTTAATATAACGAACTATTCTGGTTTTCAGATTTATGCTTTAAGCTGTAAGGCGTTCGAAAGGGAAATTGACGAAATATGTCGCATCTTGTTCGGTAACCTTACCTATTGTTTATGTTTTTCAGAATGTTAATTATTCATATTCTGTACAAAACCCTCGGTGCACGAGTCTGACTCGCACTTTGTCGTTTTTTTTAATTAACAAAGGCGTAATATTCCCTTCATACTGCCTACTTAGCCTTAATAGCAGTTCATTTTAAACGATGATTGATTGTTACAGAATTAATGGATTGTTAAATCGGAGGCCATTAAGTCCGCTGCTTCATTAAAATGTAAAGTTGCTGACAGTCTTCATAAAAAATTAAACAAGTGTCCACTTTATCAAAAAAGTTTAGGTTTCGGAACAGTCGCTGGAGCACGAGGCATTTTAATGAAGAATCCTACCAGAGATGCTGTTGTTACCCGTATAAATAGATATTTAAGATATCTGATAATTGATCTTTTAAGAGTCTAGCATAATTTTGGATATAATTTCACAAATTCCGCCTCCCACCGATCCGCGATACCTGACCTCTCGACGCAAGAAAGTGACCCGCTCAAAGATCGGTAACATAACGCGCGTGAATCCACTCACACATGTATACATCCACACGCGAGTATACAAACGACATCCGTTCGATGTGTGAGAAAAGGAACCGATATCACATTTGTTTGAAGCGTCCGGGCTTTGGCCGAACCTCCCGTTTCTCGAAAAGGTATAAACGTGTCTTTATAAAAACTTTTACCTCTAAAATGCCATAGGAGTTAACAACTGTAATTCCTTAAGCAGTGGTCTACTTGGTTCTATAACTCACTTTCAAGTTCTAAAGCTTGCAGCTTAACGTAAAATCTTTACGTAAGAACCTTTTGAGATCCATTAAAGTAAATGAGTACCATTTATAGCGACAGAACAGATTCTGCAAGTGCTAGTGTGTCGATGGTTAAATTTTTATATCCCTACTGTCAGTAGTGTCCTGAACTGAAGCCAAGTTCATTGTTGTCTAAGTAAACAAGAGCATTCGAACACATACGACATGAGACTTATTGTGTTTTAAGTTTCATTTCCTAGGTTCAAATCACAACAAGTCTAGTGGTCTATCAATCATACAAATTACTTTTAGATACACTTAATTTTTCTATCACTTTGTTGATATATATTTATATTCAGTTTATTAGTTATTGTCACCTTTTCTGGTACACTCGTATACAAAAATATGTATCCACTTTCGAACCATGTTCCATCACACTTGCTTGTTCCTGTGCACTGTGTTGAAGGAAATGTCAATTATAGGGTAATGTGAGAAGGTTCAAAAGTGGATACATATTTTTGTCCTCAAGTGTACATATTTTAGTTCCAATTTATAACCTACTCCGTGTCCTAGCGGCTAGATAGTCAGAATTACGATCCGAAGGTCTTATATTCGATTCCTCTCCTCTCCGGTACTTGCTATCACTTATCAATTTCGGTCTAATGAACGACAGAGTTAGTTACAACGTAACCCAAGCAGAGTGATTACAGTTCCATCTAACGGCTATTTTGTTTGTAGTGCTATTTTTATATATATTTTGCGTGTCTCGCGTCAAAACATCTTAATTCAGAAATGTGAACCAAGTATGCAGATATATTTCCGTAAGCGAAATTCATCATCGTCCAATTCACAGGATAAGACGCCGTCTGTCACATCCTACGATGAAAACCGTTATTTAATTTCTCAGTTATTCGCTGGAACATCTCTTTGATTGCTTTCGTTAACGACAACCCGGTATAAAGCCGATTACTGCCTCCTGTTAAATTATCGAGGGCAAGACATTAAAACGACTTTGTGGGTTTTAACTTGCTTTAATGTTCTACTATTTAGTCAATGAGATAGCAGCTTTTGGTGACGGTTGAGTTTTTAGAAGGGTTCATTTTTACGAAGCGGTCGTATGATATTTTTGGAAAGAGTGTCCCTGAGACCGAGTGGTCCGACTGCTCAGTTCGGGTGTTCTAAAAGCGACTTAGGAATACTTATTCAGGAAATGGGCAGCAGCATCTAACAATAATAACTTACTGCGATCACCAAATCCGCGTGCTAATCATAGGGAGGCTATGTCCAACTGTGGCCTTATGCTGCCGAATATGAATGATATTACTAACCAGTCTTGCAGTTTGATAAAATAACTTGAATCCTTTATACAGAGTCCCTACACTACCTATAAGTCAACGATGGCAGCAAACTCGCTTCATTTTGACACATTTGTGACCGTGAATGTATATCTATCTCATTCTGACTTATGCCAATTCAATGATGTTGGAAAGGCTAGAATACAGTTATGTGGTTTCTGATTCATATAATCTATCTATGACATACTATATTTATGGATATTTGGAACGCTAGCAGTCATTTCGTCACGACATAGCATTAGTCAGCTACTCGTATCATAGTCAGCCAATAAACGAGATGTGTCGACTAAAAGAGACTATTGCCGATTACCTGATGTTCTTAATTTAAAATACTGTAAACGTGCGCACGAGCTCGTAAAACTAGTCCTGTCTCTGTCGCCGTGAAGACATTCACGTACAACACTAGGGAAACACAGCCTGTAGGGAATTCCACTCTTTAATAAATCGAATTAAACTGGCTTAATGTTCACGTAAGGATGCTACCGTGCCTTGGATCTGATATGTCTTATATAAAATAGCGAGAGCAAGGTCATGAAATTATATTGCGTATTTTTCGAATGCCTTGAAAGTTATTTTATATGCCAGTATATTGTAAATTACACGTTTATAATCAAATATACAATTAGCTATAGCATATTATGGTAATCCTTGGATTGAGCTGCCTCGTAAGAGTAAAGTTAAGTAAACGTTTAGAACTAAACGTGCCTCGTTCTCGCTTGTTTAAAATTTATATAAGTATTTACGGAAACACGGATGAATGTTTGTGAAAGATTTGGATGTTTATCTATTTTGTTGATTACAATTATTCTTTCGTTTTATTTTTCGTAGCACCATTAAGATTACTAACAAAGTTGTACTCTTGTGTTGTTATACGAACACCGCTTCAAAGAGAAGCACAAAGGAGATCCGATTAAACTGTGTTTTGTTAGCTACTTCAATAGATAAGGGACCCGAGCCACTACATACTGCTCTGAGATGTTCATTATGTTTTTCCATTCCTTTTCTTGCGACTCCGCGCGTTCTATTAACAAAATAAGGATGAGAAAAATCAAATCCTGACCACGAACGTCTGGCTCAACTTGGTAAGTGGTAGGAGCCGGGCCAGGCGCCTACGCCGTCCCGCCTCCAGTGATCCGCCGAGCTTCGGTAATCGCATCGATCTCACACCTTGATACACAATCATAGCAACCTCACGCTACTGTGGCCAAGCCTTCCGTGTGTAGATTTAGCAACGCGCAAGCAACTCCAGTCGATAAGACCTATGTCTAGCAGCGTACAAGAAACTGGTACAAATGAACGCTGACATTCCGGTTGAAACGTTCATTTGCGTCGGAATCTTTACAGACGCTGATTGTGTACCACGCTACTTGAGATCGGTGTTAAATGCCTTTTCAAACGTTTTCCACGAGACATTCAATCTCAGTCTCTTTATACCTCACACGCTCAGCACAGTAAACTAGCACTATTCCAGAGAGCTGTTTGCGCTTTACTCCACATTTTCCAGTGTAAAGCACCTTTTGAAGGTTCCAGGCGGCGGGAGGCTAGAGGCCGCCGCCATCGCGGCAGATCTGTCGCATGGAGAGTCAGTGTTAAAGTGTTGTTCACATCTGGCATTAGATTATGTGTGTCGCGGGCCGTGGGCAGGCCGTGGCATGCGCTCCCCACGGCCCGCTCGACCCTGTATATCGTAACCCATGGTGTCGACAGTCGACTCGTCCAGTGCATTATACTGACTGCGCCCTTTCTTTCTGTTTTCGTTGACATCGTCTAACCCAATAGGACGAGAAGAATCAACTACTTATAACCAATATGTGGCTGTCATTGGTAAGTGTGAATAAAACGTCCGAACTAAATTAACACCTCAATAAAACTTCTAAAGTTCCGTTCTTCTTCTTGATTTCCTTCTGTTTTGTTTCTGAAATTTTCTTCTTCGTTTATTTCGTCTATCGTTCTGTTGTCTATACTCTATTCGATTGATGATTGCAACATTGTGGAATATGCGGCAGTTTTGTAAACTTTCTCTCTTGGATGAAACTTATGTAGCATTTTCTGGACATCTTCATTATTGCCCTGGTCTGAAGCTCGTGCTAGCAGTAGTGTTTAGACCCTCTCATGCATCTCCCATCATGAAACTAGCCAACTTTAGTTATATCTTATTCGTCATTTTTATCTTTGAATTTAGCTGTATTATACGACGACGAGCTTGATTCAAAGTATTAGATCTCGTAAGGTGACATACCTTATTAGGTTTCAAAATTTAAAAAGTTCATATATAAAACTGTGGTAATAAAATACATTCGATCAAAAATTATATATGATTATATTTTACACAGTAAACTTTATAAAAATTTGGTCAAAAACTTCTAGGACAGTGTTACAGAAACTGGAGATAAAATATATGTAGTTGTTTTGAACATATGCATATTGTGTGTTTGGAAGAAACAAGACAATATATATTGGTCTAGAATAACTGCCGTATATGCCGCAATGCATATTAACAATATGTACTAATGGTTGACGATAATCATACTAAAACAATAAAAACAATAAAATACTTAAATGAGAACAGACCTATGGGGATTCTGCGATTGGCGAAGAAGTTCAAAGCTTAGGTTTTAAGTCAATTGCAAGTATCATATTGCAGTATTACAAAACTTTATGCACTCGTATATTATGAAAATTTATTTACCTTATGTCCACTATAAATTAATTATGCACTGATTATACCCCAGGATTCCGCTATGATTTTTTATGTAGCTAAAAAGGAACTGTAGATATTTTTAATAATATGCATGGCCATGGAATGGTACATTCTAAGGGAGGAATTTATCTTTGGAATTGTGACCATGGTTTGAGTAGATTTGGCTGACTGACGAATTTCCTTAAGACGAACATTCGTTATTTTTAAAATTATATTTAAAAAATTCATCACAATAACAATTAACAGAATTTGATTTGATTTATTACGTAAAACTTGTTCATTAAAACTTACACAGGTTTTGGAGTTAGTTATAATTTTGGAGAGGTATTTTGGTTGAATTTATTTAAAACTGAAATTGAGAATAATTGCTTTATAAATATTTGTTTTGGAGTCGTAAATTCTTGAGTTTTATTATTTTTGTTTATTAAAAGAATTGTATTAAAACGATTTTGCTCGATGCACATACTTTTGATGTTGGCTGTATATATCTCCTATGTACATATACCGGCTATTTTAAGAATGAGTTATTGTAAAAAGATTTTCGTGAATGAGTGAATGATTTTTCTATTAGCTTATTTTCCAGCACTGAAGGTATGTTTGTTCAGCGATTTAAAAAAAGATAAATTTTAGCATTTACCAATACGGCAGCTTAGTAAACTCCCGAAATGTAGTTTGACCCAAATCCTTGATTCTTTTTAAAACAATATGAAATTGGGCAGGTCTCTATACGATTCCAACAAAATATACTGCTTTTGTGATAATTGGTCGTATGTTTACTATAGTTCTAATATGTTTATATGTTTGCATGACCTTGTCATACTGCATGCTTTCGAGTAGCTTGTGTTGTGTACTATGTCTTTAGTAAATGAACGTTTTAATATTTCGATATGTTTTTGGTAACGTGTGCGTATCGTAGTTACATGTATTTAGAGTTCATTTTACCAGTGCAAGTATTTAACAACGTGTACTAACAATATAGTTTTATTTACTGCTTCCTCTTTATAACTACATTTAATGTACAATTGCGTAATTTATATTTTAGAATTTGTCAATACTCACACATACATAGATATATCTCATGATATTAACTCTCCAGCCATCTAGTTAATTGTGCATAAGTTAATATTATTTTAACCATATCTTATGTCATGAAATAACACTCGCTTCTATATACATAGAACAGCTAAACAAAAAGAAAATTAAAGTCATTTTTGAAGGTACACTCGAGTACAAAAATATGTATCGACGTTTGAACCAAAACCTTGTCACATTCACCTTGAATTGTCGTTTCCCTTAACACCTTAACCCTTAACAAACAACAATTGTTAAATGTGACGTGGTCCAAAAGTGGATATATATTTTTGTACTCGAGTGTACCACACACCGTAGGTAAATTCATCTTAAAGTCTGTTTTGAGGATATTAATTGTTCAGCAAATTCAAAACACTTTAATTCTCGCGAGAAATAATTTAATGTCACATTTGTAGAGTTCATTTCAATCCAAAATAACGAATTGTAAACAAACACTGAAATATCAATATTTTGTAGTATGGCAACATCAATTAAATGTCAGTTAAAGTTCTGTTACTGCCAGCATCACGTGGCAGGGTGAAATGGCGAAGAAATTTAGAATGACCGGTTGGCGGTTTTTCTAGACCCAGACACTCCCGAATCATCATAATTTTAAGAGAAACTCTGAGATTTGTAAACTTGGGAAAAATACATATAAATGAGGATATTATACTTCGCTGGATACAATTAAATCCCAAAGTAACCTCCAAAACGGTAATATGTCGGTTTTTTTAAAAAAACTTTACTTTGTTTACACTTTATGAAACTATCATAAGTTGAAAAATCATTAATCAGTTTAATAATAATTTGATAGCTTTAGTATTTCTATATCTTATACCAGTATTCTTTCTTTGCCTGGCCCTTTCCCATTTTATTATCTATATCTTATACCAGTATGTTTTAATAAATAAATTGAGACAAAAAGCTATCGAAAGTCGATGTCGCGCACTGTTTCTTACCCTTTCACCCATATTGTGGGGAAACGTGGCAACAAATTGAACTTCTCGTGGGTCACTGAAAGGTTTTAACAAAAAACAACTACCAAACGTTTAGACATAGTTTGAGATATTGTTCTTTACAATTTAATAGTATATGTACTCATAATATTAACAAACGAAACAAGACTCTAATACTACTGAGGCTTAATGATAGTAAAGTAAGTATGTCTAACCCTCACATACCTCCCTTCTAATGCACTCAGCATCACGAGTCGAAAACCATAAGTGGGTGTTTGTGGGGCTATGTTGGTTTATGTTACTGTGATGTAATTCGTTTTCTGATTGTATACCATTGCTTATATTAGATTGAAACGAGCCTTAAGTAAAGTCTCATTTGTCATCAGTCGTTTTATCTAGTGAGAATATTTCACGCCAAATTAAATTCGTGAATCTGCTGAACCATCAAATACCTCCATCTTACTTATTCAATCAAAGGCAGGCGATTTTCAGAGTTGTATCGATTGTTTTTTTTTTTCAAGAATATATTAAATGACTAGTTAAAGATTTAACGCGATGGTAATTTTTGAAGCTTGCCTATTTTCTAATAGTAATCAATTATGTCAATCTGAACGAGTCCTCTCCTTTTCAATTTAATCAAGTTTCATGCCTTGAGCGAGGGTGTTTGAGCTGAACTGACATAATACATTTGTCTCACTCCCACACCGATGACATGGCTATCAAGCGCCAACAGTTCACAAGTGTGTCGGGTACACTTCCATGTATACATACACACACACACTCCACGTACATAGATGTAGCATTATTACACTGTTGCGAGGAACTTTTGTAATATTAGCGGGGGCGGGCACCAAGATCAAGTTTGTATGGTCTTTGTTTCAACTCTATCTAAATAGAGCTGTTATCGGGCTGTGGGCAATATTCTTGTTCGTCTGCGTTAACAGCCGACTTGGGAAACAATTTTGAACCTTTGAGAGTGTTAATAGTTAGCTCTTATCGCCATAACTTTTGATTATCTTTACAAGCATAAAACAGAACTTGTCTATGAAGTAGATAAGTACTTAAGTTTTAGTGTCACAAAATCCGTTTTTCGCAAGGAATTTTTGTGTGCAGTGCAGTATACTTTTACTGCAAAGATATTGAATTTCTTTTAAAGAGCTATTACTTTTTATGTCACCCAGGCGGGCGATGGAAAGCACACATGTTGCCTCAACTGAACACTTTGTCAAGTTTCAATGTTGTCTCCCAAAGCTTCCGGCTTGATAGCCAATAAAAACACCATCTATACTGCCTCTCTCATCACGCTGAACGCTTTCAACTACCGATCTTGTTCTTATTACACTAGAGTTTACTATTATATGTCGTAAAATATTGAGTGGTCTCCATTGCCCTGATTTTCATTGGCCATAATTTAGTTCAATATACGTCTTTATTCGCAGTACCATTATAATTCATGTGGCTTTTATAAGACTCTTGGCTACAGATAGGGATTGCAATCCAGCGGCGTTTTCAATCCAGCGGAATTTTTGCTGGATTGACCTGAATCCAGCTGGATCCAGCGCGGATCCAGCAAAACGTGGAACGAAAATAAAAAGACGACATTTTTAATACTTTTTTTATTAATTTGTACTTCTTACGATAATCTTTGAAATCTTCCACTCATTTGGTGATATCTTATATTAATTTGCTTTGGTTTTTTAATAATTTGAGATCAAAATAATCAACATAAAATTAAATGATCACTATCTTATTAATTACGCTTATGTTTAATGATAGGACGGCTAATCAGTAGCAATCAGTCTCACAAATTCTTTTAAAATTAACTTAATTTTTTGAAGTAGTTGCTATAGCATCAGTGGAAGCTTGTGAATCTGCATTATCCAAATCTTTGTTGGGTGAACTAGCTTTGTTGCCACTGACATTACTTATGACACTGATACAGTGTACTTTTTGTAAATGCCCTTTTAACCCTGTAGTGGAGCGGTTGCTAATAAGCAATGTTTTTAGGCATAGCGAGCACTTGCCACTTCGACTATCCAACTTTATGAAAAAGTCCCACAAACTTTTTTTACCGTCGCTAGAATTCTTGGTCGACATTTTAAACTGTCCGAAAAACAGCGTTAAATCTGTTATGAAGAAAAGATCGGTGAAGTATAAGATAAGTATAAGTATGCCTAAAGATAAATAAATACAACTATCGCGATGCAATAACTTAACAAAACCAATAAGGTAATATTTTATTTAAACTGTCGCGATTACTATTACACATTTTGTAGGTATTTCGGGTTTCAAATTGCGTTCAAACTTCCTTTTGTTTATTTCCGATATTTTGGCGCTATTGCAAGCACCGCACCGTGGTTACGGGAGGACTAATAGTTTGAACGCGTTTTTGAACTGGAAAAACCTATAAAAACCTATCTTTATACACATGGCACAGCTTTTTTCCAATCAAAATTGCGCATTTTAGCAATCTTGTTTAATAGCAACAATACTCACACACATACACACACACAAAGTTCTAAATAACTAAATAGTCTACTGTAGGATATGTACCTACTTCCTGCAATTAAAGGTAGGTAATAAAATAAGATCGGTTTAAATAAGAAAACAAAAACAAAAAGATTTCGCGATGTGTTGACGAACCTCACCAAACGTGTCTTCCTTTTCCTTCTTCGAGAAAGTAAGAGACATGAATCAAATCAACATTAATACTAAAATTAAAAATAAACATTTTACTTTACTTACCATTCAGTCTCTCAAACAACAACCAACACGCACTTCATATGCACTTTAGTGACACAAAGACACTTTCTATCGAGACGAGAGCAGTTATTCAACTCATCAACTGTCTTTGATTTATAAAATAAACAAACATAAGCGGCGTTGCCTTTCATGCGGCACGTGCTATGGTGACAGAACGGCAACGTTGCCGCGCCGATTCGAAAATGGCGGCAACTCAAAACTAAACAATAGAAATTGATACGTTTGCGGATCCGCATCGCTGGATCAAGATGTATGCTGGATCCAGCATGTTTAAAAAGGCGCTGGATCCAGCTGGATTGCTGTATGCTGGATCCAGCAATTGCAATCCCTAGCTACAGACGAACATTATTTATTTAGCTATTCACCATTTCGTTAAGGAGTCTAGAAATGAGACGCAAATTTGTAGAATAACCCGAGCGGTGGTTTATTCTAATAAATTATGACAATGGAAACAATAGCGCTGCTATTGTCGAAGCCCTCTGTAGTTGAGAGCGGTCGTAGGAGTAAACAAGCGTTGACTGACGTATTGTCACGTCCCTTTTCCTCTTTTGACAAGTGCTCTGCGTGTGACAGGAATGGAATGACTACAATCTGAGGTGGAACGACAGCGAGTACGGCGGTGTTAAGGACCTCCGCATCACTCCCAACAAGTTGTGGAAGCCGGATGTACTCATGTATAATAGGTGAGAGATGTACACTTGTACAGTACGCCCGAGAGCCGGCCAGCTCGGGAAATGGGCACTAATTCATCCCAGGACGGAACGCAGCGGGGTTCTCGTAAACGATTTAATCTGCTAAGTAGCGTTGAAATAAATGCAATTTGCGTAAATGGATTCTTGGGATTACAAACAAAAAGGGTTGTCTTATCTGATTTAAAGTATGGCCTTACTGCGTAATTTCGTTTGGGTTTGTTGAAAATATTAATCATTTTAGCGATAGTATCTCTGCAAATAAAGCGAAATGAAATGTCTCCATCCTAAGCCCAAATGCCTTTTGTCTTTCTTTAATTTATGGCAACAATCTTTTACTTGTAATGTAGAGGTATTTTTTGTAAATGTAAATCTTTCCTGTATCTTCAATTCTTTTTCTTCATTTCCAGTTAAAAAGTTAATATCTTTTAGATACGCTGTCGAAGAAATAATATACCTATTTTACTCATTTATCTGTACTGTAAATTGAAAGGCGGCGAATCCTCAACAAACATCCCTTCCTCATACAACACCATAATAATTTCCACCGACTTAATGTGACGAAAGCCGGAACCGATTCCGTAAAATGATCAATTACACATAAAATCAACATTTTCACGTCCTCCCCATCCTAATGTACCATTTTCTGTAGCTTGTGGAACCAAAGTACATTTAAATAATCGGTTTATCGGCACAATAGTGACGTGTGATGGTATTTATGAGGGTGCGCGGGCCGCATTATGCTTTCTGATGCGAGAATTATACCCGCGGTCGCGGTCACCGCGTTGTTAATTGGCTAGCCATTCTGAATATTAGTCGACGACTGCTTGATGTCAGTAGTCATTTCATCATTATCAACAGCTTGTATATGTTCCCACCCAGGGTTCAGGCCTACTCTCCAACGAAGAGTATATGTGCCATAGTCCACCACGCGGGCCCGGTGCGGATTGGTAGACTTCAATTCCTTTTCATTCCTTTGAATTCCTTCTCAGCAGTGTGCAGGTTTCCTCACGATGTTTTCCTTCAGCGAAAAGCCAATGGTAATAATTTAATCGTTCCTACATAAATTCCAAATAACAAACTGGAACTCATTGGTACGAGCCAGGATCAAACCCAGACCTCGATTGTTCAAGGACTGACGCTCTATTCAACTGAGCTACCATGTCTTCCCCTTGGAAGAAGTTTCATACATTTTCAAGGTCAATGCTGTCCGTGACGTCACGCTAGGTACCTATTTGCATGGAGCGTTTTTGCACCACGTGACTAGAATCACTTTTCGACGGGTTATATTAGGAAAGTTAGTCTTTTACAAGTCTCTTATAAGAAATATATTGTATATTGCCCATACAAATCTTAGTCTACCGATTATTCAAAAACAAAATCTTTTCACATGATCTCTCGAATGAGGAGATAATATATTTTTTTGTCGTAATCCCTATTGTATTGCTTTAGATTTAACTTGAAATTAGGTGAATATTTCATATCGTTATCATCATCAACAGTCTATATATGTCCGCACTGGAGGGGCTCAGGCTCTACTCTACAGAGAGTGTATGGGCAATAGTCCACCACGCGGGCCCTTGTTCTTCAAGACATGCAGGTTTCCTCACGATTTTTTTCTTCACCGTTCAGCAATCGGATAATGTACTTGAATTGAAAAACAACTCATAGGTGTATAGATTGAGAGTCCGCGCCTGCCCACTGCCCACTGCGCCACCGACACTTATCGATATACCACATAGAAACTGTTTTAAATCACGTTAGTAAATTGCCCCTGTGCAAAGCAAGGGCTTGTCGTTTGTAACTTAAATATAGTGAGCATGTTATATAAGTAACTTTGGTTCGTATTACACATAACTTCTATAGTACAATATGCAAGAAACGAAGACGGTGTCGTCTATATTACAGCTCTATTTGCTTCAGTCCATACCATTGTTAGCACTCTTTCAATCTGCGACATGGTACGTCACGGTGACTCAGCATAAATTACGGATTATTTTCCTCATTGCTTTTTCCTATCTCGATCATTTACTTCGGATGTCAAGGTTTTCGCTGAGGCCTTTATAAATCAACTTGTCATTGATTTAAAGATTCTAGTCTACAGTTAATGTCTACCTCTACAATCTAGTTTTATTCATGTAAAGCGTATATCTTTAAAACATAAGGCCGTCTTTGCCTGCTGTCCACACAAATCGTAGTCTACCGATTATTGAAAAACACAAAAGTTTTTTTATATATAAAAATGCTTTTCGTTACGATCGGATAAGAGAAATCTGTGCTTATAAATTTGTTAGTACTTGTTTATTTCGAACAATCTCATACAGACTGACAAGGATCTTTTGGCATGTAGCAAAAATCTGAACTAGTGTTGCGAAGTGGTATCGAATGCTAACCCTAGATTATGGAAAGATAGCGTACTACCTGAAACATCAATTTTTGAATGATTGTGTAGTAACCAGGTAGATGTCGACGCACTGATAATAGGGTTGCACTGGTTGATTTGGCGTGATTCGGAGCATAATGTACAAAACTCAAAATGGACACGACTCTCAAAATGTACAAATCGCAAAAGGTACTAAAAGGCCCACGTTCACACACATTAAGATGAGATGAAGGCCAAGTGTAAAAATATCATACATTAAAAAAATACAAATACAGGTGAAATTCTTCTTACTTATTCAGCACAATATTTTTTCCAATTTATTTATTTGCAAGTACCTAAATAGCGAGATTCAGTCAAATATACTCGTCGTAATGGAAATGTATACTTTATCCCTACCGGAAAGCTAGCAGGGGTATCTGCAGTTTACATAACAAAGCATCATTGCGTCGTTGTGAAAGAGGCCTTAGTTCTTTTTGTATATTTTGCGATTGGGTTCATTTTGCGTTTTGTACATTGTGCTCCGAAGGGCATTTACGTGCCAAAATATAGTTTTCGCACTGTCAGTGCCGAGATATTATAGTGACCCAAACATTTCAGCTAAGCATTTATTATAAAGACAAATATATGTATAGATCATATATTTCTCTCGTCCGACCGTACAGCTATATAATCAGATTATTTACAATAAATTACAATTGTAATAAATACAAATAATATTCTACCCTAGCACGGGTATTATTCATATTTAGGAGGGTATAGTCTTGCAACAGTTTTTTTACTATATAAGTCAAGTGCTTCGTTCCATAGGTGCAAATTGTAGTCATGTTTGTCAAACCATAATAAAAAATTAAAAAACTTATTTATGGATTGCAACTGCAGTCATGATTATTGGAAAAATAATAGGATAAATCAGAGTGAAGGACGAGACGGTACATTTGGAAAGTCAATTAAGACATCCACTGATTGGAAATGACACTAGAAGTTTTAGAAATGTCATTTTTTAAATATCCTCCGCCCCATTCGAAAGAGCTCGGAACAATCAGAGCATGCGGCAGAGGACCGATTAAACAATAAATTCTCGTTATTGTGCTAGAGTTGTTGAGAGGGTAGTATTAGCTAATGGTTTAGTTGTTAGTCGGGTACATTTGGTCTGCACTCAGCTAATCCACACGGGATCATGTTTGAATCGAGGCTAAAATTATTCGGGAATTATTAAGTGGGATTTTGGACTGCGATGCGAATATTTTGTACGACATTGTGATCATGTTTGCGAATAGTTAAAGTACTTAAATATAATGTTATCCTCCATGCTAACCGAATATCAGTGTCAATAGCATTGTTGTGCTCCGGCATGAAAGGTGACAGAGATTTCTTCTCATTACGTA
This sequence comes from Carcina quercana, assembly GCA_910589575.2. Lineage (NCBI taxonomy): Eukaryota > Metazoa > Arthropoda > Insecta > Lepidoptera > Depressariidae > Carcina > Carcina quercana. The sequence continues at coordinate 14,677,325 of OU342427.1, forward strand.
GAAGCTTTTGAGCACGATTTCTACCCAACGGTCTGGTCAAGTGGTCACCTACCGTCAGGTGAGATGAACGTCAAGTGACAAAAAAACATCTACATAGAGTGACATCTTATAGCTATCCGCGTGCCAAGCATGATGGTTTTAAGAGTTTACTTATGCAGCTGTTGAATGTACTACTGGACACAATATATATTTATTTATAATGTATGATGGGTTTGCACTTGGCCTTCGTCGGGTTTGCACTTTCCCTTCGTCTCACCTGATGGTAAGTGACAACAAGGCCGTTGGGTAGAAAGTGTGCTCAGAAGCTTCTACGTAATAAGGAGAAATCTCTGACACCTTTCATGCCAGAACGCAACACTGCTGTTTAGCGGCAGACTTAGGTAACATGGTGGTAGCTAGCCATTCGATCCCGATCGAGCATGTCGCTCTCGTGGGGTACTTTCCAAATTTTTAAAAAAAGGTAGTAAATAATAAATAAATAAAATATACGTATACAAATCACTTAGACGTTTTATAAATACTTATTTTATACCGCTATAAACTAAATACTTATTTTATACCGCTATAAACGAACGTTGTATTAAGCGATGTTCTGAACGTTCCCTCGCTGTTACTTGTCAAACAAATTTTAGCAGCAAGTAGACGTAAAATTGATGTTGAAAGCAATCTGAAAGGTGACTTTGGAGCTAAGCCAGCACTTAAGTCATTAGTTTAGAACGTTGTAGACATTCCAGTAAGTGTTACTGTTGGAGTGTTTTGTTACAGATTAATCAGTGCAAGCACTAGTTGCTTTTCCTTCGTTGGATTCGTTCGTTTTGTTGAATTCAGGCTCTGGAGGGTAGCTTGAAAAGTTCGTAGAAGATAGAGCTAAAAGCAATTAAAGATAACTGACACAATTTAAATATCGAAGAGCCTGCTATCGTAATTTGAAGACTTAGCATAATTATTAAAGCAATTTTACACATTTGCGAAAATCTTAGTTATAGTGAGGTTTTATGTAAGCGTCACCTCTGGTATTCGCGTGGAAACACCGTACAACGAAATAACAGTATGTTCTTATACATTAACACATTTGACATGTTTTTTCACAAACACCCTAATGACAGTCGAGTCAGTCGACAGTGACAGACCACAGGTGTGTATTATAATATAGTGTAAACTTACATGATAAATATGAATATGAAATTACACTACAGTATCTTTAAAGCACTGCTAAGATAAGTTGGAAAATGCATGGTTCACTCTTTGTTAACACGTCACTTAGTATTGAATTTATCAATACTTACTGACATATTCCAGCAGCACCGCAATATGTTTATTTTCACCTTAATTGTATTCCCATTCCCTTATGATGTCGATGGTTACGAACGTGTTTATAAGTTCACCTGGAGATCTACGTACCTGTCAATAAGTTGTATTCTCAGCAATAAATGCTCACTTCTAATCCCCTTAGCTAAAAGCAACGATTCTGAACCTATTGGAACATCACCTCAATTAGTTTTACCATCACTCATCGTCCAAAAAAGCCTTAAATCCATTCACATAAGGAACGATAACGTTTGATACACCAAGGGGCGTGTTTATAAGTTCACTTTGAGGTCCAGACGTACCTACTTGAACATCACCTCAATAAGTTGAATTCTCAGCAACATTATATCCATCCCTTTACATCTCTTTAAAGCAACGTTACCGTATGATGCACCAAGGAGCGTATTTATAGTTCACCTGGCCAACAGCCAGGAGGCAGTGAGCTAAGTGAACTATCAATATTTACCGATAACTTTACATCCCCTCGGAGCCGCTGAGGGAGTTGGTGGGGTTGCCTAGTTCCCAGAGCATTGATCATGTGACAGGAATGTACCTCTAGGGTACCGCAGGAAGGAAGTTTTGGTCAATTAATCATTGGTCACTTGCGATACACTTAAGATGACAAATTTGAACTCTATTATTGATACATTTTTGGAATAGTTTCTGTTAGCAATCGTAAGTTCGCATTAGTGAAAACTAGAATAGTAAAATCTAGAAGCATCATTAGTAACAATCCGTGATAAGTAAGTAGCGATTTAATGCCTTGAACTCTGAGAACGTTGAACATGAAAGATCGTTAGTTAACTTCGGAAGAACCACAATGTCTTAACCACAATATTATAGCATGCAAATTTTAAATGGTCATGTCTAATTGAATCTGAATTTCAAGTATTTTTCTACGAATTTTCTCTGGTGAATGACTTATTTCAAAAAGCGCATGATGATGACGCTTTATCATTAGAAGTATTTTTATTAGGGTCTTGCTAAATAATATTTGATTTGTGTTGTTTATTTGGTTGTACACTCAAGTACAAAAATATGTATCCACTTTTGAACCATGTCACATTCACTCTCGCTTGTTATTATGTAGCGTGTTGAGAGAAATGTCAATTAAAGATGTTTGTGATAAGGTTCAAAAGTGAACAAATGTTTTGTACTCTAGTGTACTAGACACTCTGTGTTCTACTTTCGAAGATATACATTGACAAAGCACTCATGTACGTTGGCTCCGTTCAACGTCTCATGAAGATATATATTTGAGTTTGAGTATGTGGGAGGATACATTAGTTTTTGATTTAGGTGCTTTCGCTTCGTTTCTTCAGATAAATATGACTCATTGCCTTAGGGGAGACTCGAAAGCGCTTCGCTTGCAACATCCGACTAATCTATGTCTTCATTGTTACACATTTCTTTAGTGTACATATGTTTTTTCATTAATGACATTTGGATACTGGGGACAATGAAATGAATGTGTATGCTATACGCAGTCTTATGTTTTAGCAGTACAGATAAATTTAATAGAATGATTCCAAACAATATTAATTTAAACTCAGAGGGTCAAGTTAGAAAAATTAACTCGTCCCAGTTAGAGCTTCTTCAAGTCGGACAAGACCAGGGAATTGAAATAAAATGAATTTTTTAATTTCACCCTAACAGGAGTGTAAAGAATCATAGTTTTGTATATGCAAACCACGAGGACTAGAATGTTGATTGTTGATATTTGAATGTAGAATAGGTACTACTAAACAATGATTTTTGAAATTTTATCCGTTAAATAATTTTGGTTACTGTTAAATACCAGAATATACAGAAGAATAAATGAATGAATGGAAATGAAATGATTGTTTAACTTTCTAAGTAACATTTTCGTTTAGAAACATCAATTTATGATCCAAAATTTTGGCTAGGAAAACGTTTAAAATTTTCAATCCACCCAACTGTGCCGTCGTAACGAAAACCGGGAGCTTAAAAACAATTTTCATGCACAAATTGCACTGGATACAAGCCAGGAACTTGTCGTTAAAAACACCGTAACTTGGATGTTGTTTGTAATTCGTCGGCATTAACATGCTTGAAATATGGCGTTAGGAGTTTTGACACTGAGTCTTAATTTTAAACGAAGTTGAAGCGAGGAACTTTGACGGAGTTGATAAATTTCAAGGGTGTTTTAAGTAGATAGGTACTGTTTCTTCGAAATTGTTAACAATACAATTTAAGTGGTATTTAAATACAGAAAAGATTTACGATATATCGAGTCTTATGTAATTTTGTTCCAACTAAAAATATTTAATTAAAAATTTATTAATGTTCCATCAACATGATCATATAGTTACTATATTTACAATATTACATATAAAAAATGTACAGGAATATATTTACAATATTAAATTAGTTTGCAAAATTTTACACGTAAAACTTAAAATATATTTCTTGCCAGGGAATACCTTGAAGCTTTGAGTAGCTCATCGCTTACTTGAAAACATTTTTCCGTCTACTCGTTTTCGGGGTTGTTTGCTTTAATATAAAAGCGAAGGGAAACACAAAGTCAACACACTCACTATTCTTTGAGAAAGAGCTGGATTTCTTAACGAAATCTGTAAATATTTGCAGATGCTTGTACAATCTGTTCAGCCCTAATTGCTTTACATTGTCTGAGTTGTTTGAGACTGATAATTGGATCTCGATTGACAATGGGGGCTCTGATTCACCATTGTCTCAGTTTTAGGATTTGACGACAATGGGATTCATTTTGATAATGATAGCTATCAGATATCCGTGGAGCATGTTCTTTCTCGTTGCGTAGGCTTTTTTGAAGGCCGTTCCCTGAATACAAAATGGTGTTCCTGAATACAATTCATTATCTTCTTGACGTAGTGTTTGTAGCGTGTTTCATGTTGTCTTTAAGGGGGCGTCCATAAATTACGTGAGGTGTTTTTTTAAATTTTCTGTCCCTCCCTCCCCCCTTGGTGAGATGTCGTGAGGTTTTATTCAACCCCCTCCCCCGTCCCCCAATCTCACGTGAGATTTTTTCAGAATGTGGGTTTATTAATATTAACTTAGTGTAGTGTTACTTTATTGATAAAAAAACTTTGGTGAGACAGAAATGTCTTCACGGAAAAGAAGTGCTGTTTGGAACCACTTTTTAGAAGTGAATCCAAAAAGGCGATATGTACATATTGTTCAAATATCCTTGTTATTACCGGTGGTAACGTCGGTAATTTGAATAGACAATTAAAAACTAAACATCCCACATGTCTAGTTTTAATCAGAAAAAAAATTGCGTGATATTTATCGAGGCCCCCCCCCCCCCCTCTCCCCAACGTGAGATTAGATGATATTTAACTCGACCATTCCCCCCCCCCCCCCCCCCCCCCCCCCCCCTAATCATCTCACGTAATTTATGGATGCCCCCTAAGGCATCACATGATAGACTCACGTGTGGTTTCAGCTGTTGAATGGAAATACTAAAAATACGTCAAATTTTCAAGCTGTGATTAAGTTACTTACTGTTATTTAACAGGAACTTCTTAACTTGAATAACTCTAATTAACTTGAATGACTCAGTATCAGAGCAGGCGCCTCATTAGCTTATAATTACCATTCAACGGCCCTATTGTCACTTACCATCAGATGAGATGAAGGTGGCGATGAAGATGAAGAGAAGAATGTATTCCTCTTTCGCTTTACCCATTTACTGTTGAAACACCAACATTGGCACCAATATTACTGTTATTTTTCAAAACTGAAACATTGCGACGAATGTTGGCTCCAACTCTGGCACAGATCCAAAACGAGTGGATCCGAACAACATTTGATTATGGGTGCTTTTAAATCACTTACCGGTTTGTAGCGGCACGGTGTTTACTGACTCCGCGGGCTCAGTCTTCGGGCGAGGGTTGTCAAGGGTGACTGTCACACCGACCTGTAATGACAGTACATAAACATATTATGATATTATTCACAGGTTCTTTGCAATCGTTTTAGGATGACTGCAGTCTTTTTATGTCAAACTTTTGACTGCTATTCTGAGACTTCTTTTTCATTTACCTGCATTTAGCTGCTAAAGTTCACTGTTGAACATGAACCTGACTCACCGATCATTAAATTTCATAAAGACGCTTGGCAGTATGATTGATGATCGCAGGATGATGTTTTTGGAACGTAGGTAGTCGTTGCTACCCATCTTCTCAACTTTTTTCATTAGTCGCCCTTTACGACAGACTTACTGATTATGAAATCGTATCTTTATCTTACGTGGTCGCCACTCGAGAACTCCCCACCGGTTATCAGTTCTTCGAGCGATGTGGCCTGCCCATTGCCACTTCAGCTCACTGACTCGTCGAGCTATGTTAATGGTCTTAGTTCGTCTACGGATTTCTTCATCCCGGATTTTATCACGTAGAGAAATTCTGTACCGCGAAACGTCTACCGGGCCGTCCCCCTACTAGGTGGACCGACGACCTGGTTAAGGTCGCGAGGAGTTACTGGATGCAGGTGGCTCGGGACCGGTTGATGTGACGTGCCATGAAGGAGGCCTATGTCCAGCAGTGGACGTTTCCCGGCTGATGATGATGATCTTTATCTTAATAATGTTTCTTAATAAAATAGTATAAAATTATTATTAAATTAGAGGTAAAATACTATAAACACGGATACCCATAGAATATATTTTATCAATTAAAATAAAGATATAGTTCCAGCTTGTTATAAACTTATTTTTCTACAATTATGTAGGTGACCATAATTTTTTCAATTTTAGAAATCTGTTCGCGGAGCGTGTCATTTACGTATGTTAGGAATAACGACTGTATCGGTACGGTGTGACAGATGTCGGGAGACAGTTGGCGCGACGCCAGCTAAAGGAGTGGTTACATTGCAACACTGCCATTCATGAATACAACATACAAGTCCCGGATAACAGTTTTATTGTGCTCTTCTATTATTCGATTTCGTCTCTCTATCTCGCTAAACGGTTCTGTTTCCTGTTTCATTCCCAGGACTTTTGCATATTTGATGTGTAGCTTAAAGTTTAAAGTTAGAATGCAATGCTATAGAGACGTACTAGTTCCTAGAGGTTATTGTTGTATGAACTGGGCTAATATTAACTTAAATTTCACGTGTCAAAAGTGAAGTTTAGGTGTGTGCTTGTTTGGCACTTAAGTTTAAATCAAAAGGATCACTAAGGTCTACTCCGGATTGATAAAAATTCTCAGCAGTCATCAGCAATAATAATGGTCACGCTACGCTATCGTTTCGTCGAACTGGCTAAATGAGGGGATCAATATGCTTAAAAAAACCAATTGGAATTTTTCCTTAGTTGTATTTTATGAAACCTGTGTGCATGAAGTAATTTTATCAGCTTTACCTACTACAAAACTTATCTTAGTGTCAATGAAAATCATCAAGGTAACCAAAAACGATTTTGAATCTGTGTTCTGCGTGTTGAAACTCGAATAACTAACACATTTTAGACTAATTGTTTTCTATTGAAAATGAGAAAGTCATCATGAGAATAGGCTATGAAAACAAAATATAGCAAAGGAATTGTCAGCGCAAAGAGCACTGGAAGAAGAAGCTGGAGGTATATGACTTGCCTTTTTCTACCAGTGGGACGTATTCACTCATTTTAGGTTATCTTTCCTAGTCCCACCATTGTGGACGTAGTTGTATCATGTCAGGGTGTAACCCTATCGTCTTCGTGTGCCTCGTTACTATTTCCATCCAGATGGCTGACGGTCTACCACGCCTTCTTTTACTGTATTTCATTTCTACAAAGGTTCTCGGCATGTAACCTCTACTGCGGCTCATAATGTGGCCTTTAAATCTTTCACAATAAAATTAAAAATCTCAGATACGTCGTTCATGCTTTTGGGATAGGTTTTTATCATCAACTCATATAAATCGAGTATCACCTTTATTCAGCTAGCTTATATAGCTATTCAGAACTCTGTCGTGAAACAGTAGCTCTAAGACTTCGTTTGGATGTTTATGATTTCGTATTTTCTCGTTCCTAACTTATTCGGCCACGTTTCCTCTATCAATTCATTGTTGTTTCATTGTGACAAATCCCAGATACCTGAGTTTGGTCTGAGAATTGCTTCGCAAGTTTCACCTTTGTTTTCTGTAAACTTATTGTCTGTCGCAGCAAATTCATTTGGTGGTTTGGTCGTGGATACTTCGTTGTCATTGTTCGAATTGAAAAATTTATCTTCGGGAATGGAAGGAATATGTTATCAATTCATTTAACTATGACCTGGAAAAAAAGTAATTGTGTGTTATCGTTGGATTATACGATATCAGTTTTGTCTTTATTCTCGTTTATTTTGGATCAGTTTTCGTTTTTTTTAATTGTATGATGATGAGATTTGGTATTGAAGATTAGTTTCCAAAAAAAGAGCTACGTGGAGTATGGCATAATATTTGAATATCTAAAAAGGTGATAATATTTGAATATCTAAAAACCATTTTGATGACATTCTATCTATATTCTATGTAGATCTAGAAATCAATTGGTCTTGTTTTAGTCATCAAGAAAATTCTATTTTTGGACGTTGGTAGCCTTTAATTATTTTACCTTAAAACCCATTGAAAGACAGGTGTTGCTGAAGAATGTTGCTAGAGCAGACATATATTTGTACTGTATGAGACATAGCATACTCACACTGTTTCGTGTGTCTATGGGTTGCTTTGATAAACGTCAATGTCAAGTGTTTGACAGTGCCACGAGAGTCGTGTGCGACTGTGGAAGTTTAGTAGTGCCGAACACGTGGACATTGCCAAGCCAGTGGAGTCAAATTACTTGCTCAGTGAGTATAGTGCCAGACAACGGCATTCGGACTATGATCCTGCCATATTGATACTTATATTTTTAGAATTACTTGAAATATACATATCTACTAAGTAAAAACTTTGACTTTTTTATCTTATCTGTCACATTGCCAGCTATCTGATGATCTTAATTTCTTTGCCAATAATTTAAATCTAAAAGTGTCGTTGAGTGACATATTCCTACCATCTATAATTTTACTGTTCCCGGGATTGCAGCTCAAATAAGCCCCAAAATGAATTTTATATAAAACTCGCTCCGACATGGAAAGCCAGCTCGTCAGTAAAGTGATATCTTGGATCTTTTCTCGAGATAACTGACAGGAGCGCATCCAGATGATTTGTATTCGCGAGACACTTTGTAAAACAATCCCGTTCAGAATAATAGAGAAGGAGGGTTGACAAACGCAGTTTTATTACTTAAAAGATTATGTATAAATGTTATACATTATTTTAAAATTTACTTTACAGCTTTATGGAGTTCGTTACACGATTTGAAAAACTTCTCTCATAAATCACGAAAATAGCGTATAATTAGCGTTTTGAGGTACATTTAGCCGACTGAAAACCAGTTTTAAAGTTGATAAATATACAGTTTTAAATACTTTTATGTATGTATTGGTTATGAGAATATTTTTTCATTTACAATAATAGTTAATGTCAAAATTATTAACATTATACTGATTGGCATGCTATGTAAACAAATTTTTTGACAATCAAATTCCTTATTAGATATGTTTCTAATATTTTAACACCTGTGGACAGGTGTACATCGAACCAATTGAAATTACTATCTTAGCACCGTGTAAAAAACTATGTACTTCGCAAATAAATTCTCTCTTTCTTTACAGTAATGTATATGTCCACGAAAAAAAAACACTACCTGATTATCTAAAATTATTTTCGCGTGGAAAGGTTTATCCTGGGATCAAATTACCTATTGCATATGGTTTATAATATGGACATGTATTTAATATTTATGAATATTTAATGTTACAATTTCTGGATTCGCCCCTGCTAGAGTGGCAGACAGTGTTCCAGACACATAATCGTTTAGCTGTGGTTTTAACTACTCCACGTATTTCCATTTTATGGTCCGGTGCAGACAGCAGGGTGCGACTTGAGAGGTACCGTAACAACCTGTCTTTATGGCTGCACAACAAGAAGCTATGGCTTTCATTAAAACTGGATAAAGTCACAGTGTTTGTTTGTATGATAGAAAATAATGGAATCAGATGTATAAGCTCACTGAAAGCTATAAGCCTCAGTGATCGATATGCTGAACAAGTATGAGTAAATATGTATATGATCTTGATCACCAGTCACCATGATTCGAAGTAAAATTTTGGTGATTCTTGGTTGACCCAGACAACAATGTACCCGTAATATATACGTCAAGTCTCCCAATATGATGAATAACAATAATTAATTCTTAGACAAACTTTCACTACAACTTAACTTATAGATTGAAGGTTAAATGTATGAAAATATTTTGAACCATATATGTTTGCACTTAATGTGGACGCGGCTCGACAGACATTTATTACAATAATTTAGTCTGGCATTTGTTCTAGTTGTTGTGTAGAATGAATGTTTTTTTACACAAGTGTGCTAAAGTAGGTTTTTATAAGCGCTTCTGATTTTTGAACCGTGTCCACAAGCAGTGCTCAAGATTGTCAAGCAGACATGCTTGACAAGGTTGATACAATAATCACGTCAAGAATTTTAAGAGTTGTTGTTAATGTGTTTAATTGTTTTCCTCTCTTTCATCCCATCACTGGTCAAATGCTTCCCTTCCATATATCCCTCAAATTTTCTCGGAAATAAGGAGTATGTGTAGATTGAATACAAATATTTCTATGTTGTTGAGACCTTCGGCAGTCAGTGGTTTAGAGGCTGGTTTAGGGTTTCCAGGTGATACCCACACATTCACACAACGACACCTACCTTGACCGATGCTTCACAGCGTCGGGCCAGCTCTGATCTAGAGATCGATATAGTTCCTTATATCTCACATTTAATTCAGCATTGTTAGCTCACAAATAGTTCACTCACACAGAAAAAGTCAGTAATTTACAAATTAATTACACAGTTTTGTAATTTGAGTGTCAGACACGGAAAGTCACATGTCACATTTAGTCGCTACAAGTGCCGTCGAGTGGTGGAATGCAAAAGCCAGCCGAAACATTATATATTATTTACAGCAACATGTTTATTGATTTTTTAAAAGTATCGATTTTTGTATATGTTCTCCTGGGATGGATTTAATTGTAAAATTTGGTAGAAAGCAGTAGCGTACACTGTTTTATTGACTTCTGATTTTTAATTAAAACAAACTGTTATTTTTGAATGAAAAAGTCAAAGGGTGATAGAGACTTAAAAAGTCAGAAGCCAATATTATAACAACTTTAAACCATATGTTTAAATAATATTAAATATTTTAATTTGTGACTATTCAGCGTAATGCGTAATAAAAACTGTATATGCGTAAAGTCAAACGCTTATTAAAACTATTTTGTGTTTATTAAAAACTTTTAAAAATATATTTTTTTATGTTCTGTATCAATAAACTTACTTTAAAAACCTACAAGCGACAACACAGTAGGAGATGGAAGAGAATCGATTGGTGCTCCCGTTTTATTTTAATTTTAAATAATTGGTTTACAATTTTGTACGAGCAACAATCGTTCGCATTTTAAAAGCTTTCCTACTCAGTGTTGCCGTTTCTAAAAACAACTAATAAACGTACTTGGCACACTAGTCGCCGTACTGATATTTTTACACCACGATCATCGTCTCGCTTTTCAAATTTTTTTTTTCGAGTTGGTAACTTTGCTTACATCTTTCGAATTTCAAAACTAAGTAGTGCGAAGATGATGGCTGAGTTAATAAGTCGGTTTGATAGAGCGAGATGATGATTTTGTTGTTGTTGATAGTAACTGTATTTTTATGTCTTTACTGTCGACAACACATATTAAAAGGTCCCTGATGAAACCAAAGCACTGTTTAAAAGTAAACTTAAATTAATCAATTATTTTGGTTGTTAAATATTAAAAGCTTTAAATCTAAATAATTACATCACGTTCCCGTTTTCACCATTTAAAAAAAATTCTGGCAGCACATTTTTACAAAAATATTTATGTGTGTACAGTAGTACCAATTATTATTTTATAGCTAAATACACAAAATTTATATTATGTATAGTTTTTTTGTTTTTATTAATTTGGGATAAAAATCGAGTATTTATTTCAAATATATGTCGTTCGTCGTTATTTCACTAAAAGCTTAACAATTTAATTAAGTAGAGCCTGAACTGCACTGTAACACAGATTAAATGAGTAGTAAACTCAGTGATGCTCAATAAAAAAAGCTATTGATAAGATTACTCGGTCGTTTCTTCGATGTTAGAAGCGGCCGGCCAGTAACAATTTTGTTCCAATAAGAATTAATTTTATTTCTTATAAAACCTCTTTGGATTTGTAATTTGAAAAAAAAAAACTGGCTTCGTTTAATCGCCCACTTTTATATTCGAAATTTAAACTTATTTGAACAATAAATTAGGGGTGCGATCTATGATTGTTTTAAAGCAATTAGGGTGCGTTCAGTGGTTTGCTTTAGAAGTTTTTAGGTTATAAAAGTATGACTTATTTCTTATTGATATGTAGTGCTGACGAGGGTTTTGACGGGACATACCAGACCAACGTGGTGGTCAGAAACAACGGCAGTTGCCAGTACGTGCCCCCGGGCATTTTCAAGAGCACATGCAAGATAGACATCACTTGGTTTCCCTTCGACGACCAACATTGTGACATGAAGTTCGGTAGCTGGACATACGATGGCAATCAGGTATAGCCTACAGTCCATGGTTGTGTTATACACGTCGCAGTTGGATTGCTTAATAAGCCGATATACATAACCGCTAGCTGTTTCACTAAACCACTCCGTTATGTAAAACAGCTCAACGACGTTCAGCGATTTTACATAAAAGCTATACTTTAACTCGCGGAATTGAATGAAAGTTTTGCTTTAATCAATCCATTGGGCCAATGATTACGAGTAACAGCGTGAAATGAAACGTCAGATTGTAAAATTTTTGTTCTAAATTTTGGCGTGGCGTGGCTCTGTATGGAAACAATGGCATCTAAAGCAGAATATAGTTATAAAATGATGAATGATGATTCATGACCCAAATTTAAGTGAAAACCGTGACTTAATTTAAAGGATATTTGTTTATATTTAATCATGGTCGCCTTGCAAAAAACGCCCTTTGTGGTTGGATATTACATTCCGCAAAACGTCTTAATATGGGTCGCTTTTGTTAAATAAATGACAATCCAGCTAAACATTGTACAGCTGTTTTACATAATGGAGCTATTTAGTAAAACAGCTAACGGCTATGCAAAACAGATTATTAAGCATTCCAACTGCGACACACATCTACAGCTGCTGGTATATTGCATCGTTACTAACTTTGAGCTGGTAACGGAACATTCTAACAAAACATCAGATTAAACTCTTTAATTGAATTACAAACTTATTTTTAAATAATTTATTTATTCTTTTGGTGCCTTTGGTCTCTAAAACATGTTGATAATATTACGTTTAGATGTGTGAAGACATTAGTACGTACTGACTACAAGATTCGTTGATCTTTCAAAGAAATAGTGAATATGTGCCTTGTTTTGAAGTCAATAAATAATATTCGCTTCTTGCTTTTATTTCGTAAAATTTATTCACGATCAAAGAGATCAGGAGCATCCAGAAGATGTGTTCCACCGAACACGTATGAAGCAACGTGGTCAGACACTTTCGTTTGTTATACACACGGTACACCAAAAGTCAGACATTCGGCCGTCAATATGCAGTGCATGTCGTTGACAGTTACACGCGTGTGTGTATTTTTGTTGACCTCACGGATTATTCGACTAGGTTGAATCCGTATTTTCCTTACGAATCCGTGTTCACGACATTGGAAAAAAAACTTATCTACAGTTTTCAGTAATGCTTTCAGCATGTTTCCAGGGACGTCAAAATATGAATTACCATAATAAAACGTAGTACCTTAGTCCCTCTTTGTAGTTTGACTTAATGATCTAAATGACATATTTTAAGCTTTCTTAATAATATAACAGCAGCTGTTTTAATTTTAATTAAGAGGCTAAAATTAAGAGTATAGGTAATTAGGGAAGGGTTAAGGGAACCATGTGAGAAACCCATAGGATTTATGTCCTAAAAGTTTTGTATGTACTATTTTGCATGGAGCGAGAAGTCTTCTATCACACGAGGCACAACATCTTCACATTTGATTATTATTATTTACACAGTGTTTCACTGCCATACGGATCCGCCAAACAAAAGAAAAAATATTTTACATTATGTATGTCATCAACTAGATTTGCACGAAAGCAATTTATTGTCTATGAAATGCACGTTTAAATTTTCCGATGTATCTTTTTTTTTCATGTTTCTTATTATATTTTTTTTATTCTACCATAAATAAATAGCTGTGGGTTATTTGTTATTACGTGATGTAATTTTCTGACGACCAACGACCTGGTTAGAGACGCGTGGAGTCGCCGGATGCAGGTGGCAGCTCAGCATTGGACGTTTCCTGGCTGATGATGATGCTGATCTAATTTTCTAATGTAGCTTTATATTTAGTTATACTTATTAACAACTTTTACAAACGCATCTTGATATCTGATTTTTGGATCCTAGATCAAATTGAAATATTGTAATCAAATTATATTACTAAGGCATGAAAAACGTAGACTGCTTTGGTCAGTATTTTATACAAAAGCTAGTTAAAACATATTTTGTAACTTTGTAGAGATTTCCTTGCATGATTTCTGACTCTATGTTTTTTGTTTCTGGAGCATCAATGTGTACTGGTTAAACTCGACTTGTAAATAATATATTTTATTTGTCATTTAGATAAAACACGACTGTTTATTAGTGTCTATGCTACCAGCAGCAATGCTAATTTTTCTCTGTATAGATTTTGGCGACAAGTCCGTATGGCGGTGACCTATTCTTTCGCATGTTGCATCCTTTAGTATGATTCCAGTCCTGAAATAGTTTCTCACATTTCCCTGGAAAGAGTTCAATTGAGACGAATTCCGACGCAGGCATGTACAAATCGAGCAAAACCCTTGCATGGTTTGACTCTGATCGAGTAGGTTTCAGCTTAGATAAAAACAAGTCATTTTAAATTGAATTTTGAATCATAAATTGTAAATTTATTGGACATTCATATGAGTGAAATTATATCTTATAATATCTGACAGATAGGTTAGTGAAATTTTTATTTAAAGACTATATTGTTAGATCAAGCAGCTGATAAGTTAAAAATATACCGTTCTGAAGAATATTATACCATATTAACAAATAAAATAATTTTATGTGTTGAATATAAATCATCAATACAATTAAAAAGCAACTCTATTACTCGTTATTAAAATTATTTGTAAATATATGGAACGGATTTTCAAAATGAAATACTGCAAATGTTTGTGTAAATAGCTGCTTTATGTCAAAAGTTTTGATCAGGAATATAGTTAGCAGTTTTTATCTAAGCTTTTACATTAGCTAGTGCATCTCCATGTAAGATGTTTGCGAGTAATCATTTGCCTCGACAGCTGGATCTGGTGCTAAAAGATGAAAACGGCGGGGACTTGTCGGATTTCATAACGAATGGAGAATGGTATTTAATAGGTAAGTGTCTCCTTTGTACGTGACTACGAATGGAGATGACACTTTAATTACAGTTTAACAGCTGTCTCGATAAGTACCTACGATATACGGCAGTGTTCAATTTAAGACTTTTATCCAGGCTTCCTGCCAAACACTGTTTGATTGAAACCCTAAAGAAACTGCTTACAAAACTCATAAAAGTTTGATTGACAGTATGTCTAAAGTTATTGACGCTTTAGAAGTTTGGAAGGTTTAAGAACTTGGGCCGCTCGCGTTGGAGCGAATCGATGACATATTGAAGTATTTCAATGGATGTAATAAATTATTATATGGTTTATGCCTGTGTTTATGTACATATTATAAGTACAAGTCAGAGTATATACACAAATAAATAATAAACAAGTTTTTTGAGACGATTTTGTAATCCTAGTCAGCGTAAAACTGTCATTATTCAATTTAATTTAACTTATTCTTAAGAATACAACACAAAATGTTGAGTTAAAAACTAACTAAATATTGTTAAGATAATCCATTCGTTTGAAGTAACACAAACAAGTATTTTATTTTAAATGAGGTAGCACTTCGCCCTTGTTGGTAAGTACTATGAAACTTGATGGTAAGGGACGACAAGGACAAGAAGTTCATCATGAAGCTGCAATTTAATAACTATATTAGATTTTCGATTTCAAAATGGGTTATAAATCATCATAATAAACATACACTCAAATATTACAACTACGCTTAAATTACAAGATTCCAAACATCCAAAGTTAGCATACTTCACAAACAGTTTCCAGCAGATAATGATTTTGAATTTATGTACCTAGATCTTAACGTCTTCAAGGCTAGAGTGAATTGACTTCTTGTTCTAGACCTGTGGATTATTCTCGATCACATTTTCAATAAATATCAAATATATGTAAAAGTCATGCCGTCTCTGTTAAGATCTGACTGCTAGATTGTCCTGTCCACTCCTCAGGTATGCCTGGAAAGAAGAACACAATAACGTATGCCTGCTGCCCCGAGCCGTACGTCGACGTGACTTTCACGATCATGATCAGAAGAAGGACGCTCTACTACTTCTTCAACCTGATCGTGCCTTGCGTGCTCATCTCTTCCATGGCACTGCTAGGGTTCACGCTGCCGCCCGACTCGGGGGAGAAACTCACTCTAGGTCAGTTCTCTTTTTATCTTTGACAAAAAGTTTTTGTGTCAATGCAACAGTTCACTTTTTGAATTATGTAATGATGACTTTTGAAAGAATAAGTTATTATATTTTGAAGAGGTGAATTCCGTGGCGCTCGACTTAAATGCACAATGCGACCAAATAAAGGAACAAAGTAGGTCACCTGGGAGTGACCTATATCCATCTGTGGACTTCAGCATACTGTTATCAACTTAAAGATTTATTTTTTTAGATGAATACAGTTACTTATTTCACTAGCTCAGTAAACCAAAATTGATCTTGGCCTGGTTGATTTCTCATTAAGTTTTTATGACTCCTGCAAATTGAACAATGAGTTACAACTCATTGAAATATTATATGATGGTTGAAGAGTGAAACATTTCAATAAGAATAATGTTCTGGAGGTTTCTATTTATTTGTTTATAATAGTGTTGCCAGCGCAACGTTTGCAAAATACGAGACCCAAAAAGTCATTGGCACTTATATATCTCCAACTTATCAAGAACTTTCGGGTAAAAGTTGAAGCGATCATGATCACAGATTAGGTTTGGTTTATGCCTCATATATAATATAAAGAAATAAACAAAACAACGCTTACTAGATTCTATAAGAATAAAGTTGTGTCTATGTCTAGATATTGATTACTTACTAGATAACACACATATTGTATATTAAAATCATTATTGTAAATATTTTGTACGGAGTTACAACACTTTACCGACATCACAAACTTTAGGAACGTCAAAAGACAGATTGTAATAAAGTAATGAGTATTAAAACGCCAAAATTTCCGTACGATAAACTTGACGCTCGAAATGTTGAATATGCCAGCGTCGTAATAAAACTTTTAAAGGAGGTCGGAAGCAGAGCTCCGTATATAAATATTAGATTGGCTCTAGAATGTGGTATGTCTGTGTACGTGCTAGTGGGGTGGAAGTTCTCGATTCGACGAGAAGATTGGTAAGTTCTGTGAGACCGCGGGAGGTGCCCGTTTACACGGTACATTCATTAGCTGTATTGAAACGTGTACACTGTGAAGGTACCTCGGAAATGTTTTGAGTTTCAAGTCCTAAATTCAAGCAGTTATAATTGTCATTCATGGATTTCATTCGAGTTCTTCAAATGGTGATCCTGTTACGCTGAAAACATTAACATTATGATTCAATGTAATATTTGTTTTTATAGTGATTGGTAAACCGTTTTCCAATCGTAGATTTTGGAAACATAGAGCCTGAGATTGGAATAAATGATCGTAGAATATGAATTTAGACTTTCTCTTACGATTGGATCAGCGATCATTAGCGAGCCCTTTGCGTTTAATACATATATTTACGAGTACTTCAAACACGTGTCAGACGATTGCTCTAGAAAATGACCCTTTTATATCATGCCGAACTCACGATTTCGAATGATAAAATACCATTTAACTTAATACTCAGTCAAGGAATCTGACGATTAGACAAAATTACATTTTTTTAAGTAATCAAAACTTAATAAGTTTCGAAACTAACTCAATCTTTAGTGTGATCTATATATACTATATTTATTCACGTTAAACAAGATTTGTAGCATATTTACTTTAAATGAAAATGAATGAAAAAAGATGTATTTTCTTGTTTATGATTACCTTAACAATACAGTTTTTGAGACACTCCTAAATATAAACTTTTGACTTTGACTACGAGTATATTACGACTGAAGTTAATTTACTAATAAAAAGCTATTTACTCGTACCAGAAATAGGAATGTCTGTAGACTTTCAAGGTGGATCTACAAGGGATCTTCAAGGGATTTCCCTGGTTGTGTTTAGGGTGTTAACGATGTGTTTGGTTTCAGGAGTCACTATCCTTCTCTCGCTGACGGTGTTTCTCAACCTGGTGGCAGAGACCCTGCCGCAGGTCTCCGACGCTATCCCCCTGTTAGGTACACAATCCACACCACCTCGCGATCCATCCCGCTGACTCCCATTTTTATTTATATCTTCACAATCATCCGCTTATTTCACTTTAATTTTAAGTATTTTAGCTCTCGCTTAAATTTACATTTTAAAATGAATTTATTAAATTATTTTAAAACATTACAAGGAGTAAATTATGTATTACTCGTATTAATGTTCAGCTTCAATGTTGTTGGTAAGCTTTCTGTCGTCTGTGAGTTCAGATTTAAATGTTTGGATGGATGCTTTCGCTTTTATAAAATGTTTAAATGGTAACGCATTGTTTTCGCGAATGATTAATACTGTCGCGAATATTTTGCTTTTTTAATTCGTGTTTTCCTATTATCTGGAATCGATTTCGTGGATAACTTTATAGGAATACTATGTTGCTAAAGTTTAGTATCACACGATATAGACAGTTTACTTTGTTAAGCTACGTGTTTATTGAAGACAGCGAAGGTAAGTTAAGTTTTACTTATTGGACTTTAAATTTTGATCATCTAATTTTCTATTATTATCCATTTGTACCTACTGATCGATGTACGTAATCGATTCCACCCGTAACACTTTTCTCGTCTGTTTTCTGTATTTTTGTATGTGTTTGACTGTTTTCCCACATTAGTGGTCTGTGATACTTGGAGGGTGGCTGTACCTCACGTCTCTTTAACCCCTCTTTTCTCGTTAAGTGTATTTAAAAAAGGAATATAAATAAAAAATTTAAAAGTGTATTCAATAAACTGCATGAAAATGTTATTGTTTCGTTTATGATTTTTCGTGCCCTTCGATACCGACTCAGAACACGAACAGGCGAGGATTCACAACGGTTTAGTGTTGGTCGTCGTTTGAAACACATAAATGCGCTTTATTTTCATAGCGATATTGTTCATTTTTGCAGGTGTAACGATTCTACTGTCGCAAACTGTTTTCTCTCTATTGGTGGGTCACGTCATCACAAAGACCTCAGAGGCGATACCCCTAATAGGTGAGAGAGAGACAAGAAATCGAAAAATATACTTACATAATAAATGCGAAATAAATTCAGATTAAAAGAAATGCTGTCTCTCGTTCGAATAGATTAAATAAATGAATATGTTTAGAGGAATAAGCCAGTCCTAATTTAGTTTTTATTTTAAATCGTTTTGTTTTACATTTAAAAATAAATAAATAAATGATTTAAAATGCAATTTTCAAGATTCCTCTACTCATTCTTGGAATGAAAAGTAACAACAATTTAAAATACAAGTGCAATCAACTTGAACTGTAAATGTAAATAACTAAATACATTCTATCTTCCTACTTCCTTTTTTTTCACGAGTTTAATAACTTTTACCTTTTCAGAGCTTTGCACTTAAACTCAAGGTAGCGAATGACTTTGTTTTACAATGATTTTCTGCGTTATTCAGCACAATTAAACCTTTCTTGTAATACCTTCAAATAAATCGGTTTTCTCCGTTAACATTACTTTCATTACTTTCTTCCGTAATAATTATTTTCATCATTACCATTTGGCTTTACAGAGTAAATTATTTAATGGAACTATTTAATTTATAAATTTATCGATGTTTTACTGTTCCTTCAAGAATTTAAGGTGAATTGTGATCTCATACAGGTACTCTGTTACAGGACATTTTGACATACTCTTGTTAAAATTTTAGGTCACTGCGAACAATCCGAGGAAATATAAACCTGGGAAACAAAATCAAAATAATAAACTACAATGCCCATTTTAATAGATTGTTCAAGAACTGAGGCACTCATAGCTCAAGAACATTAATTTTTATACAAAACATCGTCATTTTAACTTGGTCATTCTGAACATGATAAATTACATTCCTAAATATATCTCTGTCACATTCTGTGGTTGTTTGCCGTATTCATAGCAAATGCTGAAATTTGACAGATTTTGATCGATTCAATCTTGGGTTTATTTACTAATATTTTAAAATATAAAAGTTGTAATTTCTGTGACTAGGTCACGCATTCAACGGTTTTGCATTCATGCGTGAAATGTGTTCTAGATCACGATTCATACTTTTTATCACATACATTATTTATATCACATAAAAACTTTAATAATCTAGATTGAGTCGAAATTGAGATGTCATTAGTCAAGCTGATGTATACCGGTGGTTTTCTTATGATACATAATCATAAAGTACCTTTCAGTTCCGGGCTAAGAACATCCTAAGCCTTCCAACATCTACCAGGAACGGTTATTTTGTTTTTGGTTTTTCATTGAACTCATTTAAATTGCAAGCACAACTCGCCTAAATAAAGTTGTTAAACGAGCTCCTAAATTTGGTTACGCTTTGTAGTTTAAAGGTGGAGTTAAAATATAGGGTTAAAGTTAAACAACGGTGTAAGAGTTTAAGGTTAAAGTAGATGCGGGCGGTCCAGCCTCCAAGTATCGCGAGCCGCAAACTTTCAACTTTCGGTCCGTCCCTCTCCGTAGCGACTTTTGTTGTTGAGAAAATTGTCACAAGAATTTAACTACAACTGTTAGAATTACTAAGGTACATCTCTTACACAACCTTTGTCTGCGACCATTCGAAAACTTTTGCATGAGTTTTGCGTATCTAATTATTCAATAAAATTGATGAAATTTTTAAAGTTTTTTTTAGTTTAAGCGTAAATTTTTACGATTTTACCTACTACAGTAACGTTTGAAATCTAAATGCGAAGCTTCGTATCAGCTGGAATATACGTTTTATACCAGTAATTTAAATCATTTAAATTCCCTGCAGTACACACGCAAATTATGCCTGTCATGCCTAAATGAGCCCACTCAATTTGAATATAAAATGAAAAAGAGTTAGACATATTAGTGAGAGCAAAAGAGACAACACTACTTAAAATAATAGTTTGAAATATAAATTTTCGTTGCAGAATGCATGTAATGAAAAAATGAAAAAGTTGTTTTTACCAAGTTAAAGTCAAGTTTAAAATACTATTTCACCCAAAAATCGTAGAAAATGAGCTCGTTATTATATTTTCGGATAATTTTTAGATGGACTCAATATATCCCCATCATATTTAAAAAATATGTATCTAAAGTATGGTGATCAAACTGATTAGTAATCTCTAATGTAAAAAGGCAATTTTGCTGTAGGACGGTAGACAGATTCAATTTCTTTTGACAATTTAATTTAAAAGATCGCGTTTATATTATCTTGGTATTTCGAAATGTGTAAAATAAGGGTCTTTAAAAATGTACACAGTTTTTATAACTGTTGTTAAAAACATGACTAAAATAATATAAGCGTGATAATTAAGAAATAGGACACGGAGAGGAGAAATTTTATGGGATAAATTTTGCATGCACATATTTAAATCGCATGAATGTTAAATGTTGTGTTTTAAACGGTCAATGTTATTAGATACTAAATTTGATCCAGTAAATTTTTTTAAAGTTTTAAAATGAGAAAATACTTAATTTCCTCCTTGCAGTTTTAAGTATCATTTATTTAACCATTTTTATTATTAATTTGACTAAATACTTTTAAAGATTACCAAGTGTAAGATATAAGGGTGTGATTAATTGTACAGTAGTAGCGGAAATCAGCGAGACTTAACTTTTTGTACAAAGCGGAGAGATCTAAAAGTAATATTTCCGAGAGTAACCGCAGATGAAATGTCGTCAAAAACATTTTGTGACTTTATTTGAAAAATGTAGTACTGCAATTTTGTTTTGTAATTTATGACAAATTGCATGTTAGTTAGTTAGTTATTGTAAAAAGATTTTTTAAGCAATGCAGTATACTCGTATTCATTGAACTAAAAAAGAACAGTTGAACTGTAAAGAAATGAAATCGTTGCGATAACGAAAATATAAAAAGATGTAATAATTAAAAAGGATTACGTTTTTAAAAAATTGGGCATTAGACTCCGATAGCTTCGAGCGAAAATTCGTGGGAAATATTTTTTCACTGTAATGATCTGCTCAATATAGCACCACATTCCAATTTTACATGCGAACTGAAAGTTGTATGTTACTCAATTCGGATAGAATATAAAATCACATCCTTCTATCTAATGAAATATGTATTTGTTGAGGAATAGTCCTTACTTTGTGTGAACTTTGCATAAAATTTAGTTTTCTTGGAATAAGAATGATTGGGATGTACTCCATATGGTAACCAACGGAACCCTACTAAGATTTAGCTGTCCGTCCGTCAGTCTGTCTGTCCGTCTGTCAACAGGCTGTATCTCGTGAACCGTGATAGTTAGTCAAATTTTCACAGATTATGTGTTTCTGTTGCCGCTATAACAAGAAATACTAAAACCCAGAATAAAATAAATATTTAAGGGGACTAACATACAATAAACGTGATTTTTTGGAGACGTGCGTTTTTACTTATTAGTAGCGCCATACAGTAACGGGTAAAAAACAAACAAAATATAACTAACGTATAAGTAGTGCCATCTAGTGGCGAGTAGCAAAACTAAATTGAAAACGAAAATTGAAGAGGAGAAGACATTCGTTAGAGGATTGTTCGGTGCATATTATTTAGGGTTTTCCGTATTTTAAATTACCATATTCTGTACGGAATCCTCGGTGCACGAGTCCTACTTGCACTTGGCCGGTTTTCATATGATAATGACTAATGAATTTTTAAAATTAGAACTGTACAAGTCCAGGCCTGTGGGCGTGTCATTAAGTGTTATTGCTACTTGTATTGTAAAGTGTTACTACATGGGTGCCGTGTGCGCAGGAACGTACTTCAACTGCATCATGTTCATGGTGGCGTCTTCGGTGGTACTGACGGTGGTGGTGCTAAACTACCACCACCGGACCGCGGACATACACGAAATGCCGCAGTGGGTGAGTTGCCTTCCATACAAAACGACGCTCTGAAAGTGGTAGATTCATTGATGTTTACATTGAACTAAGAATTCAAACTTCACCCCGTCTAGAGGAAACAGTACGACGCATTTATGACTGAAATTTGAGAAACCGTATCATAATCGTATAGATCGATCGATCGTAATCGAAAAGAATAGTACCAATTTAGTGTGTATGTTATTTTTACAGCGTTCACTAAGAGGGTATGCTGTTGTCAAAGCGCCCATACAAACGTAGTCCAGTCATATTTTGAGTATTAAGCTATAAAAATCTATGAAATTTTTAAGACACAATCTAGAAACAAATATCAGTGTCGGTGGTGAGTCAGATTTTCGTTTAAATAGAGTTCTTCCAGAGTTACAGGGCGTCAAAGAATTGTATTTTACGGTAATAAAAAGCCCCAACTTTGAACCTGATTTACAAGAATATGAATCAATTTAGAACAATTTGGAAAAACCACCGACATCTGAAATTTCATTAGTATATTGTATTAAAAAAATGGTTACATAATATACTGTATCCTTCAAATGATCCCTGGACTACGAAACATCCAAATAACGGGTGGATAACATCGCGAAATGTATGCTGTCTCACCGTACGCGCTCGGGTAGGATAGGGCTCGGATAGGGACAGCTACAAAACAATGCAACCTTGAAACCGACCACGTGGTCTTACCAACCTTCATAGTTTCATAGTTTATTTCGTCAATAACAAAAAATGTATGTGACATTCCTATATCTAACATAAAATAAGATAAGATTAATTTTAATTAATTTTAATTTTAAATAAAAACTGCGTCTATTAAAACAATGGAAAAATAGTGCCCTAATAGTTTCCGAGACATGCAAATGTTCATAATAGTTTATTATGAAGAAAAGGAGATATTGAAAAAGTTTTGATGAAATGATTATGAAAAGACAGTACACCAGTACATTTGCAAAAGCTCCGCTAGTCACACAGACCTGTTAGCAACTTCTTCGTTCTAAAAGTTTTGGGTTCGGTTCGCTTCCAGTGAAACATTTTAGATTCTATTTTGTTAGATAATGAAATATACGATTTTTCGGTAACTATACAATTTCTACACGAAGTGGTAGGATTATGGCCGTCACGATGAAATTTGAAGAAAAAAAAAATACCAATTTCAAATTTAGGGATTTGATGAATATTTCCGCTACAGATAAAATCAGTGTTCCTCCAATGGTTGCCGTGGATACTGCGGATGTCGCGGCCAGGGAAGAAGATCACGCGGAAGACCATCATGATGTCCAACAGGATGCGGGAGCTGGAGCTAAAGGAGCGGTCTTCGAAGTCACTGTTGGCCAACGTGCTCGACATTGATGATGACTTCCGACACGCCCCGCCCAATAGTACGGCATCTACAGGGAATCTAGGGCCAGGGTAATACAATACTTCCTGATATAAATCAGTTACGATGTTAACCGACTTCGAAAAAGGAGGTTTTCCATTGATTGTTTTGTATGTGTGTGTGTGTGTATCGTATATCTTCACCTAACATAATAATTGTTATTATTGTTTCAAATTTCTAGGCTTCGTTCCTATTTTCAGTTTTTTCATCAATCACATAGTTTTTTAAATACTCACCTTCAAATCGATGCCCTGGGCTATATAGCTTCTTTATTCTCACCTATTAAAACAGTACGTGAACATGCAACGATCAAGGTCATCCACTCTAGTGGATCTAACTCCCTGAAGTGGTCACTACAGCCCATCAGCTCGAATGAATATTTACGAGATCCCCGGAGAAAATGGCGTCATGTACTATGAAGTCGGAACTGTATGCAGGCCCTGTATAGGCTGTATAAAAAGTCTTATTGTTTCTAGCGATCTGAGAAATCATCATGACAGGTGCTCAATATTCCGTACGGACTTCCGGCGGTCGTTCGTGCGTCCCTCCACAATGGAAGATGTGGGGGGAGGCCTTGGTGGACACCACCGGGAGCTGCATCTCATCCTGAGGGAGCTACAGTTTATCACAGCTAGGATGAAGAAGGCGGACGAGGAGGCGGAATTAATCAGCGATTGGAAGTTCGCTGCGATGGTTGTTGACAGGTAGGTGATCCTTGGCCGTGGTCATAGGTCAGATTATCAGTACAGGCTTTTGTTGATGGCAAAGCCTTTTAGGGTTCCGTACCTCGAAAGGATAAATGTACCCTTATAGGATTACTTCGCTGTCTGTCTCTCTGTCAATACCCTTTTTCTCAAGAACGTGTCACCATCATTAGCTGGACATAGCCTCCTTCATGGTACGCCACATCGACCGGTCCCGAGCCATCTGAATCCAGCGTCTCCCCGCGACTTTAACCAGGTCGTCTGACTGACGTGTGCATATGTTTGTCCGCAGGTTTTGCCTGTTCGTGTTCACACTATTCACAATAATAGCGACAGTTGCCGTTTTGCTCTCTGCGCCGCATATCATCGTCCAGTGAGACATGTTGGCCCCGGGTACGACTCCCGGTGCTTAAACACGAGAGAACTAATATGTAGTTATAAATAACTATTGTAAAATAATGTAAAATAAAACACCTACGTGGTTGAAACGCACACGGATCCATTAACTAAGTCGAGAGACGATAAATACATGACTTAATGCGTTGCATAGCGTAGTTAAGGCGCGCACATAGTCCAATTACCTTTAAAGTGGATTAAGCCATTGCAGCATTTATTTATTTATTTATTTATCACAACATTGGTGTTACAGCTGGTAATATTAACAGCTGGAACAGTTACATTTGCTGTTGTTTATTATCAGCTGGAACAATTCACTGCTGATTGTATTTACTTTGCGGGATTTTGAAATAATTAGAATCCACGCATCGCAAACGAATTGGTGATTGAAGTAAGATATCGGCGTATGCTTTTACGACATCTGGCAGATGAGTTGATCTCTTTCTAAGCCAGATAGATAAGCCTGATAATGCAAGAGCTGTTACGCGTTTACGATACAAACATTTCTGAAGGTCATTGTACTTCTGTTCGCGCCTTAAGTCCAACATATTTTAAAACAATTGTGATGTTGACTAGGTATGTTATTATATTACAGATAAACGTTGACGATTATAATTTGTTAATAAAATATAATTATATTTCTAATTAAAATACGGCTGAAGAGGTGAATATTAATAAGGTTTACTTTACTGAAGTGTTGAACAAGTTGAATTAGGACCTTGTTCAGTTTGTAATAAAAATTTTGTATGATCGATTTGTAAATTTTGAATTGTGGTAGTGTAAACTTTGTCATTGTCACATGCCACTTTTACGACTTATGACTTCGAAAGCAGAGCATATCAAATGCGTGAACGCGTGCGTTTTGGTGTGCTCTGCTCGTTATAATGTCATAAAACATTAATTTAAAAAAAAATACAATATAAAATAATTATTTAAAAATATCTTTTAACGATTTTTGATAAAAGAGTGGCATTGTTAAATGAAACAATTTATAAAAATACCATGTCTCATGGTTCAACGTCAGTTTCATAAAAAATTCGGCAAACTGTATCATAACGTGATTTTTTGTTACTTTTACTGTCATCAAACTTTATGTTTTTGAAGCTGTCGTGAATATCTTAGAAAGAAAGAAAGAAAGAAAGAAAAATAAATTTATTGCTTTTTACACGAAAAAGAAATAACAGAGATTTAGAAACTAAATATATATTAAAGCAAAAGGCCTATCTCAGCTCATGCTGCAACCACAGAGTGATTGCAGCGCTGGTTTTCAGATAGGCCTTGACTAATACTAAACTAATCTAATTATCTAATTAAAGTAACCAGCTACTAAATACAAAACACAACGAATATACTACGAACACAGAACTAAAAATATATAAAAAGATTGTACACAGACAACAGTAGTAGCATACACATAAATACTAATAACAAAAATAATAATAATAATAGACTAACATAGACTAAACAAAATGATGTTCAAAAAAAATTAAGAAGTAGAAGCGAAGTCAGTATGCATCTACAAAGAAAATAAATTTTAATAATTTTTTTTAGATAAGGTGTTCGATGACACCATTTTTTTGAAGATCTAAAAGGTATATCTTTAGTTTTTTCCTGAAGGATTTAATCGAATTTAGTTCTCGAATCGGTGGGGGAAGATTATTCCAGATCTTTGTAGATGCATACTTGAAACAACCTTGAAAAGCAGAAGATTGATGTTTAGGCACTATCAGGATGTAAGTGGAGGCACGTGTTTTGTAGGGATTAGTCTCACTCGACCAATCAAGCAGTTTATGCAAGTATTTTGGCTTGCGACTTTTTACTACCCCAAACAGAAGAGTAGCCAAGTGTGCGTAGCGTCTTGATTCCATTTTTATCACATTGTTTTGGTTGAAATACGGAGTGACATGACCACGCAGTGGTATATCAAAACAAAATCTTGCGCAAGCATTCTGAACACGCTGTATTTGGGTTTTGGTCTTTGATAGTATCCTAGGTCCATATACGACATCGGCATAATTAAATCTAGACAAAACAAGCGTATCCACCAGCCTGATTCTTAGCTCGGTGCTTAAGTGATCTCGGATTCTGTATAGGACTTTTAATCTATAAAAACAGTTCCGTACAATTTCTGTTATGTGTGTTTCAAAACGAAGTTCGGCATCCATTTGTAGTCCTAAGTTACGTGCTACATCTACTCTCTCAATACTTTCACCTAAAACTTTAACATCAGGGTTATGATAAGTTATATTTCGTATCTGAGTTTTTGAACCAAGTATCAAAAATTTTGACTTAGCCGGGTTTAGAGCAAGCGTGTTCCTGTATGACCAATCTGTTATTCTTTTCAGGTCTTCATTGAGCTTACTAACACATGACAAAGTATCATTCGGATTAAAGGATAGATATAACTGTAGGTCGTCTGCATATAGGTGATATGAACAGTGTTTGATTGCCTTTATTATATCAGTGCTGTATAAGATGAAAAGAATAGGTCCAAGTATAGAACCCTGAGGAACACCTCTTTTGAGTTGACTTTGGTCTGATCTTAGCGTAGTCCCATCTTCCTTTCGCAGTTCAACTAGCTGTGAACGATCTCTTAGATAACTATCAAACCACTTTATACAGGACTGACTAAATCCGTAAAACGACATTTTGGATAATAGCATTGACGTATTAATCGTATCAAAAGCTCGAGAAAAATCAAGCAGTACAAGGATCGTACCCATGCCTGCATCTTGAGCCGTCAAAATGTTATTGGTAACGTCTAGTAAGGCAGTAGAAGTACTACGCCCTTTGCGAAATCCTGACTGTGCGTCTGGCAAGATATTATTATCTTCAATGTACTTTATTAGCTGATTGCAGACCACCCTTTCTAAAATTTTTGAGATGCAAGGCAGAATGCTAATAGGTCTAAGATCTTTGACGTCTATTGGATTTTGTTTTTTTGGAATCGGACGCACTACCGCCTCCTTCCAAAGTTGGGGAAATGTGGATGTTAGTATTGATTTGTTGATAATACTTGTGATGACCTCTAGGGTTTGCGGTAATGTAAGAGAAATCATGTCAATTGAAATATCGTCAATACCTAAGGCATTGGTTTTGATATTTTTAATAATCTTTAATACATCCAACTTATCAACAGTTTTTAGAGTAAATTCTAAAGATTCAGAATATCGGTGAAATTCGTAGTATGAAAGATCCGATATATTAACATCTACTTTGCCTGGAATATCTAGAAATTTACTATTTATATCGTTTGGAACACAGAGATGTACTGGTAAAGTGATGTCTGGCTTTGCAGGCAGGACAGTAGTTTTCAGGTTTTTCCATAATGTCTTGGGATTGTCAATATTTTGATTAATGTGTTGTTTAAAATAAGCTGCTTTTTCGTTAAAAATTGCAGAGTTTACTAGAGACTTTAAATCTTTATAGTATTGACGGTGCCCATTTCCTTTAGACTTACGAGCTTTCTCGTGTGCCTAATTCCTCAGCTGCATCATAAATTGAACATTTTCAGTTATCCATGGAATCGGTTTTTTCTTTAAAATTACGGACTTCATAGGGGCATGCAAATCATATAGAAAAATAATACGCTCATTAAAGGCAGATACCATTTCATTAACATTTAAAAGATCAAGAATCTGACTCCATCGGATATTCTCAAGATCTATGTTAAAATTTTCAATTATAATGTCTTTCAGGGGCCTGTAAACTAAACGTTTGGGCACGATTTTAGGTTTTTTGAAATTAAATTCACATGTAATGAACGCATGATTATTCATTTTGCTACCAATAACTTGCACATGGACGCTGCGAACGGGTACATCAGTACAGATTACATCAATTAAAGTTTCACTAAATTCCGTGAAATGAGTAGGTTCATTAACTACTTGATCAAGGTTGAATATGTGAAGAAAATTTTGAATTTTGACGACATTCGTATCCAGACGATTTAAGAAATTAATATTAAAATCACCCAATAGAATAACACTGTCGTATTTCGAGAACGAACTCAACGAATCGGTCAATGCTTCAATAAAAATGTCACTATTAAGCCAGGGCGGGCGGTACGCAGTGCCCACTAAAAGCTTGGTGGAGTTTACATTTAAAGTGAGTCTTATACAGATATATTTTGATTTACAAAGAACGAACATTTACGATTTTGAAAGAATGTTCTGGATATCATAAGATCATAGACATGGTCACTTTTTGTATATTTGCAATGATGCGGTTTTTTTTAAAAAAAATAGTTCTTTACTCATGCGTAGATAGATGGCAACGCCGGAGCAAATTTTTTGGAATTTAGTAAAAGGACTTTATTCGTTAAATTTCTTGATTCAAAGCTATTAAAGCCGACTGTCATACACCCACCGAAGAGTATATAACTGCTCTATAAATAAATTTGTCATAATTGTTAACAAGACTTTTTTGGACATGATATTTTATGACAGATTAATTTTTATCTCTTTCACGCCGTCTATTGATACCGTTGAGTACCCAGCTAAAATAAGTCTAAAAGTCTTTTTAAAATATGTTTAAAAAATGACGCTGGCGTTGAAACTTAAGTCTGTGCGAGATGTGTGTGTATAAATTCTAAATTTGTTTGAAGTTAACTTTAAAAGGAGGCGTGTTAGCTTTATTGGGATTACAATAAGAACCGAGTTAAGAGGGTATCCGTTAAAAGAAAATGAGGGATCATATACGATGACATTACCTTAAGTAACGTGTACATAACATAAAGGATCAAAATAAATATTGATAGAGTCAAGTGAGAACTCGGCTTTAGATTAATTTAGGAGTAAATTTTATTCCAGTTTAGGGGTTAGTTCCTAAACTTCTATTGAAAATTTATAATTCGTTACCTTTGTTTTAGGAAGTTTGCCATGTTTGTTACGGAATTGTTTAACATTACGGAATTGAGATTAAATGAACAAATACACTGAAACCAATTAAAGCTAGATTAGATAAGTTTGGATATGGAAAATATGTATAATCCATTCTCATACCCAGCCAGACACTGCTGCACAGAACGATATTCATTGTCTTTGTAATGCTCATTTAATGATATCGAATTATCAATTAAAGTACAGACATGCATATAGTATAGAACCATACATACACCTATAGAGTACGAAAATACATATGTCACATATATAACCTACGTAGATACATAAGCATGGACATTATATGTTTTGACACGGTCGTAGAAATACACAATAAGTTTTTACAAGGACTATGTAAGCCTATATAATTATGTATATAATGACTATAAAAATAAATAAAATATTACGATGTGTATTTGTATATAAATTTAGAAAAAAAATCGGAAAAAAGACTAATATTAAATCTCGGTCTTTAGAGACACTTTAACAGCGAATCTTTTAGGTAACTACGATTGGTTACCGCCCTCACGAAATTGATACGGTCTCTCTAGAGGAAATGATCAAATATATTTTAAATTTCAAAGTTACACAAACATGTGGATGGTTTGAAATTAACACATTATTTTTTTAAACGAACACTTTGATATCTAAACAAATGAAATGAGTTACAATGTTCAAAACATTAGTTTAACCAACAGTATAACATAATTGTAGAAGTGAATCAAAGTCAAATCAAAGAAGTTTAGATTGACCCTCTCTTTTAGTAAGACGATGTAAGAGACAGCATACGTAATAACCTTCAATAACATAAAAATAAATAGTTAAATATGAGTGAAGTGCTGGTAAGTCGGTATAATAAGTGACACCGTATTAATTTCGTGTTTTTCATCTCTGCACTCTATATCTTTGCAGGGTCACCTATTTCTAGATTTTGTGTAGAGCCCCTTAGCGTACTGTAGTCACTATATAGTAACATTATTATAACAAGAATAACATTTAAAAATCATGTCTTTATCTATGTCCGTTCCTCAATTCAATTTCACTCTTTTAGATGTCGTGATAGCATAGTGAGTGTTGTGTCCCCTAATCAGATTAGGATAAAGGTTATAAAGGAAAATAATAATTTAAGAAAAAGCTCACTAATACATAGAAAATAATAAGAATAAAAAATTATACGTCTCAGTGTGTTCTCCTTCGATTTTTGAATGTGTTTTTTTCTCATCAAATTTTTGCGTGAACGTGTAAAAATATGCGAGTGTATCGTTTTCTAAAAAAAACTATTTGTGACGGATTTTTCAATTTAGCTAATGGTATTTTAAGGGGTAAAAGAGATAGCTCGTGAAAGGAACGATTTTTAGAAAATGGTATACATGTTTATGAATTATT
Source organism: Carcina quercana (assembly GCA_910589575.2). Lineage (NCBI taxonomy): Eukaryota > Metazoa > Arthropoda > Insecta > Lepidoptera > Depressariidae > Carcina > Carcina quercana. Next base: position 14,708,848 of record OU342427.1, read on the forward strand.
TACATTGTAAATGATATGCTCCGCGAATGTATGGAGCCAAGGCCTGGTCTTGTACACATATACTCGTTATAGCTCGTAAACGGCTATTATCAAACAAAAGTGATTTCGTTACCATTTTTGTATATTTTGGTTTAGTTTATTTGTTTTATATGTATAAAACGCACGAAACAGGTACGAATTAACGTTGAAAACAAAGATGGCGTCAATAAAATGACATGTAACGCTGTCAGTTAGTACAAAAAGAATGATTTTGTACAATTACAATAAATGCAAAAAAACAATTATATTATATTCCTATACATATTTAGATTATTAGATGATTTTTTAAATAGTGTACAAGTGCAGGCCGAATTTGAAAAAAACTCTTTTGTATATGAAAACAGAATGCTAATGTTTATTTTATAGAAATCTCATTGTTGTATTTATTATGTTTAATTAAAGTTTACCGCACGGTGCTCAAAATATATCATCATGTATATTTAATTTAATTTTTGCATTTCTTTTGAATGTTTATGATATTTATCAATAATTACGTTATATTCATTGTGCCATGTTTAATCATTAAATGATTTACAGATTGTTGTCATTTGAATTTATCTGCAAATGTGTACTTCTATTCGAATGTGACGAATAAGTATATAAATTGATATGTAAATTTAATTGATTAAATTTAATTAGATTTATTAGTGCCAAAACCATAGGGTTTTTATAAATATTAAGTTTGTTTATGATAGGGGTATAAATAAAGGATAAAGTTGAGAATTTTATTGTACTATAAAAATGAATAAAACGAACTAGGGTCTTTGGTAACGTGTAATTTTAAAGGTAACGTTGAATCGGACGCATCGATTGGCGACCGGGCTATTAATCAGCCAATATTAACATATTTTACTAAAATAAATGTAAGGTTGTGACACAATTTTAGAGCCAAGGGTCGTGGGTCGATGTTATAAAATATACATTTTAAAATGGTGTAGAGACGATCTACGTTTAAAATAAAATGGGAATAATAAAATGCCTGCTCGGGACCGGGTCACACTAAACGTACAAATGAACTGAAACATCTATAGTTTTCATCTACACACATATATGTACACTTGCATCTGCAAAGCACCATTTGTATATGTTTATTTTCTAATGAACTATTTCTTCACTATTCTTGATAGAAACGAAGCTTACAATTAATAATATTCAGGGAATCAAAATCTACTTCGAGGACATGAAATGGCGACTGTCGATTTATATATAACTATGCTATTTGATATTAAATTACTATATATAAGGGCTACTAGCGAGAACATTTGATGTCTAGCCAAAATGCCTTGCGGGCTGGCTTTTAACAACCACCTTCGCGTCATCAGTTCAATAAATAAAATCATTTAAGCGAGGAACATTTTTATATACTTTTTTATTTGCCTGAAAGCCTGGGTCATTCTAGCGCGCAGGCATAGGCGCAGGAGTAAATAAATACAATAAAGATACAGTCAGGTCACATGACAAAAAAGTTCTGAATTTGAAGATGAGCATATATCTTACTTTTTAACTTCAATGAGTCACACCAACAGATAAGAATTTAGCAATAAAATGTAGATAATTTGAAACATGTATTCGTACAAATTACACTAGTTTTTGTTTCATACTCGTAGAAATCGATGCAGTACGAGTATTACTCAAGTTTCGCTCTTTTTAAAAGCTTTTATTTATTTTAAATTTACGCACCAAGGCGCAACGTCACGTCGCAAGAGTCGCGGAATAGTCGCGGTTACTGAGTGGCGAATGTGTCACCCAAATGATTCGCGTAGTGACGTCACATCCAGCTGCAGTGAAATATCTTTTTACGTAAAATAATTTTACCTCGATAATTTTGATACCTTTAACAAAAATCGTTGGTGAGACGAGACATTTAACTTAACCTGACATCACTTTGTCATAGTATTTCGTAGTTTTTTTCTGCTAAATATTGTTGTACAATATTATAATTCACCAATATTCAATTTGATACCTAGTTATCTGCGTGCTTTGTCCAAATTCCGCCTCGAGATATGTTTTGACTCCGTTAACAACCGAATTTCACTGTACAACACTGTCGAACCACTTTACACTGTCTAATCTAATCTATTCTATTCTACACTACATATACTATAGTCACTAAAATATGTATCAATTTTATGTTTTTGTTGTTTGTTAGTGTGACATTTCTGAACGTTTCCTTCATTAAATTTATTAATTTACTGTTTTGATATAGTCAGTATCTTTTTAAAAATTATAAGGGGAACATTTTTGAGCGTGTTAACGGGAGAGTAATGGATGGAGAGGGGACCGGTTCAGACGTTTAGACTTAAAAGAACAACAGAACAGACAGATGAAAAGAGGGACAGACATACAGAGTTACTATAAAATTCATATATTAGTTTAAATAAATTTAGTTCAAAATTTTATACGTCACGGCAATATTACGTACAGGCTCAGCGTCATTTCGTGCCGGAAAAACGATTCATTCGGTACACCGACGTCACTGCGAAATTGAATCATGAACGCAACGAATGGCCCCATATCCTGTCGATTTAAAAACGACATCAAACCCATAAACTACGAGACTACACATATCACCACGAGCGGATTTAGGTGTGACCATTTCGCGTATTTTTAAATGGTGCAGTCTGGATGACAAATGATTGCTGTGACATACGTAAAATGTCAACAGAAAAACTGTGACGATATACTTACATGACATGATTTCTGGCTGCAGAGGTGCGGATTTTCACACGATGAATTTGTCAGGAGTTGTTTGGGAATTTAAAAGATAATCTCATACAATTACATGATCAGCATGAAGTTGTGAAAAGAAATGTTATGACTTAGGAATTGGGCGATTAAATTAAACTGAAATAAAAGTCAGATATAGCTTTTTCATCACTGTATTTTGTAATTGAATATCTGTGAAACATATTACTTTTTCTTATTTTACAATTCTCATTTCTATTCCGTCTTTCTAAATATAAATTATACACGAGGAAAGCGACTCGCCCCAGTGGACATGTAAAAAGGTTCTGAAACGTCACACAAACAATTCTAACTGCAGTAACTGAATGCTTTAAACGAGAAACAGGTATTTTTGACTCTCATGTACTTTCATTATATTTAAAGAAACAACACTTTTGCGCTCTTGAAATTACATCTCTATGACTTTTATTACTATAGAAGTGTAATATAGTTTCTGGCGAAGGATTTAAATGTAATTTGTGTTAGGTATGTCAATGTTTATTTCGTTAGTCGGGTATTATATAAACAACAGTATGAGATAGTAAAAGTAGGTGTAGCAAGAACAATTTATAAAACAACAAGATCTATTGTACCTAGTCTTGTTTAACGATATATACAGGCTCATATAACTCTGTAGCTCAAAATATCAGTTTTCATTTTTCAGTACGATTTAAAGCAGACTTAAGTTTAAGCAAAACACAACAAAATGTGACCTGAAAAAGCTCATTTATCTATTACAAATCCAAATCGATTTTTGTAACAAGGATGTACTTACTCACTTCCCCAAAATAAAACTGACAGATTTTCCACTAGATTTTATTTGGCAATTTCAGAGCACAGAGAACGAGGAAACGAAATCATCCCCTAAGGAGCGTAAGCAATTAAAAGAGATGGGCGTCCGTTGAAAATTTCATTACTATGCACGCTATTGCCCTATTTAAATTCGTAATTGCTTTGAAATCCTATTAAAATGGCCCTTTATGTTTTTTTTGATATCCTCAATAACGATGTATTTTATCGTGTCTGGAATTTAATTCAAAAGTTATTTTTGCGCAGATAATTTTAAAGGAACTTAATCAAATTAGTTTTTATGGCGGATTAGTTTACAATAGGCCTGTTTCCACTAATAACAAATTGCTTGGTTTATAGTTTCTAATTATAAATGAGGAGACGAAGATAAGAAAAAACTAGTATATTTCTCAAAAAAGTTAAAGATTATTAATATTTTTAGAAAATGTATTCGAAAAAAATAGGCATTAGGTCACGTGACAACGAACACGAAGAACGCGGCGCAAGAAAGTGTGACGTCACGCCTCGCAAAACATCATTGTTGTTGTTGACGTTTTCATACCACAGAGCAGGTTATTTCGCGAGCTGTGACGTCATTCAAGACGCCATGACACTATTCAGCGTTTTCGAGGGAAATATAAATTGCTTTTTTTAAATACAAAATACGTAATGTAAATTTTGCTTTTTCTTTAAAATATAGCTTTTTGGGGATATAATATAGATTAAAGTATATAATTAACCAAGTTTTCAAATTTTGTCAACTAGCCTATACTGCTTTCGGTCATACTGGCTGGTAAGGCATGTTAAGCTAGTGTACATAGCTAAGACCAGAGTTTCTTTTATAATTTCGGGGTAGGTTCCGGTCTGTGGTTCCTTATTTCTGTTTTAATAACAGGTTTAATAAACGTTACTTTATTGTTTTATGGTTTACAGTCATTGAATGTTAACGCCGCATTGGTAACTCACATTTTAATTTGTATTTAAAAATCCAGCATTTACGAGTATATTGTATAGAGGTATATAACACATCTATAAAAGTTATTTATTTACACAAGCGTGACGCGCTTTGAAAATGATTTTTACTATCTAAATATATATAACACTACATTTGGATATACTGATTTCTATTAAACATTGCTATTACTAGTCTGTATTTTACCACTGCTGAGGGAGTTAGTTTAGCATTTAACCGACTTCAAAAAAGGGTATATTTTTTTCATGTTTTTATTATTTTATGTTTGTTACCTCAGAACTTTTGACTGGGTGTACCGATTGGGATGATTCTTTTTTTTGAAAGGTGGTGCTTCGCGTGTGGTCCCATTTCAATTTGGTCCAATTCTGACAACGGCATCCATGAGAAAACGATATATAAATCTTAAATTTGCCTTAGTAAAAGTAAACTTTTACGGCCATTGAAGTCGGTTTCCAGTTCTTTTTGAACGCATTTACTTGTTACACAATCGAAATATATGTTATTTACCAAGTTCGCTCTTTTTGTTTACATTTAGATCCTTGGTTAGAAATTAAAACACAACTTCATTCGAGCGTCTAGGGTCACATTTCAAGCACAATTCCCATGATATACTGTATAAGTACAAATAAACAAGCGATTTAGTTATTATGGATTACGTTCATGTTCACTAATATCTTCGCTTCATGAAAGTGACACAACCAATTATGGTTTAGTTTAAGTACGATTTTGCCGAATTTTAAAGTAATTTGACGAATGGAGAATTCGAATAAAGACATTTCGTGTCCCTCAACATTTATGTGCACTCAAAATTTGTCAATATTCGTCAAAATTCGTCAAAAATGTTGTCCTGCCAAACCGTCGTCGTTGTGTCTTTTAGGCTTCATAATTAAGTGAGACTTGTGGTGGCGTGAGACGGTGAGGTTCAACTTTACAGTGGAACAACATTCTGGACTTTTCAAAATGGCCGCCGCGATCGCTACCACAAACCGCACTTATACGACCAAGAATGATTAAAACCATAAGCTTCCATTTTCTTTAGCTCTCATTAATCCATGTTGTGTTCCTGTGGCTTAACCATAATCAAATAATAAAAGTAATTAAAATAATAACGACTGCAGTAAGTTGATTACGGTATGACACAAAAAGAAATTAGTTCGATTTAGCCAATAGGAGCGCATGGTTGTCTGCTGCGCCATTGGCTGTGTGCTCTGATTGGCTAAGATTATGAATATTTCGATTAGTCGAAGTAACCGCTTTTCCGTGTCACATTGTAAAATACAACAGTTAAAGTAAGTTTATAACGAAAAGCCCCTATGGAGGTTTTTTAAATAATAGTGAACAAAATAAAAAGCAAAGGTAAATTTGTAAAAATATTAAATTAATTGAACGGGTAAATGTTTATTCGTTAAAATTGACTAACGTAAGTAGTACTCGATTTGTATAAAACTAAAATAAATTAAAGCAATCTGATTTATACTACTCTGGTATTTCATTTTACACCCTCAGTAACAAGTTTTAAGGTGTCCATCCATCCTCGGTGACCTATTTTTTTGTTTCAGAAATAAGATTTACATGTATATCTATGACTGCAGAAAGTCTTAAATTATTTCCGTGACATTATATAAGATATTTCAGTTTTTTGACAATCAGGAGATACTATTAAAAGAAAATTTGAATTACACAGATTACCTTCAATAAAAAATTAATCGAGTGAAGTATTTTATCGTTTAAATATAATCGTACATTCATCATCATCAACAGCCTATATATGTCCCCACTGGAGGGGCTCAGGCCTACTCTCCTACAGAGAGTGTATGGGCCATAGTCCACCACGCGGGCCCAGTGCGGATCGGCGGACTTCACATGCCTGTTCAAGACATGCAGGTTTCCTCACGATGTTTTCCTTCACCGCTAAGCAATCGGATAATGTACTTGAATTGAAAAACAACTCATAGGTACACGGCTGGATTCGAACCCGGTACCCTCAGATTGAGAGTCCGCGCCTTATCCATTGCGCCACCGACGCTTCATCGTTCATCGTTCATCGTAATCGTACATTACTCCTTTACAATCTTCAAGAAACCAAAGCTTACACAAAGCAATAGGGAAGATGCAAACAAATTAGATTGGGTTGAATTGTATTTTATAGCATAACGGACATCAAAAGAAATCCCACCAACATAAAAATACGTAATAATTTTGATTTTTTATTTGGATTTTGCAAGGACTCAAAAATTTAGTTCCCCGAATAGTAAAATGCTTACCTATTAGATTTAGTTTTCTCATTGCATTTTGAACATTTTACTATAGGGGTATATAACACGTAAAACATTTTTTACGAGATAACTCAAAATATCGAACAAGCTCCATACATTTAAACGCTCTAAAAACACGTGTGACGTCATAAATGTCACCCGATTTATATGGAGCGCTTCAGCACCGCGTGACTAGAACTACTTTTGGCGGGTTGTACTAAAAAAGTATTAGTCATATCGAGAAAAAATGATAGAGGTATTTACCTTTTTACACGGATTATCGATTAATACAAAAATATTTTTCAATGCATCTTCCCCATTTGACTTTCATAAAGTACTACATTTCTATACAGGTGTATTCATCATGCTTTGAGCTTTATAAAGCAAACGAATAAACATAATAAGTGGAGTAAAAAGTCCGGCATGTTGCTTTTATAGTAACGTTAACACAGATGTAATGGATTTATCTTTGGATTTAGGTATAAAACTTGATTACCACACTACATGTCATTTAATCATAATTTTCGAATGTTTTGCAAACTAAATTTAGGTACGAAAATAAACTTTATGTGAAAAATCTATTACGTTTTACCTACGTCATCATCATCAGCCGGGAAACGTCCACTGCTGGACATATGCCCATTTCATGGTATGTCACAGTGACCAGATTCGAACTAGGTCGTCGGTCCATCTAGTAGGGGGACGGCCCGGTACACGATTCCCGTTACGTGGTCGCTACTTGAGAACTCTTACTCTCGATTAGTTAGTTATCCGTGGTTATTGTTTAAATGACGTAGTTATTTCGTCGACGCACGTCTAGAACTTCCGATATTAAGATGATACCAGCAATGGATTAGTTGCGAAATCCGACTATCGGATCACTATACCTGGCTTAACGCGCAGTGAGGCGAGATCTTCGATTACTTGAACGTATATGTCACTATGAATATTGTATTGTTTTGTGTATAAGATATATATAGGTGGAGTAGGAGTTCTGTCCGACCTATCGGTTTAAACTGGTGACCACTGGAAGGCAGCGGTGGTACGGCGTGGTCCTGTCCCGCTGCAGCCCGGAGCTGCCGAGTTGTCGTGGCGAGGGGCAAAGCGCGAGAGGAGCACTTGAGTGTTCGTGGAGTTCCCAGGGCTCCTCGGCGCAAGTCGAGGGGTGGGGGAGCGGAGGGAAATTCCACATAACCCGCCTTCTCTCTCTAAGAAGTCGGGTAACTTTAAAACATTTTCTCCCCTTTAAAAAAAGAAGATATATATGTATATACATTATCCGATTGCTTAACGGTGAAGGAAAACATCGTGAGGAAACCTGCATGTCGTTAACAAGCATGTGAAGTCCGCCAACCCGCACTGTGCCCACGTGGTGGACTATGTCCCATACACTCTCTGTAGGAGAGTAGGCCTGAGCCCCTGCAGTGGGGACGTATATAGGCTGTTGATGATGACATCTGTGAAGTACAGTAATCGGCCGCCGCCGAGGCGCATTTGTCAGAGCATAAGATTTACGCGCAACACACGTGGAATTGTCAAAATTGTATGACTTTTCTGAGTTTCTTTAGGGCCTTGCAGGCTGCATCACCTGATGGTCTGAAACGTAATATGATTCCGTGCTTTGGAAGACACGGAAAGCTTCAGATTCCAGTTGTTAACTTCGGCAGCAGTCGTTAGGCCAAGTTAATAAGGTCTACGGTCAGATTGATAAACTTCTAATACCCTAATCCCCAATAATATGGTCTACTTTCTCCTCTGGGTTGGAGGGTCAGAAAGTAGTCGCCTCCGTTAAAACTTGTACCTACGCCAATACCTTAAACTTAGGTAGCTGATCCCGATTGAGAACTATGATAAGGATAGGACAATAATGAATATCTGTAAAGTACCACGTTCGTCGCAAATAAAAGTTTGATAAGACGGACTCAAAGAGAATTGTAGAATTTTCTCAAAACGTCTCGTCATTTAACTAAGCCCCCCTCCCCCTTCGAGGATCAATACACCCCCCAGCTGTCAGATAACCAATATCTTCGCACCTGTCGCACGTCGGTTCACAGGTTGATAAAGGAGCCGATGCTATGGCTAGGTATAGGGGTGTTGCATGATTTGAGAAATTGCTTGTGTCTTTTGGGATGAATTACATTTATTGGATCCAAAATTGTCGGGCGTTTTGCGGAAAAGTTTTGTTGAAAAACTATTTTCAACTAATGAGGTTCATTCAAAGAAACTCTGACATTGCACCTTTAAAAATTCTATTCATAAATACATCACCAAGATTTGTGATCAGAGAAAATAACATGCAAAGAATTTTTCTAGCAAATAACACTAATAGAATAAGGATCGCAAATACGCCGGAATGCGTAATCAACTCATGTCAACAATCAACGTTATATTCATGGCTGTCATTGTTTGTTAGTCAGGCATTACATCGCTAATTAGGCACGCATTGTACAGCACATTTGCTGATGTTAACATATAAATACAACATTAATGGTATTTGTGAGGATATTGTATATCATTTAATAATGGCCTTTTTGTCAACAGACAGAGTTTAGGTGTCATTTTACGTGTTCTAATATTATTTATCTGTCTATATATTTCAATAACGGTAGAATGTTAAAGATTCTGTTATCTTCTTGAATATCTTGATTAGTTGTGCTTTTTGCTACATTGCATGTAATTCTACACCTAGCCACACCCTTGGCTTTATTCGTTACCGTTTATGACATCCCCAGCACTTGAAGTGATCTAATCGACTTGACTACTTACTACACGCCTAGATCTACGTTTTGCTTCCAATCAAGTCTGCCCATAAAAACAGAGCATAATCAAAGCCACAGAACGGGTAACTTTTTGCGCACCACGTCCCGTCGGCCTGCTTCCGTCAGATTTGCATATTCAACCCGCTCGCGCTCGTTCGCCCCAACATGAACATTTGCTCTGCACAAATTGACAGACAGACGTTACTGTGTGCTGTTTAGAATAGGTCAAAGATTGCGAAAAGAGGGTTTGTTTAATACTTTCGGAATTGGTCAACTGTAGGCAATACAGAGAATTGTGACGACACGGATACTTCAAGCAATTTGCTGTGATGTATAGCGCCACATCGTATTGAGGGACATGCAGTAGCATGGACGAATATAGAGCAACTAGGACGGGACACTCGATAATTCATATCAGCCAGAGAGATTTAAATATAGTAATAGGTTATAGAATAGAATAGAGCGGGCATTGGGAAACGTTTCATATAAACATTTTGATCTCAAAAGTCAATGGTATGTCAAATGTACGGCCGCGTGACGTGATGTGACACTAGATTGATCTTAATTACCAATTGGTAATAAGTTTAGGATCAAAATGTTTGTTTGCTTTGTCCGGTATATTGCTATTCATGTTAAATGTCTTTGATATCAGCATTCGATGAGCAATACGAACTAGTATTGATGACCTAGTAAAGGTCGCGGGGAGTCGTTGGATGCAAGTGGCTCGGGACCGGCCAATGTGGCATATCATGAAGGAGGCCTTGGAAGTGGACGTCTCCTGGCTGATGATGAATGAGCAATGCTTTTGAAAAAAATGCCGCATTTTATTGAAATCCTCCAGCTTCATATTAGTCCACTACTTTTGTCTGAAAATTTATCGTTCAAAAATGGTCCTTGTTAGTGCACCTCTAAAGTGTTTTAAATGTTACCATTTGAAGGGAGTCCATTGTTTTTGAAAAGAGTCTTGTTTCTGTATTTGTTTTTGAGGTTTAAATTGATGAACAAAAATTTGTTAACATTCGATAATAGTAATTAATATGTCCTTGTCATAGGCAGGTCGCTTGCTATTGATTGGTATAAAATAATTTCCAACATCCAAAATTATATTCGTATGTGATGTGTCGCTCGTGTGCCAGTAACTTACTAAAGTACAGATATTGACGGCCCGTGATAAGTTGGTAAGAGAAACCACTGTAATAATTCAGAGAGGTCAAGCGGAAATTGTAATTTTTCAGCGAGAAGCGAATCTTGACCGACACCGGCCATTTCTGACGGTGTAGAGCTGGGTGTACACATAAGTAATGTTACTTAAAAATGTATGGTGGGTTTGCACTTGGACTTAGTTGTATGATAAGCTTGCGCACCCAGAACCCTCAATTTAATAAGGCGCTGGATCTGCTACCTTTCATACCGGAACACAATAGTGCTATTAACACAGCTGTTTAGCGGCTGACTTAGGTATATAGGAAATTGATACAGCGATACCTGAGAAAATCCACAAAAACTAAATATGTACCCAGATAATTCTACCTCTAAGGGTGAACATTTTAGGGGATGAATGCTGTAGACGTTTTGGACAGCTGAAGTTGGTTTCTAGTTATTTAATAATGCGTTAATTATATCTCGACAGAACAGTTAGTTCACGCAGACGAAGTCGAGTGCAAAAGCTAGTTGTATAGTAATATAAGGATAGAATTAATAAATAAATAATATATTGTGCCGTGTGTACCAACCTTTAACCAATACCGCATTGTAAGTGATCGGTTCTTGAAAGGTTCCAAGAGATAAATGGACGAATTGATAAAGTAAGAAAAAGAAAGTAGTGAACTTGTTTTGCGTTGCGAACCATTGCGTATTTCTCACAGAAACTGCCTCTATGGTCACGGTGCTCGGTAGGTGACCTCGAGATGGACATAAACTTGTCGAAGATATAGTGGCTTCCAATTTCAGTTTATTTATACTACATAATATATGGTATATTATTTTTGGAGCATTCGGTGTGATAAAGTCATATTCATTTTTCTAAGACATATATGTGTCACTATTGTTACAACCTGGGGGTTTAAATATGTGGCTTATTATCGTAGCTTTCATTTTTCATAATATGTGGAATTGAATGAACTTTTTGCATTCATCAATGTAACGGGTAAATGATTAACGGTTTTGTAAAGCAGCGTGTAATGAAATGTTTATTCTCGTCATTTTCATTTATTTAAGGGACACAAACAGTTTTCAATGACATATAAAATGCTATATCAGAATTTTGTATCACATTAACCAATTAATTAAGCTTCCTCATCCGTGGCTATGTGTAGCTTAAAAATAATGGCGTCCAAAGCAGAATGATGTTAGTTAAAAATTAACAAAAAAACAGTAGTATAGTAAGTAAAAAGGACCCAAGTTTCCGTGAAAACCGTGATTTTAATTATTTTATTGATTTATCGTGTTAAATGGCAACCCAGCTGGACATTATACAGCTGTCTTACATATCGGAGCTCTTAAGTAAAATAGCATCCAGCATTTCATTAAGCGATCCAATTGCGACATATACACATAATATTGAAACTCTAGAGAAGGACAACTACCTCCTAGTTTGTATGTAAAAGCTTGACTAAAATCCTGTCAGAAATCTGGGCAGCATTCACCTGACAAAGTTAAAACTGAGTAGGGTTTGGCTTCATCTCATCGTGGCGAGGGTCGGACAGCTGGGCCGCCAGTCACTGTGCCAGATCACTCGCGCGTCTTACAATATATTGACCCCAACATACATGAGAACGAGAAATAGATATGGACAAGCGGTGGAAAAAATCGAGACGATCTTTCGACTTTCTTTAGTTTGTTTTGCGAGGCTTATTATTTTAGTACCCTGTATGTGTATTTTCTGTTACCTTATAATTCTCCTAAACTATTTGTCGTATTTTAATGAGATATCGTTGGATGCGTCTTGCTTTTCCGTAGGTCACAGGTCAATAAATAATGTCATGTCACATAAATCCAACATGGCGATCTCTAAGGTGCTACTAAAGTGTACGCTAAAAGTTAATAAAAGATTTAATGACTGTGTTTGGTATTAAATCAAAGGTCTCGATGAGGACATTGCGGAAAAATATATTATATAAGTACATGTACATGAACCCCACTTGATTACTCTCTCGCTTCGCTTCTCTCGCTCTCATTAAAAATCATACACAAATCAAAACAAAGACTCATAATAAACATTTTGGACGCATATTTAAGTTTGTTTCTGAAGGTTCTTCGGTGCTCTCAAAAATCTATTTTTTTAGTTTTTCTATAATTTTTTAGTTTTTTAAACTAATTTTAGATTTAAAACATTTTCTTATCTATTTTAGACAACACAAACAAACAACAACACAGACAGGGAGCACATGACCTATAAGTTTATGGTATTGACCTTTTCACAGCCTAGAACCTTGAAAACTTATCCCGTAAAAATTGTTACTAGGTTAAGTTGTTTTACTTATTCTAGAAAATTCATATTAATGCAGTTTTTGCAGATTTCAAGTTACACTAAAAAATTCACCGAGATCACAGCTCCCGTTCCCAAATACGAGATTGAGTCGGTACACGATTTGTGTAATATTCCTGAACGCATTTCAAACTTATATCCATTGTATTGTTTGATTAATATTCCTTTATTTCAGCAACAATAAAATCATTATCATCGACTGCAAAGTCAATTAAACCTAATTGGAGATAGTTGTAAAAACTATGAAGCTATATCGCTAAGCCGACAAACGGTAGACATATTTTTACTTTACCAAATGTATCGCTTTGTCAAGTAATATTTTTTCAACACTATTTCAAGGGAAAATAAATTATGAACTTTGGTAGTCGTCATGTAAAATTAAGTTGTAATAAAGCCCTTCTTCAATCCCTTACCCATTTTCTGTACCGCGTCACCTCGCTGGGAAGTAAGCGGGTCGAGTGGGAACTACCCGCTCTCTCGGTAAAATATTAAACGTAATGACCTGCTTTGTCACCGTTCGGGTTATTGCAGAGCGCCAGCTTTTAATTATTAACATGCCAATTTTCTAACTTTTAAAATTTATGGCTCTGGCTTCAAACTCTGATTAGTGTAAAAAACGACTTGACTTCGTTATCAGCTGAATGTCCACAGCTGAACGGATTTCTGTTCAGATCGCAAGAAACGGGCGTTTTATAGTGGCTTAGGCCAAAGCCATATCCTTCGTACTTTCTTGTCTGCAGAAGGCTTTTCCGAAAGGGTAATAGATTCATAGTACACTAACTAACTTCATAAAAAATTACTTTGAATATAAATTTTGACTTTAAATTAATAAATAAATGAAATGTATAATAAAAAAAGTATTCAGATTTTTATACACTTAAAGGTGAATGTATGTCACATTCATTTCATTTTCATTCGGTTCATAAGTAGATACATATTTTTGTACTCGAGTGTACGATTGATTCTCGTCCCATCACCCTTAATCGTCGATGCCAGTTCTATAATAACGATGTTGGTAGCACTATTGAAGCACTATCTATAAAATCCGCTTACACTATTCTTAGTTGTTGCGATTGTCTCTGTCTGACAATTAGAGCGATGTTCCGTCCCTCATTAACTTTGAACAAGTCGCTTGTACGAGTCGGAGGGCAATTAAAATGAACAAGACCTTTATTGTATTTGTCCAGTACAACTCCACAGGTTCTTGGGTTTGTAGGTGGATCTATAGGTTTGGACAAAGATTCTGTCTGTCCATATCCTTATAACAAGATAACGTTACCTAAAAATAATATGAACAACGCCAAGCGCAGCTAAGGTTGGTAATGGGTGACCTGATGGAGGCTCATGTCCAACAGTGGACTTATGCAGACGATTAGGAACTATAAGGTGATATAAATGTCAAGTAAGTCCAGTCCACTGTGACTGTAATACATACCTATCATAATATTTGTATGCCAGCATGAATGAATTGCCTAATTTCATTTGCCCTGTTTAAAATAAATTTTTATTCTTCATAGATCATCGATCGACGTCTAAAACCCTTTTGTTGCATACATAATATTATAGTGTAAAATATATTTTACAAGATATATTTAACCAACCATATTATAGATTCTCTGATATGATCTATTTTACTAATTATATTTTAATTATTATTTGACATTTGTTTTACATAATTTTTGTCAATTTTTTATTTGGTGTTAACTTGAAATTGGTATTTTGTAATAAAGAAATGTAATCTATTTTGTTTTCGAGTTTTTAAAGTTGAATGAAAAAAATATTTTTTATACAAATTGTTAAATCAAGGCTTCAAAATAAAAGCAAAGTTGATTACACCATATGTGATTGTATTTATAAAATATCAACTATTAAATCACCTCATTGATAGAATAAGAAAAAGGAAGAATATGTAACAAATTGCGTATGATGCGATACCTTTCGCAAATAAAACCGATTTGGTCCGGAAACTTTTTTACACAGGAACCTTTGTAAAACGGTGGCGCGCTCCCTTCGGAGTAGAAAGGTTTGTCATGTCGCACCCAAAGGGAGGTCTTTTAGAAAGTTTGGGGCACCCGGTATTCTTTACAGATATTAGGTATTATTACATTATACAGTAGGTATTGCGTGTCTGAACGCCGTTCGGAAGTCGAGTTTCTACATGAAAACATTTTCTTCTCAATTATTTTCACCTTTAACCTTCTTTGTGTAATATGTTTTATATTGTACTAGCGGACTTGACCGACGTTAATGTACTGTACAAACGTTGGCGTATTGTTTGGCAAATCCGTTTTTACATGAAAGCGACGCCATATACAATAGGGGCCCACTCAAATATACACACAAAGAAATAAAAAAATTGGTCCAGCCGTTTAGTACCTCTAGTAGGTGACAAGCACACACAAGGAAGAATTATGTATGTATTTTTTTCTATTTCTCAATGTAAAATTTAAATAAATAAAAAAATTAAATACCAGAACTAAAACTTCCGGATGGGAGATGGATGAATTGTATGTACAGAACAGCGTGATCATCGATAATCCACAAGAAAATGAGGTGCCTTAAAAAGACTTGCTGTCATATATTTCTTATAAAAATAAGCCCTTAGTTCCTTGTATTTATTTTTCCTTGTATTTTGTTTTGTCATAATTATATGTTTACAATAAAAAGTTAATATGTTATGAAAAACATAATAAATTAATTGTAATTTAAACAGGAATCTATGTAGACAGTTTGTTTAGTTATAAATATAGTCATTTCAATATTAATTTGTAGAACGAGTTGAACGGTGAAGCAAGTTTTAGTTGAGTTTATGTTTTGATTAAAATCAATAAGGGTAGACGGATAGTCCTATTTCTCGAGTACGTAATTTCTATTACAATGTAGGCAGCTCATGTCTAGCCGCACCGTTTCTGACACGTGTACTAGTAAAAAAATCGGACCAGTTTTTTCAAGGTTCCGTAGTCTCGAACTTATGAATAATTTTTAACATACTTTCATTAGAGTTTGGTTAAAAACCCACCGTTTTGGAGGTCACTTTGGAATTTAATTGTATCGGCGGCTGTCTTGTCAAATAAACATACATATGTATTTTTTCGTCTTCCACAAATCTCAGAGTTTCTCTTAAAAGTTTGATCATTCGAGATGTCTGGGTCATGGAACCGCCTTTACCACACATGCCACTACCCTTTTGGGTGGACAATATTTGCAAAGGAGGTAGCCTAATATTGAACATGAGCCAATTATCTAGTCTAGACCGTCACATCGACGGGATATCTACACTAATATTACTAAACTATTTTTGTATGTTTGTAATGAATAGGCTCAAAAAGTACTGGGCCGATTTAAAAAATTCTTTCACCAATAGAATGCTACATTCTTCCAATTTGACATAGGCTACATTTCATTTTGAAAAAAATTAGGGATCCTTGGTAAAATTTGAACAATGTAACCGAAGGTGTAGAAAAATTAGTCTTAAAATGTCTTTCGTCGAATGCGCTGCCGAAACTATTAGCGATAGAACAAAATAATGTACAACAATATTGAAGAACATCATAATGTCTACAAAAAACTCCGCGGTAGCATATGTCCAACTATTGTAGTTATGTCACTACAACAACTTTTTTCATTTTAAACATTAATGAAAATGCTAACCAAATTCAAACCTTGCTATTTATGTGTTTATATTAATCCTTATCCAAATAAATTATTTTATGGTCAAGACCATTTAACTACCTATAAAATAGTTTTTAAATTATTTAAATTGGACTTTCCATTCAAAAGATATTACGAATTAAAAAATTCAAACAGTAAACAAAACCGCCATAGCGCCGTGGCCGTTGTTTGCGATGCAGTCTGAAAAGCGCGCCGGGCATCGCGGCGGGCGGGGTGGAGGGGGCACTGAAATAATTTTTTAAATATATAATTATAAATAATAAATAATAATTTTTTAATAAATAAAAATATTTGTGAAAAAAAGTGTTTTATATCCAAATTTCCAAAAATAAATAATAGGCTATTTGACTGGTTTTTTGGATCAATCTCATATTATTCAGTAGAGTTTAAGGAACCCAGAAAAAGTTGTATTTTTCAATTCTGGTACATATTTACTGAAAAATTTTGAATTAAAAATTCAATATTTAATGAGCGCGCCAAAACGCTAATTTGACAATATGGGTCTGCGATGGCTTCGGTGACGTCACTTGCCTGTACTATAATATTATTTAAAAATTTTCGAAAGCTATCATTACAAGCACGTGAACAAGTTTACAGGCCAGTGACGTATTCATTAGACAGACCAATCAGGACCGTTTTGTGTCACGTGACAAACATCAGGAAATATGCATTTTTATTTACGGATTTTTGAATGAATAAATTATTATTTTTAATTTCCGATAGTAAATTACCATTCTTAAACTTATAATACATACTGATTACATTAATTAAAATTTTATTTTTAACATGGTCAAATAGCCTATTGTCTACCCCGTGCGAAGCCGGGACGGGCTGCTAGTCTATCATAACCATGCAGCAAGGTACTATGTTTCTTTTGTTTAAATTTTCGTTCAAAGTTTTATTAAAGATACTTCACATTCGCGACTAAATTTTTTAGAGGCTATGTCAAAGACAATCTCTAAAGCGGACCTTCTTTGTGTATTCTACGGAAAAGTTCGTTATTTACCACAGTATTTTGTCGACTTTGGATTTTGCAGGGAAATATTATATACATATTATTATATACTCTTGGGGAAACTCCTGACTTTTGTGTGAAATCGATAATAGTTTGCGGATATAATTTGATAATTATGCCTAGTAAATGCATTATGTGACAGTATACGGGCTCAAGAAAGAAAGGAATGGAAAAGGTTGGAGGAGGCCTATGCCGAATGGCAAGCAGATTTAGGAAAGATAACGAAGCAACAAATATTAGATTAAATTGTTTATTCAATATAAGATTTCAATGTTAGTTCGTTACATAAGAATCAAATGTACCAAGTGATCTGAATAAAAGGCTATATTATTATTATTATACGGGTACATCGTTTTCCAAAAGCGGAAACAGTCAAACTTCAGTGGCAAAAAGCTACAAAACTAGTTTTTTTAAAAAAAAATTGGCCGCCGTTTGGTTAAGCGCACAATGATAAGTTTATTTACGTAATAAGCTTAATTTTTTTCTTCAAAATTAGACTTATGCAGAACAACTGAAGACCTTTGCCTCAATTCGTTTGACAGTTAGTCGTCTATCAACTATCAACGCCGTCTAGGTCGTTGACTGATACTTGACTCTTACTGATACGCTCTTGGAATCATTCCTATTCTGATCAAACATATCATACCAATCTAGTATGATCCAATGATATGGGTGGGACAAAGACGACACGACGAAACAGTTTCTATTTCGACCACGGGTTCCTAAAAAGGTTTTTCAGATAATAAATGCCACAGAATCTGAATCTCATGCTTCAGTCTAGCTCAAAGCTAGTAACAAAAAAGTTTTTCGTTGTATCTTTTTTGATACAAAAATTTATTAAAGTGAGAATATAAAAGAAGGCCCGCCGAAAGGCTGAGCCGTGGGCTATTCATCCGAGTATCAAAGTTATACAGAAGGTTTAAAGCAAAGCCACAGTTTAGTTAGGTTTCGTAGTACATAATTTTCACCTAGAATAAACTAATTGATAGACCTACATTTGATGGCAAATTGCCTAAAAGAATGGCGACGTTTCCCTTAGTAGATATCAATATTATACTAATATTATAAAGAATACGAAATTTTGTCTGTTTATTTGTTTGTCCTTCCTTCCTATATACCTGTACCTGTATAATATACCTGTAATTATAGTTTGACATAAATTAATGAGATGACGTGTGAATTATTTCATGACAAAATTATTAATATTGTACGAATTGACATGCTATGCAAACAAATTTTTTAACAATTAAATTCTTTATTAGATATGTTTATAATATTCACACACCTGTGGAAAGGTACATCGAATACATTGAAATCACTATCTTAACACCGTGTAAAAAAACTATGTACTTAGCAAATATATAGTTTTGTTTCTTGTTTCTTTCTTTCTTCCCGTCCTTAAAAAGGGGCAGAATGATTGGATTTGGCTGCAAATATGCGACCCATCGATCGTTAACCATAGCACATACCATTAGTCACTTAGTGGCATTTTGGACTAACCATGAGGTCAATGAGTGGTTACGCTGTATTATTTGTAGTCTGTGACAAACTCGTTATTATCCGCAAGGTACTCTAAAATATTGAGCGTTTAGCTAATTGGTATCGGACGGCCTTCGCCGACTGCCAGCGTTTTTCATCGCAAATTCCCAAATTGAATGTTGTTTACCGTTTTCTGCTGGTTCGATCCGGTTAATGCAGGTTTGCGTCGCGGACTTGACGCAGCGGTTTCTATTGATTTTGATAACATTCAGCATAATATTCTATAACATCCTTAAGTTCTGGAAAATAATATAACATTCTTAAACGCAAGCACAAAAATAATGGCTGAATATAGGCGGCAACGTCTACCCACAAGTAGAGGCTGTGCGCGTGAGCCCATTAGAATAATTTGGCACCATCGAGCTGATCAGACCCTGGTTAGGACGGGCGTAGAAGAACTCTTCAATTGGTAATAGTAAACCACTCGAGTTCGGGCTCAGATGAGCGAGATGAAAAATAATATTAATCAATAATTATAGAAACAGTAAATATGTGATTTTTCTTACACTACCATCGAATTCATTTATGAAGAAAAAAAAACTTCAGTTGCCTGTTAATCAAAATAGAGATGTCAATAAATATTCCAAACATCAAATAATATGACTCCATTGTTTGTGTAAGTTATTGATACGGCCCTGATATTAAATTACACGTACTATCCGAGAAATTCCGATAACTGGATATCATATTTTTCGTGGAACAAAACAAAAATTCTGACAAAACTAACGAAAGCATGTCTATTTCGAGGTAGACAACAGTCGACTGTAAAATTAATGGAATCAAGCATCGTGTTACGGGTATGAATTTACTAGGTATTACATATCAGACGTATTTTCCGCACAAGAAGAATAAACATTGTAGCTTAATGCGTTATTATTAGTTATGACATGCACAAATTTGTAATATTTTGGGGAATCTACAAACTGGACATCATAATGCCACCAAAGTCCCCCATATAACATATACTAGTTGACTACGTATAGTTGACTATACTCTGAGGTAGATGCTTCCGCCCGCTGTTCCCTTATTCGCCTTTTTTGACACCCATGGGATGAAATGGGATGAGCTTATTCTAAAGGCTGTTCAAATAACTGTTTGAACGAAATGTTTCATTCAAATCGGAGTTATTGAGCAGACCGCCCGTGTGGTGTGATACTGCAGCCACATGCTGAGTCAGGATCCATATCACTGATGCAGGCGGCACAATGTAACCAAATTGTACATTTTATGTCGTCTCTTTCTCTGCTTACATTTATTATGCGTGTATCTAAATAAGAAAGCTTATTTGTTTCGAATATGCTGCTGAAACTGCCACCTTCTCAGATGATTTTTTCACATACTACGCAATTTATGCTCGAAAATCGAATATTTAGGAATATTATTGCAAACTGTAATTGCCATAATTAACACGAATCCTTTTAAATGTCACAGTGCTTTAAAAGTGAGTGCATTCATATCCGAAAATAAATTAATACTTAATGCAAATTTAAGACCTATATGGTTTTCTGTCAGATGACATTGTCAGAATTGGACCAAATTGAAATGCACATGGGAAGCACCAGCCCAGCTTTCAAATAATAATAAAAAAACATCAAAATCAGTTCACCCAGTCAAAATTTCTAAGGTAACAAACATTTAAAAAAACATACCAGTCGAATTCAGAACCTCCTACTTTTTAAAGTAGGTTGATATTTATATCCCCTTTATTTGAAAAGAGTTTAATGTATTTCTCTTTTTTTAAATTTCGCCATTTGTGAGATTTTTTCGATTCATTTCTTAGTTTTACATCACAGAAAAAATTGAAGGTATTTTACCGGAAACGTTTATATTACGTATTATGGCCAGCGTAACTTCTTTTTGGCAGAACACATTTTTAAATTAGATTTTTAAGGTAACATTGTATTACTAACGTTGAGATATGCAATGACGAATACGTTTCAAGTTAAAAATATTGGACAATGAATATTATACATAAAATATTATACATAACAAAGCAATAAACAATGCAGACTTAATTAACATGTTATTTCCTTACAGAACAATAATGAAACTATCTGAGGTATGCTCCGGCACTCTTTCCGTTCAGATTCAGTGACACACATTTTCCGCGCACTCTTTGTTCAGAAACAATAATTATGTCTCTACTACGATATAACAAAGAAGCTATATCTACGCACTTGACTCCGTAATGCTCTATGTAGAGTTACTCATGCATGATGTGTTCTACGTACATAAAGCTTAGTGAAGACAGACACGTTGAAAGTGCGTGTGACACTGACAACCGAACACAGTGTGATTCTTAGAATAAAAAGCAAAAGAGTACTCGTATTTTTGAAGACACTTTTTTATTCACATTTGTTTACGCGAGTTTACGTCAACTTTGTGCTAGTGAGCAGTATGGGAAAAGATAAATTTCAAATATCGAACACTTCACTACGACAAGAATAGACAGAATAGAA
The DNA here is from genome assembly GCA_910589575.2 of Carcina quercana. NCBI lineage: Eukaryota > Metazoa > Arthropoda > Insecta > Lepidoptera > Depressariidae > Carcina > Carcina quercana. The sequence continues at coordinate 14,730,559 of OU342427.1, forward strand.
ATAATTTATTTGTATAGACATATATTTAAGTTGCCGTTCATGTACCTAGCCTACATGCTGGCGTGCCTACATTATATAAGTATTTTTTTAAATAATACTAATTAGAGGTACAATCATTTATACATGAAAAATTATTATGGTAAGTACATGCCTTCACTTAAATTTTTTAACTATGCAGGTCCTTTACTTAAATTTTTAACTATATATTTTTACAATACTTTGATAGATATATCCTTCAAAAGTTTAGCTGCTAATCTAACGGCCTCTGTAGAGAAGCTGTTTGAGCGTTAGGCTCGCGCGCAACACACGCGATAGGTCTCGAGTTCGATTGCCGCAGGGACATTGTCAAACATTTTGTAAGTATTTCCTCAGTTTGGTACATTTTGGGCTGAATCACCTGATTGGCTTAAATGTAAGATGATTCCGTGCTTCGGAAGGCATGTTAAGCCGTTGATTCCGGTTACTATCTACGACAGGTAGTAGCTACATAAGTCATGTCAGAGTCCTAACAACTCTGACACTAGGGTTTGTGAGGTCGGTCATTGACCTTACAGCCTACACGATTAGAAGACGAGAGCTACAGACAAGAGTACACTTAAAAAGCTACTTTTTTGTCTATGCCTAAATGTTTAAAAATACATTTAAAAAAAGGATGTTTCAGTTTTAAATTCCATAAAAACCTTAAATTTGTCATTGACCTCACCCGATAGCAAGTGTTGGTAAGCTTGAAATATGGAAGAGGTCTCAACTTAATGAAGGATTGGTTTAATGCACTAGCTTTTAATAGTTCTCTCTCTCTCTCTAATGACCAGTAGTCTCTTTCTCCTGTAACTGTACATACAATATAATAATACGTCTGTGTCATCAAATGAACATTCTCAGAACACACAAAGGTATGCAAACCGGAGGAACACAGACAAAAGGATATTTTTATATTAAGGAATACCAACGTGCTGAATTTAGACAATAACACGCTATCTTTCCATACAGATTATGTGCAAGTTTATACTTATTTCAACTGGGATAGAGTTCAGATTGCTGTACCGTCGCTGTGAAACATTCCTGTGGCATGAAGCTGTATTTTTATGTATATTTTGAAATATTAATATTTCGAGGTAGAAACATAAGTGTTTGCTCTTTCTGAAAATAATATGCGAACAGTATACATCGTGGATGGAAACTAGAGAAATTCTTCTTTAGAAGCTTCATCTTCGAATTAAAGGTTTGTTGTTGTCAAGGTAAACTTCGGGTAGGATACTGCGGTTATTAGAAAGGACAACAACTTATGCAGAGTAGCCAGGCTTGGGTCCGTCATTACTTATTTATGATGGGTTTGCACTTCGTTTTAATCTCCCGTGATGGTAAATTAAATGCTAATCGTGAGAACACATGAAGTCTCAATGCTATGAGACTGGTACCTTTCATACCGGATCGCAACATTGATGTTAACACGGCTGTTTGCCGGCAGACTTCGGTAACATGGCAGTAAGCTGGGACGACGAAGATAAGCCAGACCACCAACTACATCGATAGGTATCCCGATTGGGAATTGAACCCGGGACCTCAGGATTGTGAGTCTAAACGTAGATTGCGAAGAGTAGAAGTGATTAAATGTACGTTCAAATTAACTATGAAAATACAATAACAAGGTCAGTAAAGAAGTTATTATATGTATAGTATATAACATTTATTACTATCGAGGAGCAGTTACATAGGCTCGTATTAATGAACGCTGCTCAAGGTAGAGCAGCAGCTTGAGCACCTCTTAGAGGTAGCTCAAGAATTGTCAAAACAAGCGATAAGATATACACATTTTAATGAGAAAACTGAAGAAATGGCTTCGGCATTGTTTTATAACCTTAAAATTTTAAGAGAGAATATCATTATCAAAGTCATGGCTGTATGGTGTTTTGGATTTGCCTTTTCCTGGTAGAAAAAATCTTACAAAAAAAAAAGAAGATTATATGCTCTGTGATAGAAATGATCTCAAATTAGTAACGATGAGTAGCGTTTATTAATAAACCTAGGTCTTAAGCAGCTGCTCAACGCTAAGCAGATCTCTAGCTAGACTGTCTTGAGTTCTAGCTTAAGCAGCGTTTATTAATACGGACCTTAGATCTTATATAGTAGTCTGAATGGATTAGAGTAAATAAGTATTATATCACTATCAGTAACTATTTTCATTTTAAAATAATCGAAATATTTTTTGAAACTACGTTCCACTTATTTTGACCCGTGAATGGATGAAGAGAGTAGAGGAAGGACTGACTAGCGTGCCTTTTGAGACCCGTTACGAGGGTTTCAAAGCAAATAAGGGAAAAACATAGCCATCGTCAATTCACGTTCAAAGCGAGGTGGTGATGGGAAAACCCCTGACGGAAGTAACGACATTTTATAGACTCATGTCCAGCAGCAGACTAAACAAAGATTCTCATCATCATCATCAGCCGGGAAACGCCCACTGCTGGACATAGGCCTCCCTCATGGTACGCCACATCGACCTGTCCCGAGCCACCTGCATCCAGCGACTCCCTCCGACTCTAACCAGGTCGTCGGTCCATCTAGTAGGGGGACGGCCTGGTAGACGTTTCCCGGTACGTGGTCGCCACTCGAGAACCTTTACTCCCCACCGGTTATCGGTTCTTCGAGCGATGTGGCCTGCCCATTGCCACTTCAGCTCACTGACTCGTCGAGCTATGTCGGTGACCTTCGTTCGTCTACGGATTTACTCATTCCGGACCTTATGGCGTAGAGAAATTCCGTAAACAAAGATTCTATCAATGTCATATTCGTGTTTAGAATAGTAGTAGTACCTCTGAGTTCATCTCTCCTCTCCATCACCGCACAGAACGCGAGCCCAACAGACCATAAAACAAGGGCAGGAACCCATGAAAAATATAAAAAGCAAGTACTATAGTATAAAACACGGAGCTGGTTGCTAAGCGAACCGTTTTATTACGCTCTCTCATACGTGACGTAAAATTTTTATAATAATAAAATATGTTGGACTCGGAATTGTCTTGAAGTCAAATGGGTTTGGAGGATCAATACATACATTACATTGTATACATTCCTCCAACCGATACGTAAAGAATGTACGAGTATGTTTGTAATAACTTAAAAAGCACCTTATAAACCGAAGGTCGCGGGTTTGACACTCGGAGCACCAGGGCAGAATGCTTGCGCTTTTCAATTCAATTTAAAACTTTTATTTCAGTATAAAAAATTCCATCATTGTTAGTAGCTTTCTAGCCTTATTTAGTAAAATATTACATAAACATTATCAAAGCTTAAATATTTAAAATGTCAAATACAAAATGTCAAAAAAAAAAAGCATACACGTGGATGAATTTTTTTGCAAATTATGCGCCATTTAAAAGTGTTCAAGTGTTATAAGTTTGACGCCAAATATCTGTCTGTCTGTGGCATCGTAGCTCTCGAACGGATATAACGATTTTTTACATGAAAGAATGTTTCCTGGTTCTTAGCTGTATTTGATAAAAATCGATCCAGAAGTTTGAAGAGTATCAGCTGATGTTAGGTATTTCCGCATGAAATGGTCATATTAATTATTGCGTAGTTTTTTTAAAAAAAATTTAATTAACTTGTACTGAATTAAATGATTCCTTTTTTAAATAAGGACGGTTGCAATATACTAATATTAAGTAAGATGGCTGCCAATCCCGACGCGTTGGTAGTCGTAGGGGGGATGGCGTAGACAAAAGTATATGAAGTGTTCCACTTGTAAAGTGTATTATTTATTTATCACGAGTTAGATCATAATAGAACCGGCACTACCACTAACCAATCAAGATTCTTAATAGAAGTTATCTTATGAAGCCTAAAAGTTTTCGTGTTAGCGATACTCGCACGAATCACGATACTCGTCGGTGTCTGTAACTTTATGATCCACAGTTACTGCTGAAGTTGTCGGGCGGATGGGCGGACGACAGAGGCGGAATATTTGTACAATAAATTACTGGTTAAAATGCGCCATTGAGAAAATACTAGCAACGCCAGGGATCTGCTCGATATTCCCAATTAACATTCCTTTGTTACGGCGAACGGGCAGGCGGCGACAACTTTTAGACATTTTAAGGTTGGTAGCAAACATCGAGGAACTGAAATATTTTTATTTATTTACTAAGTTATCAACACTGAAATGTTTGAACTTTTTCAGCTATCAATAACAGTTTCAATAAATGCGATGGCAATAATAATAGTCATTCTCCAACATAGCTTTCCACTTTTTTCCACAGAAGTCGTTGTAAGAGTATACAGGACGTCGCTAGCGCCCTTCTATAGGTACATACTTATTCAAATGTCCGGCGGAGTCTAGCGACTCTTCGGCAATGTTTGTGTAGCAGATTGAGTTAGTCGCTATTGATTCTATCCGACCGGCAGGTGCTTGTAGCATTCTCCAGGGACATTATAATTCTTATTTAGATACATTTTATTATTAGCACGGTTAGTATTTAAATAGCTTTTGCTTACGACTTTGTCTGACTTATAATTGGATTCAGATTCGTATGAACAGAATGAGAAAAATAAATAACGAATGGACAAAACGGCCAACAGATAGTCAGACTTTTGATGCGTTTACTCGGAAGTTTCAAATTTTCGCAGGTAAAAGGGATTTTAAGGTTGAGTATTAGATATTAATTACAAATTTATACCTTTACGAGCATCTGAGAAAAAGGGTATTTACAGCCAGACAGATGGACAACCAAGTGTTCCTACAAGGGATCCTTTTTTCTTTTTAGATACGGAACCCTAAAAAAGGAAGAATTTATTTGCAATTATTATTATACAATATGTATAAATTGCGATAACTTAAAAGCTCTGTAAACAACATTGTATTTTCTAGCTTCTGCAAGCACGTGCAAGTTTTAAGGTTTTCGTCCCTATTTTAAAACCGATACTTTCAAACCCCAGCTGTCGCACGTACGCCACGTCGGCATGAGCTAGCAAAATATATACGGAGATAGTATTGAAAGTGCATAACGCCCGAATCTTTCCACTCCAATGGTCACAGCGCAACATTGTTGCCTTTAGTGCCGTCCGAAAGAATACCCGCTCTTCTAACTCTTTTACGGATAAGCCATAAAAACTGGACATCGGATACGGTTGAAAATAAACACGGGATTAAAGTTTTACGGCAGTACCTTGGTTATTTACAACTTAATTTAGAAACTTTCTTGGAAAACGAATAGGTATAATGAATTTTATACAGTGTGCGAGATTTTTACTAAGTATTTGATTTTGTAAAAATCTCACTCACTATATGATGTCTACAGATTTTTACGTATGAGGCCTGTTTTAGAAAGGGATCAGCCCATGTTGTACCATGGTTGTTGTAGAAGGCGATTGAATGGAAAATCCGGGTGATGGCATCAGCACAAAATCTTACCGTCATCACAAATCCGCCTGGCAAGTTTCGCGTAGTGACCAAAGGTGGACTTATGCAGCTGATGATGGTGTATAGAGTAGAACTGAAAACAACGTAAAGCTAAATACAGATAAATGATATCCTTGAGTAATTGACAACCGCATCAACTGATAGCGTGAAATTTGGAATATTAATCCCTTTGATTACGTAGATAGATATAGTACTCGTCATACTAAGGAACGATTTTATGAAATTAACCTCATATGGCGATGGCAGCTATGGCTGCATCAGGTCGCCCGCGCCCGCCTCTGCCATCGCCACGCTGCCTGCTGATGTCCAGTCAGTGGCCTTAAGGAATTCGTGGTCATACTGGTGAAGCAGCGGGGGACCTAGCAGTTACACCACAAAATTAAATATTTCTCCTGTTTTAATATAAAGCGTTCATAGATACAACAGGTTACCTCTAATACTCGTACCTATAGGCAACTGCACTTAGGTTTCATCAGACAAGGAATATAATTTGGCCAACCTAAGCACTTGTAATCACTGCAGCTACTAGCAGTTGAGCTTTAGACTAAACATACCTACATATATGCTTCGATAACTATTTGCTTCAAGAGGATTAAGGACCCTTTGGCTTTCGTATTCCTTAATGAGGAAGTCTACAAATGTATAGTGGATCTATTAAGAGTGAGATGGTCGTGTGAAGATAGCTCAACTTGATGACAATGACATACATTTTTTTTTTTGGTAGAAAATACTTCAAAGAATTTTATTGTTAATTAACATACAACAGAAATAGTAAAACACAATGCCATTAAAAAAAGGATTTAACTAATTAAACTGGAGAATGTATTCTAACTTATCAGAGATAGAATACATTCTCCAGATCAACTCCTCGGGGAACGGTGCCCAGAAATATGACTTACATAGAAATCTGACAGATAAAATCGAAGTACTAAATAATAAACAATTCAAAAACGTGATGAAACGATTCCTGTCAGAAAAAGTCCAAGAACGCGGAGGAGCTCCCCCGGACACTTGTTCGAAATAGCTACATAGATCTGAATACCCCGGGCGCACATAATGTAAAAAAATGAATTTTCCATACTTTGTATTTTTTTAATAAATAAACAGCAATTTTTTTTAGTTTTCATAACAGAAAACAACAATCCTAGTAAAACTGCTGTTTGACGGCAGTCTTAAGTAACATGGTGGTAGCTAACCAGTCGAACTTAGAAAATGCCCTACCACCAACCAAAATGAGTACCGTCATGTCCCCCAGTGGGAATCAAACCGGGGTCCTCCGAATCGTTAGTGCAAGTGCGTAGCCATTTGGCTACGGAGGCGGCTCAAAGCTTTCGATTTATGTGCGTTCTTTAACTTTAGTGGTGGACTGTTTTTTATGAGTACAAGTGTTATTATCTAGCAATAAACCAAATGCTAGATGATCGATGCTTTAGATAATTTTGAAACGGCAAATTCTTTTTATTACCTTTCAGTATAAATTGAAAACCTTTAAAGAAGTTTGATTACTGAATGCAAGAATTGAA